>BLBF01000036.1:13161001-13182196 GCA_015471245.1 Laticauda colubrina | reverse complement strand
GTTCCGTTACTAACTGTTAACAATAAAAGTGTTTGTTGCTGGAACCCGGTCTACCTCGTGTGTTTTGTTTGGAAAAACAGAGAAGACTGTGGGTCTTCTCTGCTCCCACTCTTCCTCAAGGTTATTCTCACTGCATATTACATTGTCCCACTTAAAATAGCCTACACATATGTGGATCTTCCAGATAATTTGGAAAAGGATGTGTTGGTTTGGAAAACTGGGAGTTGCATTTCTTGCACATCTGGAAGATATTTAATTTACCAAGCTGGCTTGAAGCAGAAATGTGTAACCTTTGCTGGACCAAATCATATTTTTCTTGGCCTTTTAATGACATAAGGGGAGTTGCATTCCAAAAACAGAGCAGGGCCACCAGGAAAATATATATTTGATTGTAATTAAAATATTATTAAATATAATTAAGACATTTAATAGAATGCATATATTTCATGACTTCTTCTTTGCGGACCTCAGCACCTCAAGTACCCCAATGTATCCCAGTCCCTAAAACATCCTGACAGTATTTATTTTCATGCGCTTGTCAAGCATACAGATGATCAGAACTAACACATCCTAAAACCTCTCAATTGAAAAGCCTTCTTTCTGTGCCGACAAAGTTAGTATAAAGCAGGGATGTCAAACTCAAGGCCCACAGGCTGGATGTGTCCTGTGGGGTGTTTAGATATGGCTCGCAGGGTAGTGGTGGGATTAAAAATTTTTTACTACCGGTTCTGTGGGCATGACTAGGTGGGCATGGCTAGGTGGGCATGGTCATGTGATTGGGTGGGCATAGCTTTTTTGCAGCACCCCCACCCCATTTTGGGAGGTCTTCCTGACCTCAGGGGAGCCTCTAAGGGGGTGTTTTTGCTCCCAGAAAGCTTCCCTGGGGCCCAAGAAGGGAAAAAAATGGAAGAGGACTGCACCCCCTCCCTCCATTTTTTGCCTTCCTTTGCCTCAGGGAAACCTCCTGGGTGAAGTAGTAAGAAGTGAGGGGAATCCCGGCACAGCTGTTCATAGGAATTGTTGGGAGGTTAAAAAAAAAATACCTTAAGGCGTGACTGGGCAGGCGAGTATTGGGCGGATGAAGTGAGTGAGCATCAGACATTGGGCAGGCAGTGCAAGCAAGTAAGCAGCAACTGGGCGAGTGGGTTGGGGGCATGGCCAGCCAGAAGTTACTACCAATTTGGTGACCCATGCCAATTCCTTGCTACTGGTTTGCCCGAACTGGTGTGAACCAGCTGAATACCACCAGGGGCACTCTGGAAACAGTAAAGTACCAGCCTGTAGTGCCTCTGCCAGCAAAAACGGGGTCCGGAGGGGCGGCCCCCGAGCTCTGTTTTCACTGGCAAAAGGCTATCAAAACAAACTAAAAAGAAAACAAAAAGAGAAATGTTCCGTTCTTGCATTTGAACAGACAGGAAAGGAGAAAGGGAAAGAGGAAAGGAGAAAGGGAAAGAAGGAAAGATGGGAAGAGAGCAAGGAAGGAAAAATAAAGAAAGAGGGGAAGGAAGAAAAAAGGAGAAGGAAGAGGGAAGGAAAAAGGAGAAAAGGAAGGAAGGAAGGAAGGAAGGAAGGAAGGAAGGAAGGAAGGAAGGAAGGAAGGAAGGAAGGAAGGAAGGAAGGAAGGAAGGAAGGAAGATTATAGTGAGAGTGAGGGAAGGTCTGAGGGAAGTCCTGGCTTAGCACTTGGCCAGCAGATGCTCCTGACACAAATGTCGAGCTGGCCATGCCCACCATGGCCACATCCATCCTGGCTCGAAGTCAAACAGAACCCTGAGGTGGCCCTCAATGAAATTGAGTTTGATACTCCTGTTATAAAGCTTTTGAAAATGGTAGTGCTATCAGGGCTAGAAAATCTCACCTTTGAAGAACAGCATTTGTAGCATGCTTGAAGATGGAGCTGGAAGATGAAGAAGCAATTATATTTAAAAAGCTGTAGTTTTTGATGTTTTTTTAAAAAAATATTTTCTCTTGCCTCTTTTTGCATATAGAGCTGAAAGCAATGAATGTATAAACATTCCTTCTTCCTCTTATTTTCCCCATAATAGTAAACCTTTGAGGTGAGTTGGGCTGAGAAAGAGTGACTCTCTTTTGTCAGTGAAAGAGCTGGGTGACTCTTTACCCAGAAGGACTTTGTTTGTAGTACTGCTGGTTGAGGATTGCAAACTAGTTTGTAAGCAATTCAAGAGGTCTGTGTCCCATGAGGTTAGCAGCAGTGAATGTCTAGCTAGTTTATTTTTGGCTCATATGCAAGGGGAGGGGAATCTCTATTATTCCAGTGTGACACCTGGAAAAATACGGCATACTTCATTTAATCCTCCAGGGAAAGATTGAAGACAGAAGAAGAACATCATGGCTTCAAAATCTAAGGTGACCGATATGGACTTTTTTGTGCGGCTGTTGATAAAAGCAGAATCGCCAACATGATCACCAACGTCTGATGACAGATAAGGCACAACAACAAGAAGAAGACGGGGACCTCTCTGAAGCTGGTGGTTGGGTGTTTTGATACTTAAAGATTGTGACTTTGGTTCCCCACTGGAGAGAACTGTGGCCTGTATGCTTGCTTAATTAGCATCCTTCTCTGCCCCACATTATGGGGGCAAAGCAGCAGAGAGAAATCTGACAACACTTTTTTGTCTATTTTCTTTTTCTCTTCAGCACAGGATGGCTGGGCGAACAAAAGCTGCAGGCTATTCATTCATGTTTCTTTCCCTTCTTACCTTTTTGTGTGAAGTGGGGAGGGAAGCTGTTTTTAACTGACTTGTTTAACTGGGTCCCCTTTATTTAGTTTGAGCACTTGTGTGGAGAATTGAAAAGGATTCACACATTTTAAGCATGACAGTAATGATGGCATAAGTAGTGGGAAAGATAATGTTCATGTAATCTACTCATTTCATTGATAAACTTGACAATTGTCTGAAAGCATCCTATACTTCCCTGAAATTGAAGGGTAGTTTATGCTGAAGCCAAACTGTATTGAAAAAAGACATTTGGTTGCTTTCACAGGCTTTGCCATTGGTTTTTTTGTAAGGCTGGAGTGTCTAACTTTAACAACTTTTAAGACTTGTGGGACTTCAATGCCCTGATTTTCTCAGGCAGCAGAGTTGAAGTCCACATGTCTTGCCAAGATTGGACACAAGTTGCCAAGGTTGGACACTTGCACTGTAAGCAAAGGATAGTACTTCACATTTTGTCTGGACATATAGTGGATAGCATCAAGACAAAAGATAGATTCAAACTGATTTGATTTACATTATGTTAAAATTAAGCTTAGTTATTATTTACTTACTCTACAGTCATGTCATCATAAGCTAAGACTGAATTCATACAATATGTGTAAGCTAATTATTGAATTAACCCCATTGCCTGGGTTTGTACAATATCCTGAGCCATTAACTAATCAAATTGGCTAGATTTCCCACATTTAATTAGCAAAAAACAACATATAAATAAAGATTGAAACTATTTTTGCACAGACTTTGACTGACCTAGTGCCATAGGTCATTACTGTGTAAAATCTACCATCCTGAATCTGGTGCCAAAAATCTATGCTTTCAATCAAACAACATGTTCAGTTTAACCCTTGATCTGTACCAGAACCAACTCACAAATCAAATCTACATATGCAAAATCTTATTCTTAGTTTGCTTTCAGTAGTTCTTCTTTCAGCTACCCAGTTTAAGAGGAAGATCCATTTTTTAAAATAGTTTCTGGTATGAAAAGAATGGAGAGCTCAGAGGACTTCATGTGTACCACAAATTATGCAAAGATCCATCAGGAATGTAACTTTCCATCTTCTCTAACTTTGATGTGACATCTCCAGAGTTCCGGAAACATGAAGCAACAAAGGAGAAATGGTATTATTATTTTTTTATATGCAAGACTAAAGATTTCTGCTCCAGGCAATGGACCAGTTTGTCATTTCCACAGTTCTAATCTGATTTTTGTGCCATGGTCTCTAAGCTCTGCTAAAATGCATCTCCAAAGGGGCAACTTTAAAACCAGTAATTCTCCTTGATGAGTCATCACTGATCCCCCTTCTGCTCAGCCTCCTTTCCTCTGCTCTTCCTCCTCCCTAAAGCGTAGTTCAACCTCTCTCTGTGGGGTGTACACAGAAGCAATAATTTAGCGATTGCTCCCAATAGAAAGGGATGCAGCAGTGAAGTTTAATAGTGGGGATAAGAAGGGAATCACTGGAAGCCGTGAAGGATGAACCCTTGCAGTGGGCAAGCTGCCATTCTAAACAAGAAGCAAGAACTGAGGACAGGATGTAAGCTTTTGAGGCTAGTCGTCCTACTACTGTATGGTAAAATCATAAGAATGCAGAATCATAAGGGTGGAAGGTTCCTTGGAGGTCTTCTAGTCCATCCCCCTAAGTCAGGAAAGCTTATATCATACAAGACAAATGGTTGTCCAATCTTTTCTTAAAAACATCCAGTGATGGAACACTCACAACTTGGTGGGAGGGAGGGGAAAATGTTCCATTGATGAATTATTCTCACAATCAGGCAATTTCTCCTTATTTCCAGGTAGGATCTCTCTTTAACAAGATTCCACCCATTGCTTCTTGTATTGTGCTCGGTGCTTTGGAGAATAAGTTGACTTGCTCTTCTCTGTGACAGCCCTTCAAGTACTGGAAGACAGCTATTGTGTCACTGAGTCCTTCTCTTTGTTAAGCTAGACGTATCTAGTTCTCAAAATGAAGTCATAGATTCCAGCAATATACGCAACAGAGGGGCAACTTCCTCCTGTTGGAGAAAGGACAGAGTACAAGTAGTTCTCAATTTACAACTGGTTACTTAATGACCATTCAAAGTTAGGACTGTTCTGTATAGAAAGGTATACTCCAAACAATGCAATCTGATTGGCTAGAAAGACCAGTATTGGATTGGTTCATTAGGAACCAATCCAAAAGAGCTGCTGAAAGGCGGCAAAGTCAAATAGCTGCCATTGGCTACAAGCCGGCAGGCAAGCCTGTATAAAAAGGCTGCCGTGGCTTCAGCCAAACCGTTCCGTTACTGTTGGCTTAACTTAATAAAGACTTTGTTGTTGGAACCCCGTCTACCTCGCGTTTTTTCCGGATGGAACACTGGCGACGAAGGTGGGATTGTCCTAAACGCGAGACCGAGCATGCGGCAGAAAGAATTCCAGACTGAAAGTGATGGCTGGGAATAACACGCTGCCCACACCCTTCAATCCCAATGAGGAGGATTGGGAATCATACGTAGACCGTTTCCTGATGTTTTTAGAGAGCAATGAAATGAAAGAGATCTCAGACCAGCAGAAGACGGCTGTATTCCTAACGCATTGTGGACTAACCGTATTCAAAATGGCCAAAGCATTGGTGAAGCCCAGAGATGTGAAACAAATGACCTGGTCTGAGCTTCACCGAATATTAAAGGCCCACTACGCACCGGTAATGTCAAATCTCATCAAACGGCACAAATTCTACAAAAGGGATCAGAAGGAAGGCAAGACCATTGCTGACTTCGTGGCAGCTCTCCGACAACTGGGGGGAGCTTGCGAGTTCTTGAACTTGGATGAAGCCATGCGAGATCGAGTTGTCCTAGGTCTGAGAGACTCTAACTTACAAAGTAAACTACTAAATAAACCCAATATCACAGTGGTTGAAGCGATTGCAGAAGCCACAGCAGCAGAAGCTGCGAAAAAGTCAGCGGCCACTATGAAGCAAATGAACTCAAATAATGACACGATGACTCTATCCAGAGGAAAGAAGCAAGCTCCCACCACAACTCATCACGAAGAATTCGACACTTCATCAGAAACGGAAGATGAGGACAATGAGGTCCATCGCCTGAATGCCAACAAAAAAAGACACGAAAAAAGAAATTGGTGGGAATGCGCTGGCTGCAGGGGAAACCACCCTCGAGCCAATTGCAGATTCCTTGATGCCATCTGCGGAGCTTGCAAAAAGAGGGGACACATCGAAAAAGTCTGTAGGAATCGAAAAAATAACAGACGCAGTAACTCCCCACTACCAGCTGAATCAAAGCAAGCCGAAAAGAAATGGGAGCACAACAAACGAACCAGCAACCGAGAAAAGACCCATCAAACTGTCACTATTGGAAGCACCCAGACAGAAAGCGGGAGAAAGGTCAAAATTGTTGTAAAAATTGAAGGAAGCCCCTGCAAGATGGAAGTCAACTCAGGATCCTTCCTGTCAATGGTGTCTTGGAATACAATCAGACGGCTGGTTCCAAACATCAAATTAAAAGAACTCCAGAAACAAAAATTAATTTTAGAAGACTACCAAGGAAACCGAATCCCTTTGGTAGGTCTAGGACATTTCCGAGTCACATACAAGCAGCACGCTGAAGTCCTGCCTCTAACAATAGTTGACCGGGACTGCCCCAGCCTTCTGGGCATCGAATGGTTCGCACCATTGGGCATCGAAATGACCGGGGTGAGGCGAGTAGCCGCAACCGACTGGGAAGAGAGCCTGGTACACGAGTTCCAGGACGTCTTCGACGGCACCTTAGGCAGGTACTGGGGGACCCCAATTTCCTTTAGTATAGACCCTTCTAGGTAGCACCTAGAAGATTAAAAGCCAGACAAGTCCCCTTTGCTTTAAAGGCCAAAATAGATGAACAGTTAAATAAATTAATTGAGCAAGGGGTCATAGAACCAATTGACCATGCTAGATGGGAGACACCAATAGTAACACCTGTTAAACCTGATGGGTCGGTACACATCTGTGGAGACTACAAGGCTACCCTGAACCATGCATTGCAGCAAAGCGCATACCCTGTGCCAATCATGCAACATTTACTGCACTCACTAAGGGGAGGAAAATTATTTGCTAAGCTTGATTTAGCCTAAGCATATCAACAGCTTCCAGTAGACCCAATAACGGCCGAGGCACAGACAATAGTAACTCACAGAGGGGCATTCAAATGTAACAGACTTCAATTTGGAGTGAGCGTTGCCCCAGGCATTTTCCAAAGCCTTATGGAATGTCTATTAAATGGAATTAAAGGGGTCGTTCCATATTTTGATGATGTCCTAATTTCGGCTAAAAACACTGCCCAGTTAGAGACAAGACTGAAAGAGGTGCTAACAAAATTTAGAGAATCTGGCCTGAAAGTCAAAAAAGAAAAATGTTGCTTAATGACTGATCGCATCGAATTTTTGGGTTATTTAATTGATGGAGAGGGTATACACCCTACAGAAAAAAAAGTCAAGGCTATTAGAGACACACCACAGCCAAAAAACAAAACAGAGTTGCAAGCATTTTTGGGTCTAATAAACTTCTGTAACATATTCCTCCCTCACAAAGCAACGATAGCAGAACCGTTACATCACTTATTGGATAAGAAAACTAGTTGGACTTGGGGGCATAGAGAACAAAAAGCATTCCAAGGCATAAAAAAATCTGTTAACCTCAGACACCATTCTTATTCAGTTTAGTAACACACTTCCATTGACGGTCACCTGTGACGCCTCACCGTTTGGAGTCGGTGCCACCCTGAGCCACCAACTGCCTGACAGGAGAGAGGCACCTGTCGCCTTTTACTCGAAAACACTTTCTAAAGCAGAACGCAACTATAGTCAACTAGACAGAGAAGCCCTGGCAATTGTCGCCGGAGTTAAACGTTTTCACGAGTACCTCTATGGGAGAACATTTTCCATTGTAACTGATCATAAACCGCTACTAGGAATTTTTGCGGGAAACAAACCCACACCTAACATTTTATCTCCCCGAATGACCCGATGGTCAGAATTCCTAGCTGTGTACTCCTACACATTAATACATCGACCCGGAAAACAGATCTCCCAAGCAGACGCATTAAGTCGAACACCGCTACCAATGACAGAGGACGACCCGGCGCCAACAATTACCACCCTGCAAATAGAAACATGCCCCGAACTGCCAATATCTGCAAATGATGTCGCCAGAGCCACCGCTAAAGACCAGTGACTGCCCACTTTTTAAATTGGGTAGGTAAAGGCTGGCCGGAAAACCAAAAAACTGAAAACTTTAAACCTTTCCGGACCAGACAGACTGAGCTGTCAATACAAAAGGGGTGTTTATTGTGGGGTGATAGGGTGGTAATTCCCTCCAGATTACAAACTAAAGTGTTGGGCATGCTTCATGAAGGCCACCCAGGCATCGTGAAAATGAAAAGCCTGGCTAGGAGCTATGTCTGGTGGCCTGGTTTAGACAGAGATATTGAATACTGGGTTGCTACATGCAAGAAATGCCAGAAAACCAGGCCATCACCACCACAAACACCTATAAGGGACTGGGAGACCCCACAAGGCCCCTGGTCTCGAATCCATATTGACTTTGCAGGTCCTACTAAGGGGCATACATTTTTGATTGTTGTAGATGCATACTCAAATTGGTTGGAAGTCGCAGTAATGTCATCTACAACAACCGACGCTGTTATCAAGCAACTCAACAAACTATTCGCAACCCATGGGTTGCCAGACGTCCTAGTGTCCGACAATGGGCCACAACTAACCGCTATACAATTTGAATAGTACCTAGCCTCTTTAGGTATACGCCATGCACTTACTGAGCCAGCCCATCCAGCGGCAAATGGGAGGGCTGAGAGAATGGTCAGGTTTACCAAGGAGGGTTTGGAAAAAATGGACCCAGGGGATGTCCAGGATAAATTGAACCATTTACTCACCCTCCAACATATCACCCCCAGTACTGTAACTAACAAGAGCCTGGCAGAATTGTTAATGGGGAGGAAACTTAGATCACATTTGGATAGGTTACATCCAAACTACACCTTTGAGAAACCCCCCGACTCCTCCAGCCGTTTCCACACGTTTGAAATCGGCGACCTAGTCTATGTGAAAAATTTTACTGGGGACCCTCTCTGGCTTCCAGCCACAATCACACAAATAACAGGCCCCTGGTCCTACCGTCTAACCATAGACGATGGCAGGGAATGGAAGCGGCACATAGACCAGCTTCGTTCCCAAAATGTTGAGCGAAATACGACCGCGCAACCTCAAACAATAAAAAACGATGAAAACAAAACCAAAGAAGGGGGGGGGGGGAATACAAGAAAATAATACTGAAGGGAATAAAGAACTGTTAAAAATAAACCCAGAACATCTAACCAATCAAAAAGAGCAAAAAGAACACTTACGGTTAGATGAAACTGGCAGAAATAATCCACATGAAGAGGAACCCATCCTGGAAGGGGCCAGCAAAGCCAGCTCAACCTGCCCGGGAAAGCCAGGAAGGAGCGGCAAAACCACCGGCCTGAGCAACTCAAGTGGTAGCAACCTTGCTGACTCACCCTACCAGACGGTTCCATGGAGAAGAGCCAGAGAGACAGTGATCCCATCCGAACCTCTTGAAGTCTCCAGCGAAAATGAACCGCGCAAGTAGAGTCAGAAGAAGCCCCACCTACTTGCGCGACTACATCACCCACGTAGGACTAAACTAAGGGGGGAGGGGTGTTCTGTATAGAATGGTATACTCCAAACAATGCAATCTGATTGGCTAGAAAGACCAGTATTGGATTGGTTCATTAGGAACCAATCCAAAAGAGCTGCTGAAAGGCGGCAAAGTCAAATAGCTGCCATTGGCTACAAGCCGGCAGGCAAGCCTGTATAAAAAGGCTGCCGTGGCTTCAGCCAAACCGTTCCGTTACTGTTGGCTTAACTTAATAAAGACTTTGTTGTTGGAACCCGGTCTACCTCACATTTTTCCAGACGGAACAAGGACCTACTTGAAAAAAGAGACTTATGACCCAGATCTAACATTTTGATGGTTGCCCCCATTCTGTTCCCATGACTCCATTTCAGGTACTCAGTAATATTTACATCCATTTGCAGTATTCTCAGGTCACATGACCACATTTTATTGTGGTGTTCACTGAATGACTGCTGCAGAAAAAGTCATCAAATCAGATCGGCCACTGTCATTATGGGTAGAGTTTGGGACTGTTTTGTTATCACCTTGGCCATCTATTTCTCCATCTCTCCCATTATACTAGTGTACACCTGTTAGGGGAAAAAAACCCTGTCAAAAATTGTGATGTAGTAGCAGAATTTCTGCTTTGATTGGCATTTATCCAGGAGTTAGTTCAATCAATACACCAGAATATAAGCACAAGGCATCTCAGAAAAAGAAAGTTGGTGCAGACCAGAGGTGGTATTCAGCAGGTTCTGACCAGTTCTGGAGAAACGGTAGCGAAATTGTGAGTAGTTTGGAGAATTGGCCAATACCACCTCTGACTGGAGATTTTACAGTATCTTTCCCCTGCCACACCCACCATGCCATGCCCACAGAACCAGTAGTAAAAAGTTTTGAATCCCACCACTGGTGCAGATTTACACATCTGCTTTGCTCACTTAGGTGTGGATAATTAAAAGATAAATAGAGAGTTGTAGGGAAAAGCTCATATTTTAATTGTGGAACGAATTTGAGTCAAATTTATGGTTTACTGACAAAGAAATATTTACCGGTAAACTATTTAGCTCTCATCAATTAGCCATAACCCTTATGGGATTCAAACCCAGGCTGCTTTCATATTACACAGAAGTAATATGTAATTTATTATTATACAACCTCTAAGCCACAGGTTCTCCTTGCTTTAGTGGCTATACCAGGGGAATTTTAGTCACCCATACCTAAACTGAGAAAAAATTTAACACAAAGCTTGCTGGCTGGAGACTTCTGGGAGTTGAAGTCCACACATCTCCAACTGCCAAGGTTGAGAAACACTGCAGTACTTGCACATGAGGGTTTGGTTTTTTGTTTTGGAGTAGCTGATGCTTACAGAAACAGCTGTGTGCCCAAACATTGCTCAGTTTTGTACCATCTGTCCCAAACTGACTGTCTCTAGAAAAGTTGTGACTACAATTCCAAGAGTTGCAATCTTGATGTATTTGGAATACATCTCTAGCCTTGAGTGTATCTGAGACTGTTGGCTGTGTTCACACAATGACCTTACCTAGATGAGATACAGACCAAGCAGGCAGACATGCAACAGGCTCAGCTTGGTTAGTCTCAACCTCATTTAGCTATTTTTCAACTCAATTATTGTGCAAACTCAAAACCCCTTTCATTAGCATAGAGCTGGAGGGGACCCTTGGAGGTCTTCTAGTCCAGCTCTCTGCTCAAGCAGGAGAACCGAAACCATTTCAAATGATTGTCTAGATTATTCTTAAAAACCTCCAGTAATGAAGCACTCACAACTTCTGAAGCTAAGCAATTCCACTGGTTATTTGTCCTCACCGTTAGGAAGTTTCTCCTTAATTCCAGGTTGCATCTCTCTTTGGTTAGTTTCCAACTATTGTCCTGCCTTCTGGTGCTTTGTAGAATAATTTGATCCCCCTCTTCTTTGTGGCAGCCCCTCAAATACTGGAATATTGCGATCATGTCACCCCCAATTCTTCGTTTCTTTAGACCAACCAGACCCAAAATCTGCAGCCATTCTTCATATGCTTTAGTCTCCAGGCCTTTGATCATCTTAGTTGCTCTTCTCTGAACTTTTTCCAAAGTCTCAACATCTTTTTTGTGGTGTGGTGACCAAAATTGCTTGCAGTATTCCAGGTGTGGCCTTACTAGGGTTTTGTAAAGTGGCACTAATATTGAAGGGTTCAGTATACTACTACATTCATTCCAGAGTGTTGCAACTCTGACGTAAAACTCAAAGTTACTTTTAAAAAAGTAATCTGATGCTAAAATTTAAGAGGGGAAGTTCTCCCTGCCTGGAGATTAAAAATACCTTTTTCTTGGCAACTTCAGGCCTGAGGTCTCCAAATGTAACTTATTATAAAAAAATGCAATGTGGGTAATCCACAACTTATGACCACAACTGAGCACAGAATTTCTGTTGCTAAACAAAACAGTTGTTAAGCGAGTTTTGCCTCAGTTTACCACCTTTCCTACCACCGTTGTTAAGTAAATCACTGCAGCTGTTAAGTTAGTAACACGATTGTTAGAATACTTCTTTTTAGTTGTCATCTGGCTTCCCCATTCAGTGTGCTTGTCACAAAAGGGGATCACATGACCTTGGGACACTGCAACTGTCATAAATATGAACCAGTTGCCAAGTATCAGAATCTGGGGCATGTGACCATGGGGATGCTGCAATGGTTGTAAGCGTGAAAAACAGTCATAAGTCAGTGGCATTGTAACTTTGAGCAGTCACTAAACAAATAGTTGTATGTCAAGGACTACCTATATCAGTGATGGTTAACCTTTTCCACGTTGCGTGCCAAAGGGCGCTCGCTTTCCTGCAACCATGATGCAATGCACCTCCCCCTGCTCCCTACACATGCGCATCCTACTCGTGCATGTACCACAACGCAACGCCCGTGTGCAACACAATGCCCCGCATGCATGGCAGATACCCAACACGCGCAGGTGCAGTAGGGTTCTTCTGGGAGACCTCTCGGGTGCTGTCAGAAGTGACTCTGCGTCCAACTTTCAGCACGCATGCCGTAGGTTTGCCTTCATCGAACTATATTTTGAGTCGCGAATGAAAGCTATGGTATTCCAGAGACTGAAACAAGACCTCTGAATGGTTTAGGTTTTGTTTTGTTCAAGGGAGGCTGTAGAAGATAATCAGGGGTGGGCTTCAAAAAATTTTAGTAACAGTTTCTCTGCTCTGTTGCTGGGTGGATGTGACCATGGTGGGATGGCCTAGTTGGCCTCCTGCACCACGGTGGGGGAGGGGGTATTTTTGCTCTCCCGGGGCTCCAGAGGCTTTCCTCGAGCCTCCGGGAGGGTGAAAACGGCCTCCCCAGGCTCTGGAGTCTTTCTGGAAGCCAGAAACAGGCCTTTCCGAACTTCTAGGAGGTCTGTTTTTCACCCTCCCCAAACCTCCACACATGCCCTGCACTACTTACCTGCATCCAAAATGGGCTGCGTGGGGCAGGGGTGGGATTCTACCAGTTCACACCTATTCACTAGAACTGGTTGTTAACATACTAAGTAGTTCGGAGAATCAGTTGTTAGAAGAAATTACTGGCCTAATCCTGTAAGGAAGGCAGGAAGGGAACATTCTGGTGTTGCTTACAGAAACTGCCTGTCCGTTAACCCTTATTACATTCTTGGCAGGACTAGACATCCTGTCTCAGGAACTTCTCTGGAGTTTTTTTCCCCTCCTTTGCTGGTACTTTGCTTGTGTGGAGTGACCATTCAAAAAAGTAAAAAAAGTTACTTCAGTGGCACTGAAAAAAAGTGACTTATGACCATTTTTCACACTTACAACAATTTTTCACACTCACACTTAGCATCTCTACAATCATGAGAGGCCAGGCGAGGAGATGCGTGCCTCAATGTGAGTGATGTTGAGTTGGCCACACCCAGCCAATAACATGACCACCAAGCCACACCCACCCAATCACATGACCACCAAGCCACTCCCACCCCCTAAGCTACACTCACAGAACCCGTTGTTAAAAATTTGAATCCTACCCCTGGTGTGGGGGCTCCTGGGAGGGGTGGGGAGGGCAGGGCAGAGCCAGCCAGAAGTGGGATTTGGGGTTCTCCAAATTGTGCAGAATCTTAGCCAGAAGATCTCCCAAACCCCGCGAACCCCCAGCAGCCCAGCCCTGAAGAGAACACTGAAGGAAGATGCTCTTAGATCAGAATGCAAACAACAGGAAGCCAATGGCAAAACCAGTCAGCCTCTTTTATTTGTAATTATCAGAAAACAAACCATCTATAAATTAGCATGAAGACCAAACAGATCATTCTAAATTTTGATTTCTTTTAAAGAGGTATCTGCCGGGAAAGACTGTATTGGTGAAAAGCCTCGATGGGCAAACCTGCCAGCCAGGACTGTGCCATGTATGACAGAATGATTTGCTGTTGTGTGTGTTTGTGTGTGTGTGTGTGTGTTTAATGCACGTAGAAAGTAGCATCTTGAGGAGGCTTGCCTCGGACTTTTTGTCAACTTGCTTGTTTTCCATGCATATACGAGAACTCTTCTCTCTTAGGAGAATATGTCGCCATGAAGTCTGAAAGGAGTCAAAGACAGCCAGTCTGAAGATGACACTTCCACACTAGTGGTTCTATAAGGAATTTTCTCCTAGGTCTGCCTCGATGGAGAGTCTCAAGTGTGTTTGCAGAGAGATCCTTCTTGGCTGTGCTCCAATGTCTGGGATTTTCTCCACTTCCCTGGGTGTTTTTCTACTATTTGGAAGATATGTGGGTAAGCTTTTTAGTGCTCATGGACAAGGGAAATATAAACAAGTTGGCATTTAAAAAGAATGTGTAGGAGGATTCTACAGTTAATGGTCATCAAGCAAAATAAGTCAATAAGCTAAGAGCAGGGGCAGATCTTCCTCTCCCCCAGTGAGCAGCCCTTCCCCCAAGTCTTAATTTTTGAGTCCTTGTGCATCATGTCTATGGAGATTCTCAGTCATCCATGGTTGTCCCAAAGGTGCTTTTTCAAAAGACAACTGGACTTGTTTTTCCTTGACGCGTCGCTTCTCATCCAAGAAGCTTCTTGGATAAGAAGTGAAACTTCTTCAAGGAAAAACAAAGTCCAGTTGCTTTTTGAAAAAGCACCTTTTGGTCTTGTGCACCATGGTTGTATCAGGAGTAATCAAAATAACAAGGCTGTATCATTTATTATGACAAATGTGATCATGGGGTTGAACCTTATTGCCCATTAGCTCTGCCACTATGGCCAATGACATAAGTCTAACAAGGGCATACATAGTGGAACTACATCTTCTAGTCAGCATGGGCAATAGTGAGGCATGTGGGAGTTGTAGTTCAGCAACATCAGGGGAGCCAGAAGTGTGTATTCTGAATTTTAAGTATTCTATGATGGTTTGTGTGTACCTGGAAAAAATGTGTAAATATAAGCAAATTTTATCTCATGGACTCATGTTATCACATAATCAGAACTTCTGAAGTTTAGTGGCAAACCCAGTTTACTTTGTGTCCAGACTGAAATATTTCCTCTGTCTCTATAAACATGTACTGTGAAATACATCAGGCGAATCTGCAATCTCAACATACATATGACCTGAGAGATCCCTTCCTTTCATTTCAGTTGCTAATCCCTACCAGTCCCATCTATGCTGGCTTTTCGTGGCTCACTTGTTCAACTCTGTATATCCACTCATTCTATACTCCTCTTTCCTCCTTAAATATCCCACCATGGTTCTGAGCCAGGATGCAAGTGGTCTTGCATTACAGGAGTGCTGACCTAGAATACGAATGGATGCTCTGTGAGCCTTTAGATCAGGGGTGTCAAACTCAAGGCTCGTGGGTCAGATCTGGCCCGTGAGGTGCTGCAGGGCTGGCCTGGAAACAGCAAAGGACCGGCTCACTGTGCCTCTGCTAGTGAAAATGGAGCTCAGGGGCTCCCTTCAGCTGAACCGGCCTCCTGCAGCGCTCTACCAGAAAAAATGGAGCCCGTGGGTGCATGCCCTGGGCTCCATTTTCACTGGTAGAGAGCTGCAGGAGACCATCCAGGCAGAGAATGCGGCACGGGGGGGGGGGGGGTGCTGCTGCGTGCAGATCTCAGGGAAGTCCTGCCTTAGCACTTGGCCATCACAGGTGTCCCTGACATGAGTCCTGTCACACCCACCATGCCCATGCCCTCCCCCCGGCCACCCCCCATGCCTCCCTGGGCCCTCCAAGGTCAAACACAGCTCTGATGCGGCCCTCAATGAAATCGTGTTTGACATCCCTGCTCTAGATTTTGCTGAATTAGAACATCCAGCATTATGCTCTTGTTGCATTCCCAGTTAAGACCGCTAAGTTGCACTTATGCAACATCTGGAGGGCCAAAGATTGCATATCCCCATTGGGCTGGCTGCCTGGTTCTATTTCAAGAGGACATTTGCTCCTCTTAATTTGCATTCACAAAATATAAACTAATCCCACATTTGGTAGATTAATATACTGGGTGCAAGAGAGTGAATTAGATGCATTTCTCTTCTTCAGGTTGACTTTCTGCATTTCTCTCCATCTGTTGATTCCTGTACCTCCTGGTCTATGATCCAAAGCAGAAGGACTCCTATGTATAAAGAAGAATCATCCATTGCTTCAAGGATCAGCAAGAAAGAAATCAAAAAACCAGCTGGCCTCAATGAGGCTAAGGGCTGAGGCTTCCTTTGAGGACAGAGCTGCTTGTTAAGAACTTCTACCCCAGCTGAATCCAGATTAAAAAAAGGGGGGGTTCCCATGCACATGGCAGGTGAGTGGGGAGAAGCTGCCCTCAGAGATGGTGGGGGCGATAGCAGGTCCTTAAGTTCTCACATAATGGTGCATCGGTTCCTCCGCAGGGCCCCCTGGAAGCGGATGGCAGTGTGAACGTGCTTACATCGTGCACAACCCACACTCTTCAGAAGTTCACTGAAGAGCAAGAGGATATGCCAGTTGTATTTGGCGGAACACTCAATGTAACCACACTTCCATGTCTTCTTCACAAGGTTGGAGACATTCCAGCGAGGGATGACCCGGCCTTTCTGGAGGTCCCGCTTGTTCCCAACAATGATGATGGGAGTATCTGAGGTTCCAATGACTCTGGCAACAAAGAAAGGAAATGTCAGGGCTCCGGTAGCCATCCCCATTTAAATCATGAGTCTCCAGCCGAATTTTCAAGACTTAAAGAAAATGTATTAAGAGTAAACATGCCAGTACTGTCTGGGTATAGCCGACTCTGAGACACATAATTCATTGTCACCCTTGACCCTGGTTGTCCCCAACCCCCTGGGTGTATCATAATTCATATTCTCCAGTGGGACACATCCATAGCCAAGAGTCATCAATCATACTCTCCAGTTAGAATTTTGTGTGGCAGAAACTTCAGTCACCTAGAAACTATCTTTGAAAACATTTATGGAATGCAGTTTTATTTTTGCAACCTGCTACTTTGCTTGCTCCCCCTTCCTTTCTGCTGGCAACTCTAAAAGACCAGATGAATATTTTATGAGTTGACAGGAAAAAATACTGTGAACAGTTTGAAAACCCAAGCCAAAATGGTAGAAGAAGGTGAATGCTATGAGGGCGAGGTGTCCCTCTGGCCACAAAGTATGGGAATTATGAAAACTGTAATCCCAACCAACTCCTTCCTAAATCTCTGAAAGACCCGGGTATAAAACATCACAACCCAACCTTTGTTTTTATCATATCGTCCAAGATCATTTTTTTCCTCAACTACTTTATTCACAAAAGTCAATGACTGGGAATGTGTTGGGAAAAGTGACATGAAGTCTTTTTGGGATTATCATTGTGGGAAGGTCACCCTTAAAGGATGGCCAACCCTGGAACTATAGGTTAAGTGGACTGCATGGCATGTAATTCAGTCAGTCATGTGCCTTGGGCACAGTGAAATAGCTGCAGTTGGGGAGGTAGAAAGCATTGATTTGCCCCAATTTACATTTCCACTAAACGGGTCTTGGTATAAGCAACGCAAAGGTTCTGCTACTGGGGAGAAAAAAGGTAATAATAGAATATCACAGTTGGAAGGGAAATTGGAGGTCTTAGTCCAATTTACTAACCAGGTAATCCTAAACCCTATATCATTTCAGATAAATGGTTGTCCAGTCTCTTCTTAAAATCTTCCAATGTTGGAACATTCACAACTTCTGGGGGCAAGTTGTTCCACTGATTGTTCTAACTGTCAAGAAATTTCTCTTTAGTTCTAGGTTGCTTCTCTCTTTGATTAGTTTCCACCCATTGCTTCTTGTCCTGCTCCCAGGTGCTTTAGATAATAGCTTGACTCCCTCTTCTTTGTGGCAGCCCCTGAGATACTGGAACACTGGTATCATGTCACCTTCATCTTTCTTTTCATTAAATTAGACATACCCACTTCCAACAACTGTTCATTATATGTTTTAGCCTCCATTCCCCTAATTGTCTTTGTTGCTTTTAACTTCACTCTTTCTGAAGTCTAATCATCTTTTTTTCATATTGTGGTGGCCAAAACTGGATGTGGTATTCCAAGTATGGCCTTTACCAAGGCATGATAAAGTGGTATTAACACTTCAGGTGATCTTGATTCTATCCCTCTCTTTATGTAGCCTAGAACTGTGTTGGCTTTTTTGGCAGCTGTAGCACACTGCTGGTTCATATTTAATTGACTGTCCATTAGGACTCCAAGATCCCTCTCGCTGTTAGTACTATTAAGCCAGATACCACCCATACTATACCTGTACATTTCTTGCCTAAATGTAGAACCTTACTTTTTTCACTATTGAATTTCATTTTGCTAGATAGGACCCAATGTTCAAGTTGTACAGTCCTTCTTCCTTTCCTTTCTCATCCAAGAACCAAAACTGAGCCTATAAAGCTCCTTGAAAGCAGTGCACAACTAAATATTTACAGCACCTGGAGGGATTTCCGTGACTTTTTAAACAGCCGTTGTACCATGCTCTACTTGCTTCCATTCACTTTGTTAAATCGGGATTCCTGCTTTTTACAGGATTCATATCCTAATCCCATCCTGAAGTTACTCCAAGCAGAAAGAGGTTGACAAGGACTGCACATTCATTATCTGGGAATTTGTGCTGCTTTCTAAAATTCCTGGCATTAACATCTGGGTCCCTTCCTTTCTCTGATCTCAAGTCCAGGGTGGGACGAAGCAGAGGCATATTTTTACCTTGTTTCTAGGATCTGCTGCCTAATGGTTTTGACATACTCAAAGCTGTCAAAACAACAGATGTCATAGACCAAGATGTAGGCATGAACACTCCGGAGGCCTCGGCAGCACACGTCCGCCCACTCCTGCAACACAGACACGGAGAGGGACAGATCAGGGAACACACAGCACATAGCTCCCCAATGGTACCACCCAGTCCTCCCACATACCCACAGCTTGCCTCAAGGGTGGGCAAAGTTTGCTCCCGTGGAGTATCCAAATGCTCTGATCAATTCTTAACTAGCAAGGAATACTGGGGGTGGGACAGTGAGAAGAATCAGAAAAGGAAGCCCTCCAAATTCAGTTTAAAAATGGAACTAAAGTTTAATAGAAAGAAGACCAAACTAGTTACAAAAAATAGAGCAACTAGCTTTAGTCAATGGTATATTGAAATGGTAGGCAGTGTCTGATTTTTAGAATGGACAGTTAAGAATAAAGGAGTCAATAATCAAGAAATATGTCACTGACTAGCACTTGGTAGGATACCTGTGAAGGGCATGGACAAGATATTCAGATGCTGGGAGTTTTCTATACCTACAAATATCAGAATGATCTAAGCAATGGTTTTTCTGGTGATACTTCATAAAAGCAAAAACTGAACTTTGAAGTTAAGAGTTTTGGACAGCAAGAGTTTTCATGTATTTTGAAATTTGATAGAATGTTGAAGATGATTAAGAATCCCATAGATAGTCAAGAAAAAGAAAAAAAAGTATACTAGATCCTAGATAAAATAAAAATAATAAAGAAAATCAGTAAATAGTGAAAAAAAAATAGAAAAGGAAACAAAATTATAAAGAGGCAGCTTTCGATCTTGAGATTGATTGTACATACATTTATGTTTTGACCTCTCTCTTTCAAGTTACATCATAATTTTCTTCTTTCCATAAGCTACCTTTTCTAATCATCAAATCCATTACTCATAAGTTCATTTTCCCCCTCTTTTTTCAGCAAAGGAATTTCCAGTCATTCATAAATATAATTGTTAATCTTTCTTTAACCAATTTTTACCATCTGTTACTCTGTCATCTTCACCAATCATTCTTCCACCCTGTGGGTATTTCAGAGTCTTCCCAGTTTTGAACATATAATAGCCTTGCAGCAAGTATCTTACACAAAATAATCTTCCATGCAAGGGTGGGATTCAAATTTTTTAATAACCTGTTCTGTGGGCGTGGCTTAGTTGGTGGGCATGGCTTGGTGGTCATGTTATTGGCTGGGTGTGGCCAACTCAATGTCACTCATATTGAGGCACACATCTCCTCGCCTGGCCTCTCATGACTGTGAGGATGCTGCAACAGTTGTGTGAAAAATGATCATGTCACTTTTTTCAGTGCCACTGTAACTTTGAACGGTCACTCCACACAAGCAAAGTACCACCAAAGGAGAGAAAAAAAAACTCCAGAGAAGTTCCTGAGACAGGAAGTTTAGTCCTGCCAAGAATGTAATAAAGGTTAATGGAGAGGCAGTTTCTGTAAGCAACACCAGAATGTTTCCTTCCTGCCTTCCTTACAGGATTAGGTCAGTAATTTATTCTAACAACTGGTTCTCCGAACTTCTTAGAATGTTAACAATCGGTTCTAGCGAATAGGTGCGAACCTGTAGAATCCCGACGCCTGCTTCCGTGGCTCTTTTCTAATTGACTGTCCATTAATCCCAACAAGAAAAGTTCTAGTTGTTGATGTTCAATTTTTTTTTGTATCATTATAAATATTTGAACCAAAAAATTGCTGTCTTTTTACAAGTCCAGAGACATGATAAAATGGCCCTTTATGTTGTCCACATTTCTAACATAAATTTGAAGCACTTTTATGTATTCTAGACCAGTGGTTGCCAACCGGTGGTCTGCAGCCCACTGGTGGTCCGTAAGAAAATGTTTGTGGTCTGCAGAGAAATGTCACCCCCAGAGCACCTCCCAAAGCAATTAATCCAGGTTGCACGTGGATTGCACAAGGCTGTGCCGCCCACATGGCCCACAGGAACACCAGGTTGCATCACTTGCATTGCAAACAACACGAGGTAGTGAGGGGAGGGGGGAAAGGGCAGAGGGGAGGGAACTTGTCCCATGCACACCTCACTTGGCCACTGGGCTGCTTCCTTCCACTTCTTTCTTCTGCTTTTGGCTGCATGCAAGGAAAGCAGCAAAACTCTTTCTTTCTCTCCCACAAACTCCACCAGAAATGAGTCTGGGACCCTGCAAGGCATCCTGCTCCAAGAGGCTGCGACCACAAAGACTAATTTCTGGTGTAGTTTGGGTAAGAGAAGAAAGACTTCTGCTGCTTCTGCTGCTTTCCTTGCATGGAGCCAAAAGTCTCTCTCTCTCTCTCCCTCTCTCCCTCCCTTTCTCTCTCTCTCCCCCCCCTGAAAACGGAACTGGAAATGGCATTCTGTGATCCCAAATAAAGAATGATCAATCAGTAGGAAAGCAGGCAGCGACCCCTGGGAAAATCCCCCCAAAAGTCTGCAGGAAAATCCCCCACCCCATTTTCCTACCAATCGCAGAATACAATCTCTCTCTCTCTCTCTCTCTCTCTCTCTCTCTCTCTCTCTCTCTCTCTCTCTCTCTCTCTCTCTCTCTCTCTCTCTCTCTCTC
>BLBF01000036.1:13126410-13153556 GCA_015471245.1 Laticauda colubrina | reverse complement strand
TATTATTATTATTATTATTATTATTATTATTATTATTATTATTATTATTATTATTCATTAAACATGAAACTCATTCAAATGAACATTTAAAAATGTATCATAAATATTGCTGACTTGTTCTGATGGTTGATAAGGGTGGCTGCCAGCATCCTAGGTATCAACCAAGTAGCTTCTTAAAATGTATGTTGTTCCGAGTAGCGCAGTCTTTTGCAGCTCCGTTGGCGCTACAGCAGGAAGCTGCAACTTCTTAATTTATTATTATTATTATTATTATTATTATTATTATTATTGTTGTTGTTGTTGTTATTGTTATTGTTATTGTTATTATTATTGTTATTATTGTTGTTGTTGTTGTTTTGTTGTTGTTATTCAGCAAGGGCTGCAATAGATAAAAAGTAACATGTGACTCACCAAAGGGGCAGCATCAGGTGTTGAGACCTATGCTTTTGGACTATGTGTGGCTTTTTACAGTTTATTAAAAAACTTTTTAGAGAGTCAACTTAGTCTAGTAGTTAAGGCAATGGATAGGAGCAGGGAGACTTGAGTTCTAGTCCTGCTTCAGGTTAAAAGCCAACTGGGATCTCTTTTGGAGAGTCCCGCTCTTTCAATCCTAGGAAGAAAAGATAAACCACTTCCAAAAATGTTGCTAGAAAACTACAAGGATTTGGCTTTGGGGTTACCAGAAGTGAAAGCAAATGACTTTAAGGCAAATGATAAAAGTAGTAGTTTCAGATTTAAATTTTGTTTCATTTTCTTCATTTTCTAAAATAGCATCTCTGTTCAATGGATTCAAACTGGATATCATTGACTTAATCTTTGAGAAATCAGGACAAAAACAGTCTGGCTGCACATGGTTGAAAGCTTTGGGTTGTTCACCTATGAAAGATTATTTTGCATCTCCCTTTTTTGCTTTTTAAAATCAGATATGGAAATATCTTTGCCTAAAGCTCCGAAATAATCGGATGAGGACAGGCCCAATCAATAGATTGGCCAGATGAAGGCAGTTCCTATATCTCTTTACAGCCCCCCTTCCATTCCAACAAAGATATAGGCTGAACAAAACACAATGTGGTTATGAATTAATCTTGCTTCCAGGTATTCATGTTATACTGAAATGTAAGCTAAGTGGTCTGGGTTTGCCCTACAATGAGCTAGATTTAGTCTTCCGAGGTTTTGGACTTGTGGAGCCCATCCTCAGGGAACTTCTCTCTCTTCAGAATATGTGCACTGAGTTGTTCTACATGTATTTAAATGGTCCATAGTTGTAAGTGGCTTTTTAGTTGTTGTTTGGGTGTTGATGACCAGGTATTAAGTTGTTGGCTGTTGCTTCCTTGTGTGGCCAAATCTTTGGCTCTTGAGTACCTGATAAGCTGGTGGCAAATCAACTGTCAACCCTCAAGCTGACTTGACGGAGCCATTTTGAGGCTTCAATGTTGCCATACTGGAGCTGAGGGATAGAGAGGGGGGAATTTAGATAGCTGGGTTTTTTTAGCCAAAATAGAATACTTTCTCCTGGGAACCAAGGACATTCCCACAGGTGGCTGGATAGAGGAGAAGTGAAGTTACCAGGCAACTGGATGGCATCCTGATTGGACCATGTGACTGACTGTTTGGAAAAGCGAAAAAACTTTTACTTTAATTAGGTGAAAACCATGGGAACATTCAGAGTTGGTTTTCACCAGCTTGTGCCAATATGATATGACAAATAAAGCTATTCTTTGAGGAACTTGTTTGCTATGGATGTATTACTTGGAACCCTGACATTAGCATTCCTGTTGACTGACAAGGGGCCATTTCCCAGACTTCAATCATTGATTCATTAATTCAATCATTGAGTGCTGATTTACCAGGCACCGCATAAATACTATACATAGAATAGCCCAAAGCAAACACTCTAGTGAGAAAGAAGTTCCCCGAGAATGGGCTCCAGCACAAGTCTGAAAACTCAGAAGACTAAACTTCTGGTCCCAGTGACCAACCCAGATTGGATCTTGCAACATTATCTTGGGACGTGTATATTTGCCTTCAAAATATACAAAATTTTCCAAAGTTAATGCTTATTAAGCTTAGTACACTGTGCAAATGAACTGACTAGATCTTTCACTAATTCAGTGAAGTATATTGTACAAGTAGCCTTTTCCTACCTGTAGAATTTGCTTCCAGAAAATGCTGAGATAGTGGTTCATATTGAGGGATACATCTAATAACAGTTCCCTCTCCTATTAGGTACACATATGAAATACACTATCAGTAGGCTTTTTAAAAAAGTATTATTCCATACAGACATGAGAGTAAAGAGATTTAATTCTTCTGGTCTTCTTCAGGTCATCTTGGTTCACCAGTGTGGAAGCAAAATGCTACATTAAATAGTGTTTGATCTAATTCAGCACAAGTATACTCAGAAAAAATTACGAAGAGGGTAAAGAATGTCAAGATATAAAGATATTATTTAGTTATTGTGTTTGGTTGGCTAATCTTCAGGATGTCCTGGAAGACAATAGATGATAAGAAGCCACCTCCTCTTTTCATAGAACTGGAGATGAGAAGAGTCAAAGAGATTTCCCAACTTTCCAGCTTGAATTAATCAGGGGTAAGGAGGTCATGAGAAAATTTGCCAGGAAACTGAATTTCAAATGAAGGATAAAAGAAGCACTTTTTTTTTTTTTTTGCTCATCTTAGTGTCTATGAAGATAGTTTCCAATTATCTCAGCATCTCTGGGGAAACTCCTGCCAATCTCAAGAGCTTCCCATTTGCTCTACCCTACTTGCATTTTAAAGCAAAGGACCAACTAAAGGTGTCATTCAAATCTGCCCTTGTTAATCAGTTATCCTCTTATCTACTATTTTGTTCAGCGGTCATCTATCATCTACTTTGTTCAGTGATTTTCCTTCTGCACAGGTAAATCTTCCCTCTTATCCTCTTTCAAAGTCGGAGACTATACAGCAATCTTTCCCTTCCAGAGTTCTAGGTGAGCAGCACAAAAAAACCCTCCCCACCACCTTTTGACCCCTCGAACTCCAAAGGGCTAAATTACAAAGATATCTGCTACCCTACTACTTGAATTAAATCATCTTGCCTGGACAGTCATGGCTACTCACTTTATTTGTTCCTGCTGATTATTTCAATAATAATAAATAATACCACTAATGATAAAAGTAGTTCTCAACTTACAACAGTTCACTTATCGTTCAAAGTTACGATGGCACTGAAAAAAGTGACTTATGACAGTTTTCCACACTTATGACTGTTGCAGCATCCCCACATGGTCACATGATCCAAATTAAGAGGCTTGGCAAGTGCCTCATATTTATGACGGTTGCAGTGTCATGGGGTTATGTGATCACCTTTTGTGACCTTCTGATGAGCAAAGTCATTGGGGAAGCCAGATTCACTTAACTGTGTTACTAACTTAACAAATGCAATGATTCACTTAACAACTGCAGCAAAAAAGTCGTAAAATGGGGCAAAACTCACTTAAATGTTTCGCTTTGCAACATAACTTTGGGTTCAATAGTGGTTGTAACTTGAGGACTATCTGTAGGTGCCTAGGATGTAATCCTAAAACAACATGAATTTCATTGCAATTGACAACATCATTAGTCAATTGCAAAAGGCAGATTTACTTGGAACAGAGTATAACTTGCAATGACACCACCAAAGAACCTTATCTAACTAACCTTGGAAAGGAAAGTTTCCTTGAGAAAAACTGGATAGATGCATAAAAATTCTAAATCCAGTCTAAATATCCGGAAGACTATGCAACCAATAATAACAACCAACCATAATAACTGGCAGTGGTGGCATGCTGAGTGCTATACCAAAGATCTTGAACACACTTAGAACATCTGCGCATTGACAAAATTTCCACCTGCAAATTATAAAAGACTACATATATACTATGCTGATACATTAGGAATTCTTAGGTTTTTCGGAATCATTTGATGCAAATGAAGGCCAATACCAGCTAAAAAATTGGCAGCTGGAATTTCACATCTATGTGATTTCACATTATTATAATAATAACATATGGCCAAGGAGAAAAATCCACACATATGATTTTTGTATCCTAGATTCTGAAATAAACATAACTGATCTTGACAATTATGATTACTGTATATGTGTTGGCTTGATAAAGGGCTATTTTTGCCTCAAGTGATAATATACCTTAGGATTTGTTCCCTCACTTAGTCAGATTATTGGTTAAGCCATGATGGTTTAGTTCATTCATTTTTTAACAAATTTGTGGTAATGCTTATTAACCTTGCCAATTCATACAGCATAAAGTTTTCTAATGGGTCATCCTGATTGCATGGAAATCTAAGAGCAGACTAACCACCTCACATGAATTTTATCTAATCAACTTTTAAAGCCATCTGACAAGTCATTATCCAATCATCATCACTACTGTTAGTAGAAGGCATCATAGTTAATTGTTCTTTTTCTCCCTTCAGAAGGCAGAACAGTTGAAAGATCTGGGTATGTTTGGTCTTCAGGAGAGGGAAACTCAGGAGAAACATGAGTGTAAACTTCAAATATTAGAAGGGCTGCCATCCAGAAGAGGGGCAAGATTTACTTCTCTTTCCCTCAGAGGGCAGGACCAGAACTTAGATCTACAAGGAAAGACATTCAAAAAGGACATCAGAAGAAACCTTCTGACTGTATATCCCAAAGGTGCTTTTTCAGGAGGCAACCGGACCTTCTTGTTTTTTTCTTTTGAAGACGTTTCGCTTCTCATCCAAGAAGCTTCTCCACCTCTGACAGGCTAGTGGGGAATGGAAGGATTTATATTCCTTGCAGACAGCTGGTCATTTGCATCCTTTTAGAGAGTCATTGGGGAAATTGGAGGTTTATCGGTGTCCCCAAGGTCACCTGAGTAATGCTTCTGGTTGCTGTAGTCTACATTTTTCCTCTGGAACTCAATTCCTACTCCAACACCATTCAAAGGGTGTTCAACCCAAACTGTATAGCTAAAAGTCTGTGGAGCAGAGGTCTCCAAACTTGTCAACTTTAAGACTTGTGGACTTCAACTCCCAGAATTCTCCAGCCAGCTATGCTTTGCTGGCTGGAGAATTCTAGGTATTGAAATCTATAAGTCTTAAAGTTGACAAGTTTGGGGCTCCCTGCTGTAGAGATTCTCAGTCATCCAGGCCATGGTTGTCCTAAAGGTTCTTTTTTGGGGAGGCAACTGGACTTTCTTTCCCAAAGCACCTTTGGGACAACCATGACCTGGATCTCTACAGTCCTTCTGACTGTAAAAGCTAAAAGCTGGTAGAACAGTCTGCCACAGTGGGTTTTTCTTCAATACAGGTCTTCAAACAGGGGCTATCAGAGATGCTTCAATGCTTGCACTGAGCAAGAGGTTGGACTAGATTACCTCTGTGGTGTCTTCCAACTCTTATTCAGTATTCAATTCATATGTGTTATGATTCAGCAAAGTGAAAGAAAGAAGAAATGACTTCAGAAAAGCAGTATTCTCTGCCCTATGAGCACTTTCACATGCAGTTTTAGTGCCACAGTAGATTGTTGCTATCCCCCAATTATTTCATGCTGTTCCTGTTAAGACGCACCTGTACTAATCCATTTCTGTGGATCAGAACATATGGCAAAATGTCTCTTTTGAAAGTGATGAAATTGCTTTCCAGTTCCTTTATCCTCCATGCCCTAGTACTGTAGAGTCATTAGGAGTTAGAAAGGAGTAAAATTCAATTAAATGATAATCTCTTTGTGAGCTTCATAATGACCAGGTTTGTGTTGCTAAAGTAAATGCAGTGAGACATGAGTAATACTATCCCATGGGATAGTTATGGGAGGAGAGTGCTCTTGGCTCATCTAGTTGTCTACCACTGAGTGACAACACTTATGGATCCTAGAAAAATGATTAATAACAATGTCGGTACAATGGCCAAATTTGATTGAGCCCATATATCTGATTGAGTATTATGATGGTGTTCTTCTGTTGCTTAATTATTTGCTTGATTTATAGGCTCCCCTAATGTGTTGCACATCTGTGAGACGGAAGATCTACAAATCCAACAAAGACAATCAGCCATGGTAGGCGTTCCCCCAACTTCGGATAAAATCTAGCTTACTGGAGAAAACAAGGGTCAGGATATATGTGATTCCTTTTGGCTGGGACTCAAACTTTGTGGAATATTTGGGGGTTGAGGAAATATGGAAGAAACCCAAGGACAGCTCAAGGAAAGAGGCCGAAGAAAAAACCTAAGGCTCTTCTACATAATTAGGATTGGAAACTGGGTTGAAAAGTATCCCTCCCCATACTTTGCATAGCCTTTATTCAGCCCACTCATAAGGCTATGGAATGGCACTGTTCTTACCACTTTAAAATGGAATAATTTAAGGAAAGAGCACGGTGGCTCACATGGTTAAGATGCTGGGTTGGAGGTTAGCAAGCTTCTGTGTGCTGCCATGGGGCAAGGGGAAGGTGGTTTTTTTGCCAAACAGTGAAAGTAAATGGCATTTTCCAGCAAAAATATCATAAATTTTGGTCACATGATACCACAAACAGCCATAAATGCAGGATATATGCCAAACCCACAAAATGCCTCATGACTGGGAAGGACTGCAGACTTTGGAACTTCAAATCCAGCTTGTAAACCCCTTTTATGGACTTTTGAAGTCTGTTGTAACTTCATAAATCAAGGACTACCTGCATTTATAAAGCAGCAGATGATGGATGTAATTTGGAGCGCAGTGCAGGTATAATCTTGAAAGAAAGGAAGCATTTATTCAAGATTATTTTTCACATAAGTGAATTTAGATTTAATTTAATTAAGTTCCACTAGGTATCTGATAAGTGACAGTCCTCATGATTACTGATTGCACTAATAAAGGATGACAAAGATTTGGAGACAATGACAACTAAAAAAGCCAGGGGTGTGGAGGGGAGGGGAGTTTCTAAAATTTGCATTTTAAACTGAATTAACCAGTTAACAATTTCATGCAACTTGGCAAATATTTGTGTTAGTCAGCGAAATCGAGATACAAGGAGCTATATAAAAAAAAACCTTCTCTACCAAAAATATCCAGTCATTCTTCCTCTTTGCATGTCATAGCACAAGTTTCTGAGATTTTTGAAGCATGCCCGCAAACTTCTCTCTGCAAATGTGTTTATATATACAATGTAAGAGCCATACATTTGTTTTTCATTTTCATAAGGAAGACAAAATAAACTGTTTCTTCTGTGATAGCTTTTTCTACCTTTTAAAATTGCATGAGACAAAGCTTTTTCATGAGACTTTGCATTTTCACCTAATGCTGTACAGCCATGCTGAGATATCTCAGTTGCATTTCTAATTATTGTGGTTTGATAAATGGCAATTGCAAAGGGAATGAGGTTCTTCTAAAAAAAGTGGGACAGCATTTAATGAGGGGTGATGGCAGAGGAAAAAAACAGGTGCATCTTCTTAACAATTATAAAGGCAGGCAACTGCTAGACCATGAGACTAAAACTTAAAACATTTGCCATAAAATAACTACCACCATAATGATAATAACTTGTATTGCACTGTGGACCCTTCAACAGCATTCCACATCTCCGAGCAGGTAGGATAAACGTTAAAATGCAATGGGAAATCCATTGTTTCTTGTGGCTTCGTGTAAGATGCTCTGTCTGTTTAATGTGCACAATATAATGAATAATCCAGTGCCTTTATCATGCAAAGCCACAATAAAACAATAAAAAGTTAGGTTAATCAAACTTAGTATTTTATGATAATGAAGTTGCTGCTGGACTTGTTAAGCTTGCTGTACTCAACATTATAGATTATACTAAGAACGTATTATAATCATATATAATTATTCTGCAAACACTTTTTCAAAGAGCAAGAGTCACTGAAACTACTGAATAAACTTGAATAGCATTCTGCTAAGGAAACTCAACTATAACTCACAAAGATGCTAAAATGGATTACTGTAGAGCTCAGTTTATATCCTGCAAAGGATTTAATAAAAATGATCAATATTTATTTTATTAGTTAAATTGTTATTTGATTATGTGCCATCAAATCACTTTTGACTCCAAGCAACCACATAGATTTTCTCCAGGACGATCTGTCCCTAACCTGATTTTGCAGATTTTCCAACTGTGCATTCATAGACATTGTGACTTAGTTCATCCACTTTGCTGCTGCTCGTCCATTTGTCATATAAAAGACCATAGATAGTTTTTCTTGAGAGATGATTAGCCTAATATTTCCTATCAAATTCATTAAAAATCCTTCAAGTTTGTCTGTAATCAATAGAAAACCATATAGCCACACAAAGTATGGCTGATAGAAAATTTATAGTGCAGGAGTGAACTGTAGGGACCTTGGTGCTCTTTGAGCTTGGTCGTTTTCTTGCAGAGATTTCATTACCCAACTGGGTAACATCATCAGTACAACATAACTAGGCATCAGTGCAAGGTAATTAGACTAACTGATGATGTTACCTAGTGTGGTAATAAAACGACTGCAAGAAAACTATCAAGCTCAGAGAGCACCAAGGTCCCCACAAAATATGGCTGATTGAAAGAATGTTGCTCAGACACAATTCCCAGGACTTTTACAATTCCCAGCTTGATCAATGGTAAATGCTGTGAATATAAATCAGGATCATATGGAGAGCCACAGGTTCTCTATCTTTGATGTAAAGCAAAACATGTCAGCTAAAAAACAGTACACTGGATACCCTGTTACCAAAGCCGGATAAATCGACTATGCTAGACGGTGGTATCTAAGACATTGGTTTTGGATTTGGATGACTCTCATTGAAATCCACGCTTAATTGAGAATTCAATGCTTCTTTCCACCCTCCTGGATTTAGAGAATGACCACAATGGCCTTTATTGTACAGCTATTAACTGATGGATTATGTGATATTAAATTGATGGCAACTATTAGCAACAAACCTAGACAGATCCCCTCAGAAATGAGTATCTTTTTATAAGGATTTACTAAATGGCTATGTTCAGATAATATGCTTAACCATGTCACCAACATTCACACTTTGCTAAATTTGGATAGGTTTAATATTGGTTCAATTAAGATTGCTATTGGAATTGTAGGTATGATATCTTCTGGAGGTCACTAGACAGACAAACAGATGACAGATGACTGGTCAAACATCTGTTTAGTGTTTAGAATATCCTGAGTTATTCCCCAGTTTTTACAGTGAAAAGGATTGGGAAGGGGTTTTTTGACTAGAGTTTTTCCTGCTGTAGATATTTCCTTCTCATGAAAAGAGACAATGGAATTATTTGCACTAATAGGTCTTACTCGGTGGTCTGGTCTTCACAAAATACTAAACTGGATCATTAGAGGGATGAATACATTGTGAAAAATTATAAAAGAGTCTATTATTTAGATGTTAGAATTAACCCAGATCAGGCACAGCATAGATCATGTGCAGGATTTAAGTAACTACACTCATTCAGTTGTGAAAACCTAACTAATTATCCACTTCAGCTTGAATTTATCAGCCTTAATTTTCCGATTAAACAAGCCCAAATAAAAGACAAAGAATTAATGCAAAGATAGAAAACTAGCATGCTCCACACATGAATGTTGCCACTCAACAAAGAATAGAATCTCTTGAGACCAAGGATTCTAAACTGACTGAACTGTCTTAGAATCAATCTGCTAAACACAGTTTTGTGCAGCTCTATTTATTTTCCTAGCATACATAGCCAGGGATGTGTTCTAAGGGGTGTATATGTAAGAGTGGATGGAGAATCTTCCTCTCCCGGCAGCATGTACACCCCATGTACTACTCACTCTAATATTTTCTCCATGGAAGTACAGAGTATTGCCACAGATCTTTCAATCTACTTCTGGAAGACTGGGCATCTTCTTCTGAATTCTCCACTTACAGGAGCAGCCACCTGGAAGACCTCGGATGCTGACACTGCCCACCTCATTCAGAGCAACCTACAGTTGGCAGTGAGAGTATCCTTTTTGAAGTCTGACAGGTGGGATTTACACCTACCTGCAGGGTATTTACAGGGAAAGAGGTGATAGGCGGGAAGTCCATGATCTGTAGGTCGTGAACATGGCCATTCATGACCACGGCAGGTAGGTAGACACGGCGGGCCTTGGTAGGGACACAGACCTCGCTGAACTCGTTGTACAGGAACTGGCGGACAATGGCACTCTTCCCGACCCCTTGAGCACCCAGCACGGCAATCTTGAAAGTTGTCACCATGCCTCCCGGCCACAACCCCCGTGCACAACGTGGTGATCAGCTCCTTGGCGCAGTCCGCTGCCTTTGCACTGCCAGGAAGGCCCCTGGGCTGCATATTCTGGCAGCTGTGGATTCAGCCACAGTCAGCAACCATTTCCTCACTGGCTCGGCTGTCACTGGAAGAGCAAAAGAAATCTTGTCAACCTAGAAAAACTAAGAGAAGTCCTGCTAGAGCAGAGCAAGGGTCTCTTCAGTCCAGTTTCACAACAGTCAAGCTGATACTTACACACAAAATATGAAGGCATATCTTCCCTATCATTTCCCTTAGCAAATGCAATCTAGTGGTAGATTACCCCTAGTTATCATCTTCATTTAACAATCCCATAATCCCTTGCGAGGTGGAGTCTGGGCAGCTGAATGGAGCCAAGCATAGTGTTTTAATGGCCAGATGTCCTTCCTGTCACCAATGCAGAGTTTTATTCAGTAGATATATTCTCAGTGTGCCCAGAGAGAAATATCTGCCTCTATCTAGGATTGAACTCACAGCCCCTTGATTGTGAGGCAAGAGCCCCACCTCTAGTCCACTGCATCACTCCAGATTGCCCCTAGTTATGGAGGCTTCAAATTTGTTTGGAACTAGTAGATAATAACGAATATCTTTTTCTCCTTGAGTTTGTTAACCCCTTTAATACTAATATTTTAGTGCCAGAAGCACCAGTGCTTCTGTGAGGAAAGGATTTGCTGATGACAACATCATTGCCCAGGGACACCCAGCTGGGGGCTCCTTTCATATCTCCATGAAGTTGCCCATTGAAGTGGTACCCATTTATCTATTCATGGTCACTTGCCTTTGAACCACTGGGTTGGTAGGAGCTGGAGCGTGTGACAGGAGCTCATCTCACTTGCAGCAGAATGGATCTCGAATGCGAGCTTGCCAATTGCCAGCCTGGTGTTCTAACCTTGTGACCACCATGCTCCTTTCTTAAACTTTTAAGCTGAAAACTCACACCACATGGTAGACTTGATGTTTATCCTACATGGATATTTTCAAGCTGCCTCCAAATAGCAGCCTATCGGGTGTAAAAAGAAATTAAACAGAACATGACTCTTTTCCGATAAACTCAAAAGTCCTTAGCAATTTCAGAAGTCTATATGGTTCTTTTAGGGTTCTGACCAGCTTCACATATTGCATGACACAATGGATACCTAACCATGGTTTATGGAATAAAATTCCATTTGGTTAGATTTGCGCAACATACCAATCCTTATCCATGCCTGACAGATCCTTGTGGCTGTACTCACAGAACATGCTAATCCATATACTGTACAGATAGATCATGTGGTTTAGCACAAGAGTGGACAACTGCTTTTGCATTGTCAAAAACCTGATTATAATGAATGAAAAGTGGCAGCAGATTTCCTGGCTAGTTTAAATTGAGGCCCACAAGGAAACTATAGTGTATGCAACCCTGCAATAGATGTAACAAAGTTAAGAAACACAGCCCATCAATACCATACCGCCCATGTATAAGATTCAAACCTATTGCTTTTTGCCCATCATAGTCATAACTCATGATGGATGTAACTCAAGTCACCTATATAATGCCTTGGTCATTAAGCAGACCTATGGTTTACTATGTGGCAGTTTTGCCAAAAAACAGAAATAAATGCGTTTTCGGCAAAATCATCATAAAACTTGGTCATATGAGGGCAGGACATTGTAAACAGTTACAAATGTGACGACAAGGAAAGTTGACTATCAGCACTTCAAATCTGGGTCATAACTACCCCAGGGAGGTCTGTTGTAACTTTGAACAGTCACTAAATGATCTGCCATAAGTCAAAGACTACCTGTAAAGTCATTTTGTTATTGAAATGGCATATAATCTGATAAATAAACAAGTATGTTCAAGAAAGGAAACGTGCTCTATTGCATTTAGCCTGAGCAATTGTTAGGTAGTTTATCTTAGGGGAAAAAACCATTGGAGTTAGTCCCTCCACGCTTTTCTCTTAGAAAAAATCCATTCCTTTCCCTTAGAAAAAATCCTTACCTTTAAAAAGCAAAAACCAGGCAGAAATCACACCATTGATACTTTCTTTTCCTATACTTTGAAGACAAATTTTAGCAGGGGAAGAAATGTTTCCCTTGCTCTTCCTTCTTTATATCAAGCGTCAGTTGATATTTCTTCAATAAACACAAGTCAAGATGAAGTTAATTAAACTGTTATGTCACTGCTGTGTGTGTCTAGTGTAATCTACTAATGTAATGTACTAATTATTTCAACATAATTAAGCCATGTGATGTGCTATTTGAGGGAGCCTTTAGAACCGTGATGGCTAACCTATGGCATGTGTGCCAGAAATGGCACACAGACAGGGGTGGGATTCAAATTTTTAACAACTGGTTCTGTGGGCATGGCTTAGGTGATGGTCATGGCTTGGTGGTCATGTGACTGGGTGGACATGGCTTGGTGGTCATCTGACTGGCTGGGTGTGGCCAACTCAATATCACTCACATCAAGACATGCATCTCCTTGCCTGGCCTCTCATGACTGTGGGGATGCTGCAAGTCATAAGTGGGAAAAATGGTCATGAGACACTTTTTTCAGTGCCATTGTAAATTTGAATGATCACTCCACACAAGCAAAGTACCAGCAAAGGAGGGGGAAAAAACTCCAGAGACGTTCCTGAGACAGGAAGTCTAGTCCTGCCAAGAATGTAATAAAAGTTAACGGACAGGCAGTTTCTGTAAGCAACACCAGAATGTTTCCTTCCTGCTTTTCTTACAGGATTAGGCTAGTAATTTCTTCTAACAACCGGTTCTCCGAATTGCTTTAGCCCATGTCCCACTGCACCAACGGATGCAAAGAGGATGTAAAACGGACAAAAAAGCTTGCCATCCGTTGGAAAATGTGATGCATCCGTTGTGTACTCATTGCATACGTGTTTCATATGCTCTATCCGTCGAGCATCTGCCCACTGAGATTTCATCCGCGCAAGAAGTTTTGAGCTGCACAAAACTTTTTGAGCGGATGAACTTTCCGCCGCGAACGATGTACATCCGCGACACATATGGGCAACAAACGTTCTATGTCCATTATCATCTGTTAAACATCTGCTGTATCCTCTCAGCATCCTCTGGCCATCCTCACAACTCACATCTGCTCCAGCTCAAAATGGAAAGAGGGAGGAAACGAAAGGTGCATGGAACATCCACACAGCGTTAGTAGCACGGAAATAGAAAGGATGTAAGTGGATGCATCTCATATATAAAGCATTAAAATGGACAAAACTTTGTATCTGGGATGTATCTCAGATATTTAGGATGTCTGGAGTATGCCAAGAGTATGTGGAAGGACACCTAGCGGAAAACCGATATTTCCTATAAAAAGGGGGAAGAAATCACCTGGATCTCACTATCAGTCCAGCAGCCATGGTGTACAGACCTCTTCACCCTTGGTCTTGCTCTTCCACATCATCCATTGATCTCCACCATGGATCATCACACACTCCTTATGGTAGCTGCGATCATTCAACACCAGAACCAAGCCCTCTTCAGACTGCTTCACCTTTTCTACGCAAGGAGAAGGAGACGTTCAGGAGCTGTGTGGGTCCGAGGATGGATCAGGAGAAGAATGGAGTTTGGACTGTATGACAAGCTGAAGGTGGAGCTGAGGAATGAAGACACTCGTGCATTCCAGCACTTCATGAGGATGCCACCAACCATGTTTGACAAAATTGTAGAGCGTCTGAGACCCAGGTTGACCAAGCCAAGCACCAACTTCCATCCCAACCTGGACCCTGGACTGAAGGTGGCACTGACACTGCATCACCTGGCTTCTGGAACCACATACAGAAACATGCAGTGTGCCTGGAGGGTGCCACACAACAGCATCAGCAAAGTGGTCAGAGAAGTGGTGCAGGCCATCATCGAAGAATACGTGGAGGAGCTCCTCCAGTGTCCCACCACTGAAGAAGGCTGGAGGAAAGTTGCAGAGCAGTGGTCTCAGAGGTGGAAATTTCCCCACACCGTTGGAGCCATAGATGGCAAGCACGTGGCCTGCAAAGCTCCAGCCAACTCAGGGTCCTCTTATCACAACTACAAGGGTTTCTTCAGTATCATCCTCTTTGCCATGGTTGATGCTGACTACAAGTTCATGTACATCGATGCTTCAGGCAATGGGTCAGCTTCAGATAGCCAGGTATACAATGCCAGTGACCTCAAGGATGGGCTGGAACGCAACCTCATCATGGGTTTTCCAGATCCAGACCCCTACCCAATGACACACAAGATATGCCCTACTTCATCGTGGGTGATGACACCTTCTCCCTCAGAACCTACCTGATGAAGCCCTACACTTCAAGATACCTCACCCATGAAGAGAGGATCTTCAACTTCAGGCTGTCCAGGGCAAGACGGGTGGTGGAGAATGCCTTTAGCATCCTGGCCAACAGGTTCCAGGTACTTCTCACCACCATGCAGCATCACCCACAGACTGTGAGGAGCATCGTGGAAGCTTGCTGCATCCTGCACAATCTCAAGCGCACCCGCTACCCAGTGTTGCAGAACAGGTTTGTGGACCGTCAACAAGGCAATGGGGACATGGAGCCTGGTGAATGGAGGCAAGGACAAAACCTGATGGACACTGTGGATGTACAAGGCCCCAACAGAGCTTCACGTGAAGGGAAGAAGCAGCTCAACCTCCTGAAACACTGGTGCAACTCCCCAGCTGGAGCAGTGGAGTGGCAAGACAGGATGATAGATGATTAATGGATGCTTCCTTGAGCCTGTCTCATCACACTGATGAGATTGTGCCATGTATGTTGAGTGGCCCTTCAATGAACAGGGCATTAATAAAGAGTTGTGTTTATGTTGAAATGTGTTGATCAGTGATTGCATTAGTATTGACAATAAAGGGCCATAGGTGTGGCACCTGGGAGGGTGGACCATACAGTCCCACTATGCTTGCACTGGAGGTTTATCTATCCCACAGCTATCCTTACCCATCCCACAACTATCCTCACCCATCCCACAAGCATGCAAAGGATTAACCATTTTTTCAAAGTTTTCACCAACACTTTATTAAGTAAATAAAATGAACCAAGTGTGTGAAGCAAAGATAACCTTTATTAATAACTGTTTTAAGTAAACTGTATGACTTTATTAAAAAAGTAAAATGAACCAAGTAAAGTGTCTTAAGCAAAGATAAAGTGAACAGGTAACAACTCAGTCTCTGGCACTATTCTGTCACTCTGAGGCATGTCCATGGTCTCAGCTGTTAAGCGGCCAGGGACTGTGGAGGTGGCTGTGGCTGGAGTGCTAGTCTGAGGCGCCATTTGGGTGCTTGGCCCTAAGAGTACAACAGGGGATGGTGTGTTCAGGAAGCTTTCAGAGAGCTGACTCAGTCCCGTGAGGTTGAGAGGCCCTTCCTCAAGGACCTGGGATGTCAGGCACAGTACTTGTGACAGATTTTCTGTTGAGGGACTTGGCTGTGGGGTGGAGGAAGGAGAAGTGTAGTGGGGCTGTCTGGTCTGCAGCTGGGTGAGGTGAGGCGTCTGTGGCATGCGATGAACCTGGGCCTGGACTGGGAAGGGCTGCCTCTGCTGTGGGAAGTCCTGGTATTCTGGTAGGTGAGGGGCTGTTGAAAGCCGTGGAAGGGCTGTGACATTGCCTGGGGTGGAGGAGCAGACCTGGACTGGGTCGGAGCAGGTTCAGCTGGGCCTGGAGGGTTGTGCAGAAGTGCTGTGATCTTCTGCTTCATCACCTGGTACTGGGCCTTGGGCAGGTCCCTCAGGGTCTGGCTCACGTAGGTGATGAAGGTGTTCCGGCCCGAGGATGCTCTGTCCAAGTGGACCAGCTGAGAGAGAAGTTCTGTGCTGGTCTTGATTGTTTCCCTGATCTCCAACAGGACAGTGTCGCTCTGGCCCTCCAGTCTGCCTCGCTGCCTGCATCCTGTGGAGCTGGAGGTGGGGGTGGGGGTGGGGTGGTCTCTGGTGGCTGCCGCTTCTTGCTCAATTTGTGACAGGGGATCCTCCAAGTCCTCCGGCATGGGGAGTGCAGCTGTCGGGGGGGGTCTCTGCCATGGGGCCCTCCGAAGACACCTGCCTGGACAGGGCAGCTGTCTCCTGGCTGGAAGAGGACTGGCTGTCTGTGGGCTGTCTGAGGGAGAGGGGTGTCAGAGGGGCTGCTCCTCGGTGGCGGACCTCACCCTCCAGGAAGCTGCACTTGGCCATGATGTACATCTCCCAGTCAATGAGCTTGACAGCGGCCTGCCCAGATTTTTTGAGGTGTAGCTTGCCATACCAGGTGTGCATGTGCTTTCACCATCCCAGGAGTACATCTGCAGTGTAGTCCAGCCTCTCTGCCTTGTCTCTCCAAGCTGCCTGCTTCTTCTTGGTGTCCCGATACAGTCTGTGGCCCTTTCCCCACAGGTACTCGTTCTCCCTCAGCCATTCCAGCACCTCCTCCTCATGGTCCTTGGAAACTGTGTACTGTTTCCTCTCTCCCGTCTCCTTCCCTTGCCTCTTCCTCCCTCTGGCAGGGGCTTGAGCAGCAGGGCCTTCAGCAGCAGGGCTTTGAGGTCCTTGGGGATGGTCCACCACAGCAGCAGCAGCAGTAGCAGTCACAGCAGCACCAGCAGCACCAGCAGCAGGAGAAGCACCAGCAGCAGGAGAAGCACCAGCAGCAGCAGGAGAAGCACCAGCAGCACCAGCAGCACCAGCATCACCAGCAGCAGGAGAAGCACCAGCAGCACCAGCAGCAGCACCAACAGCAGCAGCACCAGCAGCTTCAGAGTCAGTGCCAGGGGGTAGGATGGTGGTTCTATCCTTCTTGCCAGGGCTGGCAGGAGTAGGCAGAGGCTTTCTCTTCTTCCCTGACTGACGAACCATGGTGTTATTTGAAGATGTCTGTGGCAGCACGTCTTTCCTCTGAATGCTGACTGCGTGCGAGCTGCATCCTTTTATATCCGCGGAGCTGACGCAATTCATACTCCCCGCATGCGCAGTGAACGCTTTGTATCCGATATACATCCGCTATGCATCCACTTTGCTTCCTATAGGCGTCCGTGATGCATCCGCGTCATCCACTATGCATCTGCCCCTTCCGCTATGCGTCCGCTTCGCAATTCTCCCCTGGAAGCCCTTCGGATGTATCATCCGCTTCCATCTGCTAGGCTTCCTACGAACATCCGTTTAACATCCCCGCTATGTACTACCGTTCCTTTCCATTCTTTTCCGTTCTGTTTATGCAAATTTGGGCCACTTTTTGGGAGCGGATAACAATGGCTGGAGCCACCCCTGAAATTTTGCTCGTCCGCTGTGTCCTTTTTGCATACGTTTTGCATCCGTCGGCCAGTGGGACCTAGCCTTTAGAATGTTAACAACAGGTTCAAGCGAATAGGTGCGAACCTGTAGAATCCCACCCCTGAATGTTATCTACTAATGTAATGTACAAATTATTTCAACATAATTAAGCTATGTGGTGTACTATTTGAGAGAACCTCTAGAACCGTGATGGCTAACCTATGGCATGTGTGCCAGAAGTGGCATGCAGAGCCATTTCTGGCCATCGCCCAGAATTGATCCACTAAGCATGTGTGCGCCTCCCCACCAGCCAGCTGATTGTTGGGTATCTGCCGTGCATTTGTTGGAGAAATGCGCGTGCATGCTCAGGGGGGCTGGGTGCGTGCAGGGGGTCATGCGCACATGCGCAGAGGTGTGCAGTGCAGGGGGGGTTGCGCATGCATTGCATTATGGCTGCAGGCACGTGTGTGCGTGCGTGCACTTTCGGCATGCAACGACGAAAAGGTTAGCCATCACTGCTCTAGAGTAATGACTCTCAATCTTGGCAGCTTGAAGTCATCTGGACTTCAACTCCCAGAATTCCCCAGACAGCATATAGCATAATTTCTCCCTTCTCCCCATGATTCCCATATAAATTCAGCATTCTTAATTCCTCAGCAGTCAGGCAGTACATACAGGTAGTCCTCAATTTACAACAGTTTTTTTGCTGACCATTCAAAGTTATAACAGCACTGAAAAAAGCGACTTATGGCTGTTTTTCACATTTATGAAATCAATTGCACAAATTCAATATGTCCTCTTGCGTCCTGAATGACCAGTGCCTTATTTGATTTTTCTTTTTCTGAACGCAGCAACCCCAATATTGCCTCACAAATCTTATCCATTTCTTTTGTTTTTACAGAAAAGATGAATAAATAGCACTTTTTAATAGAATAAACTGCATCGTAGAACAGAATTTGTGTACTTGCTGTTTTCCAGGTATTTTAGCCTATAAATCCCATTATTCCCTGGATTTGGATTGTGCTGGCTGGGTCTGATTTGAATTGAAATCCAAAATATTTTGGTGTCATCAGAAATAGATGGTGAAAGGGTGATTTCCAGCCTGTTCTGCTCACCAGAGCATCACGGACATGGAAGTGACTATGTAGGACACTGAGTCCTATCACCTGGTCAGTGCAAGAATTCAGATTAAAGCATCTTCAACAGATGCCTTTCAATGGAAATGAGACTCCTCTGATTATTGGCTATTAGTTCCATGGCTGGACTGCTCTTATGATTGGGGAGCTTTTCCTATCCTTTCCTTTCCCACCCAGATTTTGCTTTCCTATGGCTTGCAGTAATAATTCATAAGGGTGATGTTAAAAAAAATGTTCTGAGTTTTTGCTGCAGATGCCACTATATATTTTGTTTTGGTTCAAAAGAAGGTTAAAAAAACTCAAGGTTGGTATAAAGCCCAGGTTCCTTTTAATGGAAGCCTTATGGCATGCACCACATACCTAAAAGGGGGACAGGATTTCAATTACACTGTCATGGCTGCCATCTTGATATTTTCAACACACAAACACACACTCATGCACCAGTTTGGTTTAGAAGTTAAGGTACTAGTATTTAAACCATGAGGCTGTGAGTTCTAGTCTAGCTAGCTGGATGATTTTGGGCCAGTCATTCTCAGAGGATTGTTATTGTGGGAAAAATAGGAGGAGGAGGAAGGTATCTTTGCTGCCTTGAATTATTATAAAAATAGCAAAGGCAGGAGACAGACATACAGACAGACAGATAATAAAGCCCTTGCTTTCAGCTATCTTTTCCCAAGGCCAAAAAGCTCTGTTCTTTCCATTTGTCCTCTCAGGCAGTTTTCAGTGGCCCCACCGACTACTCTACCTTTTTTCATATGTATCCTATCTTGACTCAATCTTACATATACAGCAGCATAAAGAATTGGACCAATACTTAAAATGGAGTTTGATGAAAAAATCCTATTTCCAGCTGTTATCCTTCTTAATTTTCTAGAAGGGATCATATAGGCCTTTAAAACGGATATTTCTGAGTTGTATTGGAGGGACTGAAATCAAAATAGAATAGAATTTAATAGTTCACTTGGTTATCCATTTTAGCTGAATTGTTTGAAGATATTCTGCCACAACTCTTGGTAATTAATTCTAGCATGACTTTTTTTGGAATATTCCCCAAGATCTGTCTAACTCTGCAACATAATAATTTATGTTACATAATATAATAAAAAAAATATAATAAAAAAATGCAACATAATTCAGGTTTTTTTAATTATTATTAGGTGACAGTTTTACAAATAGCAAAATAAAAGGAACACCTTTACTTACTGTGGTTTAGCAAATCCTACACTGAGCATGGGGCAGATTTGAAAAATTCTGTGCTTCCTCTCAATCTGGTTATTTTATTTACTCTCCTTGAATCGATGGCATAGCATTGGTTGAAAAATTAACACAACAGCACAGAGTCTTGATGAATGACACTGAGGGAACATTCTTTTCATCTTTGGTGGAGATGTGAAAAAGTTAGAATATTGGAATTAAGTATGTATTTTAATGCACTAGATTTTAAATGTACCATTGAAAAAAGTGGTGTTCCTTTTGGCTTAATGGACAAGCAAATGGAGACATTTTATGGAACTTTGCTGTTATAGCAAACGTCAGCAAACATTTTATATGCTCAAAGGTGGAAAGATTTACAAATGTACAAATCTTTTGAAGTTGGTGGAATTGACACAAATGGCAAAATTGACAGTCTTGATGAAAGCATTGCTCTGACTAATTTTATTTTTACTTGGAAACCATTTTTGAATTTTTTGCAAGAAACTGAAAGAAATGAAAAGTTGTTCTGGGGATTTGATGATTAGAATTATATGGCATTATGGAAGCAATGTAGACAAATGTTAATGTTAGAGCAAAAGTTTGACACATTTTTTTTACTTATATCGATACCAAAGAAAATTGGAAGTCATTAGTTTTCTATTTTGCTTTCTTTTTTCTTTTTTTGTACTTTTTCTGAGCTTTTTTTGTTTCAAATCTTTTTTATGTTTATCTTTAAAACTTTGTTTTTTGAAAATCAATAAAGTTATATAGGAAGAAAATAATTTTTTAAACTAAGGATTGTTTTGTTCAAATTTGATCTCAATTTTTAACTAAACTAGTAAAGTAGTTTGCAACAGATTGTGTCATCTTTTTGAGCAGAAATACTGAACACAGATATTTACAACTTTACACCCATCTAAAGATTTCAAACACATTTCCTCATGCTAAATTGTATTTTCTTTCCCCCACCACACCTTTTAAACTTTATTATTATGCTGTTTTGAACACTGTCACTGGTTGGTATATTGTGAGTCTTTTTAAAAATAAAAACATCAGATAAAGCAGAAGTGCCTTCAAATAGGATATTACTACCGCTTCTAGTAAAATGAGAGATCCTATGGATTTCCAAGTAGAAACTACCTTCTCTCTTCCCAGCTAGAGTGGCCAAGTATGGAAGGACAGTCCTTTACTAGAAGGGATGCTAATCAACTTAGCAAAATGCTGAGAATAAAGAACAAAGCCTTGTTAAAGAAATAAAATGAGGTCCATGGGGACATGTGATGGAATAGTCAGATGAAAAGCCTGTGTTATGGTTCCGGCAGTTATTCCAGTTAAATCATGAGCCTTACTCCCAAAACTAAAGAGGATTTATTTGAGGGTAACATTCTATTTCCGGCACTAATCTGGGCATAGCCAACTCTTGAGATACGTAATTCGTTGTCACCCTTGATCCTGCTTTTCCCCCCACCCCTCTGGGTGTATCATCCAATGAAATAATGTTCATAGACAAGAGTCATCAATCATACTCTCCAATTAGATTTTTTCATGGCAGAAGATTCAGCCATCTAATCAATCTTAGAAGAAAATATGAATGGAATGTACTTTTGATTTCACTCTGTAGCCTGCTCTTTGAAACTATCACCCTTCTTTCTGTTGTCAACTATAAAACATGTATACAAAATGTTTTATGAGTTGACATTCTGTCCAATCAGCAGCTAACCTGGTGCCTTCAGGAAGCCTACAAGTAGAGTGATCAACATCAACCCTTACTAGATGTTTTCCCTTAGCAACTGATGTTCAGGAATTACCTGCCCCTGTAAATGCAATTCCTACACGATAAAAGCATCGGCCTTAGATACCCCTCAGTATCTATTAAAGCCACTTTTCTATTTAGCTCAATACAGGTAGTCCTTGACTTCAAACAGTTCATTTAGTGACTGTTCAAAATAACAACAGCACAGAAAAAAGTGACTTATGACTGTTATCAGTTACAAACTTTGCTGCATTTTCATGATGATTAAAATTCAACTAGTTCATATTTATGACAGTTGCAGTGTTCCAAGGTCATGTGATCACCTTTTGTGACTTTTTGACAAGCAAAATCAATGCCAGATTCACCTAACAACTGGATTACTAACATATCAACTGCATGATTCATTTAACAACTGAAGCAAGAAAGATTGTAAAACAGGGCAAAACTCACTTAACAAATATCTCACTTAACCACAGAAATCTTGGGCTCAGTTGTGGTTATAAGTTGACCATAACTTATATGTGTATTTTTGTCCCTTTGTTTCATTTCCATGCTTCCCTCCCTAAATAGTTCAGGCTAGTTTACATTAATTTTTAAACCATTTAAACATAAAACCAAATAGAATAAAATTAGTGTAAACACCATTTAAAATGACTAAAGGTGACAAAATCCATAAAAAATGATGTGTATCTGGAGGTCTCTTGAAGGCATCTAAAGAAGACAGACATTTGCTATCTATCAGGCATACCAGGGTCTGAGAAGTCTTCATCCCAAGTTGATGGGACAACCTGGTCACACTTGAAGAACTTCTTTTGGCAATGTTCACATATATGGGGATTATGTAAACTAAAGCATTTTCTTAGGGAAGTTATGTCTAACCTACCTAGGGTTTTTCTCCCAATTCTCTGCAAAGCCAGGGTATTATCTGAAGAATAGGAATTATAATATAGCTTCCCCAAGTTTCTCTAAAAATCAATCATGTTTTCAATTTAATGTTCTGTATTACATGGAAAGACAGCCTTCTATAAGACACGTGGTGGTAATACATGCTGCACTACAGTGGTGGGATTCAAAAATTTTTTATTACCGGTTCTGTGGGCATGGCTTGGTGGGCGTGGCAGGGGAAGGATACTGTAAAACCTCCAATCAGAGGGGATATTTGCCAGTTCTCCAAACTACTCAAAATTTGCACTACCGGCTCTCCAGAACTGGTCAGAACCTCTGAATACCACCTCTGCTGCAGTAGTATACAGTAAAACATATCTGAATATATGTGTTACCTCACCTGAGATAATTCTCTTCATGGAATTGACACAACTGAAGTTGTGACAGAGTCGTGATTGGTGATAAAGTCTTAGTCTCATCTTGAAAAGCAGGATGAGACCAGTGTCCAGAAAAAGAGAACCCATCCCAGCCACCAGATCATGATCCTTCTTAATAAGCATCTTTAACTTTATTGGATTTAGTTTCAACTATTATCTTTCATTAATCCTATTATTGCTAGTAGATGGGCATTTACTAATACCTAAGCTAATACCTAAGGCAACATAGGGAAATAAAGACAGTCATTCAGATGAAAATTCTTGATGACCTCTCCCAATGTCAAAAAGCATTGGAAATGCAATGGAGTCTTGAGAGATTCCACTGTTTTGAGGAGCAAGTGGCACCAAGTGGTACCATGTGAGATCTTCATGAAAGAAGAAAATGGAACCATTGCAATGTACTGTATTCCCACTTCTCTCAAGTGATCCAGAAAACTATTATGGCCAAGCTTATTGAAAGTTACTGAGGAATCCAAGGCAACCAAGACAGTCCCGCTGTCTCTCTAGCAGTCATTTGTTGAAGGTCATCTATGAGGTCAGATAATGTTTTCTCAGTCTCCTAGCCCCACTGTAAAATAGGTCTGAAGTAAATTTTAGTGTTTCTCAACCATGGCAAGTTTAAGATGTGTGGACTTCTACTTTCAGAACTTTAAACTCACCCAAATTGAGAAACGCTGATCTAGATATTTCCTAAAAGAACTCTTGAAGTTGATTACCCATTTCTCTCTTCAGATATATATAACCGTTATTTCCTTTAAACAAGGAAATATCCTCCTATCTCTATGATGCATTGTTGTTGTCTTCTAAATCAATTTTCACTACTCCTTACACAACGAGGTCACTCTTATCAGGCATGGATCTAAAAAAAGGATGGCAAGCTAGTCCACCCCAAGCAATGCCATATCCTGAGGAATAATATACTGAAAATAATCCAATTTATGAGAATCATTGGACCCTCTCTTAGCTGACTCTGCAAAAAATACTTGTCAACTCATGTGCAAAAAGATTTTATCAGAAAACAGTTAATTTTGATGTCACATTAAGACATCATTTCTGGGAGCCAAGAAGCTTGAATGAAACTGCTAATTTCCTAGCAAGGTTCTGCTGGAAACAAATGTGCTGATCAATACATGCATAATAAACTTGAAGTTCCAGGGCTGCATGTAGCCTCCTCCAACAATTGATGTTTGTCCCTCAAGTCACCTCTAATCATAATTGCTGACAATCGGAGCAACTCCCACCCTTTCCAAATTGCTAAACAAAGGGTCATCTATCCTTGCAATATGGCTTTCAAATTCATAGAAAGAGTTTGGAGACATTATATGACCTAGAGAAATAGGAATTAAGAAATAATTAAGAAATAAAATAGTTAAGAAATAAGAAATAATTAAGAAATAAGAAATAATTAAGAAATAAAATAGGAATTAAGACATTCTTATTTCTTAATTCCTATTTCTCTAGGTCATAATCATAGGCCAACCAGTGATGTGTTGCTGAAGTAGCACTTTGTTTAAACACTACTGTTCATTCTTTTCTTTTCCTTCTTCTTTTTTTGTGGTGGAATCCTGAAGTTTCAGTCTGCACATCGTGATAAATCTCTTGCAGAGATGCAGTTTTTCCCAATTCCTCAAAAAATCATGGATCAGGGGAACATATTTTTGTTTCATTCTTCTTTAGGTTTAATTTTAATTTTGCAGAGTTAATATAATCACCTTAGAGTTATGTTTTCCATACTCCTACATATTAAAGGAACCTTAGGGGTCAGATCTAAGGAATTTGGAGGCTGCATATAGCTCTAAGGCTTCAGATCATACAAATCTGTTTTATGCTACAAATAAGATGTAAATGCTCTTGGTTTATCATCTATATCAGCATTTCTCAACCTTGGCCACTTTAAGATGTTTGGACTTTGACCTCCCGAATGCCCCAACCAGAATGCCCCAACCAGAATGCCCTATCTATGCTAGCTGAGGATTTCTGGGAGTTGAAGTCCACACTTCTTAAATTTGCCAAGGTTGATAAATACTGAGCTATAACTTTGGGGGAGGTTTTTTTTTTAAATCTCCTTACATGGAGAAAATGCTCTAATAAAAAAAAATCTGTTCCTTTCCAAGCTCTGGGAAAGCTTGTCTGGTTGGGTAGAAGGGGGAAGAGTGTTAAAAAAACAACTAAACAGAGTTAGACCTTAGTTGTTAATGGACAGGAGACCACCAGGTAATCCAAGGCTTTAGGCCAGACCAGGAATTTGACAAAAATATCCTGGATATTTGCAAGGGCAATCATTTTTAAACAGCTGCCAGGAAAACTTCATTAACATATCCACCAAGAGTTGAGTTTGATTAGGAGTCATAATTCTTTTCTACTGTATTAACATTTTAATTGAATAACAAGTAAAGATACGTTAAGGTTAAACTTTGGTGGTGATGGGCTGCACACAGCTTCCAAAACTTTAGGTTGCACATTTCTGCTCTAAAGCAAACTCTTTCCTCCTATCAGGTACATCTTAACTATTTTTTCATCAGAAAACGGTGTTCAAGTGTCCTTTCTATGCCCTGCAAAAGACCACATGTCTCAAATGCCAGAAGCATGTTTAATATTGGGAGAAAGTTTATCCCCCATTTATGTCCTGCCTTTGGTGCTCAGAGGCACTCTGCTTTGCAGCACAGTTCTAGCTAAAACAGACTGATCTCCTGACCTTACCGAGGGACTGTGTGAAATAGCCAAAGTTTTTCACAGTTTGTCTTAGCATGGTGGGAACATGACATCTGTGGGAAGCGTATGCCAGGATCACAAGGCAAGCAATCACATTGTGAGCGGCCGAGAGCAATGACACATCCATCCACCCAGGAAGCAGATGTGCTCCCACAAAGGGAGACAGCAACATCCACCAGCTGATCTAGAGCACCTGTACTATGTGCTGATGGCATGCACAGACTGTAAATGTGGATGTTAAACTGGAGCACATGGTCATTATGGATTCATGAAGCTGGGCTGTTACACAGTAGAATTTTGCTCCAAAATGAGCATTTCCACTTTGCCTTATTTTTATCCCTTCCAAAATGATTGGGGAACTGGAATAAAAATGTTTTGAGATCCAACGCGGGGTCCAAAGCGATCATGTTAACAGAGGTCTGGAAATGGGTCTATATAGAATAATCCATCCATCTGATCCAGACCATGAATCAGAGAGCAAGCACCTTGTAATAACTCCAGTAACTGAGTTCAAGCTGCATGCAATTGAAAGTCTTCCCAAAGTTTATATCCCAAGTGCACCTAATGGGATGGTACAATGGTGCTAAATTGGCACTCCCACTGCTTGATTTTTGCCATGGAGCCAAATGTTCAGCCATTTTCAAAAAAGGTGCATGACAAAATGAGGATGGGAAGGGATTAGGAACAAACTTATATAAACACAGAAGAGGCACTTCCCAGAAGGAAAGACATGCTGGGTATAACTGGAATAGCTCACTAGCATTTTAGCAATTCAGCCAGAGCACCTGTGGTATGAAAACCCAGGGGAAGCAAGTGGACAACCAGTGCAGTGTTTTTTAACCTCAGAGACTTTAGGATGTGTGGACTGCAACCTGTCTGGCTGGGGAATTCTGAGGACTGAAGTCCACACACCTTGAAGTTCCTGAGGTTGAAAGACATTGGCCTAGTAGTGCAAGAACCTGCTCCATTCCCACCAGCCATCCTGACTTTGCACCCAAGCCTTTTTTTTTTTTTTTTTTTCAAAAGATCCTTAAGGTAAGCTTCCTCCCCTTGCTTGATTTAATCTACCCTCTTCCGAAAGTGATCTGCTGAAGGCTGAATTCCTCCTCGGTTGGCCCACGCTCTCCCTCCTCAACCCCCTGCTTCTGATTTCAGCATCTCCTTGATGGCAAAGTATGCTTTTTCCAAACACCAGAGCAGAAGCCACAATTTTGTCGCACCTCCCCCTTCAAATCCATTTTGGGAGATTTGAGGAGTGGGCAGCCGAGAAGGAGAAGGAGAAGGAGAAGGAGAAGGAGAAGGAGAAGGAGAAGGAGAAGGAGAAGGAGAAGGAGAAGGAGAAGAAGAAGAAGAAGAAGAAGAAGAAGAAGAAGAAGAAGAAGAAGAAGAAGAAGAAGAAGAAGAAGAAGAAGAAGAAGAAGAAGAAGAAGAAGAAGAAGAAGAAGAAGAAGAAGAAGAAGAAGAAGAAGAAGAAGAAGAAGAAGAAGAAGAAGAAGAAGAAGAAGAAGAAGAAGAAGAAGAAGAAGAAGAAGAAGAAGAAGAAG
>BLBF01000036.1:13072332-13126310 GCA_015471245.1 Laticauda colubrina | reverse complement strand
TTCCTTCCTTCCTCCTTCCTTCCTTCCTTCCTTCCTTCCCCCCTCCCGCCACCAGGCGACTCAATCAGCAATTGCTGAGCCTCGTCCCTTGGCTTCTCTTCCCCACAAACACCCCCCCCCACCCCGGTGGAGGCTGGTGCTGTTGGGAGAGAAGGAAGAGCCCGCGGGACTTCCCCACCACCCCTTCCCCAAACACCGTTCTTCCAGGTTTGCACTTGTCACTTGGCCCTTTCCACTGGCATTTCAACATCCCCTTCACCTCCTACAAGCAGGTACCTGGTTCACCTGCGCTGCTCCCCTCTCTCCTGGCCCATCCATCAGCCTGACTGTTGTGAGGTGAAAGGGCCCCTTCTCTTTCTCAAGATCTTTTCTCTCCCCTCTCCCCCACCCTCCCCAAAACCCGGACATCCCTTACCTTGCAGTGATGAGCGCGCCAAGGACACTCTTCCCCCACTGTGCAATGTCTCCGGTGACGGATCCCAAAATCCTTGAAATCCGGGGGGGGGGGGGGGGGGGAGGGAGGGAGGCGGCTGGCTGGCTGTAGAGAAGGGGAAATATTCCATTCAGTAGTCCCACCCTGATATGGGGGCTGCGGGGGTGGGGGGGACAACCGCGATCGCGGACGTTGGTGGGTTGGTGGGTTGGTGGGTTGGTGGTGGTGGTGGTGGGGGGGGGGGGGGGGGGGGGGGTTGGAGAAGCCTACGGCTACTTGCAGGCAAGAGACCAGAAGGGACTCGGGCTGGAGGCAGGTCGGCTGCTTCTGCGAACCCAGGGACGGCGGCTTCCTCCCGTCGTTTCGGGATATAAAAAGGGAATGCGCTCTTCTCGCTTCCTTGGGTAATGCACAGAAGCGTGTTCGGGAAGAGCGCTCTGTGTGCGTGTAAGGAAGGAAAGGTGGCCGGGGGGGGGGGGGGGGAGAGAGAGAGAGAGAGAGAGAGAGAGAGAGAGAGCAGGAAATCTCCTGCTACTGCCTTGCCGGAGATCCACTGGGTCACAAAGCCTGACGTGTTCCGGCGAACTTTGAAAGAGAGGAAGCAAACGGAACCGCGCCGGGAGTTTGGAGAAATGCTTAAGAGGCAGAGAGGTGTCACGCGGATTCGGATAGGCCGGGCCTCTCTTGACCCAATTGCCAGAGCCTTCATCGTTTCCTCCTTAGATTTAAATCCTGCTTTTTCTCAGGGGGTTCCGGGTCGCTGCCATAACGACCTTTCGTTTACCTTGCCCGCACAACAACCTTGAGAGGTGGTCGGTTGGACCAAGAGAGTCTGTGTCTCCCTGGCACTTGTGCAGTTTGTCACTATGTCTTCGCATCTTCTCACTGCTAGGTGGTGAGAAAGGATAAGGGTGTCAAAAAGGATATTCTGCTACACTGAGGAACTGAAAATTGTGCTGATTGTAGAGGTTAAAAATGTGTCTCTCTTTTAAAAGACAACTGGCTGCATAGGAATGAGAGTGCCATAGCAGACTGGTGGCATCTGTGCAAATAATAAAATATAGCTTGCTTTCTTACCTGTGGTTGGCTAGTTAAATCACAACTGGTGTCGTGAATCATAGAATTGGAAGGAACATGTCAGTTACATCCCTCTGCTATGTCCAAGAAAACCAGTTCAACAATGAGAGAGATGACAGAAGAGCCTCTATTTAAACATCTCCAGAGACGAAGAACCCTTCATTTCAGTTGGTAAGGCACTCTGCTTTTGTAGTAGATCTTACAATAAAGAAGTTTTCCCTTATATTAAGTGAACTACAGATAACTGTAGCTTGTTGTTCTGTATGAAACTTGGAAGGCTCCAAGTTCACTATTCTGATTGGCCGAAAAGGCCATTCGCAGATTGGCTGTTAGAGAACCAATCCGGTTAACCCGCCAAATGGTGGGAACAGTTAAAGCGGTGTCATTGGCCACAAGCCGCGGGCAAGCCACTATAAAAAGGGCTGCCGCGGTTTGGGCTGTTGTTCCGTTACTATTGCCTAACGAGTTTAATAAAAGAGTTTATTGTTGGAACCCGGTCTCACACACTTCTTTCTGGATGGAACACTGGCGACGAAGGTGGGATCATCGTAGAAGAGTGAGACCGAAGCATGCGGTGATCTGAACCGAGCGAGAGAGATGGCCGATAACAACGCACCGCCTGCACCATTCAGTCCTGATGAGGAGGATTGGGAGTCGTATATCAATCGCTTATGTTTATGGAAAGCAACGAACTGCAGGAAATCTCTGACCAGAGAAAGAGGTCTGTCTTCCTAACACACTGCGGACTAGCTGTCTTTAAAATGGTGAAGGCGCTGGCTAAACCCAGAGATGTCAAACAGATGACTTGGCCCGAGCTGAACAGAATCTCCGAGCACACTAGGTCTCCAACTTGATAAAAAGACACGAGTTCTACAAGAGGGACCAAAAGGAAGATGAAACTGTCGGAGATTTTGTAGCAGCCCTGAGACACATTGGAGGAGCCTGCGAGTTCCAGAACATGGACGAGGCCATGAGGGACCGCGTGGTCCTCGGTTTGAAGGACACTACCCTTCAGAGCAAGCTCCTGAATCGACCAAACATAACCATGGCTGAGGCCATTGCAGAGGCAACCGCCGCCGAAGCAGCAAAGAAGTCAGCAGCCACCTTGCACCAGATGAATGCGATCCCTGATCTGCCAAACCAAGCCAGAGAAAAGAAGGCAGAGAGAGGAAAGAAACAGCCCACAGTGACAGCCTACTATGAAGATCTCGAATCCTAGAGCAATAACGAGGATGAAAATGAAGATGTCCATAGACTTCAATCAGACAAGAAATGGCGCGAAATGAGGAGAAACCGGCAAGAGTTTAAATGTGTGGGATGTGGGGGCAACCACCCGCGATCTGAATGCCGGTTCCTCACCGCAATCTGTAGGGCTTGTAACAAACAGGGGCACATCAAAAGGGTCTGCCACCACAAAAAGAGCTATAGTCCAAAAAGACACGGCAGCACCACCCCCCCCAAGACATGAAGAAAGACAAGCCAGAAGCAGATGGAACCGAAGCAAAAGAACCAGTGACAGAGAGGAAATGTGTCAGACAGTCACCATTGGAAATGCCAGGGCAGAAAATGGGTAGAAAGTCCGGATAGAGGTGAGCATCGAAGGGAAGCCCTGTGAGATGGAAATCGACTCAGGGTCTTTCCTATCTATGGTATCCTGGAATACCATCCGGCACCTGATACCAGACATTAAACAAAAAGAATTACAGAAACAAAGACTAATTTTAAAAGACTACCAGGGAAATCGAATTCCGGTAGTAGGCCTCGGACATTTCCTCGCTGAATTCAAGAACCATGCCGAAATCTTGCCTCTGACCATCTTTGACCATAATTGCCCTAGTCTGCTAGGGATTGAATGGTCACGCCCCTGGGAATTGGGATGACCGGGATCAACCGCATTGCCACAGCCAACTGGGAGGAGAGCCTGCTACAAGAATTCCAAGATGCTTTCGACGGGACCCTAGGCAAGTACAAGGGGACCCTGATTTCATTTAGCCTAGACTCAAAAATAGCCCCCATCCGTTTAAAGGCCAGATGTGTCCCTTTTGCATTAAAACCAAAAATTGATGAACAACTGAACAAATTAATAGCTCGAGGGGTTTTAGAGCCGATCGATCATGCCAGGTGGGAAACACCTATCGTTACTCCTGTGAAACCAGATGGGTCAGTGCGCATCTGTGGAGACTATAAGGCAACACTGAACCATGCGCTCCAACAAAGCACATACCCAGTACTGGTAGTGCAACATTTACTGCACTCACTAGGGAGAGGAAGAATTTTTGCGAAGCTTGATCTCTCATAGGCGTATCAACAACTACCCGTTGACCCCATTACCGCAGAGGCACAGACTATTGTGACACATAGAGGGGCATTCAAGGGTAACTGTCTCCAGTTCGGCGTTAGCATTGCCCTTGGCATGTTCTAAAGCCTCATGGAATGCCTGTTAAACGGAATCAATGGAGTCGTCCCTTATTTTGACGACATTCTGATCTCAGCAAAAAACGCCAATCAACTAGAGAACAGATTAAGAGCAGTTTTAACAAGATTTAGAGATGCAGGCCTCAAGGTAAAACGAGAGAAATGTGATCTAGCCATCAACCAGGTCGAGTTTTTGGGCTATTTAATCGATGAACAAGGCATACACCCCACCGAAAAAAAAATAAAGGCAATCAAAGATGCTCCTAGACCTAGGAACAAAACTGACCTTCAAGCATTCCTAGGTCTCATAAATTTCTCCAATGTGTTCCTGCTCCATAAGGCAACCATAGCAGAACCCCTACATCGGCTGCTAGATTAAAAAAAAACTACTTGGGCATGGGGCCACCAGGAACAGGCAGCATTTCAGGGTATCAAAGACCTATTAACGTCTAACTCCGTTTTAATCCAGTATAGCAATACCCTGCCCTTGACGGTCACCTGTGATGCATCACCTTTTGGGATCAGCGCCATCCTGAGCCACAAACTACCAGACAGCAGAGAGGCATCAGTCGCTTTTTATTCAAAGACACTTTCCAAGTCAGAATACAGCCAACTCGACAGAGAAGCCCTTGCAATCATCGCTGGAGTCAAAAGATTCCATGAGTACCTTTACGGTAGAACTTTTTTGATCATCACTGATCACAAGCCCCTTTTGGGAATCCAAGCAGGCAACAAGCCAACCCTGAACATTCTGTCACCTAGAATGATGAGGTGGTCTGAATTCCTCGCTGCCTACTCCGACACTCTGATTCATCGCCCCAGAAAAGCCATCACACATGCCAACAACCTGAGCCATTCCCCACTGCCCATCACAGAAGAGGACCCAGCTCCAACCATCTCCACACTCCAACTAGAGACCTGCCCAGACCTGCCGCTAACCGCAGCGGATGTCGCGAGAGCCACCGCTAAAGACCCTTTGACAGCGCACATATTGAATTGGGTAGGTAAGGGCTGGCCGGAGAACAAAACTGAGACTTTTAAGCCATTTTGCACTAGACAGACCGAACTGTTTATAGAAAAAGGTTGCATTTTATGGGGTGACAGGGTGATTATACCAAACAGTCTCTAGGAAGATGTCCTGTACATGTTGCACGAGGGACACCTGAGCATGGTCAAAATGAAAGCCCTGGCCAGGAGTTACGTCTGGTGGCCAGGGCTGGACAAAGACATTGAATGTTGGGTGGCAACATGCCATGACTGTCAAAAATTGAGGCCTACCCTCCCACAGGCAAAGACATTGAACCAGTCAGAGAATGGGAAACTCCCCGGGATCCATGGTCTAGACTACATATTGACTTTGCTGGGCCAACAAATCAAAAAGAGCACTCACGGTTAGATGAACCCCAAATGAGAAGTCCAGAAGCAGGAGAACGAAGCGAGGCCTTCCTGGAAGGAAACAGCCAGACCCTCTCAACCAACCCGGTCAAGCCAGGAGGGAGCGGCGGAGCCATCTCAACCAGCCCGAGAGACTCAGGCAGGAGCGGCAAGGCTGACTCACCCTTCCAGGAAGTTCCATGGAGAAGGACCAGAGAGACAGCGATCCTGTCCGAACTGCTCAAAGACCATGCCAAGACTGAGCTGCGCAGATCAACCAAGACTAGAAAAAGTCCCACCTACCTGTGTGACTATGTGACACACGCTGGACTAAACCAAGGGGAGAGGGTGTTCTGTATGGAACTTGGAAGGCTCCAAGTTCACTATTCTGATTGGCCAAAAAGGCCATTTGCAGATTGGCTGTTAGAGAACCAATCCGGTTAACCCGCCAAACGGCAGGAACAGTTAAAGCGGTGTCATTGGCCACAAGCCGCGGGCAAGCCACTATAAAAAGGGCTGACGCGGTTTGGGCTGTTCCATTATTATTGCCTAGCGAGTTTAATAAAGTTTATTGTTGGAACCCGGTCTCACACGCTTCTTTCCGGACGGAACACTTGTGAAGAGGAGAGGAGAGGAGAGGAGAGGAGAGGAGAGGAGAGGAGAGGAGAGGAGAGGAGAGGAGAGGAGAGGAGAGGAGAGGAGAGAAGAGAAGAGAAGAGAAGAGAAGAGAAGAGAAGAGAAGAGAAGAGAAGAGAAGAGAAGAGAAGAGAATTTTTACTGGCCAAGTGTAATTGGACACACAAGGAATTTGTCTTGGTGCAAATGCTCTCAGGGTACATAAAAGAAAAGATATATTTATCAAGACTCAAGAATCATAAGGTACAACACTTAATAATAGTCATAGGGTACAATAAACAATCAAATCATACTAGGATACAGTCCATATAAATTGCAAGTATACAAGCAAAAAAGTTAAGTCATATAGTCACAAGTGGGAGGGGATGGGTGATAAGGAGTGATGGGAAGATTAACAGTAATAGTAGTGCAGGCTTTGTAATAGTTGTTGAGGGAATTATTTGTTTAGCAGAGTGATACAGTGGTGGAATTCAATTTTTTTTACTACTGGTTCTGTGGGCGTGGCTTGGTGGGTGTGGCAGGGGAAGGATACTGTAAAATCTCCAGTCATAGGTGGTGTTTGCCAGTTCTCCCAATTACTCAAAGTTTCTGCTACCGGTTCTCCAGAACTGGTCAGAACCTGCCAAAGACCACCTCTGGAGTGATGGCTTTCAGGAAAAAACTATTCTTGTGTCTAGTTGTTCTGGTGTGCAAGGATCTATAGCGTCGTTTTGAGGGAAGGAGTTGAAACAGTTTATGTCCGGGATGTGAGGGGTCTGTAGATATTTTCACAGCCCTCTTGTGCACATTATTTCTGATCTTATTTCTTTTCCTGTTTCCGACCAATTTTCCCAGGAATTTTATTTCCTTGAACAGATTATCCTAAGTTCCTTCAACTGAACTGAAAGTGAATATACATGTCCCAGGATAATGTTGCAGGACCCAATCTGGGTTTGTCACTGGGACCAGAGGTTAACTCTTCTGAGCTTTCGGACTCTGAGAGCCATTTAGTCTGAAAATGGGGTGGGGGGGAACGCATGGTGCTGCAGGGGGTGTCCATCCCGTCTCCACACACTCCTTATCCAACCCGCATAGCAGAAGTACGATGCCAATCTGGCCCTTGAAGTGTGGGAAGTTAACATCCACCCGTCTTCTAGAAAAATGAAATATCCTAGAAAATATTAAAAAGGCAGAATATTTCCCTGAAGAAGAGTAGAAACTCAGAAGCAGAAACTCACCTCAGAAGCAGAAGCTCACTCCCATCTTTGTTAATTGGTGGGCCATTAAGGCCTAGGCCAGAGTATTCTACATAATAAAGGTCTCTGCCCATCTCACCTGGCCTGGGAAGATTGCATCAGCCAGCACTAGGTGAAGATATGTGGTCTAGACAAAGCTTACAAAGTTAGCTAAAACCCCGCCCCTGGGAGTCTGACAGCCAATGGGATACATTTCTTGCGCAAGAACAGAAAACACTAAGGTGGGGTCCAACAAAGGTGATAAAATTAAGGGTATCTTAGCATCTCAGCCCTTTTTTCACCTTCCTTTATTCACCCAAGGCATGTGATCCTGTCCACCATTAAACCATCTTTCCAAGCAGTCACCATGTTTCCAGTGTCTTTCTTCCCCACTTGTAACTGAACCCAAAAGGATATTTCTTCCAACAGAAAAAATCCAGTTTGACACCCCTGCTATTGGAGATACATTTAAGTCCCTGTGTCATATTTCCCACTTTCATCAGTATTCTTCGGGAAATGAGAATACCAGAAGTATACATATACAGTAGGTAGACCTTGACTTACAACCATAACCGGGACTAAACTTTCCATTGCTAAGCAAGGCAGTTTTTATGTGAGCTAAACCTGATTCTATGATCTTTTTTGCCACGGTTGTTAAGTGAGTTACTGCAGTTAAGTAAATCCAGCTTCCCCCATTCACTTTGCTCATTAGAAGCCAGCTGGCAAGGTTGCAAGGGCTAGTCATAAGACCCTGGGAATGCTGCGACCATTGTAAATTCATGCTGGTTGCCAAGCACCCAGATTTTGATCATGTGACAGTAGGGATGGCAATGATGGCAAGTACAAGGATCTGTTGTAAGCCACTTTTTTCAGTGTCATAACATTGAGTGGTTGCTAAATGAACGTCAGTTGAGGATTATCTGTAGTTATAGTCTCATCAAAATGCAATAGGAATAAGGAATTTGTGTATCTTTGATCAAGTACTTCTAATATAACTTTTCTTAACCTTGGCAATTGTGATGACCCAGGGCATGACACAAAAATAACAGTCACAAAAGTAAAACAAATTCCCTTTAATGCCTCCAACTTGGCCCCCAATGTCCAGTTATCCTTGGTTGGAGATCAAACTCTTCCAAAAACATTCTACAAAGGGAAGAAATGCAGTCTGAATCCAAAGTAAAGATAATTAGAAATTAAAAAAAACCAATACAAACCACACTGAAGTAATTAACACGGCAGGCCAGGATGATAAATTGCAGACTTCCAAAACATAACACAGAACCTGCAGTTGAGAGGATGCCAAAACCCAGATAAGCCTTGACAAAGATAATGCACACTTTGCTTCCAGCAAGGTGCTGTGTGCAAACACCCCTCTTATATCCTGTTCTCCCAGCTGCAACTAATGAAAGAAATCAGGGCCTTTTTCTCTCTTGTAAGCCACGTTGCTCCCTTCTCAGTTCCTCCCTGTATGCTTAGAATGAAAAGGGGATGGCCCTGGGTCTTCCTCTGAATGCGCAGCTGGACTGTGCCCTTCCCCCATTTTTTCCACAGCCATCGGAGCCACACTCCCACTCCCTGTAGCTGCTCCATCTTCTCCTCAGAATCAGACTCCAACAAGAGCAAGACAGCAACTTTAAGATGAGTGGTCTTCAATTTGCTGGCTGGGGAATTCTGACCCATCTTCAACTTGCCAAGTTTGAAAAACACCGTGCTAAAGCTAGCATGGACATTCAAAAATGTTGCCCCTGATCCTGCAGGAAGATCTTTTCTGGTTTCCTAAAGATCTTCAATCATGAGAAAGAAGCAAGAAGCGAAGTCCAAATCCACCCTGACCTTATTTCCACCCAGCAACTGTCTTGCTTTGAGCCAACTCTCCCTCCAGGCATCTTTCCCTTCAAATTATGACATCCAATAGGAAACTGCTCAGTGTTTTTTGTAATTAGAGATGTAAGAAACTCTGCCCTCCTTAGGGATGAAAATCTTGTAACCTTCCAGTTATGGCAGAAGTACAGTTTGCATCCTTGTTAGTGAAGAATGCTGGGAATTGCAGATCAGCTGAGCTGGAGGATCATGATTTTCCTGTCCTTAAGATTTTTCATCCCTCTGTCCAAAATTGTCTTCTTTTTATGTATTTAGCAGAACAGTAGCAAATGTTTGGAATAGCCTCAACTGATTAAACAAATGCAAACCATATCTTAAGTGTGCCTCAGTGCATCCCATTTTTAATAAAAACTACACTATTAATTTCATATGCCGATGCTGAATTCAAACAATATTTAGTAAAATAATTTTTCTCTTTGTTGTTCACTTTCATCTCCCTAAATGTCCAAGAAATTTTAGATTGGTGTATTAGCACATTACATCTAACCATTTTCTGGATCATGCAATACATATATATATGGCCATAAATAATCAAATGGACTGGGATTACATTATTGCTAAATCAAGGATATAGAAAAATAAACAAGGTTAACAAGAATCACTGTTAATGTGTCTAAATGTGTTCCCTTTCATTAATCTGGGTGAATGCACTCAGTGTACATATATGTAGTCCTTGACTTATAATCACAATTGGGATCAGAAATTCCACTGCTAAACAAGACAGTTGTTAAGTGATTTGCACCCATTTTATGATCTTTTTTGCAGGTTATTAAACGAACCACTGCAGTTGTTAAATTAATCATATAGAATTTAATCTGGATTTCCCATTGACTTTGCTTGTCAGAAGCTACCTGGGAAGGTTGCAGATAATAATCACATGACTCCAGGACATTGCAACTGCATAAATACACACCAATTGCCAAGTGCCCAAATTTTGATCACATAACCATGGGGATGCTGTGACCGTTGTTAAATGAGCAGATTGGTGTAAGTCAGTGATGGGATTCAAAAAAATATTCTTACCGGTTCTGTGGGTGTGGCTTGCTGGGCCTGGCCTGGCATGGTGGGTGTGGCTTAATGGGCATGGCAGGATAATGTAGAATCCCCATTTCCTCCCCACTCCTGGGGGAAGCTTACTGCAAAATCCCCATTCCCTCCCCACCCCACTAACCTGCTTTCCAGTTCTGTTTTCTTGTGCAGGGCAACAAAAGAAGACACAGCTGATCAGCTGGGACTCTGGAGCAGAGAATAGGTGGGGGCAGGGCCAGTCAGAGGTGGTATTTGCCGGTTCTCCAAACTACTCAAAATTTCCACTACTAGTTCTCCAGAACTGGTATTCCACTACTAGTTCTCCAGAACCTGCTGAATACTGCCTCAGGTGTAAGACATTTTTTTCAGTGCCATTGTAATGGTTGTTAAATGAATAGTTGTAGACTATAGCCCTAGTAGGTTTTCTTGAACTGGCTAAGAATGTCTCCCTGTTATTATACATTAATCTCATGATATACTGTAGGGAAAAAAATCTAGATTCATGGTCCTGGAACCTACATGTGTATCTGAGCAATTTTTTATTTAATTAGATTCTATTTTGTCTATTGAAGAGCACCTCAGTACACCAGCCCATCTCATATGAGTCTATGAAAGAGGAGGTTAAAAATTAACAATAATTGCTTTTATGATTCTGGCAGACTTTGTTCCTTTCCAAACCAATATGTCTCTGCTGACATCCAGGATTTCTTTACAACACCATAAACTTACTGTAAGTAGCTTTCTTCATTTGAAAAGCTACCCATTGGTCCACCAATGCTGCAGATGAGATCTACATTCATCTGGTTGCTTTCTTCCATTTTAACATCACTTTTATCTCTTGGGATGGCCAAAGATTACCCAAAGCAGATATAGCTTCCCAGTGTGGTTCGAAGTATGTCCCTCAAAATAAAGTTTCAGACAAATTTTTATCTAAAGCCCATGTCACACTGCCCAACGGATGCAAAAAGGACACAGCGGACGAGCAAAATGTTCCATCCGTTGTTATCCGCTCTCAAAAGGGACAAAAATTTGCATAACTGGAGCGGATAACACTGACGGGGGGAGGACGCAGGGCAGATGCAAAGCGGATGCGGAACGGAAACCCAGCAGATGGAAGCGGATGGGAGCAGATGGCACATCTGCAGGGCTTCCGGGGGGCCTCAGCGAAGCGGACGCGGAACGGATACAGCGGATGCAGAGTGGACGCCGAACGGATAAAGCGGATGCACAGCGGATGCACAGCGGATGCACAGCGGAAGCCTAGCGGATGCCTGGCATTAATTGCGCATGCGGGGAGGATGCATTGCATCAGCCCCACGGATATAACGGAAGCAGCTCGGAAGCAGGTCGCCATTCAGAGGAAAGACCTGCTTCCAGACACATCGACTGCCTTGCCTGCCCTGCCTGCCAGCCTTGCTGCCAGCCTTGCTGCCAGCCTTGCTGTCTGCCTTGGTTCCTGCCAGCCTCCCTGCCAGCCAGCAACCCCACAACCATGCGGAAGCACAGCAAGCCTCAGCCATCTGCTGCCAGCCCTGGCAAGAGGGACAGGGCTACCATCCCGCCCCCTGGCCCTCACTCTGGTTCTGCTGGGGCTTCTGCAGCACGGGCTCGCTCTTCTGGGGCTGGCGCTTCTGCTGCTTCTGCTTCTGGAGAAGCTGATGACAAGCACTCCAGCACAGGCCACCTCCACAGCACCTGCACCTTTCACCCCTGAGACTGAGCGACCAAGAGGAGTGCCAGAGACTCATTTTTGTCTTATAGCTTGTTGTTAAAAAAGTCTATTTATGATTCACACACTTGCTTCATTTCTTTTTTTTAATAAAGTCTTGGTGGAAACTTTTAGAAATGGTTTAAGCCTTTGTATGCTTGTGGGATGGGTAAGGATAGCAGTGGGATGGGCAGGGATACCTTTGGGATGGGTAATACCTGTGGGATAGATAAACCTCCAGTGCAAGCATAGTGGGACTGTATGGGCCACCCTCCCAGGTGCCACACCTATGGCCCTTTATTATCAATAACAATATAATCAATCATCCACACATGTCAACATAAACACAACTCTTTATTAAATGCCCTGTTCATTGTAGGGCCACTCAACATACATGGCCCAATCTCATCCGTGTGATGAGACAGCCTGAAGGAAGCATCCATTAAGCATTTACCATCCTGTCTTGCCACTCCACTGCTCCAGCTGGGGAGTTGCACCAGAGTTTCAGGAGGTTGCACTGCTTCTTCGCCTCATGTGAGGCTCTGTTGGGGCCTTGCACATCCTCAGTGTCGATCAGGTTTTGCCCTTGCCTCCATTCCCCAACCTCCATGTCCCCATTGCCTTGTTCACGGTCCACAAGCCTGTTCTGCAAGACTGGGTAGCGGGTGCGCATGAGATTGTGCAGGATGCAGCAAGCTTCCACGATCCTCCTCATGGTCTCTGGGCTATGCTGCATGTTGGTGAGTAGTACCTGGAACCTGTTGGCCAGGATGCCAAAGGCGTTCTCCACCACCTGTCTTGCCCTGAACAGCCTGTAGTTGAAGATCCTCTCTTCACGGGTGAGGTATTTGGAGGTGTAGGGCTTTATGAGGTAGGTTCTGAGGGTGAAGGCGTCATCCCCCACGATGAAGTAGGGCACATCTTGTGTGTCGTTGGGCAGCGGGTCTGGATCTGGGAAGCCCACCATGAGGTTGCTTTCCAGCCCCTCCTTGAAGTGACTGGCGTTGTATACCTGGGCATCTGAAGATGAGCCGTTGCCTGAAGCATCAATGTACATGAACTTGTAGTCAGCATCGACCATGGCGAAGAGGATGATGCTGAAGAAGCCCTTGTAGTTGTGATAAGTGGACCCCAACTTGGCTGGCGCTTTGCAGGCCACGTGCTTGCCATCGATGGCTCCAACGGTGTGGGGGAAGTTCCACTTCTGATACCACTGCTCTGCAACTTTCTTCCAGCCTTCTTCAGTGGAGGGGCACTGGAGGAGCTCCTCCATGTACTCTTCGATGATGGCCTGTGTTATAGCTTGGGTTCCCCAACCAGGGTTAGGTAGACAAGCTAAACAGAATGTGCAGCGTTAGTCAGATAGGCACACAGATAAATGAGTGAGCTAAGCTTGTATGTTTATTAACATACAGTAAAAATAACAGATACGCTTGTGCTATCAAGAATATAGTTTATTCCAGGAAAAGTTTATGGCATAGTCAAATAACAGTCCAATATTCATTTATCATGAAGTCAGTCCATTCAGGGATATTCAGTTAGCAAAATCCATGTAGAATATCCTATGTCAGCTCACTTACAAATCAGTCCTTTGTTGTCTCTCCCGTTCGAGTTATGCAGTCTTGATTCCAAGCAGTAATCAGAGATCATCAAAGCCAGAGAGAGAGAGCAAGCCGTAGTCTTGCTACTTTTATATTGTTTTCTTAACCACTCCTTTAATTGCTATTTCACAGTTAAAGCTGCATACACTCTAACATACACTAACTATGATTCATAGTTATTATTTCACCTAAACCAGTTAGGGTAAACAATGTTATCCCTAACATTCTGCACCACTTCTCTGACCACAAAGCTGATGGTGCTGGGTGGCACCCTCCAGCCTTACTGCATGCTCCTGTAGGTGGTCCCTGAGGCCAGGTGGCGCAGAGTGAGTGCCACCTTGAGCCCAGGTTCCAGGCTGGGCCGGCAGTTGGTGTTTGCCTTGGTCAACCTGGGTGTCAGCCGCTGCACAACTTCATCAAATATGGCTGGAGGCATCCTCATGAAGTTCTGGAACGCCCGAGTGTCTTCGCTCCTGAGCTCCACCATCAGCTTGTTGTACAGTCCGTCCTCTGCTCTTCTGGTGAGCCATCTTTGGACCCAGACTTTTTTTGGGTGCCTCCTTTTCTTCCCGTAGTAGAGTTCACAGAGCCTGTAGATGGTTTCGCACTGTTGCAGAAGGATGGTGGCTGCCGAAAGGACTTTGTCACAATCCACAGTGGACATGACTGGATGCTGTGGAAGAGGAAGAGTCAGATGAAGGCTGCAGAGGTCTGCACCGCTGGGCTGCTGTTCTGAAAGTGAGATGCAGGCGAGTTGCTCCCCCTTTTTATAGGCAGTATAGGTTTTCCGCTAGGCATCCTCTAGGCATCCTCTAGGCATCCTCTAGGCATCCTTAATATCCGAGATCGGTCCCCTCTGCGAACGTTTTTTCTGTTTTAAATGCTTTGTTTCCGTTCTACATCTGCTAGGCATCCGTTCTGCATCCGTTCCGTGTCCGTTCCGCTTCCTCCCTGCATCCGGGCGGATGCGAGTTGTCCGAATGCGGAACGGATGCCTAGCGGATATAGCGAATGCGTAACGGATACGTATCGGATGCCTAGCGGATGCGTAGCGGATGCAGAATGGACGAATTGGATACATTTTCCACGCAAAAGTTTTGGCAGCCCAAAACTTTTGGAGCGGATGAAACGTCCATAAATTGATGCTGGACGGATAGAGAGGAAGCAAAATGGAGGCAGTGAGTACAGAACGGATACATCGCGTTAACCAACGGATGGCAAGATTTTTTGTCCGTTTTACATCCTCTTTGCATCCGTTGGTTCAGTGTGACATGGGCTTAAGCTTGAGTACTTGGACCTTAGTATTTTTTACAGATCCATGCCTATCTACCCAAACTGCACTGTTAAAATTCAACATAAAAATGCCAAAAAAAATGGTGCTTTGTGCTGGTCTTCCCCAAAATGCTCTGATACTCTTAAAAAGGCAAGGATGCATTTAAATCAAGCTCAACTCTTGTGACAGAAGAGCATGAAGTTTTCCAGGCCACAATATGGATGTTTTATTTGTTATTTTTGCTTGTATGCTGCCCTTCTCACCTAGGTATCATATAGTGTTCCAATATTTGAGGGGCTGCCACAGAGAGGAGGGGTTCAAGCTATTTTCCAAAGCACCCGAAGGCCAGAAAAGGAATAATGGATGGAAACTGAACAAGGAAAGATTTAACCTGGAAACAAGGAGAAACTTTCTGATAGTGAGAACAATCAACCAATGGAAGAGATGGAAGACTTTCAAAAAGAGATTGGACTCCTATCTGTCAGAAATGATGTAGCGTCTCCCGCTTGGGCGGGGGGGTGGACGAGATGACCTACAAGGTCCATTCCAACTCTGATTATCTGTAATCCGTAAAATCCACAGAGCTGTCAGAAATGGAAAAATGGTGTATATGTGTGACTGAAAATTCCTATCTGCCTATCATGGCAGAATAGTAAAAAAGACAAGATGTTGATGGAAGGATACTGATTCCCATGATGGATGAATGGCTGCAAAAGTTGGAGTTAGCAGAGATGTCTAAATTGACTACTTTGATTAAAGAAAAAAAAACCACAATTTTGTTTCTACTTGGAATCCGCTTCTGGACTTTGTGCTTGAGGTGGGATGGGGGGGGCAAAATAAAACTTTGATATTGGGTTTTACCGATTAGATAGATTAGTTGTTATAGAAATGGCTAGTTTATATTACTAGGTAAAAGTAAAAAGTTGAGGTTTGTTACTATTATCTTTTTCTACTGCACTAAAGGGAAGTCTATGTCTTTTTTTTCTTTCTTCCTTTTGCCCTACACTTTTCCCTTCCCTTTTCCCTGCCTTACTTTCCCACTATTTTCTTTTGTATTTTATATTATAAACTAATAAAAATGAAACTATAAAACAGACAAGATATTGAATAAAATGTCAACACTTGTCTAGAAACATGTTTTTTCCCCAAAAAAAGGGGAGCTGATTTGGTTAGGAAAAAAGCAAGTCATTTGTAGACTATCACATTGTATGTATGTGTGTTATATGGAGGCCTCTGTGAATGGGAGAGAGAGAGATTTTTTCCCACCCCACACAGTTTTCCCACTGGAACCATAAAGGGGAAAATGTCTAATTCTTCAACAACCTTCAGTGACTGCATAAATACAACTGTTGATTTGAAGTCAACAGCGCAAGACGGTAAGCCAAGCCGGAAGGCTGGGATCACAAGATGATCTGAGACAAGGAAGGGATGTCAGGTTCTTGAATGAAAGCTTTCAGGGGAGCCAGATAAGGATGGGGGAAATCACAAAGTGACTGTTGGAAGCCAGGGACTTCGATGGTATTACACAAAGCTGGAGAGCAGAGACAGTGCCACAGGGGAATTCTTTATAGCAGCCGCTGCTGCCTGCATTTTTCTTTCTTCTGGCAAGATCTTCCACCTACCAGGGCAGGAGGTGAAAGAAGCCTGGGGCATCCGACAGGCCATTTCCAAAGCATGTTGTGCTACATAAAATCAGTCACAATACTTTGGGGTGTCAATAGGACCTATTCACAGAGACAGCGCCCTGTCTGGCCTTGCCTTTCTTTAAAGGGTTTGTTGGTTGTTGTACAACCCAATGGTCAAGACAAAAACTAAAAATGCAGAATTAGAAATAAGAAAATGAACTGAAAACAATGCCAGCAACAATATTGGGAATGGATTTGTGCACAATGAACACATATGTAATCTTCAGCAAAAAAAAAAGTTTTGAACCTTCAGAATCAATAGCTTTATCACAAATGAATGAATAGAAAAAAAAGCTAATCTATTAGGCAAGACTTGGTTAATACAGCCAAGAAATGGTGAGCGGATCTGAATAAATGTCTCTTTAATTATAGGCTTCATAGACATATTCCAGAGGTTCCTGTTCCAGAGCATAAAATTTATCATGTTGACTTTTGTTGTGGCCACATTTTAAGTGTGTTAACCCGAAGCACTTCTTGTTCAAATTTGGTAGGAAATTGTATTGGGTCTGTCTTAAGCAGGAGGTTGGACTAAAGCAGGGGTCGCCAACCTTTTGGACATCAGGGACCACCATCATCATTTTAAATCCCATGGACCACTAATATGAATTTTGACTGATGGTGGCTTGCAAAAAGCAGCAGAGACCCTGGAAAATCCCCCAAAAAGTCTGCAGAAAAATTCCCCACCCTGTTTTCTTACCGATCTATCATTCTTTATTTGAGATTACAGGATACTGTCTCCAGCTCTGTTCTTGGGGGGGACGGGACAGGAGGGAGAGAGAGAGAAAGAGAGAGAGAGAGAGAGGCTGTTGGATTCATGCAAGGAAAGCAGCAGAAGTCTTTCTTTCTCTCCCCCAAACTCCACCAGATATGAGTCTTTGTGGGGATGACATTTCTCTGCGGACCACCAAAATTTTCTCATGTACCACCAGTGGTCCCCAGCCCATTGGTTGGTGACCATTGGACTAAAGGAATTCTAAGATCCCTTCCAACTCTGTTATTCTGTAATTATACTACTGCTGCATTTTGTGAGTTCAAGTGGGGTGGGGGGCAGGGGCAACAGTAGTACAGTGCAGGGAAGGGTACTGGGGACTACCAAATAAGAGGCACCAGTTTAACTTCTGCCAGGATATTCCCTTACCTCTTTTTCCCATAATTTGTTTCAAAAAAGTATTGTATAGTACTTCACCACTTCTCTCTGGCCTATCCAAATGCCGGATTTTTATCACAAACTTAGCCATCCCAGCCAGGTTGGGAAAATTAGGAAAACCTAATACAGTACAGGTAGCCTTTGACTTCCGACCACAATTGAGTCCAACATTTCTGTTGTTAAGAGAGACATTTGTTAAGTGAGTTTTGCCCCATTTTACGACCTTCCTTGCCATAGTTAAGTGAATCACTGCAGTATATAAATTAGTAACATGGTTGTTAAGTGAATCTGGCTTCCCCATTGACTTGGGGACCTTGGGGGGAACAGCAATGGTCATAAATATGAACCAGTTGCCAAACATCTGAGTTTTAGTCACATGATCATGGGGATGCTACAAAGCATCCCCATAAGTCACTTTTCCCATAAGTCATAAGTCATCCCCATAAGTCATAAGTCACTTTTTTCATTGCTGATGTTAACTTTGAACGGTCACTAAATGAACTGCTGAAACTTGAGGACTACTTGTATTTGGAGCTCCAATTTAACTTGAATTTAAATCCCTGCAAAACAAAATGTTGCTCTTTGTAATTGGCTCATTTGACTCATTCTTAATTCCGATTCCGATTGCCTCTAGATATGATGGATTTCCCCCTGAAAGAACAAATCCCAGGTTTTGGACGAGATGAGTTGGAGGTCCTCCTGGTGCAGTTACCACTCAAAACAGGTCAAAACCATGGTTGGACATGCTGAATTTTAGCTAGCATGCCAGTTTGTGGAGCTATGGGAGTCCGTATGCCCTTTCAACACTGAGTTCTTCCCTTGTTAACTCATGGTTAAACAGTGGGCTTTTTGTAGGGCTGCCCTTGCAAGTGATTTGGAAGCTGCAGTTGCTTCAAAATGCAAAGGCCCAGTTGCTGGCAGGAAGAATCGGGTTAGTAGCACGACACCTGTGTTGTGAGATTGCTTCGTGATTACCTGTAGATTTCTGGGTCCACTTCAAGGGTGGTTCAAACCTTTAAAATCCCACATGCTTCGGGACCCATGGATAGTTGAGCTGTCTCTCCCAACAAGAATTAGCTTTGATTTGTCTTTGGTATATGTCTCTGGTACTAACCATCAGCATTTCTGGTTATTGTATTCTACAATTGCCTTCCCTAATCTGATGCTTATCAGCTATGTTGGGCTCAGCTCCCAGAATTCCCAATTGGCTTTCAAATACAAAGATTTGCTCACTCTGAACTGCCCTTCTGGATGCAGGAAACTCATTCACATTACGGCAGGGGTGTCAAAGTTGATTTCATTGAGGGCCGCATCAGGGTTGTGTTTGACCTCGAGGGCCCAGGGTTGTTATGCCCAACTTGACATAACTCATGTTGGGGGCGCCTGTGGTGGCCTGAGTGCTCTGCCAGAGAAAACAGGCTCCCAATCTTCATTTTTGGCTGGGACAGCCTTCTGCAACCCTCTGCTAACGAAAATGGAGATTGGGAGCCCATTTTTGCTGACAGAGGCACCACAGGCCAGTCCTTTGCTGTCTCCAGGCTGGCCCTGCTAGCCAGATCCAAGGACCCCATGGGCCTGATTTGATCCGCGGGCCTTGAGTTTGACACCCCTGCATTGCAGGCTTAAGCCATTTTGGTTATTCCATGTCTGCAAGGGAGGAAAAAAAACCAAACAAACAGAAATCTCATCCATCAAACTACAATACCAGGATTTATTGGGAGTAGCCATGACTGGTACAAAACCAATCATAAATTTGTTGTGTGGATATATTTTAGATTTTGTAGAGAACATACACCATCCATTTGTAATAGACTGTACCCATGTCTTACCTTTATACAGTGTATTTAATAAATTGGCTACATCTTCTTTGGACCTTACATAATTAGTTAACTCAGGCAGCACGTTAATCACATACGTAATTTTCCCAATGTTCCGTCTCCTGAGATCCAATATGTTGCATAAAATGTTTCTATTGCAGTAATCATATATTAAAGAACTATGCAATATTTTCTCAAGTTACAGTACTATAAACATCGTAACACCATAACATCTAAACTCACTGTAACATCTATTTCTGGATAACCAAAGCAAGCCAACATAACAGCAAAGCCACCATAAGCAGAATCCCTACACCATTCTAATGACAAAAATTAAGTACTGAACCTTAATTTGCCTCACCCCCACCCCCCACCCCTGTCACCAGCCAGTTTGGGGGGAATGAGCATCTTATTGAAACTTTACAGTACAGATATATACTGTATAATGAGCACAACATCAGATTATACATTGAAGAGATTAGCTGTAGAAAGAAGGCCTCTGTGTTAGATGGAACATCCATGGTGCCAGTAAAATATTACATCCCTTCATTAACCATGGGTTGTTACAGATGGAGAGCAAGCACACCACATAGGTAAGACACGTGACCAGGAAAGCTAATCAGAAAAAAAGTATTACTGATTTAAACTTTCCCCTAAAGAAGTACTGCATTGCTCAGTACTGTACTGATTTGTTCAGAAGAGAGGCCATTGCCTTTGAATGAGTTTAAACTTCTGTATTTAACTTTTTATAGTCTTTGGTTTTCATCTCACTTTTGTTGTTTTGTATTATATGCAAACCTGTCTCCGGAGGGTTTTTCAGGTATTTTCACCCTGAAAGATGGATTGGAAATAAACAAAATAAGAGTCTGATCTCTCCCAGAAACTGCTGTACTGGAACACTTTTAACAGTCTGACATCTATTACAACCCAAAAGTAGAAATCCCACTAAATTGTCTTGCTTCCCATTTCCTTAGTTCTTTCCATTGCCATTCCTGACCGAAGATAGTATCAGACATGGCCAACTGTGTAAATTACATTTATTGCTGATATAAAGCAAACCAAATCTATCATCAATTCTAATATAAAGCAAATCTTTATATTTGCTGATATAAAGCAAATCCATCATCAATTCCGCCCCCCCTTCCCCTGGTGTCAAATGGGTCCACTCCCCACCCCCCAAATGGATGCAAAAGCAGTTTCAAACAGGTCTGGGACTTTGCCTGCTACTATTATTTCATTTTGGACTTTGGACACCAGCTCTGCTAATGTTGGGCATGTAGCTTCACATCACCGATTTGGAGGTGGAAGAGTTTCAAAGCATTTATTCTTGTAAAACAGCTTCCACTCGTCTCTTTGCAAAGGGGCACATCTTGAAAATGCTGTGGTTCTAAGTTTCTAGGACATCCTTTTTACAATCTCAGTGTTGACAAAAAGGTAACTACTGTATGTGCCTTCCTCCATCCCACCCCGTTGATGGGAACTGGCAGAGAGATCTGGCAGGAAGTCCTTTAAAACTAGGAAGAACAGTGACTTCGCTTAGCACATCCAGAAGTAATTAGTAAGTCAGAGTAAATGCAGCCCTGCATGGAAGAGTCAGAGAATCTCTGCCTGGGACAACTTTCTTGAGGGCCAGGCACAAATCTTCATGACTTGGGATTCTGCAAGCTTCAGAGTGTCACTGGCCTCTTTGCTATGAAACCAACAATCTTGAGCTAGCACTGCAACTTTGAATCCCTGAGTTACACAATGCCATTATGCCTTCTGGGCCACCTAATAGCAATAGCACTTAGACTTATATACCGCTTCATGGTGCTTTATAGCCCTCTCTAAGAAGTTTAGAGTCAGCATATTGCCCCCAACAATGCGGGGTCCTCATTTTACCAACCTCAGAACGGTGGAAGGCTGAGTCAACCTTGAGCCGCTCAGAGTTGAACTCCTGGAGCAGCGAGTTAGCCCTGCAGTACTGCATTCGTAAATACTGTGCCATCACGGCTCTTGCACAGCATATGGCAGTTGTACAATGACAACACAGACATTATCTGTGGTTATTTTATTACGGGAATCAGGCTAAGCCAAAAGCAAGATGCTCAAGAACTCCCAGTTTTAAGAGGCAGATGACAAAGTAGTTATTGAGGTTCTACTGATCTGTCAACTGGGATAATGAATTTGGCTTGCTTGTGCAGGTCACTGAAATTGCAGCTTTTAGACTTTCCAAAGGAGATTCAAGGTACAGGCAAAGAGCCAATGAAGACACTTATGATCCAGTGTGACTTCTTGATTAAGCCATGAACCCCAAGATGTTCCTGAAGGAATTAGTTTGGAAATACAGTTTGAGATACCTGACCGAAAAGAGCCAAGGTCTCTTGTAGTTATGAAGCAAGCACGATGGAATTGCAGGTAGTTCTTGATATACAACTGTGATTAAGCCCAGTAGGTCATTACATCATACGTTGAGGCACTGGCACTCATGTGACTGGGAGTAATTTTCTGGCTTTTTTTGCAGTAGACATTAAGTGAATGTTGTTAATCTGAATAGGAGGGGTTTTTTTGCCAGAAAGCAGCAAAAAATGCTAGAAACTGGCAAAAACCATCATGAATCATGGTCATTAAGCAAGGACTACCGATAGGATCATAAGAACTTGTCCAATGAAAATATATTTATGATTTTAACAGGCATACTTTGACCAGAACTTAGAAGAGTACATTTTAGTGAGCTGCCTATTATGTTCAAAGGTGAATGATTCTTTAAATGCCAAATAAGAAGGTATTCCAAAGGTACTTTTTCAAGAGGCAGCTGGACTTTCTGGTTTTTCTTTGAAGAGGTTTCGCTTCTCATCCAAGAAGTTTCTTCAGCTCTGGCTGGTGGTGGGGAATGGAAGATTTATACTCCTTGCAGACTGTTAGTCATTGTACACTGGGGAAACAAAACAATCACTTCATAAACACATGGTACAATATCGGAGAACAAACCCATCAGGACAAGATTCAGCAGTCCATTTGCATTTAAAAGACAAAGGTCACTCTTTTGAAGACAGCAAAGCCCACATTTTGGGCAGAGAGGACCACTGGTTTGAAAGAGGGGTCAAAGAGGCCATCTATGTTAAAACTGAATAGCCCTCTCTCAACAGAAGGGAAGGGATACAACATCATCTATCTCCAGTCTACAACACAGTCCTTTCAACAGTTCCAAAATGGCTCCACAGCCATTTGCACTACTGAAGTGACCCTAACAACACCTCCAGGTGGCCTCAAGATCTCTCTAAAAGAATGCAAATGATCAGCTGTCTGCAAGGAATATAAACCCTCCCATTCCCTACCATCCTACAGTCAGAGCTGAAGAAGCTTCTTGGATGAGAAGTGAAATGTCTTCAAATAAAAACAAGGAAGTCCAGTTATTTCTTGAAAAAGCACCTTTGTGACAACCATGAACTGGATGATTGAGATTCTGCATAGACAAATAAGAAGAGGCTTTTCCACCAAGCCCACTGAATGTTATCTTGGCCTACTTCTATATACAAGTTTCAAAGGCAATGCAGCAGCCCACTGGAAAGTTTATTTGTGCTGCTTGTGCAGGGGGTAGGTGGGTGGAAGAAACTGAAGTCTCCCAGGAATAGCCTGCATCATTGCAACACAGAATTTGCTTAGAGGATCTCCGAGACGCCAAATCTCCCAAATAGGGTGGGAAATGAAACAGCTACAAGGGGGCAATGGAGATAGGGGCATAGGGGAAAAAAGGCAGATAAACCAGAAGGAAGCTGACATGGAGGAAAAAGACTTTCTTATCTTTCCTTAGACAGAACATGTTAGGGGCCTAATGGTGAGACCAGATTCCACATAAAGAACGTGTTTCTCAACCTTGAAGCCTGAAGGGCATAGAGGTCCATGCTAAATTCTAGTGGAAGGAGGATGGCTGGAGCTTCCATTTCAGCCACAGTGGAGTATGGCCTGAATCTGGCACTTTTATGTGGTGGCAGAAAAATATCACGGTTTTAGGTTTCCATAGAGATTCCATGACACAGATGGCAAAGGCAACCACAGTAGGAGTTTGCCCAGTGAGATTGACACCCAGGTCAAGAGGAAACAGTAACTGGATTAAACTGCCAGGATAATCAAATTCTGTTGCTTTTTTCTTTTCCCAGCCTTGCTACCTACCATTCTTCTTCACTTCCGAAAGCCACTGTCTTGGCTGCCATGTTTTTTTTTTTCCCCCAAAGAGACGACACATGCACAAAACTATCAGAACCCTCTGTGCAATCGGCAGCACATGAAAAGAGAATACGGAGCTGTAATGCACACTGATGCATGCAGGGGCAGCAATGCCTCTCAATTTTCTTCCCTGGGAGCTGGAAGAGCAATAGATTGGCTCTTCAGCTACAAACCCTCAGGAGTCCACAGGATTAGGCTTAGTAAATGGTGGGATTTTTCAGTCTATAAGGGAGGGCAGGCAAGGAGAGGCCTTAAATAACGATAAACTACAATTCGTACCAGGTAATTGAATTTCCCAAGGTTAAATCAATAAGCCAGCATTGGTTTCCTTGCAACAGTTGTACAACTAGTCTTGTTTCAATGCCCCTCCTTTATTCCTGCTTATTGTAGACAGCCGGTTCATTACAAAAATTAATCAGCAGTACGCAAATACAAAAGAATAATAAAGTGCAGTGTGTGTGTTTTCTCTCAGATGCCTCTGGCTGGGCTGAGTGTGTGTGGTGCATGTGCATTTATTAAAACGAAGAAGCATATTACAAAATATTAACCAGAGGCCGACAGTGGTTTAGAAAATGCAAAGCATTGGCACGAGATGAAGAAGCCACAGGAACAAACGAGACAGACATGGCACACAGGACTGCAAAAACAGCTGATGCGGAGTGGTTACAAAATTCTCACAGATGCTAAAAGTATCAAATGCAACATCCCCTACTGTTACCGGCACGTGGACACTACTTGCTACCTTGATTTAGCCTCAGCATCTGGAGCTGAGATCTTGGACACAACATAGAGCTGCTTTTCCCAGATTGAGGGAAGGAATGTTCTTGGCCTACACCAACACATGGGCGGTGGCAGTAGATGTGGAGTTAGCCCCGCTCCCATTCCCCATGTGGTGAGGTGCTGGCAGTGGTGGTGGTTTGACAGATCAGTTTTTCAAAATGGCATCGTAGACTTGGTAGACGTACTGGGACACTTCAGGGGCTCGGCACTTCAGAGACAGCTGTTGGAGAAAATAGGGAAAGGGAATTATTTCAGGAGCCCCTGAGCAATACACCAATTATGGACAATTGGAGGGCAGAGCTAAAACTGCATGGAGATGGCCCCAAGTCTCTTCAATTCAACACTATGTCTGGCATTACTAATCAGAATTTAGTTTTTCTTTGTAAAGAAATCTGGCCAGGAAAGCTTACCCAACATGCTAAAACTCTGTGTGCTGCATGCTTGATGTAATTCTAATCAGACCATCACATTCAACAATAAAATAGCATATTTATCTGATCACAGCATGTTCTGCCAGCACAACTGCCCTTCATTAACCTGGCTTGAGGGTGAAACCAGCCAATTTCCCCCTTATGTATAAGGGTTTAATCATTTCATGGAATAAATGAGAGGAAAGGGACTTGGTGCCTACCAGATGGAGTGAATTCCAAGCCTAATCAATTATTGCCAACATGACCATGATAACAAACATGAGTGTTGGGGGTGCTACACACTGGACAGGCCCAAAATTTGCCAGTCAGTGGGTTAAACATGATTCATTAAAGATGATTTTCTTTAATCAGGTGACAGTTTTAGTATTTTCATCTGTCTTCCAAATTTCCCAAAGTGATAATTTGAAATGCAGTTGTGATATTTAACTGAACTTCTTGAAAACCTGGAGTGCAGGTAGTCCTCAACTTACAGCAGTTTGCTTAGTGACCATTCAAAGTTACGACAGCATTGAAAAAAGCAATTTGTGACCATTTTTTACACTTATGACCCTTGCAGTCAAGATTCAGACACTTGATAACGGGCTTGTGTTTATGACCATTGCTGTGTCCCAAGGTCATGTGATCCCCTTTTGCGACCATCTGACAAGCAAAATCAATGGGGAAGCCAGATTCACTTAACAACCATGTTATTAACTTAACAAATGCAGTGATTCACTTAAAACACCTGTCACAAGAAAGGTTGTAAAAGGAAACAAAACTCCTTTCACAGATATTTCACTTAGCAACCAAAATTTTAGGCTCAACTGTGATCGTAAATTGAGGATTACCTGTACTTCTTTTTAAGCTGTGAGCACCAGTGCAGTGACAGTTTCCCCAAGGAAATAGCAAATTAAGAGAGAAAGAAGAAAGGTGAGATCCAAACAAGAGCCTAGAGGTTCAGGGCATTGTTGCCTCAGCAACAGGACCTTACCGTATAGTTGGGATTGCCAGGCTGAATGCGTAGTTCAGCCAGTATCCAGATGCCATTGGTAAGCTTCAGTGACTGGTACAGCATGTCCTGGCCTTCCACATTTCTCTTGGCAATGGTATATATGTTGTTGTTCTGGAGCTTACTGGAAACAGTATCTAACAGAAGAAAGCAAGCCCTGTTAGATTTTGGAAACCTTCCAAGCATACCACCTGTCTGAGATCATACCAGGAGACAATCTAGCAAATTGTAACAGTACAAATTGCTATCACTGGTTCATGCTTCGTCGCTTGCTGTGCCAGCATTCTCTTCTTGCCAACTATTCAGGCCCACAATTCAACATTAAGAGTAAGAATCCACTTGACCATCTATTTCCATTCTGTTTCTGACCCTTTGTCTCCCTCTGCCTGACAAGAGGGCAAGATGGTGGGGCTTTGGAGGGCTGGAACAATCTCCTAAGAAGAGACCCACTCGAGTTACAAAGGGCTCAGTTCTAAGGAGGCTATCCCAGATTTGGGCCAAAAGATGACCGGCCATTTTAATACTCATTCCTTCTCTCTTTGTACATGTTCATGGATCCAGGTAGACTAATTCAGCAGTTGCATATTTATTAGCTGTTAGGGGCAGTGAAGAGAAGGTTGCCAGTGCTTCTGTGAGAATCAGGGAACCAAGTAGGCAAGTCTCTGGTTTGCCCTCCTACCTTCTTCTATTTTGTTTTGCTTTTGACTAAGTAACATAGAAAAAGTGGTGGTGGGGGGGGGGGGCAGGGGAGGGGAGAGACAAGTCCCTGCTTATGAGGAGCTTAGAGTCAAGACCTTCAGGAGTTAATACTTGTCATCCTCACTTTCAAGGGCTTCCTTTCCATTCCTTTTTCTTCCTTAATTGCCAGAAGATTCCATACTACGCAGTACCCTCCCCAAATGCTGTATCAGTAATGTAGAGCAAAGTGGGGAAATGCAGCAAATATATCCATAAGCCAACAGATACCTTTTAACAAACACGTTCGTTTTCTGTGTTCTCCTAACGTAAAAATTCAGAAGCAACTTCCAAGTGGACCAGATTAGTGCTGGATCCACTTGAGATCCTAGAATGGTTGACTTGAGGGGTCATGCTGAAGGGGTTATTACTCACCCCCTCCCCCTCACACGGGGAGACATCAACATCCCATCTCTCTTTAACTGCATTCACAATTCAATGGGCTTGCTTTTGCCTTTTTCTTGGTTGCTGTGGAAACTGAGACACCCAGGCAACTCATCTTTTCCAGGGATTGTGTCCTATGGCTCTACCCCAACCTTTTTCTCGAGAAATTCACCATATAGAACAGTCACCCTCTTTTTATGCAGAATTAACAGCTGCTCACCACCGTGGAGATTTGAAAACATGACTTCCCTTTGAGAATCCTGGGACAAAAAAAGGCTATTATATTCTATAGGTTTTGGGGGCTTGTGCATGTATGTTTAGCCAGTCTGGATTCTTAGCAATTGCCTGATGAGTCCCTGCAGAGCCCATCTGGTGTAGCAGTTAAGATAGCAAGCTACATCTTGGGAGACCGAGGGTTCTAGTCCCCTGAGAGTCACCCCCCTTAAAGCCAGTTGGGTGACCTTAGGCCAGTCACTCTCTCAGCCCTAGGAAAAAGGCAATGGCAAACCACTTCTGAAATCTTGCCAAGAAAACTGCAAGGGTAGTCCAGCAAGTTAAAAAGCTGACTTGGAGACACCAAAATAAATACATAAAGAAAAATAAAAACTGTAATCACTTGCATATTGTCCCTGCAAAAATTAATTCTCCAAACTTATTTTAAAAATCACATATTTTATAAACTAAGATCTGGTTTGCATTCTGAAGGATTCCAAAACAGATCATACACTTGGGTAAAATTCCATGCTCACAAGCAGCCTGGGAGCCCAAATATAAATTTTGATTCAGAATCCAAATGTCCATGTCATTCTTGTGACTGTCTCTGACAGAACTGAATGAAAAGTGCAGGAAAAGTAGTCTCACATGAGGGGATGAGAAATGCCAAATTTCAAATAAATAGGTTCAGGGACTTCCTTCCTTCCTTCCTTCCTTCCTTCCTTCCTTCCTTCCTTCCTCCCTCCCTCCCTCCCTCCCTCCCTCCCTCTCTCTCTCTCTCTCTCTCTCTCTCTCTCTCTCTCTCTCACACACACACACACACACACACACACGAAACACTTTCACCTTTTATGTTTATTTTCAGACTTTTTTTTCCAGACTCAGGAATTTCCAGCAAAATAGCTGCCTCTGCGACAACAATCAAACTTGCTGTTTCAGAGGAGGATATGCAGGAGGGCTGCCCAAGAGAGGCTTTGATAATTTGAGCAGGATCCCTTTTTTGTGGCAATTAGTATTAAAATGACATGGAGATTAGAAGTGGCTCTGGTTAAGAAACTGCAAGATTTCAGAAGGAGAGTTAATGAGCTGGGTTTTGGGGAGCAAAGGATAGAGATGTGGGAGGAGAGTAAATCTTTTTTAACAGGAGAATCATAATTGAAGCCAGTCAAGTTGACTGCACATTGACCTAAGAGTTATTGTAAGCTCTTTGGCCTCACAATGTGCATTTAATATATTAATTAGTTTCTTTTTAAAAACAACAACAACCTGGTGTCTCCTTTGGGGAACAGGATCATTCCCTTTCCTTCAAAGGTGTCAATGCCAGCCAGCCAGCCTTTCCTCCCTTTCCCAGTCCTCCCATGCCAAGGCTGATGTCAGCTTCTCAGGGAATGAACAAGGTTGCTAGGCAACATTGCCTGGCAGTGCCTGACACGTGAGGTAGACCGGCATGGGCTTGTGACAGGCTTGCCTTTATAAATGGGACCCTGTGCAGAGTGGCAGCACAACCTTAGCACCAAATGGGGCGGATCATTTGGCAAAGATTCCTGGAGAGGCACGGAACTTGAAAGAAACACCCCTCCCCGTTTGCTGTTGGTTTATCCCAAGACAGCTTGGTTGCTGTTAAAAATGCTTTGGATTCCACCAGAGCTTCGCTTTATGATTATCTGTTGGAGAAGGAAACAAAAACCTGCAGTCAAAAGTTCGCAGTGGCAGTCCCTCCAGAAGTAACATTCTCCAAAACTTTTTTTTTTTTTCATTTTAAAGAAGTGTTAAGCATCTGAACTGATGCCTCTTCATTTCAGGAGATTGTTTGGTTGATGGCTGAACAGAGAAATTTATCTTGTGTTGAGTATATTCAGCATACATTTCAGGGGATTATACTGAATTTAAGTAAACTGCTGCTAGAGCAAAAGACTTGGATAGATGGATCTAATCGAGACTGACTAATTGGGACAATTCATTTGACCCCTTTTTAAACCACTGTTCTGGTACAGGTATTAGCAGAATACCTTACACCAGATGTGTTGTCCAACCTTGGCAAGACCACAAAAGAAGATTGTGGAGGAGACAGCATGAGAGGGCCCAAAACTTTCCTTAAATTTGATCACTGAACATGAACTGCTCCATACAAGCCTATCCATTATTTCACACTGGCTTTGTGGTGGATGTAGTCTGGATTTCCATGAGGGAGAGGCTGAATCCAAAAGGACAAAGAGACAACTGACTTCAGATAGTTTGACTGGTGGGAAGAGAGTTAAAGCAGAATTTATCTTTAGCGATGCAAGTCATTGCCTTAGTTTGGTAAGAATTATGTCTAAAGGGAAGGAACAATAAAGGAAACTGTTCAAAAGTAACTCTACGTGTCTTTCTTGATTCTTGGGGCCAGACAGGCATCAATCATGTACAGTTTACAACATTATATCTGGAGGCCTAGGTACATTGCTAATATCTGTATTTGTTTCACTCACAAGGGGTGCTGCCAACCTTTTCCAGGCTCTTCCACACAACATAATAAGAACAGCCATAACAAAGTTTTCTCTAAACCCATCCCATCCCCCTTGCAGCTCTCATTTTGATGACACTTAAATATAGCCTTGACTACCCTAATTCCTGCTCAGCAGAATTATTCTGACATGTGCAAGAGAACACCCCCAGCCTGCTATCATTGGAAATGCACTGGCTTTGTGATCAGAGACTTAATTGCTACGCTTATGCCTTTCTGACACTCTGAACTTAAGTCACTGCAGGAGGGTGACCTTGCAACTAAGGATGGGGGTGGCAGCATATTAGGAGAGAAGGCAAGCCCCGAGCACACAAGGAAACTGACATTGAGAGTGTGCCTTGGCTTAGTCGGACACAAGAATGCACCTACTTTAACCACCTACTTTAGAAACGGCATGCCTGCTTTTCTTTTGTGGTGATAATTGGGCATTGGAACATTTTAAAAGGTGGGCAAGGAAAGCGGTTGGTGATGTGTGTTTGTGTGGGGGGAGAGGGGGCAATGGCTGTTAGAAATAGGCAACACTGCAACAGCAAGCTGAGAAACAAATGGAATTTTATTCCACGGAAATCAGATTCCGTCCTTGTACCTAGTTGCCTGAAGCAAACATCAATGCACAGACTTACTTTGATTTGAAGACATTTTGAGCACAAGGCAAACTTTTTGCCATCCTGAAAAGCTTATTTTGTGTATGTAACTATATACAACTGATTTTGCTTACTCTAAAAATATTTTTAATTATAAAAGATTGTACAATTCAGTTGAGGCCATAGTAGACATTTTATGGAAACACTGCATGTAATAACTAAGCATAGACTCCGCTACTGAGCCTTATGGATAAAATTAGTATTGTTGCTAATTAAAATACATGTCTTCTGCTGAAAATAAGCTCAGCTAACTGAATCATTAACTAGTATCTTTCTCCTACTTTCCTCATCTTCCTAATATTGTTTTCCCAATTTTAAGATTTAGATTACAGCAGCCTACCTATTTGCTATGGTACTCTGTCAAATAGGTCAGGCCAATTTCTGGCAATATTGTACAATGAGTTTATCCAATGCTAAGGAATGAAGGAATGTTTAGTTCAACAGTTGGATAGACACAGTATTATCACACCAGATGTAAAGTAGCACCCACATGGATTAAGATAGCAACCCCCTGGCAGGAAATAAATTTATGGTATAGAGATTTATTTCATAGCAAATTTAGTAGCTTTGGTAACTCTTGATGCAAGAGATTGATGTAAATTGGAATATAAACTCCTGGTAAAGTCATCCTTGCCAACAAAATCAAAAGGGGAGAGGTGACCTTGAGAGTAATCTATAGCAGAGGTTGAGGGCAGATGTGCTCTGCAGGTATGAGTATAAGAAATTAAGAAAATTCATGGACACGGTTATAGCAAATAAACATTGGAAGGCATTCCTCTAGTTATGAGGGAAGAAATGCAGATCTGTAAAATAGTGAAGCCTGGGTGTATTAATACTTTATTACATAACATTACTTTTTGCACTCAGCTGCCAGTTTGTTTTGAATTTTATGTTTAGTGCTGTCCACTTTAAGATTTGATATTGTGATTCCCCTTTAAATTGTTTTCACCATGCATATAAAATGAAATAAATAGGACTTCCAAGGGAGGTGTGGTAAACTGAAGATGACTCTGCAAAAGCAGAACTGATAACTGTGGCAAAGACCAAGGAACCAAGGAGTACATTCCAAGGATCCTTGGAACCTCTCTGGATAAGGAAATAATGGGAGATTGCACACATGCATTCCAGATGGCTCTTCCTCAAGAGGAGATAGCTGGACAATGGTTTTCTATGGGTTTGAATACCTGGAGGCAATGGGATTAGGCATATTGCTTGCTGAAGGACACTAAGTTAGCAAACTTCACATTTTAATCACTTGGAAATTGCCTTTTAACTACTTCTAAACTATTAGAGACTTTTGGAACAACTACTCTGAAAACACTGGGGGTGTCTGCCAATTTTGAATGAAAGAAAACATTACTTGTAAGAATTTAAAGAATCTGAATTAAACACGAACAAGCTATATAAAATGTTGATCTTAGAAACAAATTGGAAGATTTCAATTTGTTTTTCAGTTGAATTGTACAGATTATATCTTATACTAAAGGTGGAAAAAATATGAAGTGATTTGAATCACTTCAAAAAATATGAAGTCTGAATTTTTTTAACATCTCAAAAATTGGCATTTTAACAGAGTTTTTTTTTAATGTTCACTGTACATTATCTCTGGTAACCCTTTAAGGACTTTCTGCTGATACAAGGACTGAAAATGTGTTTTATGGATTTGTTTAAAGATAACAGATAGGAAATGGGATAAAGAGATAAATAGCTACAACCTTTTAGGGGGTGAAGAGTCACCAAAGTTGTTTATACTTGTGAAAGTTAGAAGTCACATCTCTGTGTGTGCGTGTGTGCGTGTTCCTACTTTTCTCCTTCTATCTGGCACTTTTTACTCAGAGGTGGTATTCAGCAGGTTCTGACCAGTTCTGGAGAACCGGTAGCAAAATTTTTGAATAGTTTGGAGAACCGACAGTAACCTTCCCCCAGGAGTGGGGTAGGAATAGAGATTTTATAGTATCCTCCCCCTGCCATGCCTACCTAGCCATGCCATGCCCGCCAAGCCATGCCCACAGAACTGGTAGTAACTTTTTTTGAATCTCACAGCTCCTACTTTCTATTCTTTTGTCCTTAAGTTTAGTTTGCATTAGATTTTACTATTACAATCAAAATTCTTAAACATTCACCCACAAATAAATGTGGCCACTCTCTCTCTCTCTCATTTGATTTCATAGGAACAGTCATGGATAAGTAGGGCATAGTTTATTGCCAACATTTGCAGGCAACATAAACTGAAATTCTATATTAGAGCAACACTGAATGCATAACTTTGGAATCAAATTGACTACATAATAGGAAACAGAATATGAATAAATGTAATTCAGTCAGTCAGGATCTTTTAGATGCAGACTGTGCAACAGACTGTGAATTGCTGATGTCAAATACATGGATTAAACTTCAAAAATTAATCAACTGAATATGTTAGCAAGATTTTACCTTGAAGTAATGCAATCAGATACAAAGATCAATGCAAGGAACCTATTCAATTACACTTTTATGTGGGAAAAAAACTTTAAGAAGTTAGATAAGAAAACAAAAATGATGCACAAATAGATTATGTATCCCTAGTTGGCTAGGGAATTCAGAGAGCTGAAGTCCACGTATCTTGAAAGTGGCCACGTTTGAAAAAATCCCTGATCTAGAATCTGCATTTTCACAGTTCCTCATCTCAATCTTGATTTGACTAGATCAGTTTGGGTGATTCCAATTTTGTTGCAGGGCAACTGTGATTGAAAACTTTCCAGTGTTTCAAAGGCTATACACAGCCACATTCCCCAATAATGAGCTTCCTCGCCCAGAACAAAAAAAAAGGTGGTGGGAAGTGAAGCCTTTCAAAAGTGAGCTATCATTGGGGAAGTGACAGCATGTGTGGGGATCTGCCAGTCTCACTCGGTTTGTGAAGAATGTGAAAAATGGGTCATGTGTAATAAGCAAGATTTTATTTCATTAGATTGGCTTCCCCCATCTCCGGAGCTGATGTTTTGCTCTCACAGCAATTAGAGAGGTTTTCTGGGCTGTCTTTTCCTCCTGCTCCCCCACTTGCTGGTGTCTGAAGATTGGGCTGCCAAGATTTGCAGGAGAAAGACAGAGGAAGCAATATTGCCAACTAGATGTGTACTCTGCTGGGAGCAATGAGGTTGGCAAGAAAATCTACAGAAGCTCAGCTGATGATTTCCTAAGAAAAGGAACTTGTAATGAAGAGGTGGGCAACAGGAGGCTCCTCGGAGGTGTGCAGATTATGAATCCCCCAACCTCCTCCCCCTCCCCTCCCAATTGGTATTGTAGATAATGCCATTTTAAAGGAGGAAATACTTGAGAACTACCATAAAAGAGACTTTTTTATAGTTAAAAGAACCCACCAAAACACTGCACAAAAACCCAGAAGAAAAAATAAAACTCAAGACTTGCTCAGTATGGGACATACTCTCACCTGTTACAGTATGTATTATTGGCACCAAATGGCTGCTCATTTGTTATAACAATAGGAAACATGATCTCTTCCTCTCTCCCTCTCTCTCTCTTTCTGTATGGTTTCAAGCATGTATTGCCTGGAGTGGAATCTCTTTGGCATTCTAATTCTTTTGAGTTCCAATAATAGTGTAGCCCAATGCAAGCTGAGGAAGATGCTTGGAGGAGGCCTCAAGGCTGCAGATGCATGATTGTTTTAAAGATTAAAAATGTCTTGACAATACCACCTCTTTCCACATAAAACATATGTTGTGCTTTGTGAGGGCCAAGCCCACTCATTGCCCCAGACTACACTGAATTTGCTGGCAAACTTTCCTATCAGCAATACAACATAATTTGAAGACACTGTGTTACCCAAAAATTTGACAGATAAAATAACCACATTCATATGTGCATTATATTAACGGCTTTTGGTCAAGCACATTTGATGTTCAGAAAATATGACGGGGGAGCTCTAGCAAAACTATTTCTGAGAGGGGTACCTCATTCACAATTTTTTTTGCTATAGGGACATAGCTGGTTGCAAAACCAAATTTATGGAAATAGCAATTATCACTTCATAAAACTTTCCATTTCCAGAAGATATTGCCTCTTCTGTTTATTCTTTCTCCTTCTGTCTAATCAGGTGGACGTACTTACAAATAAAGCACTGCGCTATACCTCCAATTTTTATTTTCTGAGAAAGTGTTTGGTTGCAGAAATTGTTTTAGAAAGTGAAAAAATAAACTTGGAAATGGAGTTGATGTTGAAGGTTAATGCTTTACTTTCAAACATCCCAACTGTGCAGTTCTTAGAACTAAAATATACACAAGTCAGGTGAGACAGAAAGCTTTTAGCACCAAGAATCAGTGTGATATGACATTCCTGAACCCCTACCATATCCTCTTACAAGTTGGATCCCCACTGTATGCCTTTCTCTGCCCTCCCCCTCCCACACAAACCCAGGGTGGCTTAGTTGTAGAGAATATATATATAGACTGGGTGAAACCAGGCTCAATAGCAGTAACTGTGAGGGGGATCTTGGAGTCTTAGTGGACAACCAGCTAAATATGAGCCAGCAGTGTGCAGCAGCAGCCAAAAAAGCTAATGCAATCCTAAGTTGTATTAACAGAGGGATACAGTCAAGATCAAGGGAAGTACTAATACCACTCTATTAAAGCCTTAGTAAGACCACACCTAGAGTATTGCATCCAGTTTTGGTCACCACATTATAAAAAAGATGTTGAGATTCTAGAAAAAGTACAGAGAAAAGCAACCAGGATGATTAGGGGACTGGAGACTAAAACATACAACGAATGGTTGCAGGAACTGGGCTTGGCTAGTCTAGTAAAGAGAAGGACCAGGGGAGACATGATAGCGGTCTTCCAATATTTGAGGGACTGCCACAGGGAGGAAGGGTTCAAGCTATTTTCTAAAGCACCTGTAGGCCAGACAAGGAACAATGGATGGAAACTGAACAAGGAGAGATTTAACCTGGAAATAAGGAGAAACTTTCTGACAGTGAGAACAATCAACCCATGGAACAGCTTGCCCTCGGAAGTTGTGGAAGCACCATAACTTGAGACTTTCAAGAAGAGATTGGACTGCCATTTGTTAGGAATATAAGTCACCTAACAGGTATTTGGGTTAGAAATATATAAACCAGGATAAACATTTTAGTACTATGCCTTTAAGGGAATGCAAGAGCATGCAATTGTGTGTGATTTTTCAAATGGCCATAAGATGGAGCCAGAAACCTGGGTTGTTTTAGTCTTAGTCTCAGAAGAGAGTGTGAGTGTATCTTTGTTTCCTTCTATTGGAAAGTATTGCTCTTGCTCCATTTTTCCTAATTGACTGATATTTCTGGATTTAATGTAAGTCTGATACTGAACTGTTTTTTGACACTGGACTTTGATATGTGGATTATCCCTGGATTGAAAACTGACTGATTTAACTTGTGAATGACTTTGGATTGCTTATTTTGGACTTTGCTTAAACCTTTCTGGAAGTAAAAACCTACATTTACTGCACAGTGTCTGTGTGCTCTGTGTGTATTATTCAAACACTACTCTCTATACGTCTCCCTGTATGCGTTCATTCTCCTAACAGGGAATTACCTCAAAACTGGTTATGGGCCCAGGCCATACCAGGCTCAGATAACTGAGAGTTAGTGTAAATGCACAGTACTGTATACAGACAGCTGTTTACTGTTTAATTGTGGGTTACTATCCTGGTAAAGATGGCACAAGACACTTCAACAAGTCTATCACTGATAACCCGGTTGGATGGAACAATCTATGTTTCCTGGTCTATGAAATGCAGTCTACTTCGTGTAGAGAAGGTTTATGGAATGTAGTTCAAGATCCACCAGATGTAAATGCTTGGGATCCAGATAATGAGGATGATGCCAAGAAGCTTGCTGACTTTAAACAGAACAACGAACGAGCTCTTTGTATAATTGGACTAACACTGAGTGACCAACAGCTAGTCCATATTTGTGGAGAAGAGTCTGCTGCTAGGTGTTGGGAGAATTTGAAGAGGATTTATGTTCATGACAGTGTAGGTGCACACATACATCTTACACGTAAACTGTTTAGAGCACGTCTTCTGAAAGGTGGAGATATGTTAGCTCATTTCAACTTCATGAAAAGAACTTTTCAAGAGCTACATGAAAAGGAACTGATATTTTCAGAGCTGCATCAAGTTTACATCATTCTTTCCTCATTGGATTAAAGTTATGATGTCTCCCTATATGCGCTCATTCTCCTAACGGGGAATTACCTCAACACCATTTGTCAGAAATGGTGTAGGGCCTCCCGCTTGGGCGGGGGGTTGGACTAGATGACCTACAAGGTCCCTTCCAACTCTGATTATTTGTATCTGTATCTGAATAGACAATAGAGGTGAACAGAAACCATTCCACAGGGCTGATGCTGCAACAGCATTAGAGCCATTCCTGCCATCAGCTCTCCTGGTTTCATGGGAGTAGGTAACAATTAATAGCTTTTTCTGAGAACAGTAGATCAGTTGAGTTAATTCTGGTTGAAAGTGGTGGTCCAATAAGCAACTACACGCCAAGAGATATAGATCAAAATCAACCAATTGAATTGCACATCAAAACCTACATAAGGCCAATGCAGGACATGTAACATTGATGTTATACATTCTGACAGCTACTATGTGTCAGTCAGTGATCAGCTGCATTTTGCACTAATTGCAAGTTTCTCAGCTATTTTAGAATGCATTGGGGTTTAGGCAGATAGCTATGGGGACATGTATTACTGAGTGTCACAAGATCATTATGGCCCAGATAAAGGTGCAATTGATGAAGAAACAGAAAGTCCCCCTGGCCACTGCCTTCAATTACTCATTATATTCCTACCTAGGATGTTATCCAAGCCACATACACGCTATCTTAGGGGTGGTGTCTTCCTTTTGACAGACAAGATGAATCATGATGGATCAAGAGTGACTCCATCTTGTTAATATTTAACTTCAGTTTATTACTCCTCAATCTCATGACACCAAGACAAGACCAGCACTGCATCGCTGAACCAGCACAGGGTGGTTAATGTACAATTGGGCATATTAATGATACTGCATCCTGAACAGAAGGATGATCTCTCCAGGTGGCTTCATTTAGATCATAAATAGCAGGGGAGAAAACTTGAATTCTGTGACACACATCAGGTGTGTGGCCATTGGACTCAGCTACAACTATCGCAGAGTAGAAACATCTACTCAGGAAAGAGTTGAGCAATTGCAAAACTACCTTCGTTTCTAACCTAAGCATGTGGTCACACCATACTACTGAAAGCTACTGAGAAGTTTAAAAGGACCACAAGAGATGTTTCCCCCAACAAATCAGGTTCCAAGAAGTCATTTACCAGTGTAACCAATGCCATTTCAATCACATGCCCCATGGCTGAAACTGAAGTGATTCAAACAATCCACTTTCTTTAGAGTCCTTTGCAGCTGACTTTCCAGGGAAAGGCTAACAGGTTTACAGTTGTCTAATATGGCTGAATCCAAGGAGGGCCTCTTGAGGAGCAGGAGTATCATAGCCTCTTTCAAGGCTGCAACCAGGATCCCTTCCCCTGCCCCCTAAACAACCAGGAAAGACATGGACTCATAGCCCAGGAGGCAGAAGTTATATTAACTGTCCACCTATTGGAACCACAGGCCAAAAAGAAACCCAATTAATGACAAAGATAATGTTCTAGTCACTACCTTAGTCTCCAAGGCTCTGGCATACCTGAGTGACTTTATTAAAGTGTTGTGCACAATAATCACAACAGCCCAGCAGGAGACCTTCCTGCTCAATTCTCTCCAACAGGAAGTTTTCAATCCTGAATAGTCTGCTCAATTGCACTCCAATGAAGCAATTAAGGGAGATGAAATATATATACATCTCCCTTACTGATATAAGTTCAAACTTTGTAGTATTTTTAAAATCATTTTTCTTTACCTGCTCTTTGGGTATAACTTCTGGTCCTTCATCTCTTGAAGCACCTTGATAAATTGAGAAACTACCCATGATTGAGCATGGTCTTATCAGGAGCTTGGCTCACTTCTTGTTGCCAGTGTCAACCAGAGAACTAAAGGAATTGCCCACCCCCTCCATTCCAATAACTAGGAAACTCCTTAAGCTCCCATTGGAGTCCATTCATATCCATGGGGCACAATAAAAGTCATGTTGAATACGAGATATAGGAAGTGCTACACCCATTCCAAAGAGCAGGTATTTTCAAGACAAATCATGAGCCACAAATGAAAACTTGGCAGTTTTAGGCAAAGCTATAGATATGATATTTTTAAAAACAAAAATTCAACTTACCAGCATTCAGGTGACATTCTTTAATTTGGAACTGAAGTTCATTTTCATTTGGGATGTCTTTCCATGTTGCAAGGAAAACTTGGCGTTCTGTAGGTTCAGAAACCGTAAAACTGAGTTTTCCATATTCCTACAGCTGTTTTGAGACTCCCCCACACTTTTAGGGCTAAGTGAAGATTTATGTAGCATCCCAAATATTAACAACAGCACTCTCTTTCAGCATATTTTGTATAGAGCTTCAGAGATTGAATTGGGGAAGGGGAACATATTGTCCTACCCCTCAGTATCTCTTCAGAGGGCTATTTTCGAAGTGGCCACAATTCATGAGATGACACCATGCAATCTAGGGATGTTGAGGGGTGGAATGGCCTGCTTCCCTTCTCTAATGCAAGTTCTGGAGCTCCAGAGACCTACGAAAGGAAAGGGAGAGATCGGTGACAGGGGTGGAGGCTTGGGTAGGAAAGTATAGAGTGGGAAAGGTCTGCAGGGACCTAATAGGATGAGATATGGCCAGTCATAGGGTGAATCTACCCAAATGTACTTATGACCATGGGGATGCAGCAGCACCTGTAATTTTGAAACTGGGTCATAATTAGCTTTGTGGGGTGGGGTGGGGGATGAAATCTATAGAACTTTGCATAATTGCTAAGTTGAGGACTTCCTGTATGTGATTGTTATTTGGCTTTCACCCAGAGACACATTGTTCTTTTAGTTTAATGAGAGCCTGTTTGGTCTAGTAGTTAAGACATCAGACCACAAAGCAGGAAACTGTGAGTTCTATTCCCACTTTAGGCATGAAAGCCAGCTGGGTAATCTTGGGCCAGTCACCCTTTCTCAGCCCAACTCATCTCACAGCATTGTTGCTGTGAGGACAATAGGAGGAGAAAGGTGTGGTGGATAAGTTTGCCATCTTTTTTGTAAAAATAATAAAGGCAGATACAAATAAATAAATACTGGTAACTTGTTTTTAATATTTGTTATGTATTTAATGGATTCTTCGCCATCAGGACTCACAAGCCAATTGAGTGGACACGTAAATATGTATAACATAAAGTCCTCTGTTTCTTCCCTTGTTGATTTATAATTTGAAGATGAGATCAGGGATGAGAGATCCTTCTCATCCTAACCCGCTCCTCCAAAATTGGGCAGGAATCAAAATATGTTTTTCAGATCCAAATATCTTGCCTCCACTTACCCAATTATTGTAGGAGTAAATGGGCAGACTGATTTGGAGTATGTACCAGTACCAGAACTATTTTAAAGAGTAATTTTAAAGGTATATGTTGAAATAGCCTTCAGAAACCAGCATCCTCATTGTGGACAAGCAGTGTAGGACTTCAATGAACAATGGCCATATAGATGGCTTAATTTTGAAGATGAAGGCCATATTTTCTTGATTGGGGAAAACCAGTTTGGACTCTGTATGGTCTACATAGCAAATGCTGCAGTACTTCATTTATTGTTTGTCCTTTACCTGGGAGAATGATTGTCCTTCCATGATACATATCCCTTTCCACCCTTTAATTCCCTCAGGACCTAGTAATAACCAGATATACCACTCACCCATTTTGCCATCTTCTACGAAAAGCACATTGAGGGGAATAAGACAGCTGAAGTAAAAAACATCAATGTTGTTCTTTACAGCCACCTGTCCCAAAAGAGAAAAATAAATTTGCTATTTTTTAAAAGAAAAAAAAAGCAATTTCTCCACCCTGATTCCTAAAAAGATTTTTAAAATGTCAGTATGGCATAAATAAATACAAAAGAATACAAAAGCCTTCCTGGCAGGGAATAGCATTGCTATAGTTTCGTTCAAATAATTCAGAGCCATTAAAACCCAAGCTTACTTGCCTGCTGCAGAAACCCTTATATACATATACGTCTTGTGTGAAGATCTATCTCCTGAGATCCTCTCAAGTACTTTAAAAAAAGGGGGCTTGCATTTTATATTATTTTTATGGATATACACAGGCATACTTTCTTTAAAATGCCAAAATTAAGAAAAATGTCTGGGATCTGGGCAAGCATTTTGGAGCTAAAGAATTTTAAAATAATACAAAAGAAAAACAGATTTAGCTTTCCCACTTCTCAATTGTAAATGAAGGAATATGGCCAAATCACATTTAGGTGACTGTCATACTCTATTACTTGACATTTACTATATAAACTGTGTCAGAATTAACTTTAATTCTGACCTGAGGAAACCACATTTGCACATGGGCACATTTTAGAAAATCATCCTGAACTGGGCAAAAGTGCTGAGGAGCATCAGCATAGTCAACATCATCATCTGCATACAGCAATGGCTGCAAAATTAAATGCAGCAATGGCTGCAAAATTAAATCGAAGAGGATTAGGAACAAACATTCAGAATGCCAGTCCATATTTTGAAAAGATTGAATCTAGAAGTGCTGAGAGAAAGCCCATCTATATCTTTTCCAACCTCTTTGACAGGAAATGTCTAAATTGGAATCAGAAGTTTTTAGTTCCTTGCCACTGATGAGTGTTCTGGGCACCCAGCAGGAATAGAAAGAGTAGAACCTGGCATTCATGACTGGAAGACCAGCAGAAAAAAAAAACAGTGTTTATTTTTCAAATAATCCTAATCAATATGTGAGGATTTCTTTGGAATCAATTAGCACAGCCTGCTCATTATTTCTTTCGTGGAGGCTGCAGGTTGGGTCACTACTGGCTGCTTCTTGAATGCATCTGTTTTCTCAGAGTCTCAGCTAAGAGACAGGGCAAATATATCCTCCTGCAGACCAATAGAAAGCTGGTAAACCTGAACCACAAAGTAGTGCTACTGTTCTCTTTAAGGGAGGGCCATGCAGGTTTTTCTTTCAAGATGTGTTTTAATTAATTACTTAGGCAGCAATAGAAAGAATGTAATGGTGACAACACTGCAATAGGGAGACCAAGATTTTCAGTTCAACCAAATGTGTAGTTGTGGTGCACAAAATATACATTTATGGTCATTTTGAGCTTTCATCTAGAAACCTGAAAAATTACACTGCCAAAAAAAGTCATTATACCATCAACTTAGTATATACTAGGGATTTAATAGCTCTGGCAATATCAGTACTAACTATGATTTCACCATGATTTTAGGAAACCTGCCTCAAATCGGATTTATGCTGTTCTATTTTTTATTGCAACTGTGTCATTCTCAATGGGAAGGCAGGTGGTAAGGGGGCTTGAAAGTATAAGTAGTCTAAAGCAGTGTTTCTCAATCTCAGCAACTTTAACATGTGGCCATGGTGGTGCAGTGGATAGTCACAATGATGCAGTAGTTATAATGCAGCATTGCAGGCTAACTCTGCAGACTGCCAGTAGTTTGATCCTGACTGGCTCAAGGTCAACTCAGCCTTCCATCTTTCTGAAGTCAGGATGTAGACCCAGATTATTGTGGGAAATATGTTGACTCTGGTAAACCACTTAGAGAGGTCTGTAAAGCACTGTGAAATAGTGCATAAGTCTCAGTGCTCTTGCTATGTGTAGACTTCAACTCCCAGAATTCCCAAGCCATCCATGATGTTGAGGGAATTCTGGGAGTTGAACGCTACATATCTTAAAGTTGCTGAAATTAAGAAACAGTAGCTTAGAATAAGCATTGTGGAATAGGCAGAATTATACATGAAAATCAATGCAGAAGACATACTGAGTTAAGAGGTTTAAAACCCAAGATCGAGAGTTTCCAACTCTTTGTTAAGTAAATGTAACTAAGTGACAAGGTAGATTTGCACATCCAGCCTTACATGCCACAATCAGCTCTGAGCCATTCTCTCTAAGAGAGCTTTTGCTGCCCCATGAGCTTACATTCAAATTACCAAGTGCTCCGCAAGAGCTTTCAAGAATATCTTTTTATCCTCTTTGACTGCTTTAATCAAACACGTTTCAGTAGTTTTCAAAGTGTCTGCCATCCAGAAGCTTTTCCTGCCTAAAGGCAATTGCCAAGAAAATCCTGAACAATCCTGCACCGAAGTCTAGGCATGCTCCAATGTTTTATTATGGCAAGATCTTATTATTTTTGGAATGGAATTGGAGTAGCCTTAGACAACAGATTTGCAAGATGAATTATAAAACATGAAGGGTAAAGCATTAGAAAGCAACAGTACTACATCTTTAAAATCAAAATAAGATTAGTATAGATATGTTTAATGTTGAACCTAAGATGTCACTATTAAAAGTTTTTACAACTTTAATTGTTTGAGAACAACATATATGTTTTATTTAAGATTGCCAAATGCTTTTTTTAATGTTAGACTTTTGATTACATTACTTTTCTGGATTTTAGTTTCACTTAATTTTGAGTAAAGATACAATGCACTCATTTGTTATGAGTAAAAAATCAATTGTCCTTTCTTTGCTACTGAATTTGGGATGGCATTATTTTCTACTTTTCAGTTATGACTTCGCTTTCTCCAACTTTATTAACAAATCGGTAAGCCAATTTACTAATATATTTTGAAAAACAGAAAGCAAGAAGCCAGGAAATTTCCACAGGAATGGAATTCAACTATCATGCTGTTGTAAACAAGAGTAACTTGTAAGTATTGGATATACCTTAGATTTGTGTTTTTGAGTGGTCCACAGCCATACTACAAAACTAACTAGACTAATTTCCAAGGAATTCTTACGTTCTAAGAATATATCAAAATCCTTCATCTATCTAGTACTTTTTTTGCTAGAGAAAGAAACTAAGACAATACTGAACTAACCCTTGTTATCTTCCAATGGGATGCCACAGCCATCTATGGGCATCTCTCTGTGATGACAATTGCATGAAAACATTGCATTTCCTGCTCCTCTCTTAGACACCAACTAGAAGGATTCAGTTATATTTCTGATGGGGACATCACTGGAAGACCCGAAAGACTAATCACGAAGAATATTTATCCACATTATTGCTACAATTGGAAATGACTTCACAGCACACTATCCAAAATCAATCAATCAATCAATCAAAACCTCTGTCCTTGGAAAGCATATGAATAAGCCTTGAACAAGATTGGAACAAAGATTTTACCTCCTGCCCCTGCCTGAAAGGGGCGGATGGATGGACATACAAGAAGTATCATGTCACATTAATTCAATCCAGCTCTAATGCAGAACATGTGAATGATGGCAAGTAAATTATGAAGGGCAATATAAATTTTGTGGTAATTGCTCTTTCTTCCCAGATCTGCCCAGTGGTAATAAAGAAGGGTAAGAAAATGAGTAGGAAGGAAGAGAGTAGAAAAAAGGGCGAAAAGGACAAAATATTTAAATATCTACATTCCTTCCCCAAAATTGCTTCCACACACGTAAATACTCTTGAAGCTGAATCAGCTACATGCACAAGCTGCTTTTTCAGAGGGGATTAAAAAAAAAAGATAAACGGGAACAGAAAATTCTTCTATCATTAACAGATTCTCTGGTAACAATGACATTTCTGAGACCTTCTGCTTGACAGCAACTAATTCCATCCAAAACAGAGGATTCTTGAACAAGGATGTCCTGGAGAGACACAGTCAGCTAAGCCAGCATGTGGCTTGGTTTTAACTTCTGTATCTGCTTGTGGGGCTGCCCCTTGCAACATCTTTAAATAAACAGCATAACACCTAGGAAAATGAACTACCATAATGGATATATTTGGCCTCTTTTCTCCATCCAAATTCTTACTGAAAACTTCCCCTGCTTTCATATCACTTCACTCTGCCACATTTATTTATAATTCATTTACTTATATCCTAGGACTCAATGGATGGGGGGAAACAAGGTTGGAATAAAACCTATCAATAAGGGTTGCTGTTTCTGCATAATCTACCTATCTCTTTTTAAGAAGAGACTGAATAACCATTTGTCTGAAATAGATAAGGGTTTCCTGCCTAAGCAGGGGGTTGGGCTAGAAGACCTCCAAGATCCCTTCCAACTATTTCTGTTATGTTCTGTTCCATTCCGTTCCATATTTTTTTCTACTCTACTCTACTCTACTCTACTCTACTCTACTCTACTCTACTCTACTCTACTCTACTCTTCTACTCTACTCTACTCTACTCTACTCTACTCTACTCTACTCTACTCTACTCGAACATCTCCCACGTGGGCAATCTTGATGGAGTCATGCTTCCTCTGAAAGCACTGATTTATGAATGGGCAGAGGAAGCTGTGGCCAGAGAAGTTTTTCTATCTAGCTGTGGCTGAGGTGCCAGTTATGGTCATCCCTGGATCAGGAAGCCCTGATTGTCTTTTAGACAGCTTGTGCAGGACTGTCTTTAAAAATGAACTGGGCATACAGTGGCCAGACTTACAGTTGAAGAAACTGGATACTGTAGAATTACAGAATCTGCCAAATGGTGGCCCATGCACAGTCCATGCCTATCCTGGTTCCACAAAGGCAAAAAAGTCACGATATGTCATGATCCAGCCTGTGACGCGATTGAGTTTGCCACCCATGGTCATATATTTGTGACCAATTCTTTAATGAACTTTCAATGTTGTAGTGGCGCTGAAAAAAGTGACTTGCAATAGGCTGTCATACTTATAACCATTGCAGCATCCCTGTACTCAGATGATTGCAAGACAGGTGCTTGGCAATTGGGGTGCATTTATGATGGTTGCAGCACCCAGGGCCACATGTTTGCCATTTGCAACCTTCCCAACTGCAAATGTGGAAAGCTGAATTCACTTAATGGACGTGGCAAAAAAATTGTAAAATTGGATACAGTCATGTGATGACTCACTTTAACAACCTTATCACTTAGGGATGGAAGTCCCAGTCCCAGTTGTGGTTGTAAGTCAAGGACTTCCTGAATTTGAGGTTGTTGCACTGACAGTAAGATTCCAGCCCCAATTCAACCTACCTCTTAATCCCAATATTGCATAGTAGGAATACGTCATAGGCTGTCCTGCCAAGCATAAATCCAAATAGGGTCTTAAAAGCTGTGCAGTGCAAGGGGTACCCACTAAAGCAGGCATGTGCAAAGTCCAGCCCAGAGGCCAATTGCGGCCCGTTTTCAAATTTCGAGCGGCCTGCAGCCTCTTCTCCCTGCCAGCTCAGTCTGTCACTTATCCCCACTGGCCAGCGTTTTCCCCATTTAATGTTAATAATTCAAAGAATGTCAGGCTGAATGGTTGGCCCACACACATTTTTACCTCACCAAATCTGGCCCTCCTTGCAAAAAGTTCGGACACCTCTCCACTAAAGAGTCAGTACTTTTCAGTGATAGCCCCACACTTTGGAATATGCTCTGCTTGGAAGTCTTCCTGGCTTTGACCAAAAGCCCCAAATACTATTTTATTACAAGGAGTTTTCACCCCTTAGCATGTCTGAGAGCACCCACTATGCAAGTATTTGATTATGCTTCTAAATAATCAGATTTTATGTAACAAAATGAACACAAATCTAAGAGTTCATCTATGGGCTCAGACTGGAGGTTCTGCAGCCAACCATCCAGTTCCTTGTTAGAAGCCTTTATTAAATCTACACAGCCTTAAAAAAAAGTACCACCACTCTGTCTATCTTCTTCTCTAACAACAATGCTTCTGAATATGGAGGATATGTAGATAATATTTAACCTATTGGCTTTCTAAAAATAAAACCAGAAGAGCCCTCATGTTAAATGAGTAAAAATATTCACTTAGTCTGAATATACAGAGGTAAACAAGCTGAAACTGAAGCCCGTTTTATGTTTTTTATTTTCCCAGTGAGGAACTTTTTTCTCTTTTGGCTCACAAACTCCCTGCCTTTGTAAAAGCAGCTATACAGCTGCATCTCTCTTGTTCTCAACTCCAACTGGGAGCTTCCACATCGAGGCAGCACTATTTCTAGCTGCCTGTCAGCAGGCTCATTCATAACACACAGGACAGAAGTGCTGAAGAAAACAGTGCTTTTTATGGTTAATAAGCTTCCCTGTTGGGGATACCATAGAAAGATTATTAGAGGAGAGCTGGGAGGGGGAAGAGGAGTGAAGGAGTCACAGTTTGCCTGTATACTGGAATAGAAATCATTGTGTAGAAGGCTATTATTTATTACAGTACCAGAATCAACTCGGGAGCCTGGTGCTTAGTGAAGGCACAGATGTGGAAGGGGCAGAGCAAATTGGAATTTTTTTCAATTTCTTTTTCAGATTGTTTGCTGCCCAGAGCCACTGAGATGGGCAGCCATACAAACTGAATGAATGAATAAATAAATAAATAAGCAAACAAACAAATAAATAAAAGCTAGTTTTCAGAAATGTTGCACAGTATGTAATCCCTATCTGCCCATAAAATTCAGTCATCTCAGAAGCTCAATCTGTTTTTGGTTTAGATGATATGCAGACCCAATCCTTATAGTATAGTATCATGAATGGATTGGCTGGCCCACCACCAAATTACATATTTTAAGAAAATTAGGTAAATTAGCCAGAATATCTCATTTTAAAAAGCCTTTTCATATACTGATCATTGCTACAATGAAATCCAGAAAATATTTATATGTGATGCACCAAATTCCTTTATTTTGTTTGCCTGAACTTTGCCTGAAGCTAAATTGTTTTGTTCCAACAACAGCTTCTTGTTTTATAAGGGGGAAAAACAAACCTCTGCCACAACATCACTTGAAAAGGATCTGACAGTTTCTTGACTATTCAGCCACTTTTGCTTCCATCCCCAACTCTTATTTTAATTTGCATTAAAATGCAAAACCCCAAAATCTTGACTACTTTCTCCTCCATCTCCCCAAAACCCAGTGTTCCTACCTGAAGATTGTTCAGAGGTTCCATTTTCATGACTGGCCCCAATGTGTTGAGTGGAAGAGAAACATCAATGCTTTGGTTTGGCATCAGAGGAGTGTGAATGGCCAGTGGGGTGCTGGGGATGACTCCAAAACTGGATGGTTGGGGAGGAGAGAGAGGAAAGAAGGTATAACATTCAACAGAGAAGCCAAGAAAGATAAAGTGTGCAACAAAAAGTGTGCTTAGTTGATTCCAAGGCCTAACCTGTTCTTGTTGAACTGAATGGCAAAGTCACTCATGTGTTGAAGAGCCTTGTTGGTGAAACTCATATCCATGTAGATATGTCCTTGCCGATGGCCAAAGGTTCCAGAAATTTCCAGGCCTTTGGCTTTCACAGCCGGCAACCAGACCTATAAAGTGATGGTTGTTAGAGCAAGCAAAACTGGACTCATAAAGTAACAGAATAATTCCAGTCAGACTTCTTTATCATGATAGACAGTAATGTTGAGTGGGTGTGTTCAGCCTATCCACTTCAAATCATTTTATATATTGGTATATAATGATGACTGAATCTCAGATGGTAGCATAAATTCTTTTCAGCTGATTTAGAAAAGCTGAAGAGGAAATGTCTCAAAATCCATTTACAGCACTCTGAACAGAGTTCATAACAGTTTGGCAGTAAAAGAAGAGGATTTAAAGAGGAAATAGCATGCTCTAATTGGCGACTTGGCAATTTGAAGACATGTGGACTTCAGCTTCCAGAATTCCCCAACCAGCATGCTGCATGCAATAACAAAACAAAAAAACAAAACAAAACAAACCCAGAACCTCTATCCTGGTTTTTCTTAAAAAACTTTTCACTGTAGTATTAAATGAATTTGTAATGGATGCAGAAGCTCATCGAGCCAAACAGAGCAAAAGGCACAGTTATTTACTCAGAAACAAAGTCAGTGTGAAACACAAAAGAGACGCATGCCCTTACCCCCCAAAAAAACCAAAAATAAAAAAAAATCCTGATGAAGAGACAACCTTGGCAAAAGAAGACAGCTCTCTGGCCATGTTTCCTCATACATACCGATTTGGGAGCCACATATCCACCAGGTGTCATGCCGATGCCAGAAGAGAGTTCAAAGAGATCATTCAGTCCACTGCTGACTGCAGCTGGGGTAGGGGAGGGAGCAAATGTGGCTGGGACTGATGATGGGATGAAGGTCTGTCCCACCTGCAAGCAATCAGGGAAGATATTTAAGCAGGTGGTACATAACAGACACCTATATTAAATAAATAAAGAAAATGGACACTATTCTGAATATTTTAAAGTTCCTGGCATTTTGCTGAATGAGCAAGGGTACTAAATTGGCACGTTGGTGTGCTCTCTGCTTTAAAACCCATCTCTACTACCCATCATTATGTGATTAAAGGAGCCATTAATAACCAATCTATCTTCTCCAAAAGACTCTGAAGAGTGAAGAGCAAGGACATTCAATAATTAAAGATGAGGAATTGTATCAGACAATGATGAGTGAACTCTCTATAAGGAATTCTCAGTCATAACCAAGCCCTCAACAACCGTGTAGTGAAATGGGCTCAAGATGGGTGCTTTCAAAATAGATTTGTTGAACATCCAGGAAGTCCCATGGGCCTCCAGTCCATTTAAATAGAATTGGAAGAGGAATGCTTTGCTCCAAGGACAACAGCAGTCCACAGCTATTGATGACTCTTGGAAATTAGGAATATGAGTTGACCAGTTCTAGTTCATTCAATGACTTTTAATTGTTTGGAATTCTCACCAATGGCACCAAGGGCTCTGGATGCCTTATGTTTCCCATATATAGATTTATGGAGCTCTGGGACCAAGCCAAACCTGGAAGTAGTTTTCACAATGATTCTTGTGTCTTGCACAAACACTGGGAACCCTTCAGCTTGTTTTCCTTGATTCTCCATTTTTAATTCTATGAGCAGGCAGCAATACATCTACTGATCATGGAAAAATATACTGTGATCTCAGGTCTCCTCAGTATCAGAACTCCAAATTTCTTGACTACACTACAAATCAAGCTTGCTACCAAATTCTCTTTTCTTTTCCTTCCACTATTTCAGTGTTTTAGATGCTTTAATCCAGAGAACATGTTGAGAAAATGTAACATAAGGCTATCTCAGCTGCACAGGTTTTAGAAGAATGGATGGGAAAAGAAGACCACAAAATGAAAGTCTGTATGTTTTCGTAGTTAAAGTTGCAGGATGGGAGATCCTGTTTTCAAATCCTCAGTTAATTCTGAAAATATATTGGTCAACTTAAAGCCTGGTTACAAAGTCTCAGCTCAGCCTACTTCATAGATCTGTTGTAAGAATAAAATTGAAGGAGAAAATACTATGTGTGCCAATATGAACTCTTTCTGAAGGAAAGATGGGATGTAAATTCAACAAATAAATAATATTTTTTTCAATCAAAACTGAAAAGGAAAAAAAAATGAATGGAGGGCACTTACTGCTGGGCTGCCTCCAATTCCCCCGCCAAGGTCACTGCCAAGCTGCAAGAAAGAAAAGAATAGAAAAAGGAAGAGAGAGAAAGAGAAGCAAAAAAGGAAGAGAAAAGGCAGGGGGAAAGAGAAAGAGTCCATTACAGCCAAGTTATCAGGTGCCAAGGAATAAAGATCATGTAGTTCCCAAAAAAGGTCTGGCACACCACCTGTCCCCCATCTGTTTGCCCAGAGAGAATATTGACCAGCAAGGACAGAGAGATCCACAGATTTGAAATCCCCAAATTCCACAGGCAGGGAAGTGGGATTTGGTTGAAAGCACAAGAATATGCACCAAGGTCTTTGTGGGCAGCAGCAGAAGGTGGCAGCTAAGACCTAGATAGACGTGAACTTGCGTTCATCTCCAAGCTTCAATTTTAAAAAGCCAAAAGGCCCTCAGCCTTGTCCCCACTGCTCCTAGAGAAGGACACCTCACAAACAGTCATGGTTACTTCTCTCAGACTTAGCATGAACCAGGCCTTTTCACAGCACTCCAGAAGCAGGGGTCCTGTTTCTCTGCCTTTGCAGACCTAGTCGTGCTATTCCTTCAGGCAATAAGGTGAAGGGGGAATGTGGTGGATAAGGACAACTCTTCTGAACATGCCATCCTGGCTCACCACCATTCCTGTGTGGATCAGCTTCAGCAGCAGCCTCTTGACATTCCTTGCCTGCCCACCAATGTTCCTGGGCTCCAATGTCAGCAGCCCATTGATGTTCTGAGAGCAAAGAGTCCACAAAAAGCAAAAAGCAAGGCCAAAAATAAATTGACATAGTTGCACAGCATTGTCACCCTAAAGTGGAGGTTGCTTGAATGGGTATCATGTGATTTTTCTATTTTTGGCAGCTCTCTGAACAATTACCCAACAGAACAGACCCAAGCACTCAGATACGGAACATGCATTTAGCTTCGCTCATAGATGCTTGGCTGAAAGTTACACCCACCCACCCTAATATACTTTATATCTTTTTTTTTTCCTCCTCAAAGGATAAAACACTAACAGCTTTTTCCTTCCAAAGGTGGGGGGGGGGGGGATGTAACCAAGTAGAAATGAAAACTGCTGGGATGTGAAAAGCAATCTTACAACTCAGAGTATATCTGTTTGACACTACACAGTAAAAAAGATGATAGTGCATCAGATTGTTCAATTTTAGATTTGTAATTTTTATAACAGAATAAAGGAGGCACATTTTAGGGAATAAGCAACTTCTGCATTGCTTTTAAAGAAACAGCTGGTGATTTCTTTAAGATGTAAGTGGCCAGGGTTAAGAAACACTGATTTGGAAGATTATTAAATGTGCCAAAGATTGATTAAATTTGTTATTTGGTGTATAAGGTTGGGTTATTTTCCTGCAGCATTATGATAGATCCATCTTCTAGCCTAATATCAGCTATTTGTGATTTTTATGCTTAAAGCTACAAAATGGAAAATAGATCGAAGGTAGAAAAATGGGACAATTTACTGTAGTTGACTGTTCTTTTTCGGAGACAGTGGTTTCAGAAAACAAAACAATAAGGAATCAAAAGACTGCATATGCTTTCACAGAGCCTTGGCTTCCTCTGAAAAACAAACAAACAAGGACCATTCTTATGTGTCATGATGATGCCATATATTCCCTTTGAACAGGACTTGACTTGCCACAGACATGTGCAAGATTTGATAATGTGGCATCTCTGGGTGCCATAGCACCTGCAGAACAGTAGACTGTATCCATCCACCTGCAAAAACATTTTTACAGAAAAAATGTTTTTAAATAAACTGACTAAAGTACTAAAACACTGTCTATGGAGATTCTCACTCATCAAGGTCATGATTGTCTCAAAGGTGCTTTTTCAAGAGGCAACTGGACTTTCTGGTTTTTCCTTGAAGACGTTTTGCTTCACATCAAAGAAGCTTCTTCAGCTCTAACTGGATGGTGGGGAATGGAAGGATTTATATTCCATTTATATTTATATTCCATTCCCCACCAGCTAATCAGAGCTGAAGAAGCTTCTTGGATGAGAAGTGAAATATCTTCAAAGAAAAACCAGAAAGGCCAGTTGCCTCTTGAAAAACCACCTTGGGGATATTAAAACACTGGCAAATATTTCAAGATAAGTGTTTTTCCATAAGACCTAATAAAACTTGGAGCATCTTAAAATTTTTAAATTGATTTTCTAAAATTTTAAAAAAAGTTTTACAATTAGTTTCTGGCACCTACAAAACCATTTAAGATTACATAACGGTGCCCGCTAACAGGAAAAGGCCATTGACCTCTGGTAAAATCAGCTGCAACAGGGAAGAAAAGGACACTGTCTTATAAACAGATTTGTTCTCTTAGAGACCCCATTCAAAAAAATGACAGCAATCTGTACCAGTATCAGACTCATGCAACGACAGTTATGGTTTGATGGAAAACAGATGATTTCTCACTCTTTCAATCTGGACTCAAAGTTATGGAGTGGGATAATAGCCAGAGTACTTATCCATTATGACTTCCTCTTGCAGAAGTGATCATGGGCGGTTATTCAAGTTACCTTTCAGGTTACAACTCTTTCAAGTGACAGCTATGTGATAGCCAGGAAAAGCATAGCTTGGATAGCAAAAGGTAAGGAAAGCAAAAACCCCTGTCAGATTCATTTTGAAGAAGGGCAAGAGGCAGAGAGAGGTTCTGGTACTCTGGGGAACATTTCCCAGTAAAGGGAGAAGGGGGAGAAGCAGTCTCCCCATCAGCTGGCAAGTGAGCTTCTTACATAAAGCAGCATCAAAACAACTTGTGAATAATTCTACATAATAGAGCCAGATGTTTTTATCTGCTTTCATCAGCTCCTGTGCCAAGTTTTTCTCATTAAAAGAGCAACAGGCTGGGAAGCCAACCTTGAAAGATACAAATCAAGGTTTCTTGGCTTTTACAATCCTGTAACTTCCCCGCTCCTTCTCTTTTAAACACAAACACATACATGCACACTGCTCCCCCAGGAATTGCAACTGTAATGGGAGAAGGAGAGAAATCCAATGTCTCCTGAAGACAAATTTGTGGTCTCTAGTCTTTTGCAATTAGAGACCAGGACTAAAATAAGAATTTGTGGCTATGTATGATTCACAGGTAGTCCTTGACTTACAACAGTTCACTTAGTGATCAGTTCAAAGTTATAATAGGACTAAAAAAAGTTACTTATGACCATTTTTCACAGTGATGACCATTGCAGCATCCCCATGGTCATGGGATTTATATTCAGATGCCTGACAACTGACTCACATTTATGATGGTTGCTCTGTCTGGGGGAGTAATGTGAACCCCTTCTGTGACCTTCTGACAAGCAAAGTCAATGGGGAAATCAGATTCACTTAACAACCGTGTTGCTAATTTAACAACTGCAGTGATTCACCTAACAAATGTGGCAAGAAAAGTAGTAAAATGGTGCAAAACTCACTTAACAAATTTTCACTTAGCATCATAAATTTTGTGCTCAATTGTGATTGTAAGTTGAGGACTATCTGTAAAATACCTTTTAGGTCAATAAAATAAAAATTGGGTTATAGGAGTGCCTACAATGGGGGGTAGGTAGTAGAAAGATTTTTGGGTGTGCAAGAATCAAATGAAGCGCAAATATATACATATACACACACATACATATATGTGTGTGTATATACATAAATACCAAGTTTATATATAGATACATATATATATATTTTAAAGTTTTCGCGGGTACTTACATGTGTGCTGTTCAGCTTCCTTCGGGTATTATCCCACGTCATTGTAGTGCTTTTAAAGTTGTAGCAACATTTCAGCAGAATCTCATCTGCCATCATCAGGCTTTTGTATTGAGTTTGTATGTATTGAGTTTGTATGTACAAACTCAATACAGAAGCCTGATGATGGCAGATGAGATTCTGCTGAAACGTTGCTACAACTTCAAAAGCACTACAATGACGTGGGATAATACCCGAAGGAAGCTGAACAGCATATATATATATATATATGTGGATCTTTGGATATTCGGGTTTTCTCCCACGTAGAATTGGAAGTATCTAGGCAACGTTTCGATGAAGTCTCATTCATCATCTTCAGGCTTGTTTCTTCAGCTCTGTGCTTCTCAGAGTAATGTGAGCTTGCAGCTGCTTCTTCCTTTTAACTGCTAGTGGGGGTGTGACTTGATTGGGTAGGGGTTTGGCTGTGTTCTGATTGGTAGGGGGGTTGGCTGTGTTCTGATTGGCTGGGGGTGTGTTCTGCTTAGGTGGGGGCTTGGTTGTGCTCAGGTTAGTCTTAGTTGCTGGGGGATTTGAGCTGGTGAGCTGTGATTTTGTTGTTTGGCTTCGTGTTCGTGGTCGT
>BLBF01000036.1:13023315-13071932 GCA_015471245.1 Laticauda colubrina | reverse complement strand
TTTGGTTCTGGTAATTAGTGTTTTCGCTACGGAATTTATCTGTGCTGGGTGGTGGTGGGATTGGGCGTTGAGGTAGCGGTTGGTGTGTGTTTTCTTCTGGTATATGGTGTGTCCCAGTGTGCCATCTGTTCTTTTGTAGATTAATTCATCTAGGAATGGTAGTTGTTTGTTTATTTCCGTTTCCATGGTGAAGTTGATTTTGGGGTGTGTGTTGTTTAGGTGTGTTAGGAAATTGTTTAGGTTTTCTTTTCCATGGGGCCAAATCACAAATGTGTCATCGATGTATCTTAGCCATAGTTTGGGTTTGTGGGTGGCATTAGCCAGGGCTCTGGATTCGAATTCTTCCATGAACAGGTTTGCAATGACGGGTGACAGTGGTGATCCCATAGGGGCTCCTTCAATTTGCTTGTATCTTTGTCCTTTGTATATGAAATATGTGTTGGTTAGGCAGTGTTCTGTTAGTTCCATGAGGTCTTTGGCTGGTTGGTATTTATTTTTGATGATTTCAAGAGTTTCTTTTATTGGGACTATTCACTCAAGGATGCAAAGGGACACCTAAACTGCCTATAAAAAGGGGGAGCAACTCATCTGCATCTCACTTTCAGACCAGCAGCCCACCTGTGCAGACCTCTGCAGCCTTCATCTGACTCTTCCTCTTCCACAGCATCCAGTCATGTCCACTGTGGATAGTACCACAGTCCTTTTGGCAGCCACCATCCTTCTGCAACAGTATGAAGCCATCTACAGGCTCTGTGAACTCTACTACGGGAAGAAAAAGAGGCGGCCAAGAAGCGTCTGGGTCCAAAAATGGATCAGGAGAAGAGCAGAGTACGGACTGTACAACAAGCTGATGGTGGAGCTCAGGAACGAAGACACTCGGGCGTTCCAGAACTTCATGAGGATGCCTCCAGCCATGTTTGATGAAGTTGTGCAGCGCCTGACACCCAGGTTGACCAAGGCAAACAGCAACTGCCGGCCCAGCCTAGAACCTGGGCTCAAGGTGGCACTCACTCTGCGCCACCTGGCCTCAGGGACCACCTACATCTGGAGCGGTGGAGTGGCAAGACAGGATGGTAGATGCTTAATGGATGCTTCCTTCAGCCTGTCTCATCAGACGGATGAGATTGGGCCATGTATGTTCGGTGGGCCTACAATGAACAGGGTGTTTAATAAAGAGTTGTGTTTGTGTTCAAATGTGTGGATCAATGATTACATTGTTATTGATAAAAAAGGGCCCTAGGTGTGGCACCTGGGAGGGTAGACCATACAGTCCCACTATGCTTGCACTGGAGGTTTATCTATCCCACAGCTATTAGCCATCCCAAAGGTGTCCCTGCTCATTCCACAGGTATCCCTGCCCACCTCACTGCTATCTTAACCCATCCCACAAGCATGCAAAGGCTTAAGCCAATTCTAAAAGTTTCCACCAAGACTTTTTTTTAAAAAAAAACAAATGAAGCAAGTGTGTGAATCAAAGATAAACTTTACTGAACAACAAGCTGTAAAAAAAAAATGACCCAAGTCAAGTGTCCAAATAAAGTCCACAGGTAGCCAGCTACCCAATGTCTGGCACTCTTCTTGGTCACTCGGAGGTGTGCCCAGTCTCAGGGGTGAAGGGTCCAGGTATTGTGGTGGTGGGTGGTGCTGGAGTGCCTGGCCTCGAGAGGACAACAGGGGACGGTGTGTTGAGAAAGCTGTCGGACAGCTGGCTCAGCCCCGTGATGCTGAGAGGTCCTTCCTCCGTGCCATGGGGTGTCAGCCCCAGTACTGATGACAGATGTACTGAGGCCGGGCTTGGCTGTGGGGTGGAGGAAAGAGTAGTGTAGTGGGGCTGTCTGGTCTGCAGCTGGGTGAGGACTGGCGTGGGTGGCATCATTGTCGTGGGTGGCATCGCTGTCGTCGGTGGCATAATTGTCGTGGGTGGCATCGCTGTCATCGGTGGCATCATTGTCATGGGTGGCATCGGTGGCATCAGTGAAACAGGTGGCAATGGTGTCGCCCGATGACTCTGTGCCTGGACTGGGAAGGGCTACTGCCTGTGCTGCTGAACCTCCTGGTAGCCATAGCCCTGGTAGGTGAGGGCCTGTGGGAAGCCTTGGAATGGGAGACACATCACCTGGGGTGGAGGAGCAGACCTGGACTGGGTGGGAGCAGGTTCCTCTGGGTCTGGAGGGTTGTGAAGCAGCTTGGTGATCCGGTCCTTCACCAGCTGGTACTGTGGATCCGCCATTTCCTTGAGGGTCTGGTTGACATAGGTGAGGAAGGGCTTGCGGTTGGAGGATGAGGAGTCGGTGTGGACCAGCTGAGAGAGGAGATCTATGCTGGTGCGGATGGTGTCCCTGATCTCCAGCAGGACAGTGTGGCTCTGCCCCTCCAGCTGTCCGGCTCTCTGCCTTTCTGCGGAGGTGGAGCTGGGGGGGGATGCGGGTAGGACTGTGATGGACTCAATGTCTCCTTTCTCCCACCGCACGAGGGAGTCCTCTACGCACTTCACCACACTTACCACACCTGTCTGCGGGTTCTCCGCTGTGGCACGCTCCACAGAAACCTTCCTGGAGACAGGGACTGACTCTCGGCCGGAAGAGGACTGGCTCTCAGCAGGCTGCCAGAGAGAGAGGGTTGTGAGAGGGGCTGCTGGTGCTCCTCGGTGGCGGACCTCACCCTCCAGGAAGCTGCACCTGGCCATGACGTAGGTCTCTCTGTCTGTCAGCTTCACAGTGGCCTGGCCAGATTTCTTCAGGTGCAGCTTCCCGTACCAGGTGTGCATGTGCTTCCACCAGCCGAGGAGCACCTCCGAAGTGTAACCCATATTCTCTGCTCTCTCTCTCCAAGCAGCCTGCTTCCGCTTGGTGTCCCTGTACAGCCGGTGTCCCTTCCGCCACAGATAGTCGTTCTCTCTCAGCCACTCCAGCACCTCATCCTCGTGTGCCTCCTCAATATAGTATTGCCTCCTCTCCCGTTGTCGCATATGCCTCTTCCTCCCTTTGGCTGGACCAGATGGGCCCTCATCAGAGGGGCTCCCAGGTAGTAGGGGCTGCTCCTCCACACCAGCAGCAGCAGCAGCAGCAGCAGAATCATCATCATCATCCTCACCAGCAGGATCATAATCAGCATCAGCATCATCAGCATCAGCAGCAGCAGCAGGATCAGCAGCAGCAGGATCAGCAGCAGGAGCAGGACTAGCAGGACCAGGATCTGCAGCAGTAGAGTAAGCACCAGCAGGGCCAGCAAGTCCAGGAGCACGAGCAGGACCAGGAGCACGAGCAGGACGAGCAGGACCAGGAGCACGAGCAGGATGAGCAAGTCCAGGAGCACGAGCAGGTCGAGCAGGACCAGCAGGACCAGGAGCAGCTTCAACAGAGTAAGCACCAGCAGAAGCCCTGGCATCAGCAGAAGCACCACCGCCAGGAGCAGCTTCAGCAGAAGCCCCAGCAGAAGCAGAGTCAGGGGCAGGGGGCGGGAGGTTGGCCCTGTCCCTCTTGCCAGGGATGGCGGCAGGTTGCTTAGGCTTTCGCTTCTTCCCCATGGTTGTGGGGTTGCTGGCTGGCAGGGAGGCTGGCAGGCACCAAGGCTGGCGGGAAGCCTGGCAGAAAGCCTGGCAGGAAGCCTGGCAGAAAGCCTGGCAGGAAGGCACATAGGCAGGCACCAAGCCTGGCTGGAAGGCAGGCTGGCAGGGCAGGCAAGGAACTCGAAGTGTCCAGCAACAGGTCTTTCCTCGGAATGCTGGCCATGTGCGAGCTGCTTCCCTTTATATCCGGGGGGCTTACGTAATACTTCCCCCCCACATGTGCAATTAACGCTCGGCATTCGTTCCGCTTCCGCTGTGCATTCGTTAGGCTTCCGCTGTGCATCCGCTTTATCCGCTGTGCATCCGCTGTGCATCCGCTTCATCCTTTCGGCGTCCATTCTGCATCCGCTGTATCCGTTCCGCGTCCGCTTTGCTGAGGCCCCCCGGAAGCCCTGCGGTTGCGCCATCCTCTCCCATCCGCTTCCATCCGCTGGGCTTCCGTTCCGCATCTGCTTTGCATTCGCCCTGCATCCTCCCCGCGTCCGTGTTATCCGCTCCAGTTATGCAAATTTTTGCCCCTTTTAAGAGCGGATAACAACGGATGGAATATTTTGCTCGTCCGCTGTGTCCTTTTTGCATCCGTTGGCCAGTGTGACATGGCCTTAAGCCAACAGCTTTCTTTTTAGCATGGAGATTTCACTGGCAGCTTTCCAAACAGATCACTGCAGCTGTTTCATACTAAAAACTGACATTTGGATATCTCTAATATTATTTTCAGCTCCACAGAACCACAGTATTTCCCCTGTCTTACACAAATGACTTTCTACTCCTTGCAGTTTGGAATGGTTCCAGACTAAATCAAATTGAGGTTATTTGAAACTCCAGTATACAAATAAGGTAAACATAGCAAACAATCCTGAGACAAATTGAAAGGTGACAAGAAGTAGTTTTATTTGAAATTGACAAAATATATTGGGAATCCCAGATTTCTGGTCCTTTTAGGGCAATGGAGTCAAACTCGATTTCATTGAGGGCCACATCAGGGTTGTGGTGGACCTCAGGGGACCAGGCGGGTATGCCCAATTGTGTGGATGTGGCCAACTGGATGGGCGTGGCCAACTTGACACCACTCACAGGGCATGACTGACTGGGTGAGCATGGTTGACTGGGTGAGCCAGCTTGACGCCACTCCACAAACTGCTGGCATGTTTCCTCTTTGCACTGGGTAGACTGGGCCAAAGCCACACTGGCCCAATATTTCCACTTTGCATTGGGGCTGAAGCGATGTGGGTAGTCCTGGTCAAAGAGACGTGGGCCAGCTCCTAACATTTTCCAGGATGGCCCTGTGGGCCATATCCGACCACATTGCAGGCCTTGAGTTTGATACCCCTGTTTTAGTGTATTATTCTTTGCATAGGAATTATTGGCAGAGAAGGCTGAATCTTTTGTGAGCAAGGTTCTGCTTTGCTCCACTCCACAAGTATCAGGGTGAACTGGACTGCAATCAAAATGGTACATAGACAGCTGGTTGGATAAATCAGAAGTGAAGAAATATGCACTCTCCAGGAAGTACTGAACCATGACTACTACAACCCTATTAGCTGTGCTGACTGAAGCTGCTCGGGGCTTTAAATCTATCACATCCAGTGGGCTGCAATTCTACTTTTGACTCTTAAGACTAAGCTCCTTCTTTTGTAGAGTATTCAGATTCTTTTCGGCTTAAACTGCCCTTAAGCTACTTCCAGTTGCTGAGACATATCCTTCTCACAAAAGCCAGATATGCTGGCCAGCTTTGATTAGAATTTTATCCACTTCAAACTGCAAGTAAAAACCCGTATGTCTGGATCTATCTCCTGGAGAAAACCAATTATAGCCCAAATATGAAAACTATCATCTCAAGAATTCAGGCAGGAATAGAAATGCTTGTCCTGATACATATAGGCAAATTATGGAAGAATTTTAAATGTTATTTGAAGCAGTTGAGACTGCATGCAAAATTTAGTTTTTGTCAGCAATGAACGAACACAGGCCTGAAACATTTTCAAGTGAATGTGGTGTCAGCTTTTGCAGATATCTTGACAAATACAAAGCTGCAAACTTTCCCTGGAATTCCTCTTCCTTTGCTCTTTCCTTTGACATTTTTCATTCTGCTGCCACTCCAGAACTGCTGAGGTTATGGGTCAGCTACTCTGAGAGATCATTTGACAAGAACAGATTCTTTCCATGTTATAGGGCTTAATTCCAGAAATCTGCTGAAACCTTATGGACCTTGTTCCGTTCGGAAAAACGCAAGGTAGACCGGGTTCCAACAAACAAATGTCTTTATTTGTAAACAACAAGTAAAACAGAACATTGGCTCAAGCTGCGGCAGCCCTTTTATAGCGGTTTGCCTGCCGGCTTGTAGCCAATGACAGTAGTTTAATCTTGCCGCCTTTAAGCGGCTTCTTGGATTGGTTCCTAGTGAACCAATCCCTATACTGGCTTTCTTAGCCAATCAGAATAGCGAATTAGGAGTCTACTATTTTCATACAGAACACCCCTCCCCTCTTGGTTTAGTCCTACGTGGTGACGTAGTCGCGCAGGTAGGTGGGGCTTCTTCTGACTCGACTTGCGCGGTTCATTTTCTCTGGAGACTTCGGCCTGTTTGGATGAGGTTGCTGTCTCTCTGGCTCTTCTCCATGGAACCGCCTGGAAGGGTGAGTCAGCCATTTTGCTGCTGCCTGAGTTTCTCAGGCCGGTGGTTTTGCCGCTCCCTCCTGGTTTCTCCAGGCAGGTCGAGCTGGCCTGGCTGGCCCCTTCGATTGGATTCTTCCCGCAAGTTTCTTCTAACTTTAAGTCTCTTTTTTGCTCTTTTTGTTTGTTAGAATATTCTGAGTTTATTTTAAACGGTTCTTTATTGTTTTCTGGTATTTCCCTCCCCTCTTTGGTTTGTTTTTTGTCATTCTTTATTATTTGTGGTTGTGCGTTCGTATTTGTTTCAATGTTTCGGGAACGAAGCTGGTCTATGTGCCGCTTCCATTCCCTGCCATCGTCTACGGTTAGTCGGTAGGACCGGGGGCCTGTAATTTGTGTGATTGTGCCTGGAAGCCATAAGGGGTCCTCGGTGAATTTTTTTTGCATAGACTAGGTCGCCGATTTCAAATATTCTGAAACGGGTGGAGGAGTCGGGGGGTCTTTCTGGTGTATAATTTGGGTGCAATCTGTCTAATTGCGACCTAAGTTTTCTTCCCATTAATAGTTCCGCCGGGCTTTTGTTGGTTATAGTACTGGGTGTGATATGTTGGAGGGTGAGTAGGCGGTTAATTTTATCTTGGACATCCCCAATGTCCATTCTCTCTAAACCTTCTTTGGTAAACCTGACCATTCTCTCCGCTCTACCATTTGCAGCCGGGTGGGCCGACGCGGTTAGAGCATGGCGTATACCTAGGGAGGCTAGGTGCTGTTCAAATTGGATGCTTGTTAATTGTGGCCCGTTGTCGGACACTAGGACGTCCGGCAGTCCATGGATTGCGAAGAGTTTGTAAAGTTGTTTAATGACTGTTTCAGTTGTCGTAGTTGGCATAACTACAATTTCCAGCCAATTCGAGTATGCATCTACGACAATTAGGAAGGTATGTCCCTTAGTAGGTCCCACAAAGTTAATGTGGATCCGAGACCAGGGGCCTCGTGGGGTTTCCCAGTCCCTTATGGGTGCTTGTGGTGGGGAAGGCCTGGTTTTTTGACCAGGTTTGTTGCAAGAATTAACCCAGTATTCGATGTCCCTATCTATACCCGGCCACCAGACATAGCTTCTAGCAAGGCTTTTCATTTTAACAATACCAGGGTGGCATTCGTGAAGCATACCCAGTTCCCTGGTTTGTAATTTAGGAGGGATAACTACCCGATCACCCCACAATAAACAACCTTTTTGAACTGAGAGTTCGGTTTGTCTGGTCCGGAAAGGTTTAAAGTTTTCAGTTGTTTGGTTTTCCGACCAGCCTTTACCTACCCAGTTTAATATGCGGGCAGTCACTGGGTCCTTTGCGGTGGCTCTGGTGACATCGTTTGCAGATATTGGTAGATCGGGGCATGTCTCTATCTGCAAGGTGTTCATCATCGGTGCTGGGTCTTTCTCCGTTGTCGGTAACGGCGTTCTGCTTAATGCATCTGCATGGAAGATTTGCTTCCCGGATCGATGCGTTAATGTATTAAGAGTAGGCTGCCAGGAATTCTGACCATCTAGTCATTCGCGGGGACAAAATGTTCGGTGTAGGCTTGTTTCCCGCCAAAATCCCTTGTAACGGTTTATGGTCCGTTACTATCAAAAATGTTCTTCCATAGAGATATTCGTGGAAGCGTTTCACTCTGGCAACTATTGCCAGGGCTTCTCTGTCTAGTTGACTATAGTTACGTTCTGTTTTAGACAGATTCTTTGAATAATAAGCGACGGGTGCCTCTCTCCCATCTGGCAATTGGTGGCTCAGGATGGCACCAACTCAGAACGGTGAGGCGTCGCAGGTCACCATCAATGGAAGTGTGTTACTAAACTGGATAAGAACGGTGTTTGATGTTAATAAATTTTTTATTTTCTGGAAGGCTTTTTGCTCTCTATGACCCCAAGTCCAATTAGTTTTTTTATCCTGTAAACGGTGTAATGGTTCCGCTATTGTCACTTTGTGTGGGAGGAATACGTTATAAAAATTTATTAGTCCCAAAAATGCCTGCTGTGGTGCGTCTTTAATGGCTTTGACTTTTTTTTCAGTAGGGTGTATACCCTCTCCGTCTATTAAATAGCCCAGAAATTCGACGCGATCAGCCATTAAGCAGCATTTTTCTTTTTTTTTACTTTCAGGCCAGATTCTCTGAATTTTGTTAGTACATTTCTTAGTCTTTTTTCTAATTGGGTCGTATCTTTGGCCGAAATTAGGACATCGTCAAAATATGATACGACCCCTTGTATTCCATTCAATAGGCGTTCCATGAGGCTTTGGAACACGCCTGGAGCCACACTCACTCCAAACTGGAGTCTGTTGCACTTGAATGCCCCTTTGTGGGTCACTATTGTCTGTGCCTCGGCCGTTAAGGGGTCTACTGGAAGCTGTTGGTAAGCTTGTGCTAGATCTAGTTTAGCGAAAACTTTTCCTCCCCCAAGTGAATGTAACAAATGTTGTATGACTGGCACCAGGTATGCGCTTTGTTGCAGCGCATGGTTCAGGGTAGCCTTGTAGTCTCCGCAGATGCAAACCGACACGTCAGGTTTAACTGGTGTTACAATGGGCGTCTCCCATTTAGCATGGTCAACAGGTTCCAAAACCCCTTGGTCAATTAGTTTGTTTAGTTGTTCCTCTATTTTTGCTTTTAATGCAAAAGGAACTCGTCTGGCCTTTAGTCTTCTAGGGGCTACCTGTGGGTCTAAACTAAAGGAAATTGGGGTCCCTCGATACCTGCCTAGGGAGCCGTCGAAAACGTCCTGGAACTCGTGGATTAGGTTTTCTTCCCAGTCGGTTGCGGCCACCCGGTCTACTCCGGTCATTCCGATGCCCAATGGTGCGAACCATTCGATGCCCAGGAGGCTTGGTCGGTCTCGGTCGACTATTGTCAATGGCAGGACTTCGACATGTTGTTTGTAGGTGACTCGGAAATGTCCTAGACCTACCACAGGGATTCGATTCCCTTGGTAGTCCTTCAGGGTTAATTTTTCTTTCTGGAGCTCTTTAAGCCTGATATTTGGGAACAGTTGTTTGATTGTGACCCATGACATCATTGACAGGAAAGACCCTGAGTCTACCTCCATTTCGCAGGGGATGCCTTCGATTTTTACTGTTATTTTGACTTTTTCCCCGCTTTCCGTCTGAGCGCTTCTGATAAGGAAAATCTGATGGGTTTTTCTTGGTTACTGGCTCATTTGTTTCGCTGCCACTTTCTCTCGGTTTGTTTTGGCTCAGCTTGTGGGGGAGAGTTGCTGAGTCTGTTTGGGCTGTAATTTTTTTTATTTCTGTAGACCTTCTCGATGTGTCCCCTTTTCTTACAAGCTCTGCAGATGGCATCAAGAAATCTGCAATCGGCTCGAGGGTGGTTTCCTCCGCAGCCGGCGCGTACCCGCCAGTTTCTTTTTTCGCGTCCTTTTTTGTTGGCGTATAGGCGGTGGACCTCATCATCTTCCTCTCTGGATTCTGACGTCTCGTCAAAATCTTTGGGGTGTGTGGTGGCGGGAAATTGTTTCTTCCCTCGAGTTAGGCTCGCTTCGTCATTGTTCACGTTCATCTGTTTCATTTTGACTGCCGATTTTTTCACGGCTTCAGCGGCTGTGGCTTCAGCGATGGCTTCGGCTACGGTTATGTTGGGTTTATTTAGCAGCTTGCTTTGTAAATTAGAGTCTCTTAAACCCAATATTGCTCGATCTCGCATTGCTTCATCTAAGTTCAGGAACTCACATGCTCCCCCCAGTTGTCGGAGGGCTGCCATGAAATCAGCAATGATCTCGCCTTCTTTTTGATCTCTTAGGTAAAATTCGTGCCGTTTGATAAGGTTTGACACTACTGGCGCATAATGAGCCTTCAGTATTCGTTGGAATTCGGGCCAAGTCATTTGCTTCACGTCTCTGGGCTTTGCTAATGCCTTGGCCATTTTGAAAACCGTTGGCCCACAATGCGTTAAGAAGACAGCCCTCTTACGCTGGTCTGAGATCTCTTCCATCTCGTTACTTTCCAAATACATTTGGAAACGGTCTACGTAGGATTTCCAAACCTCTTCATTGGGATTGAAAGGTGCGGGCAATGCATTATTTCCAGCCATTGTCTTCAGCCTGGTTTTAGTTCGCCGCGTGCACAGTCTCGCATTTTAGGATGATCCCATCCTCATCACCAGTGTTCCGTTCGGAAAAACGCGAGGGAGACCGGGTTCCAACAAACAAATGTCTTTTAACAACAAGTAAAACGGAACATTGGCTCAAGCCGCGGCAGCCCTTTTATAGTGGCTTGCCTTCCGGCTTGTAGCCAATGACAGTAGTTTAATCTTGCCGCCTTTAAGCGGCTTCTTGGATTGGTTCCTAGTGAACCAATCCTTATACTGGCTTTCTTAGCCAATCAGAATAGCGAATTAGGAGTCTACTATTTTCATACAGAACAGACATCAAAGTGAGCCAATCTTTGCTATAGTATTGTCAACATCTTGCAATAATACGGAGAGCATGTAAGTCCTGTCATTGAGAAGCCAAATCTCAGATACCCCTGCTGTTGTGTTCAAAGTCTTAAGAACCTCAGGAGCACGGGGCCCCCAAGCAGTTGGAAGCTGTTTGGGAAGCCTTAATTCACTTTCTAAGAAACAGTTGGATTTGATCGGAGAGCTAAAGGTTACCCAGAAATGTATGAGACAGCATCTGGACAGTGCACAAGCAATTCTATACATATGCAGTGGACATGAGACTGAAGCTTGCTTGTTTGCTAAATATGGGAATCCAAGCATCAGTGTGAACTGCTACACTTTTATGCAGGAGGGTCCATATCATAAAACTAGGTAACAAATATCAGCTTGTTGGAAATATCATATTGTGCTAAACATGCAAATAAATGCCCAGGTGTCTGCAAAAAGAAAAAGAAAAGTCTGGAGATGCATAAACTAGCTGTGATTGCCTAGCAGTGGTGGATAGGGGTTGATTATCATTTGTTGCAGTGGAGAGGAGGGTTGGGAACTGAAAGTCATTAGGTTCTTTGTCCAATTCTGAGAAACACCAATCACCTATCTTGTGCCCAGGCCACAGCTAACTGGTGGGATAGTAGGTTTAACTATACAAGTGGTCCTCAACTAACAACAGTTCGTTTAGTGACCAAAGTTATAACAACACTGAAAATAGTGATTTAAGTCCCTTTTTCACACTTATGACTGTTGCAACATCTCCATAGTCATGTGATTAACATTTGGATGCTTGACAACTGACTCATTTTTATTATCTCTCCATCCATCCATCCACACTGACAAATTGTCCCTTTACAGAATTAGCATGGTAACTCCATTTACTTACCACAGCTATTATAGTTAAAGCATTTCATAGAAGATTCTAATAATATATGTAAAAACTAATGGTCAAAAATTACAAAAAAGATAACGTATATGTCACATCCAGAGTCTGCCTCCACAGTAATTGTTTCTAGTGTCATCCAACCATCACTGCCCAATATTCCAATAGCAAGGACAAACCATATTATTGCTAAAAGAAAGGCTGAATAATGTTATAAAAAGAAAAAGCGGTTATAGTAGGACTGTTAGATTGTTGTTCCAAACTTAGCATTGTGGGCTAATTTATCAATTTTGTTTGATAAATTATGGTCTCTTCCTTAAAACCGGTTCACCCATGCACAATAAACAACTCTTGACATGGTTTTGTGTAATGGGTCTATATACTGTGCCCTAGCTTTGCTCTTATGGATCCCATACCTGCTCTTCCCTGCTGTTATGCAAAATTAACAGCCTCTGTTAACAATTCATTATAAGGAAGTGCCACATTGAACCAAAGCTGCCAAGGATGATGCTAGATAATTTATGAAACATGTATTGAATGCTAAAAACCAAGAACATTTTTTCTCCTCTTTTCTTTGCTAGCCTAAACACAAACATGACACAGCCAAGTTCCTTCTATCTGCTGGTGTACAGGAATCAGGCCACGAACCCCTTAAAAATACAGTACCAACATTTTCCACAATGTTGCTTAATTTTTCCTTATCTTCTCTGTGTATTTATGAAGATAGCAAAGGTGGAATGTAAACAAACAAACAAACAAAGCCATCCATCAATACCCTATATAAGCAAGTAAAGGAGGCAGTAAATTTGATAACTTGTAATCTGCAAAGCTGAAAAGAAGCAGAAAGAAGACAAACATCTTTGCATCCTCCAAGTGGCAGCTACTTGGATGCAAAATCCCAGCACTTCTTTAATATAAAGGAAAAGGTTTCCAACAGCTTAAGTTTTTGGTACTATAGAGCTAAACAATTCATTCTCTCTCCCTCCCCCCCCCCCTCTCTCTCACACACACACCCACACCCTAAGAATTTTAGTCCATGTTCAGCAAAAGTCATGCTTACTCACCAGACTATCAAGTCCACCTCCTAGAAGGTCCACAGCACCCATCTGCATGGAAGACACTTGGGGAACATTCACTGGAGGCCCCAGGTCGAGGTTCAAGAGGTCACCCAAGAGATCTCCTTGGGATGGAATCACCTGAGGTTGTTCCAGGTTTGTAGCACTCATGGTTCCCACAGGGCTGTCTCCTGCATCAGTACTGATGGTATGTGGAGGGGGGAGGGAGGGAAGAGTTACTTGGTTTCACTGTCAAAGAAGACAGCAACACAAAAGACTTTCTTGTGCAAGCTGCTCTAAACAGACTTTACAGGACAAGTATTCTTGTAAAAATAACCCTTGCAAGAGGGGTGTGAATTGTAAAATAATTTGACAGCAAACAACTGCTATTTCTTTAAAAGTTGAATTCCATAAATATTCTACCCAATAGATGAGGCTGTTGAAACACAGAATAAAACACTGGCCAAATAAAACCCAATATTAAAATAACCGACTGAAAATTTTAAACAGGTCATTGTGAAAGAATAAGAGCAGCTGTGGAATTAATAACCTGCCAAATAGCTCGGGAAGAACATTCACCCAAAGCAAGCAAGGGAAACTGGTGGGCTTCCAGGTGCTGCTAAACTACAGATTTCCTCACCATTACTTAGGCCATTAGGAACTAGAGTGCAACATTATCGTCTGGATCACAAGTTCCTCAGCACTACTTATGACCTATCTGTCAACCATGAAGCTGGCCTGACGGAGGCCATTTTGAGACTTCAGCGCTGACACACTGAAGAACAGGAACAGGGAGGGGAGAATAGAGATAGTTGGGGTGTTGTAGTCAAAATAAAATACTTTCTCTTGGGAACATTCCTGCAGGTGCTCGGAAGGAGGGGACTGGAGTCACCTAGCAACTGGATAGTATCCTGATTGGATCATGTGACTGATTGTATTGAGAAAGTGAGAAACGTTGACTTTTAATTAGGTGAAAACTGTGGGAATATTCAGAGTCGGTTTCACCAGCTTGTGCCAATATGACACATCCAATAAATCTATTCTTTGAGGAAATTGCCTGCCTCAGTGTTTTGCTTGCTATGGATATGTTACTTAGAACTGTGACATTAAACTGACTCTCCTAAACTTTCCACTAGAGCTGCTATCTGGAGTCCTGAACCCCGGCCGCTTACCTGGTCTACCTGGGCAGCAGAAAGACTCAGGGAAGATGACACTGCCCTGATTAAGGGAACATTTCCTGTATTTCTCACATTTTCTGATGAGATACTAATTATGTGACTGCTTATGAACTTTCTTCCCATGTGCAATATAGATAGTCCTTGACTTACAGCCATTCATTTAGTGACCGTTCGAAGTTACAATGGCACTGAAAAAAAGTGAGTTATGACTGTTTTACAAATGTTGCACCATCCCCATGGTCACGTGATCAAAATTCAGATGCTCGGCAACTAGCATGTATTTTATGACGGTTGCCATGTTCCATAGTCACTCTTGCAATCTTCTGATAGGCAAAGTCAATGAGGAAGACAGAGTCACTTAACAACCATGCTAACAACTGCAGTGATTCACTTAACAACTGTGGCAAGAAAGTTGTAAAATGGGCTACCAGTATTGTTTCCATGTTCATGCAAATTTTGAGCTTGTTTTTAAATTTTGTATTACAAACCGGACACATAAAATTGTAAGGGCATCAGGACATAATATCTCCATGTATGGACTTTTTAAAAAAAGCATATAACCCACAAATAACCCACATTCTGTCTCTCTCTTACCTTCCATGATGGATAGGTAGGTGTTTGCGGTGGATTCCGTGGCTGCCTTCCACAAAGGCATTGGGTGGTTTGTGATACACTGATGCCAATGAACCAATGTGGCAAATGAGTTCATCCAGTAGAGTGGGCTCAATCAAATCGGTCTCTTCAGAGATAAGGGGCTTCTCTGACAAAACCACTTCCTTGGCAGTGACAGGGTCTGTGGAGAGGAGTCGCCAGTAAATGTAGCCACGGTCACGTAGATCTGGGTTGTCAGAATCCTGAGACAGAAAAATGTTTTCTATTAATGGGTACCGATTTGGAACAAACTCTGACAGAAGAATACCGAGCGTGAAGAGGAAAAGAATGCAAAAGAATCTGAGGTCAAAAGTAGGTCTTTTGGACACTGAATATTCTCTACAGAAAAATCACAAACATTCCTTACACATCTCAGGCTTAATAAGATTACACAAGACTGAGCACCCAGAATGGGACTTTTCTGTAGTAAAAAATCCTGTCTGTAAAACTTTTAAATCTGTGTTCTATGAGACACAGGCTCCATGAGAAACTAAAGGAAAAAAAGTTCACTCAAATGCAGCCAATGTTTTTAGTCATTAAAGCTTGATAAAAGATTCTGCCTTTTTTAAAAAAAAACTTGCAAGTTCTTTAGCCTGAAACTGTTCGAAACCTTGGTTTAAAGATTTTGTAAGCCTCTTCTTACTTTTAAACAAACATTTAAAAGTTACTTTTTAGCAAGTTGAGAGTTCTTTAAAAATAAATCTAGTGTTTTACAAATTCCGACAATGTTGTCAGAAGTGAGTTCAGTACCCCTCACGTTGGTTTTGTTTGCACATTTGTGTTTAAATGGATTAAGTGCAGGGGGCATGGTTAGTGTCCAATATTAACAGTTACCACAAGAATGGAGGTGTAGAACTGGTGTAAAGGAAGCCAGTTGCAGCTCCTTCCCTGTCTCTCTGTTGTATGATTTAAATAGGGGTGAGAAATGGACAGATTCCTGTTCCAGACTGTGGGAGCACTGAACTTGTAGATGTTATTTAATGTTCTGGGAAGGAAAAAACAAGAAAGATGATATGCTCAAGATCCAGATGGATCTTAAAAGACTTGAACTCTGGGCCCTAGCCAACAAAACGAAATTCAATGTAGAGAAAAGTAATGTCTTATACTTAGGCAAGAAAAACCAAAAGTACATATCTACACTGGGTGAAACCAGGCTTAATAGCAGTAACTGTGAGAAGGATCTTGGAGTGTTAGTGGACAACCAATTAAATATGAGCCAGCAGTGTGCAGTGGCAGCCAAAAAAGCCAATGCAATCCTAAATTACATTAACAGAGGAATACATTCAAGATCAAGGGAGGCATTAATACCATTCTATAAAGCCTTAATAAGACCACACCTAGAATACTGCATCCAGTTTTGGTCACCACACTATAAAAAAGATACTGAAACTCTAGAAAGAGTGCAGAGAAGAGCAACCAGGATGATTAGGGGACTGGACACTGAAACATATGATGAATGGTTGCAGGAACTGGACATGGCTAGTGAAGAGGACCAGGGGAGACATGATAGCAGTCTTCCAATATTTGAGAGGCTGCCACAGAGAGGAAGGAGTCAAGCTATTTTCCAAGGCACCTGAAGGCCAGACAAGGAAGAATGGATGGAAACTGAAGGAGAGATTTAACCTAGAAATGAGAAATTTTCTGACAGTGAGAACAATCAACCAATGGAACAGCTTGCCTTTGGAAGTTGTGGGATCGCCATGACTTGAGACCTTCAAGAAGAGATTGGACTGCCATTTGTCAGAAATGGTGTAGGGTCTCCCGCTTGGGTGGGGGTGGGGTTGAACTAGATGACCTACAAGGTCTCTTCCAACTCTATTACTCTGTTAATCTTTACACACTGTTTGGGAGCAGCTGTAAGGAAAGTGAAAATGGCTACTCCTATTTGATGGTACAGAGTCTTCTTGGACTGAAGTGGTACAGTTATTAAACAAACAAACAAAGAAAGCTGCTGGAACACAAAGTTAAGTTTTGTTCAATGAGTATACACTGATTCATCAGTTGAGCTATGCCAACTCATGTAAACTTAATTGCAAAATGTTGGTTTTGGTCACCATGTTCTGGAGATTTGTGCTCTTTGATGGAGTTTTAAGACCATACCATTCATCATATGAGTGTCCAATAACAGGAAAGCACAGATGCCCCCTTGGGGTTATGATTTTAGGAGCTATTGGTGAGAAGGTATCAAGATGTCAATATTTAGAAGTATATTTTATACTATCAAGGAAGATACATTTTAGTTGGTTCCCGAAACTTTTGGAGGTATATTCTATTTCCCATTTTGGATTCTTCACATATAAATTAGTGTCTCCCTGATAGGTTTTGGAGCAATGTCATTTTTAAACTCATGGTTTCTATAATATGGTTTAAGAGATTTCTATTCCTTTGGATGTCATTAAATTATGACTCACAGCACTTTTTACCATTAGCTGAGCTACTGGAAACTATTGTTTGGCAGCGTATGAAGGGCCACAGATTCTCTTTTCCCCAAACTTATCACCCTAACCATCTCATGGCTTTGCCTCACATTCCAACCTTCGTGCCCAGTGGCACAGGAACATTTTCAAGGCCAATTGGGTCAGGCTATTTTAATCTCTGGAGAGATGATGCTCCAAAGAACAGATGCCAGAACAAAAATGTTCTCCTCCTAAATCATGCCAGATGGCACCTTTTAATGGGACATGTAGCATGCCTCTCCAGCTGAATTCAATAGAATCGGGAGAGGCAGTCTATCAAATAACCTGGCCTCATGCCACTAAGGGCTTTATAGGAAACTACCAGCACCCAAAGGTGCTTTTTTTCAAGAGGCAATTGTTTCTGGTTTTTCTGGTTTTTCTTTGAAATGTTTCACTTCTCATCTAAGAAGTTGTTCAGCTCTGAATGGATGGTGGGGAATGGAAGGATTTATGTTCCTTGAAGACAGCTGGTCATTTGCATTCTTTTAGCGAGTTCTTGAGGCCACTTGGAGGTTTATCTATGTCCTCAGGGTCACCTGAGTAGTGCAAATGGGTATGAAGCCTTCTTGGAACTGCTGAAAGGGCTGTGTTGTGAAGATACTGCCATGGAAATGAGCCACAGATTGCTGACCATTCCATGTTCATATTATTCAAATGTTACCAGCAACCCAATGGAAAGGGAAGATGATACATGGTTCCAATGTCACTGCAAACAATATAACCAACCAAGGATTGGGATAATCTTTTGATAGCATAACAGTAATGCTAACACTTTTCAGCATAGGAAAGGCAGGTGAACAGAGTCTGTGCCTTACCTGGGTAGCAAGACTCAGCACTTGCTGGACTAGTTCCTGTGTTTCAGAAGGCTTCTTCAAAAATAGCTTTACAATGGCAGTCAACAAAGTGAGCTGCACCTGGAGGAAAAGCAAGAACAAAGAAATAAGGAATGTAACTGATGGACAAATTAAATTTCTCAAGCTGATCTCGAGGAATATTGCCTTCAGTGGGATATAAGGTTTAAAGAAAGACAGAAAAGTTACGCATCTGTGTGATGCAACTTTTCTTGCAATTAATGAAGAAAAGAAGCCTTATGGGATCAGCTCTAAATTTAACCTAGCATCCTGCTTCCCCCAACTGCCAACCAATATCACATCTCCAGGTAGCAGGAAGCAACTTTGGGGAAAAAAATAGGTTTTCCATATTCCATATCCCTGAGAAGCTGGTACTTTGGCTATATTGCTCTGAATCATGATGCCCCATTATCTGTACATTACTGAGGCTTCTGCATAAGCTACACAAAAATATGAGAGATGGGTTGAAGAACCTGAGTTATAGATTAATGCAAAACACTTTGCAGGGGGAAAGTAATGCTGAGGCATGAAAAAAAAGGGGGAGAAGATGTTCTGATCAGTTGCTGAAAAGCAAGAACAAAGCTGAGTCAGTAAAAGGATGATAGACAAATACAATTAACGAAGACAGACCATTCTCTGTCGAGATAATATATTGATTATATTGCAAAGCTATTTTTAAATTCCTTCAGGGATGACGTGACAGCTGTCTGCCAAACCCAAAGATATGAATCTACTTGGAATTTGGCAAATATGTGGCCACAAAGATGAAATCCCATTTCTGTCTCAAAACAGTTAACGAAAAGCAAACTCTTCCCTGGGTGCTGGGAATTAGGGATAGTCGGACATATCCAGAGGGCAAATAGGAAAAAGTTGCACTAGCAGGGCTTTAGCAGCACAGTGGAGAAGCAACAGCTTGTGGAAAGAGAAACACAGGCAAGCTTTTGGCCAGAATCAAACTGCTGAAATCAAGGGTCCAGTTTCTTCCTTCAAAAGAATTGAGACAGGAATATGGAGAGATCATTATTACCTGGGTGCTTTCATCATGGAAGCCCTCCAGGAAGCTCTCCAAGAGTTCATCTGCATTGTCAATTCTTTCTGCATATTCACCCACAATCCAGATCATTGCCGCTCGGGCATCTGGCTCATCCAGTGAATCAAGGTTTTCACAAAGTGTGGCAATGATACTCTCATACCTAATTTAACCAAGGCAAGGTTAGATAAGGTTATTATTGACAAACCTTCTTGTGCGCTCAGTTTTTTTCTCCCAAAACAAACTTTGTATTCACCCTCTTTTTGCTCCAAAGTCTTCAGATCCTGGTTTTAACTACTGTTTTTTTTAAATAAATAAATTTTATTGATTTTACAATTAAAACAAATTGACAACACATATACAAATGAAAGAAAAGAGAAGAAAAAAGGAGCAGAATGAAGAAAAAAAAGATAGAAAACAATTAAAAACATTCTCATTTTCAATAGTTTGTAAGATCTTTTCCCCCCCTTAATTTATGCCATATACACACACCTAATCCTTAGGTATATCTGTATATCACTCCTATGAATTTATCCTATTCTCTTTTGCCTTATAGTGTAAAGTCTATCTTTGATCTAACCATTTATACCAGCAATTCCAGCTATTGTAGTATATTGAAGTGTCTTTATTTTTCCAGGGTTAATTTATCCATTTCTGCACAGCTTGAAATTTTTTGAGTGATTATCTCCTCTGATGGAATATGAGGCTGCTTCCAATATTGGGCAAAAGCTAATCTGGCCGCTGTTAAAATGTGTATTGTTATGTATTTCACTTTTTTGGGTATTTGTTTATCAAAAATCCCTAACAGAAAGGACTCTGGTTTGTACTCGATCTGTTCTTCTGTTATTTCTTCCAGCCAATTTCTAATTTTCTGCCAATATTTTTGGGCTTCTGTACAGGACCACCACGTATGAAAAAAAGTTCCCTCTTTTTTTTTTGCATTTCCAGCATTTTGGACTCATATTGGGGCGCATCTTCGCTAATCTTGAAGGGGGAAGGTGCCATCTATAAAACATTTTATAGGCATTTTCTTTATATGCTGCCGATTTTGTAATCTTATTATTTCTACCCCAAACCTTTTCCCATTCTATTAAAGTGATGCTATGTCCTACATTCCTACTCCAGGCTATCATATTCCCTTTAACAATTTCTTCTTCTAATTCTACTTCTAATAAATAATTATAAAATGTTGTTGTATTTTTTTTTGCATGATCCCAATAAAATTTTATCTTATTGCTGGAGTTTGTTGTTGATTCTGAATTCTTTCTTATCCTCTTTATATCTACTTTGAATTTGAAGGTATGCCCACTGAGCAATTTTTAATCCCCGCTCTTGAAGTTCTTGCCGCGATTTCAAATTTCCTTGTGTATCCAGTAGATCCTTATATTTAATCATTTTAGTGATATCCAGATCATTTGGGTAAATCATCGCCTCCATCACTGAAATCCAAATTGGTATTTTTAAATAGTGTTTTTTCCATATTTTTTTCCAATTAGTTAATAATGAGTCTCTAATTAAATGTCTATGGAAATATTTCTGACTAACTTTCCCTACATCCCATAAAAAAGCATGCCACCCCCTCTGCAAATCATGGTCTTCTAAAAATAATATTCTGTTGTTGGTTAAATTCACCCATTCCTTTAACCATACTAGAGAGAAAGGCAGCGATATAACACAACTCCCAATTTGGAAGTGCCAGCCCTCCCCTGCTCTTCATATCCTGCATTGCCTTTAAATTTATTCTAGGTTTTTTCTCTTGCCAAATAAATTTAACAGCTATTTTATTAAGATCTTCAAAAAAATTGTGTATTTTGATTGGGATCGTCTGAAATAAATATCAAAATTTTGGAAGAATATTCATTTTAATGGCAGCGATCCTGCCTAATAATGAAAGTTGCAACCTACCCCATGTTTCTAGATCATTCTTTACCTGTTGCATCAATTTATTAATTATTTTCCTTAAGTGTCTTGCAATGTGCTGTCAACCATACTCCTAAGTATTTAACTTTCTTTATCACTTGTATTCCCATAACTTCTAATTCTTTTTTCTGTTTTTCTGTTAGATTTTTAGTCATTAATTTTGTTTTCTTCCTATTAATTTTGAGTCCTGCTACCGCTCCAAATTGTTCTAATTCATTCATCAATTTTTGTCCTCTTTCTACTGGTTCCTCAATGCAAAAGATCATATCGTCAGCAAACGCCTGCAACTTGTATTCTTCTTTCTTAACCTTTAATCCTTTTATATCTGAGTTCTGTCTAATTCGCATTAGTAATGTTTCTAATGATAGTATGAAGAGCAGGGGTGAGAGTGGGCAGCCTTGTCTAACTCCTTTTTCTATTTTTATTGGGCGGGTATATTAGCCTGTTGTGTGTCATAAATAGTTGTTGCAATATTTTCAAATTTAGTGCCTAGATTCATATTATAAATTTTTTGAATTAAAAATTGCCAATTTAAATTGTCGAAGGCCTTCTCTGCATCTAAAAACATAAGTGCAGTTTGTTTTTTGGGGTGGGCTTCATAAAATTCTAAGACATCTAATACTGTTTTTAAGTTGTTCCTAATCTGTCTGGTCGGGAGAAATCCATTTTGATCTTCATGTATTTAACATTCTTTTTAGTCTACTTGCTATAATGGAGGTAAATATTTTGTAGTCAGTATTTAAAGTGAAATTGGCCTGTAATTGTTTATATATCGAAGATCCGATTCCTCCTTCAGGATCAGCGAAATCAATGCTCCCCTCCATGAGTCCGGCATCCTGGCTGCCAATAAAACATCATTAAAGACTTCCACCATAACAGATCCAATTTGTTCTGCAATTGCCCTGTACAGCTCCCCTGGAATCCCATCTGGCCCCGGAGCTTTATTGTTTTTCTGATTCTCTATTGCTGATTTCAATTCAAACCAAGTAATGTCTTTGTTTAATAATTCTACCATTTCTTCCCCAATTGCTTTATCCTTCATTTCATCTAAATCAGTGGTCCCCAACCTTTTTTGTACCAGGAACCAGTTTCACGCAGAAACACCTTTTCAAGGACCAGCAAAATCAATTATTCCCCAATAGTAAAGGGCAAAAACATATTTTTATATATATTTTAATCACAATTATTCATTCTTTGTGGCCCGGTACAAAATGATCCATGGACCGGGACCGGTCTGGGGCCCGGTGGTTGGGGACCCCTGATTTAAATAGTTTCTTATTCTATCCTCATTAACTTCTTCCTTTTTTATATAACTCTTCAAAGTATTTATGGGCAATTTCTTTTTTCTGTTCTATCTCCTGTTGTATATCCCCCTTTCCATCTATCAGCTGGTATATCAATCTCTTTTCTTTCTTTTTTTTTTAGTTTATAAGATAGCCATCTTCCTGGCTTATTAGCATGCTCAAAATGGGTTTGTCTGGTCGTATTCAAATTTATAATCATTTTCTATTGTTCAATTACATTCAATTTATATTTGGCTATTATTATCTGATTTTGCACTTTTGAAACCTTTGGGGTATTCTGTAATTGAGTTTCTAATTCCTTAATTTGTTGTTGTAATTTATTTTGCTGGGCATATTTTTCCTTATTCCTCTTGGCGTGATAAGAGATTGTTATACCTCTTATTATTGCCTTCATTGTATCCCAAATATTTTGTTTCGTAATTACTCCATTATCATTTTCCTTTAAAAAATAATTTAATTCCTCCTTGAGTTTATTAGTATATTCTTTTTCTCTTATTGAGTATTTAACATCCATCTTTTCTTTGGTTTCTCCTTACCCTTCCATATTATCTGAATTGGGTTATGATCTGCCCATTCATTAGGTAAAATTTCAGTTCCTTTTATCTCATTTGCTATTTCCCCATTCATCCATGCCATGTCAATTCATGTCCATATTTGATGCGGATTTGAGTAGAATGTAAATTGTTTTTTCTCAGGATGTAATCTTTTCCATATATCAACCAAATTTAACTCCTTCATCATTTCCCTACATATCTTAGGAAGCTCTCTTTTCCCCTTTTTATTCTTCCCATTACTATGGTCTTTTTGATAGTCAGCAATATTGAAGTCTCCTATGATACAAATATTTCTTTATTTCAAATCCTAATATTTTTCGATAAAGATGCTGCAAAAACTCTTTCTGATCTTCATTTGGTGCGTAGATTACCACTAAGAGAATTGAAATAGCATTAATCCAGATCTGCAAAACCAAAGTTCTTCCCTCAGAGTCTGACCATAGTTAATCTGCTTTCAAATCCTCTTTAACATATATTGCAATCCCTTTCTTTTTCCCCATGTCTGCTGGTGGGGTAAATAGCTTCCCTAATTTTGGGCATTCTAGGTACTTTTCATCTACTTTCCTTATATGAGTTTCTTGTAGGCATATTATATCAGCATTTTGTTTGATTAGTTTAGCTAATATCCTTTTCCTTTTTATCGTCAAATTTAAACCATTTATATTAATTGATAGTTGTTTCTTTTCTTCTTCCATTTAATTAATTCTGTTTCGCTCTTTATCTTATAATAACTCCAGTCTCTCCTTGTGCTTGAAGATGTATAGTTTCTTCTCTCTCCTGATGTAAATGAGTGTTTCCTTGATTTCCTAAAGTCCTGTCTTTATTTCTGTGATAACCTTGATCTTCCTGAGAATTTGTTTCCAGTTCCTCCTTACTGCTCTGGTCTTCCAGACCTACCAGCCACTCATAGAATTCCTGAGCCTTTTCCATGGAATCTCTTTTAATTTTCCTTTCTTTCCAAGAAACTAACATCCCTTCGGGGATTAACCATTTAAATGCGATTCTTTTCTGGTTTAAATAAGCTGCTAAGAATTTGTAATCTCGCCTTTGTTCTCTAACTCTTCTTGGTATTTATTTAAGAATCAGAACTTCTTTACCTTTGTACGTGATTATTCTATCTCTGGACATTCTAAATATGATATCCCGGACACTCTTTCTTGCAAATATTATATGGACTTCTCTTGGGCATTTGTGGCATCTCGCATAATTAGTGCTGACCCTATAAACTTCATCAAACTCCCTTAGGATGTCATCTTTATCCTTTTCCAATAATCCAGCCAATATTTCCGCCATTAATTGCTCCAAGTCTTCTTCCTTGGATTCCTCTACATTTTGGAATCTCAAGTATGTAGCCGCCTTGTCCATCTCTAGGTATACCAGTGAATCCTCCATTTCTTTACTCACATTCTTTAATTCTTCATCTACCCTTTCTAGTTTCCTTTCAGTTTGTTCAGTCCTTTTCTCTACCTCTTTTATTGTTGCTTCATTTTTCTCCAAGGCCTGCTATAATATTCCAATTTTGTCCTCTACTTTAGAGATGTCCGCTTTCATTTCTGCTTTTAATTTCCCCATCTCCTCTTTTTGTTCATTGATATCTGCTCTTGTCTTGTTATGGTTTTTCATCATTGTTTCTTGCAGTTTTGTCATCAATTCCTGTAAGGTCAGCAAAATTGATTGAATGTTGGCATTCGGGACATTGGCTTGTTTGTTTCTCCACTGGTAGTGTTTCTTCTATGGTTTTTTGTGCCATGGGTGAAGCTGTTGCCAACGTGGTAGTTAATGTCAGGGTGGCCTTTCTTCCAGTTTTTAAAGCAGTAGTAGTTGTGGAAGTCATTTCTTTTAAGATTTGTTTCTGTGGTTGAACTATGTTAATTATATTGTCCCAGATTAACATTCAGTGTTATAACCCCTATATTAAGATTGACCAATATCTAATTGCTTAATCTGTTTATCTGCTGGATAGTTGTGTTCTTAACTGGCTACTGGAGTATATATATTATTTTAGATCCAAATTCTAAATCACATATATAATTTTGTAGGGTTTATGCTCAACCTCTATACAACACTTCATATAATAAATATATGTATAATAAATATACATATTTATACATATACATATTATATACATATAATAAATCCAACTATATTTAAATATTATAAATATATATGTGTATTTATCTAACCTTATCTTAAATATTAAATATTATTAAACACAAACAATATTATTTTCATCCCAAGTAGATTAATTATGGTCACACAATAAATTGTAATATTGAAATATAAAATCCAATACTGATTAATTAAATAATTCTTAATGTTCTTACTATTTTCCTTATATATCTAGTCAAAGTATAATTATCACTATTATTAATAAGTTAATTAAATCAATTAATTCAATTATTTAACAATCTAATATAACAATCATATCATCAAAAAGTAGGTGAAAAAGAAGAAAAAAATGAGCAAGTATATACAGGAAAAAGGGAATAGGAAAAGGGAAAAGAAGGATTTTGAAGTAAGTTTTAAGTTTTCCATCTCTAAATTTAAGAGCTTTCACTCCAAACGCACTGGAAGTGGGGAGGTAAAAAGTGCTGCATAATGACTACAATCAAGCGGTATCTTCCAAAGCTTCCAATTTTGCTTTTTTATCTTAACATTCCTAACATCAATTTTCCTGATTTCCTTCAAATACGACCACCTCCTCAATTAGATTAATGTTCTCCCAAAGGTCTATGAAACAGTTTATATTGGATATATTGTTGCAATAACTTCAGGGTTTCTAAGTATCGTGTATAGCGCCACACTGTCTCTTTTCCATCAGTTTCGATCCTCTTCCTGTCTCCACTTTAGTAAAATCTATCAGAATAAAAATCAGATGGAATATTCCGAGTCCTCCACAACTTCCTCTTTCCAGCCAGTAGTTTCCCAATTTCATAAACTTCCCTTTTTACTCATTATTGTCCACACTTTCTCTTCTGTCTGCCGAACCTTTTCACTTTCACTTATCTTGCCTCCACTTTTTAGCTGTTTTCCTTTCAGGCTTCAGACAGACACTTGTAATAGCCTTACAAAAGTCTATAACTTTTCCAATCTTCCTCTCCGCTGCTAAATTCCTCTACCACACTCTTCCCCAACGATCTCACAAACTGTCACTTACTCACTTTTTACAACGGTGGCAGTCCGGACTTCGGAGCCACCATTGAAAGGAGGCTGTTTCTTACTCATTGGGCTCTGGAGGGCTCCTCTTCACTGCAGGGGGGTTGCCTTCCCCACACTGCAGCCTGAGTCTCCCCCACACCGGCACGAATCTCTCCGGGACTCAAGCACCCTCAAAGGATCACACCAACCGCAAGAAGAGATTAACTGAAACCACGAACGGGCTTCTGCACCTCTGTTCATCCTTGCCTTGCCACCGGAAGTCCCCGGTTTTAACTACTGTTATATCTGCTTTAATAATCCCCAACACTCTGTTAATTAAGCAACTTCCCTTGTCTATTTGAAGACTCCGCAAGCCACTACACCCCAATGTGTCTCATGCTTGCTTTCCAGTTCTCAAATAATTATTAGTATTTCAGGTCATCAAGTATTAGTGTTAATGAAGGCATGTAGATGAGTTGAACAACAACAAAACAGGTTTTAGCAGTGGTACATGTCAAAGGAAACTGGTTATCCCTGTTGACCACAAGTTCAATATGAGCCATCACTGTGATTTGGGTGCTATTTTGTCCTGGCCAGATACAACCTGTAGTATTGTGTCCAGTTCTGGATTCTCCAGTCTAAAAAGGATATTGACCAATTGGAACAATTTAAAAGAAAGCTACCAAAATGATGAGGGGTCCGGATATACCAAGCTCTTTGGAGAACATTTAATGTATCCAAGTATATTTTGTATACAGAAGAGATGACTGAGGGGAAATATGATGAAGATTCTAAAAAGTTATGAAATGCAAGTGAAATTATTCTCTACTGCCCCAGAGGGAAGGACCAGAAGCAATGGGTTAAAACCACAAAGTTCAGCCTAGACATCACGAGGAACTTCCTGATTGTACAAGCTGTCAATTTGTGGTATAGGTTGCCACATGAAGTGCTGAGTTTTTTTTCACAGGGTGTATGGCTGATCATCTGTCAGATGTATGGCTGATCTGTCAGATGTTCCTCTAATGGAACAGGAGTTGGACTAAACAAATTCTAAATTCCCTTCCCACTTTTTGATTCTGAATAATTAATCAATGCCACCTGATTTTTCTCAAATTGTTTCCCTGTCCCTACATATTCAGGTGTTCCTCCATATTCAGGTGTTCCTCCACTAGGTCACCTAAAGACCATACAAATTGGCACCCCTTAGGTCAGCCACAATTATTATCTGCAAGGTTGCTTCTATGCCCTTCATTTGATAGCTGTACTTACTTGTTGGGATACTTGCGGAAGATATCCCGGATGACCACGATGGCTTCCTGCACTACATAATTGACCTTAGTCTGGATGAGATCCAGAAGTGTGCTCACACAGCGCTCAGCAGATTGCTGTCAAAAAGGATAGAGCAAAACAGAGATCTTCAAGTAAGAAAGACAGCTCGAATATAAAGACTAACCTGGATATGCCTCACAATTCTATATAATTTCACCTACACGTATCATATCCACTCCCTGTTTAGATTTATTTATTTATTGGATGGCAAAAATGTTAAAAAGAACATCATGATTACATTCTCAAGGAACAAATATCAAACTATTGTTTTCATAAATTCAAAAGCAGACTGTTTATATAGTCAATACATGATGGAGCTGCACACAGAAAATATCTGGGGTTTCCCTGATAAGCACTCAGAGGGCACTGTTCCACAATATGTCACACTGTATGCTTTGGAAGAGTGTAGGAATCCTAAATTTGGGCATCCCCTGGGCAACAACACAGAGTTGGCTGATTCTTCCACAATAGCAGCCAGACAATCTTTGTGATTTCCTGGCTTTAAAAACCCTTCGCTACGAGAAGACTTCCCTTTTTAGAAGCAGAAAGCAGAGGTCATGTTCCACCCATTCACAAGAAATTATCCTTGCACGGCAAACTTCCCTAAGTGGCATGAAATTAGACATTTTTGGTCTATATTTGATTAATGGAGATTACATACTATACTCAAAATATTTGTGCTGCTAACACTATTAATATTTTTTAAGTTATAGAAATTGTCTTAGGCACAACATCAGTCTATGAATGAATGACTGTGCATCTCTTTGTCATGCCTCTTTCCAATCATATGAACAGAAAGGACTACCTTTCCTCACCTGTCACTTTACATATCGACGGCCTTATAACTAAATCAGTGTCAACTTCAAACTGAACCTGGCTGCAGACATTTATCTGTTCCTCAGTTGCCACATAGGGGGGAAGGAGGTTGGAATGCATTATGAGACACAACAAAGAGCTTTCTCATGAGAAACTGAGGTCATCTCCACTGGCAACAGGTAAGGTTGGGAAAGGAGTGCCAATTAACTAAATTGGCCAGTGTGATATGTGATACTTGGGGATGGGGTTATTTCCTAGTTTAATTATACTAAAACAGTGGGGAAGATTTAGATTTGGTTTTCCATTGAAACTGTGCTGATATGATGTCCTCATTAAAGAAGACCTTTTAGAAGGAGCCAAGTCTCAGGGTTCTGATTTGCTTGAGTTCATTAGTTGGAGACTTGACATTTAGCCTTTCCTGAAGACAGGCATTTTTCCCATGATTGTCATACACTTCAATATTCCAGTTTGGAAGAAACCATTGTTGATACAAGAGTCTGTCCAACATGAATCATTGCCCTAGAAATGTAATGAGAACTAGTCCCCAGCATCTTTGATAGAGACCCTGGAGAAGCCCACCTCTCTCAATCAATTACCTAACCCTAAACTACAGCCCTAAGGGACGTGGTGGCTCAGTGGCTAAGATGCTGAGCTTGTCGATCAGAAAGGTCGGGATACGGTGGTTCGAATCTTCAGCGCTGTGTAATGGAGTGAGCTCTTGTTACTTGTCCCAGCTTCTGCCAACCTAGCAGTTTGAAAGCATGTAAAAATGCAAGTATAAAAATAGGGACTATTTTGGTGGGGAAGTTACATTGTTCCGTGTGCCTTCGGCGTTTAGTCATGCTGGCCACATAACCACGGAGACGTTTTTGGACAGCGCTGGCTCTTCAGCTTTGTAACAGAGATGAACACTGCCCCCTAGGGCCAGAAATGACTAGCACATATGTATGAGAGGAACCTTTACCTTTACCTAAACTACAGCCCTATGGCAAATAAAGTAGCTTCCTTATTTCGAATGCCATGTTTAGGTAGGTTTCCATGTTTGAGAAGAAAAAAAAACCACTGCAGCTTAACCCTCAACTTACAACCATTAATTTAGTGACTGTTCAAAGTTACGAGGGCAGTGAAAAAGTCAATTATGATCTGTTTTCACATTTATGACTGTTATCTCAGTCACATGATAAAAATCCGGGCAACTGGCATGTATTTCTGGCTAGCTCCCAACAAGCAAAGTCAATGGAGGAAGCCAGATTTGCTTAATGACTGTATGATTCACTTAACAACTGCAGTGATTCGCTTAATAACTGTGGCAAAAAGGTTGTAAAATGGAACAAATCTCACTTAAGAACTGTCTCATTTAGCAACAGCCGTACTGGGTTCAACTGTGGTCGTAAGTCAAAAAATACCTGCGTAGCCTAATAGCAGAGCACCTATATCCCACGGAAAAGCCAGGCATTCTCTTATTTGTCTTAGAAACTAGAAGTTCATCAGCTAAATAATAATTCATTTGGAATTGCTAACTGCTGAATTAACCTAACATGAAATCTTCCTGATTCACCCCAAATATTTGCCCTTTTTCTAAGAAAAAGCATTTCCCAGTATTGGCTTCTTTGCTGGTTAAGCTAAATAAACATCAAATAATGTTTACTGTTAGAAAAACAGCTAGGGAGTTTGGGAGGGTTGGTAGTGGTACAGGAGGTCAGTCTGTTCCAGAGATAAATGCATTTTAAATTATAACAGTTCCCTACTGACTGAACAGTGTTGTCTAAATCAAGGGCTCTGAAAACAGAGAGAACAACAAAAGACAGGATTCCCCAAAGGACTGAAAGCTGACGTATATGTTTTTTGAGTGATGTGAAGATTAAAATGCTGAAAATGTTCTCTTTTAGGATGAGTAAGAAAAAGAATTTACTACACTCAGATACTCTATTCCCCAACTATATTTTTGGTGCAGGAGTGCCCCACAAAAAGGTGCGTCAAAGGAAAAAGAACAACCTCAAAGCATATAAAAAGGGGCAGAGATTTTATCTCACAATTGCAGCTACCACATTTCTTGTTTTTGACCTCATCTTCCAACACCTGACATCATGAATCCACCAGAATTGACTGTGATGCTTGTGTGTCACACCAAGTGATCTACATCTGGGTCACATATATGATGTCAACTTTGTTTTTAACACTAATTGTTTTCAAAGGATAACCTCTGAAGTTCAGCCAGCTGTAGCAATTAAAACACAAAAGCAAAATCAGGAAGAAAGAAGATTCTCACTTCAACTTTGATGGCACATCGTCCAATGGCACGGACGGCTTTGCGTACGAAGTCCACATCCACTTCAGTGGCATACTCCTTCAGTTCTGCTAAAACCTGTTGGAAATACATTAAAAAAAACAACTGATGTCAAATCTGAGTGCAGTACTATTTCTTGTTGTCCTTGTCCCCTAATGGCTTGCTGCCACTGATGTAATCCAATAAAGACCCCTCACATTCCAGACATAAACTTTCAACTCCTTCCCTCAAAACGCTATAGAGCACTGCATACCAGAACAACTAGACACAAGGACAGTTTTTTTCCCAAAAGCCATCACTCTTCTAAACAAATAATTCCCTCAACACTGTCCAACTATTTACAAAGTCTACACTATTACTATCAACCTTCTCATCACTCCTTATCACCCATCCCCTCCCACTTGTGATTGTATGACTGTAACTTTGTCGCTTGTATTCTTACGATTTATATTGACTATTTCCTAGTATGATTTGATTGCTTATTGTACCCTATGGCTATCATTAAGTGTTATATCTTATGATTCTTGACTCTTAACTAACGTATATTTTCTTTTATGTATACTGAGAGCATTTCCACCAAGACAAATTCCTTATGGGGTCCAATCACACTTGGCCAATAAAAGAATTCTCTTCTCTTCTCTTCTATTCTATTCTAAAACAGAAACATCTTGCTTACACTTTTCTAGACTTCCTGTTACAAAGAAATGCAAACACATTGCAAATATATTTTAGCAGAAGATCATAATCATTTTAAGCCGGTGGGCAGATCTGGACCATGTGCTGGGCATTCTCATCAAATAATTCCCAGGGTAGGAATGGCCATACCAATAGATGCATTTATCAAAAGGCCAACCAAGCAGTGGGCTGTAGCCACACCCTTATTATTGTCTAAGAATGTTTTGGTTGCGTTCAAATTATGCAACATACAGACTTGTCAGAGAAAAGAACTAAGGAAGGCAGAGAGCGGGACACAGTCAAGAAAAATGTCGTTTAGGATTACAAGTAACTGCAAAGCTAATGGCAAAGCATTTACTGGGAGACATTTTCTAGACAAATATGAAATGAGACCCATTGGGTTGCAGACTGACCTGGGCAATGTTGGCCTGGGATGCTAAGCGAATCATGATATCGAGTTTCTCCAGTTTCACGTAGATGGGGTCATTGTATTTCACAAAAAACACCTTGATCTCCTGCTTCAGGATTTCAGGCCTGGGAAAGGAATTGAGCACACTTGCTAAAATGATCACTAAGCTGCACTCTTGTTCATTCCTGATGAAAGGCAGGTTTGCATTTGTTCTCCAGTTAAAGAACTGCCATGCAACCTAACAGGAGATGTGAAAGCAACTCAAGTCAGCTTCCCATCACCTACTTGCATCTCTGAATATGTTGGATTATAATATCCTAGTTAGCACAAACCCTGTGCTGGCTGGGAATGATGGGGGATATAATCCAACCTAGTCTGGAAGGTGAGAAAAGCCGTATTAAGTCATCTGCAAATAGAATAATAATAGTGCTCCAAATTTGTCTGATTTCCCCCCTTTAACAGCATTTCAAACTATTCACCAGGAGTGCACTCTTTGTTAGCCAATGCCATTAAATAACTCTGCATTAACATATCCCTGAAGTTGCAGAATACCGGGATTTGTCCAGGTTAGACAAACAAAATTGTCTTATAAACAGTTGTTCAATCCAAATCTTTGAAACTACATTCTTCCTTATTCCTGACCTTTTCTGTACAATCAAGTTGATATTCCTCAAAGCAACATATTGGACTTCAGGCTCGCCAGACAGCAAGGTGACCAGGGGAGGGGCCAGTTTCTTCAGCAGCATGTTGTAATAGTCAGAATCCTTGGGAAGGAGCTCTAGGAACTTCATCAGCACTTTGACAGCCGAAAGCACAACAGCGGAGTTGGCATGAGAGAGGCGAGGTGTCACCCGTTCGCATATGCTGCCAAAGAAGAGATACAAGAATAGAGGCTAAGGCTGTTCTTTCCTCCCGGAAAACCTTGGCTATGCTGGAGAGACACATTTTGATAACTGCAAATTAGCGAGCAACAGAGTGGTTTTTTTTTATTTCCCAATAAGTAGATCCTTGAGAGTCTTGACTACAATATTTTCTGTTGATAGTCATAGGTGCTCATAGAGAAGCAGACCAGCAGCACATATTGGAAGATAGCTAATTTACCACTTTAGTTCCCAACACCTGGAAATAAAACTGGATGAGATGCAATCTGAAATACCTGGATTAATGAACTGCAGATTGTTTTCCTACATTTGCTTATTCTCAGCCATTAAACAATAGCACAAAAAAAAGACATTTTACCCTTCTCCTAAAGTGCACTGAGAATCATCACTAAAGAGGGAAAGAAGTTTCACTAAAGGCAACCCACAAAAGTTTCACAATAGCTGTCATTTATCTGGCCCTAAGAAAACTCAGAGGCCAAAATTAAGTTGCCTTCAAGTCAAGCTTGACTCCTCATGACATGGAGATACCTGAACAATTTTCTTGCCAACAGTATAGAAGTAACCTTCTGTGATTTCCAAGATGTTTCTCAGCTTCAAAATCTCTGTTGCTATGCTCCTGGGATTCCCTGGTAGCCTCAGATCAAGGTACTAATTGGGCCTGATACTGTTCAGCTTTGGATGCTAGATAAGAGGGCCCAGGTATTGCCACCTATTTGGATAATACGGTTGGCAGTTCTCAGTTCATGGGATGGCAGAAAGAAGACTGTTATCATCTAGCTTCTGCTTCACATCACAATCTTCCTACACCCCTTCAAAATCTGCTCTGTAAGATCTGGTTAAGTCTGCGGAGCAATAAGAGTGGGAAGTGGGAAGGGGAAATCACACTCCCTCCTGCTCCAGTTACAGAAACCTAACTTTGGTTAACTCCCAAAGAAAGTTTTGAAGTTCTGCATGACAACTCGGTTGGTGCTTTAATATCAACACTGGGCTTTCTTGATATCTGGTTTTAATGAGAATGTAGCTCTACTCACAGAAGCTTCCTGGACAACTCGAGGCCAGTTGCTTTGCCCCAACACAACCCATTTCAGATAGTTGATGTTCTGGGGGAAAAATAGGGAGTGTTCCCAGTGGTGGGCTGCAAATTTTTTAACAACCAGTTCTCTGGCTGGGTAGGCGTAGCTGGTTGATCATGTGACTGGGTGGGTGATGTCACTTATCACACCCAGTCCTGCCTCCCAGCCACTCGCCTCAAAGGAACAGGTAGGATTCAGCCGGTTGGGGCTAATCCCACCACTGGCTAGCCCTGCCCCTGCCCAATTTTTGGTCTGATTTTGGCTGGAAAAACAGCCTGAAAAACAGGCTGTTTTCCCAGCCAAAATCAGCCTGGAAATGGCCCAAAAAACTGCCTGAAAACAGCCCAAAACCAGGCAGTTTTCCAGACCATTTTCAGGCCATTTTTCAGGCTGAAATCAGCCCGAAACCAGCCCAAAAATGGCCTGAAAATAGCCTGAAAAGCAGGTCATTTGGGGGGCTGTTTTCATGCTGACTTTTTGGGCCTTTTTCATGCCATTTGTTGCCCCAAAACAGTCAAAAACCAGGCAGGGGCATGGTCAGCCAGTGGTCCAATTTGCCAGTTCTCTGAACCGTGCAGAATCAGAACAAGGCAAACCCGTTCAAAGCTGCAGCAGCCCACCTCTGAGTGTTCCACAATGCTACAATACATAAAAATTATACAAGTCTGCTTCTTGAACATGCCATTATTCTATATGCCTCAAAGAGTTATTGAAGAATAACCAAAGTTAACAACTGTCTACCTAGGATTTAATTCTACTCTAAGCAATTTTTATACTGACAGAGATAAAGATGGTCTGAGAAGATGAAAATCAGCAATTATCCTGATCTGAGAAGTCACTGTCAAAAAGAAGTAATAATAAGCCACTCTCTAACTCCCAAGTTTGAGTAAGGTGACTGACAATATGGTAGCTTCTCAACTGCAGGCAATTCTGGAGGCTGTAGAATATCCTCCTGACCCATTTCAAAATAGCTATGTGATTGAGACTGCTTCTGGTTCTATTTATCTAAGGATCAAGAGAAGACAGGTGATTCATTCTGGGTTTCTCATTGTGTTTAGATACCATTAAACATAATATCCCTCAGAATCATCAAATAGATTTGGGAATAGGATACATGGGTTTGCAATGGTTCTGCAGGAGACTCCTCACATCACTACCACAATGGAACATGGCATTTTACTTGTAAGTTGTTGCAGTCATAAGTTGAGGCATCATGTGGCTGAACTTAAATTTTATAACCATTTTTACAACAGTCGTAATGTAAGTCAATGCGGTTGTAAAGCGAGTCAAGAGGCCATTAAGCGAATCCAGCATATCCAATGGGCATTTTTTCTTTCTTTCTGGAAAATGGCAAAACTGGCACAAATCATGATCCCATGGCTGCGGCATGTTACAATCGGTCATAAACTGGTTTTATCTGCCAATCTAATCTTTCATTTTATTTGCTTTTTTACTTGCTGTTCAATTACTTTGAATGTCTCTGTTTTACATTTGTTCTTTATAATGATGACCAAGCGACTTTGGCAACTGGTTGTATATCCAAGTTAAACAAATGTAAGTAAGCCAGGGTTAACTTGCCGTGATCTGTGAACCCAGCTAGGAACGGAGGATTAGGAAACCTAATGGGGTTGGGCTTCCATAGGTCAGAAGGTATTATATACACCCTGCTACAGTGAAGAAGTCACGGAACTTTATCAAGCTCTCAGTAAAAGGAAAGGAGAATTCCCATTCATGCAGGGGGGTCACAGATCAGCTTACCTTTGGGCTTCACGGTCATCCTTTGGGTTGTAGTTGGAAAGGCAGTCTAGGATGAATATCTGCCCCCACTCCGTGCATTCATTTAAAGCAGTGAGTAGCTTGTTGATGTTCTGAGGGTTCAGATCTAGCAAATTGCTATTGGGGTGAGATTCACTGATTTCAGACAAGGCAGCAACAGCATTGGCCACAACCTGGCAGAAAGAGAGAGCAAAAAGCTGGATACTCAACAGTGGAGCAGAAGCTTCAGAATGCTGTTTATTACCTTTCATGAACTTCTGGAGTAAGTCTGCAGGGCAGATTGAGAGTTTTTTAAAAAAATGATTAAGTTGGGCTACAGCCCACTTCCTCTAAAAAAAAAATCAGATTAACTAATTTAAATAAACTTCTGATCAATTGATCAATTCAGCAATATTATTTTATATTCATATATTGCTTTTCCATATGGACTGACAGGAGTTTACAAAATCCCTGTTTTGTATTCAACCAATAAAAAATACATTATACTGTACACATATTTATATACTACTTCTCCACATGGGCTGATGTTCACAAAATCCCTTCAATCAATAAAATAAATAAAACAACCTGTAATATAAAATTGATATTTATCCATAACACAGGAATATACATAAAAAAATTAACCCAGAAGGATCTTCCTAGGAGATATCACCCTTTTCTTTATTACATGCACAGAGGCAATGGTTCCTCTGAGATTACACATGCCACTGTGTCTACATTTGGCCTTTTGAATCATGATTAAAGAAGATATAACTAGTGGGATTTGCACACTGCACTGTCATAAGTCATGGCCTATAAACTACAATATGGTAGCCAGATTCACATAACATACTAAACAAAAACATCATTATTTATTGGATTTCAGTGCTGCCCATCTCACTCATACAGTGACTCTGGGCATCTCACAATATAGTAAAAGTTTAAAAGTGCAAAAAAACCAATTAAAATAGAATAAAAAGATAATTAAAGTTATACAGCTAAAGTGGATTGTTTATGTATAAGAGAAACTGTCAGGTATTAAGGTATTCAAGGACTAGACTCTGGATGCATGGAAAGGCCCCAGAGTTAAGGTTCAGATTCAGTGTTTTTCTGCAACCCAAGAAGCCTCTCTTTCTGGGTGGCTGGGGAATTCTGGAAGTTGAAATCCACACACCTTCAAGTGGCTTAGGCTGAGAAACACTGCTTTGGAAAGTTACCACTTATCTGATCACAGCAGATTCTTATCTACCATACAATCTGAATGTATTGACCAACAATGAGAATGCTCCTACACTGACTCAAAATTCACAGCTATACAATTTTAAAAGAGGAAAGTACAATAAGGGATGTCTTTCCAGGAAAACAGCATCAAAAGTGAATCTATGAAACAGGAGATATGATCAAGCATTTTAAATTCATTGACTTTGGGGTGCAGTAGTTTATTATTAGGATTCAAAAGCAGGGCACTATACTGAATGTAATTAATTCCTGTCCCTGTCCTATACATTCCTATATAAAAAGAATTTTTAAAATTCTGTTTTTTTAAAAAAATTAGCCTGTTTTTCTTTTACAGCAGAAGAAAAGAGGGAGAAAAATGGATTTCAACACTTTATATTCAGCAGCCTGTGAAAAATGCCAGTTATTGGAGAAAAACTTCTGAGAATGGAAAATCACAGCTGGCCTTCACAGTGGCTGGGAAGATGAAAGAGGCGGAACCACAGGGGTTTTTCCAAAGCTCCCCCCATCCCACGTTCAGAATAAAAGCATATTGGGAGAAGTGGAACATTAGGGATGTGCTGCTTGAGTGAAAAGGAATATGCCATTATGTGCAAATCTGCCTGCTGGGAAAGACTCGGGAAGGTTCAACTCTTTGGGTCTTGCCTAAGCCCTCCCTTGATGCCACTTAGAGGTGTGAAAAGATGGTGATCTACAATCTTTGAGCATGCAGTAATTCCCCCTTTCTAGATTTCTGACACTGTGTAGGCAAAAATCAACAATGCAAGAACTTGCAAGCCAACAAAGAACTTAACCGGGGGCTTAAAAAGCAGGAATGAATATATCCCATTGAGATCCCCCTTGACCCCAAACATTCCAGATCCCTATCACCAGCTAAGACTGTCTGGCACAGTATTATGCTACATGGACACTAGTCCCAGCAGTTTTCTTGGCAACATTTTGGTCCAGCGGTTAAAGCACCACCTACTGGCTAGAAACCAGAAGACTGAATCCTACTCCTGCCTTGGGCATGAAAGCTGGTGGGTGGCTTTGGGCCAGTCTCTTTCAGCCCAATTTACCTCACAGGATGGTGGTTGTTGTGGAGAAAATAGGAGAAAGGTGTTTTCCACCTTGAGTTATTTACAAAAATAATAAAGTCGGGTTAAAAAATTAGTTTGCCATTGTCTCTTCCTCAGGCTGAGTGTGACACGCCCAAAGTCACCCTAATGATTTGCACTTAAAGCAGAATTAGAATTCATGGCCTCTCAAATTCCAGCCTACATCCTTAACCCTACAACAAAGTGTAGTTGTTAAGGCTCTTATATAAACACAGCCAAATGTATTGTGTTATCTTGGATTTAGGGTTTGTCACTGGGTATAACCTAGACACTGACTGAAGCACAAGAACATACCACCTCAGTTTTTTCTCAGAAAGCCCTTCTTTATCAGAAAATCCTTTTTACCCAATGTAAGTAAAATACTTTAAGTCAATTTAAATGTCCTTGTGTAATTATCCAAAGGAAAATCACTTTTACCCAACTTACCCAGATTTGGGAAGCACTGCTTTAAAGTGGACAATATTGCCTTCAATATCCACACCAACTCAACTATTTGGTCTATAGTGTCCATAGTCCTTAACTACTAACCGTGTGTAGAGTTGTAATTGCAGGAATGTTCCAATCTTGGATGGCAAACCTCAGATAAAGAATGTTTCTGAGCAAATACAACTCAGGCAAACAAAGTCACTAATCTAAAGGAGGATTAGAGAGGGGAAGTAAACTTATGTTAGATTATAACTAGAGATAATTATTTGTATGGATTACTGTGCTGAACAGTAACGAAAGTTAAGCAGTAACCAAAGTTAACCAATGATGGAGGATAACTAAAAATGTGTATAAATGTAAGACTATACTCCAATAAAGTTCATCATGATTCAGTTGTTCATGATCAAACAACTCTACTGCCTCGTCATTACAACAACCATGCTAACTGGACTGATGGGAGTTGTAGTTGAAAGCATCCAGGTTGTTTAAAGGAAAAATTACCAGAGGATGGGAAGAGAAATGCTTTTGCCCAGATCAGTCTCTGAGAAAAAAAAAGCTTTATTATTCTTTTAAGACAAACAAAGACCACAGTTGCATGGGGACAGATTACAATGTGAAAACAAAATTCCCGAAAATACTTAAAAACAAGGAAACACACAGAGCAAGGCACTGTGAAATAAAAACAATGCAAGGAAACAAATTAAAAAGAAATCCCTACATTACAGATCAACATCTATCCTTCCTTGAAGCTGAGTATAACCTTTTCCTTATAACTTGGGGAATCACTGATGATAAAATAATTTCATGCTGCCGTCTAATGGCTCATTGTTAATTACAATAAAATTGGTCCAAAGTGCTCCCAATGAGGACTCATAGAAGGCTTAGGTCAAATTCTGATCCAGCCTTGCCATGCAGTCAGTTGCTCTTTCAGTCCAGCACTGCAGGTCAAGATACAGTCTCACTGGACATTTACAGAGGAACAAAGCTATAGCAGAAGGCTAATGTCCATTGGTCTCTTTTTGCTTTTGTTGTTTATTCACTTGTCTGATGTGGAACAGCAATCTCCAACTGTCAGGCTACAAAAATCAAGAATGATATGTGTGGTTTCTCCAAGCAGATTTCTTTATGGTTCTTCACCCACAGACAGAATTTTGCCGAAGAAAGTATGCTGTCACCACCATAAAGCATATACACTGGCAACTATTAGGAAAGTCTGAAAGACTAAAAATCCAATGGCCATTCAAAATGGTTTCTCTACAGAAATAACTGCCATTGAAAAAGAGTTCTAAATTAGCATCCTGGACAGATATTCTCCAGCTATTCCATCCACATTATTTTTTCTACCAGCAGCATATTGCCTTTCTTCTTTCAGCGTTTTGTCTCCACCTGGTGTCCTTTCCCTTGGGATGCCGCTTCCTCAGATTCTCTTCTGTTCTTACATCCATTACTGTTACAGATCTGCTCCTAGCAATCTCCCTGTCTTTCTAAATTATCCAAAACACCTATGATGGCACAGTAGTACACCAATGGCCATAACTAGCTCAGCAATTCATGAGTTCAACAGTCCATCTGCGCTTTAATCTATTTGTGGGTTGTTTCATTGGCCAAAATCATTCATTTTTTAGAAAAAGGAACATATCCCTTTGTTCCTTCTCTCATCTGTTCCTTTCCACCTGCAGTCTGGATGATGGGCAAGATAAAAAAAGAATTAAAATTGGCTTTTGGCTCACTCGTAAAGCTTCTTGCTGTAGTGAGAAGATAATGTTGCTGAGAAGTCATCAATATTCATGCAAGCAAATCTGAATGGAGGCATCTTAGACAGATGCCTTCTGAAAGCCAGAAGGGTGTATGGTTTTCTATTAAGGGGGGAGGGGGGAACAGTCAGGGAAGAACCAGCAAAAACCAGACTTCAGTGCTACCATCTTAGAAAAACCACAAGGCAATCAATAACTACTGTTTTTTCTCCCTGCAAATCAGTGTCTCGGAAAATTTGTGGCATCTTGCCAGCACTTACATCACTATTGAGAAGGTTTCCCCTTCAGAGAAAGGATTCTGATCAGCCTGATCTGCTCCAGAAATGAAAGGAAGAGCTTTAAATTTAACAGTGAGAAACCCATGGCTTAAAAGCTGCATGATACTCCAGAATCCTTTGGAAGCTCTTAGTATCTACCTCTGCCCTGAGAATGGATAGGGTGAAATGGACGCTACAAATCTTGTAGAGATTGAAAGTACAATGCACTGCAAATTCCTTCAACCCCACTACAAATACTCCTTTGTGGAAGTATCAGGATCAAAATAGATGTGCCAAGTTTCTGCAACACCTAAGGCATCAATTTTTAAACCCACTCAAAATAGAAAAACTGGAAAGCTGGAACATCTCCTATACAACCCCCAAGCAAAACACAGGGAAAGTACTGTGCCAGAGTAAAAGTTTGTCAATTCATTCTCAAACACCACAGTCCCCTCTTTTTCCTATCAGCTACCCTTTTTGCTACTCCCAAACACCTTTGAATGGCAATGACCAAAAATCCTGGAAACTGGAAATGTGTGAAATTGTGATAGCTCTTAAGTTGGCATAATGATCTAATATTTAAAAAAACAAAAACTAAAGATCCCAAATCCAGGAAAGGAGAACATTCTAGCCCTACTCACACATAGCATGATTTTGACAATCATCTCCCTTGACCAATGCAAATGTTACCTGCAGCCTAGTCACAAAAGCTTTTGGGCATTACTTTGGCACATATGCATAAAGTACCTTAATGTTTCAAGGTGTCTTAAATACAAAACTGTGAGGGGAGGAGAGACAGAATGTCTACACTGAAAGCAGTAGATGCCACAAAGCAACCATGAGTGAGAGTTTAAAAAAATAAACATTTCTCAGAAACCTGAATTTTTTTTAGTGTCACATTCCATTCAGAACAACCAACTTATAGCTCACATGACAGCCCATTTTTTCCAAAGTGTCTCGTCCAAGATGAATTCAAAGTTTCTATTAAAGTAATCCTTAATCAGTTAGCATCTTTCAGTTCTAATAAACTGATCAGTGTAAGTGGGCTCACCTTTGCCATAATAACAACCACAATAGCACTTAAGATTTATATACTACCCCACCATGATTTACTAACTCTGGATGGTTTCCAGAGTTACCATATTGCCCACAACAATCTTGAGTGTCAGCGTTCCAATGGAACTCCCCATTTCATTCAACACAGAGAAACAACATTCATCTAAGTAAGAATTTATTGAATAAATCATATTGGCATAACTGAGAAAACCCGAATCTGAGAATTCTGGGTTTTCCCTTCCCAATTGAAAATAAAAACCTATCCCCTGCACTCACCAGTCCGTCACATGGTACAACCAACCATCGTTCCAACAGGAGATATTCCTCCAGACAATCCTCTCCAGGTGCAGGATAACTTGTCCTTGACTTTTGAGAAGAATGTTGAGTCTAATCTTTCTCCTCTCTATGAAATTCCCCCCCCCAAAAAAAAAATTCCCAGGCACAAAAATGTGGCAGTCTTGAAGCTTCTAAGAAAAAAAATGGCTTGCAAGACTGACACTGAGTTCTCATTTTACTAACTTCAGAAGAAGGGAAGGCTAAGTCAACCTTGAGCTGGTCAGGATTGAACTCCTGGCTGTGGCAGAGTTAGCCTGCAATACTGTATTCTAAATACTGTACCACCACAGCTCCTTAAGCATTTAGTTTAAATTTATTTATCAAAACTTGTATACCACCCATCTCACAAGGTGACTATATGCGGCTTACAGACATTGAATAAAATGTCATATAAAATAATTAAAATAATAAATACAAATCTTATATTTAAATTAAAATAAAACTGAGCAGGGTGAAGAAGCAATAGAGTGCTTACTCCATCAGCCACCTCCAACATGTCACATCCCCATTAGGGCCCCAGACTAGTTGGCATAGCCATGTCTTCAAGGCCTTTTGGAAGCTCAGAAAGTTGGGAGCAGCTCCTATCTCTGGGAGCAAGAGGTTCCTTGGCTGATGGGGAATACAGCATGCCCCTTCTTCCAGCATGGATGAAGCAAACTAATCCCACTGGAATGAGCCAGTTTCTAAGATAGACTGGACCCATGTCATGCTGCAGTTCAAACTGGAAGATCAACAAGGAAGGAACAAGTACCAAGTGAAGTACTGGTACAAGTACCAAGTAAAAAAGCAAAATGTATGTAATTTCCTTTTGGTATAAAAAAGGGATTAAAACTGCTTGCTCAGATTGGAAGGTCCAAAGCTATATACTCCTCACAGTCAGCAACTCAATGTTCCTTTTTTGCAAAAACTGGAAAAGACGACATCTAATTTAGGGTCTCCTATCTGCAAAGCATGGCATCTACTCGTAAGATCCAGGTTTTCCCAGAATCAAGCAGTATCTTCAAATAACATCACCTGTTATTTAAAGGAAGTCAATTTCAGTGAGATTAATACTTTACCATGGGATTGGAGTCTGCAATGAGATCACGCAACGAATCCAGAAAGCCTTGATCTTCTACCATTTGGGCATTGATGTCATGCAGTTTGGCCACACAGACAGCAGCGGTCTTACGCACATATGGATCTTCATCCTTCAGACACTTCCTGAGAGGTTCACACAAGTATTCAGTGATCTTGTCTACACGGATACATCCCATAGTGCGCACCGCTAGAGCACGGATGAGAGGGTTGGGATCTTCACAGTCCTGGGATGAGAAAATTAATTAATTATGTAGCTGGGCTTTATGCAACAAACATTAGGGATTTTATTCAGCTTTTCCTATTCTGGATCAAACTACACCTGGAACATCACAAACCACTCCATTTTCTGGAGAAAGGATCTCCAACTGTGGCAACTTTAAGACTTGTGAACTGGGAGTTGAAGTCCACAAGTCTTAAAGTTGCCAATATTGGAGACCCCTGTTCTGGAGGATTTACATTTGGAAAACTGAAGATCTCTCTTTGGATAGGTGGATTGTCAGAATCTTGAGAATGTAACAGGAGTTATCTGGAAGATTTTGCACATACCTAACAGCAGTTCTTAAAAAAGCAATTGTCCTATCTGCCTCTAAAAGGACAAAATAATTTTGCCCCTTTAAAGTGTCAATGAGTTCCTACTTACCCAACTTACGAGGACATTACAAAAGGATCAGACAAGTGTTCCTACTGTGCAGGGACACTATTAATGCAGATAATGGAAAGTTGATTTAAGGAGAAACAGCCCCCCCCACACACAAACTTGTGTTCTGGGTTACATCGGGGAGAGAAGAAAAATGATCTTGATCAGGAGCAAGGGCTGAATTAGATAGATTAATCAGAAATGCATTCAGCCCTTTAAACAGAATCCTTAGATTCTGTGATTATTTTGAAGTTTTCTAGTTCCTGAAAAAAATGATAACAGATTTCCAAATGGAACAAACTCCCTTTTGCTCAAAAGTGGATTTTTCCACCTATGTCTGACAGTAAAGAATCTGTTGATGTAATTTCTGCTGTGAAGTAAAATTACATCAGCAGCTGGGAAATCAATGGCTTGGCAATTAACTATACTGGCTTCACTCAGTATTGGATAGAAAAGAAACTTGAGAAAGTCAGCTAGGACAGAGCAGCACCATTGTAAGATTGCAGCTTGGAAGCTTGTGGGGGGAGGGGGGGAAGGAGAAGAAAAGGAGGTAAGAACCTTTCTAAATAAAAATGTAACCAGTTCAAATGTGCAAAGTCCTTCACTCACACACACACACACACACACCCGGCCAAATGATTTAGTTAAAAATACATTTGGAGCATGTGAGCCAAGCCACTGTAGTATCAATCAAGAGTGTTGTACTTCAGCCGTAAGACCTGGATTCAAATCTTTACAGAGCATGCTGTTTTTCTCGCTCAGTTTACATACTACATTAAATGTGGTTTGTTCAACTGTTTCTTGAATAAATTATCATTGTGTGGGCTCATACAATACATAAACTTAGTCATTCACTTTTTCTGTCTTTCTGTCTTGATTTGTATTCTAAAATAATACTGGTAATAAAAAGAATCATAATGAGTGCCAGTTTGATGTAGTGGTTAAGGTGCTGGCCTGGAAACCACGAGACTGAAAGTTCTAGTCCCATTTTAGGCATAAAAGCCAGCTGGGCAATTTTGGGCCAGCCACTCTCTCTCAGTCTACTCTCCCACGGGGTTGTTATTGTGGGGAAAACAGGAATATTATATTCTCTACCTTGAGATCTTTATAAAAATAATTAAGGTAGGATATTAAATGAATAAATATAATAAACGAACAAATAAAATATATGTGACTCTAAACTTCTTCAAAATAGGCAGAGATGAAAAAGAGGGGTTATTTGGGGTAAAATAAATTGCATATCTACATAAGGAGTGCCCTTACTGAGACCCATGCATATCTCCGCCATCATGCTGTCCATATACTTGTATACTACCCAGCTCATATGGCTCTGGGTGTTTTACAGTATTAACTTATTGAGAAACACTAAATTATTATTTTTCTACTGAAGTGCAGCAAAGGCGCATAAATATTGCAAACTTACTTTCACAAAACTGTTCACAGCCATGATGGCCATATCTGGCTGACTTTTGGCATAGTTCATCAAGTAGAGATACACCAGCTTCTTTAGCTCCAAGTTATCTGTCTGCATACAATTCACTACATCAGGGAAAAGGGAACTGGACAAGAAGGACAACCAGGTTAAACGCAGTAATTTCTAGACTGATGGCAGGGGTTAATATTAACTAGAGAGATTCAGATTTAAAACCACATTTCATTAAATAACTTCTGGTGATTTTGGGTCTAAGATTCTCCCAGCCCAATCTAATGTATGGTATTACTGTAGAGCAGTGTTCCTCAACCCAGCAATTTTAAATTGTGTGGATTTCACCTCCCAGAATTCCCCAGCCAGCATGGCAATTATGGGAATTTAAGTCCACATAGCTTGAACTTTCTGAGGTTGAGAAAACACTGCTATAGAGATAAAATAAGACAAAATCTATACTGCTTTAATCTCACTAAAATGCATCATCATGACAGCATCTCTCTAAATTTTCAGATAAAGCCATGTTTCAATTGCAGAACACATACTGTATCAACGGGTCTTAGAATCTAAGGCAAACATTTGGAGGACCATATTTGATCTTTGTAGATGGCCTGTGGCAAGCCATTTAAACACTGGGCAAAACAAACATGAAGACTTTTCCTAGGCATTTCATCGTTTTTCCCTTCTGCCTCATTGAAATTTATACTTGGTGAAGAAGTGGGAAAAATGGCACAGGAAAGCCATTAGAGAGATGTTACCTGACATCCTTCCCCACTGTCATGGCAGCAATAACTTTTTTCACTGCTTCCTTCCTCTTCTCCTTTTTTTCATTGTTGAGTTCAGCCTTCAGTTCAAAAATTTCCCCTGCAGACAAACATACAAGGACCATGGTCAAAAGAGTTCGGCAGAAGCAAACTAATCCACCCTCCTCCAACTACGAATTCTGCTTTCAGCAGTGGACAACAGAGGCATCCAGAAAATCCTTGCCCTTAGAATCGGGAACTCTGCCTAGAGTGGTCCTCAGAATCTGCTAACATCCAAACATTTAATTATTATGACAGTTACAGACAGCTCTTATTCAGCAACCACAATTTGGACTGACCATTTGGTTGTTGTCACTAAATGAAAACATTAAGATTTTTACGTTTTTCCTTCAGCTTGCCTTCACTTTACAGACTTGCAAGGATTGTAAATGGAAGGAATAGCAACAGCACTTAAACTTATATACCATTTCACAGTGCTTTTACAGCCCTATCTAAGCGGTTTACAGTCACCCTATTGCCCCCAACAATCTGCGTCCTCATTTTACCCACCTCAGAAGGATGGAAGGCTGAGTCAACCTTGAGCCTGGTGAGATCTGAACTGCCAAACTGCAGCCAGATGGCAGTCAGCAGAAGTAGCCTGCAGTACTGCCTTCTAACCACTGCATCACCACAGCTCTAGTCATAAAGTTCCCTCCCAAAAAAGTTTTATAGACATAAAGTTATTTTTTCATCACGATTGTAACTGCAAAGTCACTAAATGAATTAGTCACTAAACAAGGACTTATTTTTTTTATAACAAATCCATTGCTTTTAAAGTGAGCGAGGTTACCTTAATCATTGGCTAGAAGAATGACCACACGCGAATAACATAGTATGAATGAACCCTTTCTCTTCAGCCTTATGCAGTGATTAACTGCTGTTAAAAGAATAAATTCCTCTTTGCCAGGAACGGAGGGGGAAAAGCTCAAAAAATACAAGGCTCAGTTTCTTTCAGAAGCTGTTTGGTGCAGTCATGCCAGTTCCTCTTTGGGTAAATGGCTCTGCAATTAGGCACATTCACCAGACCGTCATTTTGTGGACATACAGGTCATGGCAGCAATTTTTTGTGAGAGTTCTCACTAAATGCTTTCACAATTTAAGTGTATAGAACAGTGAAAAATGCTATGTTCAAAAATGCCACAACTTGAAATATTAGCAGCAGGGTTAAAAACATTAAGGATTTTTAAGTGTCACTGCTTTGGCAACCTGAAGGCAGCACTTACAGTTTTGCACAAAAGTATTCACTCCCGTTTTAAAAATATCCTTGACATTGCATGCTATCAGAGCTCAGTGGGAGCTACACAAGACTTCTGATACCGTTTGGAAGCAAAGATATGCCAACATTCAGAATATCTGAAAGGGAAGCAAATACTTTTTCATAGAACAGGCTGTTCCAGGAGTGGTTTGGAAGCCATCTGTGATGTTTTGACTGTCTGCAAGAGTCTGATTTGGGAACACAGCATTTAATTTTGGATTTGATTAATTTCACACATCCCTGCTCCAAACCTGTATTCAATTTGAACCAGAGAGAAGGGGAGAATAAGATTGTCAAAGGAGCTTCATACACTTTGATAACCTATATAAGTATCTCATGTTATCTCACTTCTCAAAAACCCAAGAGATCAGCTGATTACAAACTGGACTAAAGCATGCATATTTCTCAACTTCAGTAACTTAAGGTGTGTAGATTTTAATTTCTGAATTCTGGGAGCTAAAATCCATGTATCTTAAAGTCACTGAAGTTAAGAAACCCTGGGATGACTTCTGATACTTTACTGCAACAGGCACTGTCAAATCATTCTAGCATTTATAAATTATGATACTGATGAGAGGAGAAATTGAGCACTCTTTTAAGCAAAAGGGCAGAAAGGCACTACAAATCAGGTGAGCAGAAGAGGGTGGGGGGAAGGGAAGAATCATCAGCTTGTTTAATGACTGCATGATTTCTGGGAGTTGGCAGCTATGAAGATCAATAGCCTTGCTGGAAGCCAGGAATCTCCATTACCTAAGACAGGGAAGAAAGAGAAGTAGCAACGCAAGAATAGGCAGGCTCTGCAAACCTCTAATAGTCAGGAATGATCAGAACAGCAAGTGTATGAATGATCTTATCCAATCTTATAACTTCAGCAGATCTACTAGCTGAGGAGCAAGATGTAATCCCAACCTCAGCAATCAAGTGGTAAGTCAAAAAGTCCCTTAGAGCCTACCTTATTCATTGCCTGAAGAGTTCCACATGCCACCCCTTTTTTTGTAACAAGAAAATTCAGCAGAACCTTTTCCCATTACTTTGAAAATGAAAAACTGAAATTCAGACTTTTTTTTTAAAAGAAAAACTCAGCCAGCCTGCAAAAATAAAAAGTGGAAAAAGAAAAATCCCAACCCAACCATATGAGATAGGATTAAACCTATTTTGTGTCTCCATTCCAATTTATGGATGAGGTTTGATTTTATGGTTTTACGGTTCTGGGATTTTATTGTTGTTCTGAGCTGCCCTATATTTTAAGATAGGCAGCCATATAAATCTTATATGTAAATGGCTTTGGTTTTGAAATATGCAAAATATGGTTTTGCATATTTTAAGAGTCCAATTGCTATGATTTGTGGATTACATATCAACATGTTGTATGAACCCAATCAATTATTTATTTTGAAACATTTGGTTCAATAAAAAATAACTTGATTGTATTACTGCAGGCACATCAAAGAGTCTGGCTAGAAGATCAATATTGAGATTTATATACATTGTTTCTTTTTGTTGCAGCCAATGTCAGATTAATTATCTTTCCATTGTTCTTTATGCATTGAAGTTAGCAGCTTAACTACGACTGAGGGGGAAAAGCTGAAAGTGTGGAAATAACTTTTCATCACATTTCAACTGATTAAAAGCTAACTACCCTTCTTTAAAAAAATTCTCAGAGCTAAACTTAATTTGGTTATCTTGGCTAGATTATTAGATAAACCCACCTTATTAATAAACCCATCCCACCTTATTAATAAAGCCATTTTAGAAATGGCTTAGCAACATATGTAAAGCAGCCTCATTTCTTCATCCATTTGATCTACAGCAGGAATGAAGAATCAGACCTCTGACATCTATTCTTTCATTTCCTAATATTTTTATCTTAATTCTCGTATCAGCTTGCTCTCTCATGTAACCCAGCAAGACATATTGGGGGGCAAAATGTATCCACTGTTGAGAGTTAACATCCAACATCTCATCACAGATCAAATCTAACCTTTTTTATTGGTGGTGAAGTATTTGGAGTCTGTCATGATTTCGGTTTCCTATTGCACCTAGGAGGGGAAAAGTACACAATTTAAGAAATCTGTACCTCTTTTCATGGCAATGCATTTGTGACTGCTTTAAAACAGTTGTTTGTTATCTGCTTCAAACTGTAAATCTATTAGTTCCACAGAATAGTAAATAGTATTCAAGATATTAAAAACCCCAATATTTTTAATAACCATCTGTGTGACATGATGATGGCAGATAAGATTCTGCCGAAACATTGCTACAACTTTAAAAGCACAACTATGATGACGTGGGGAAATACCCGAACAAAGCTGAATACCATACATGTAAGTACCCGTGAAAACGTGTGTGTGTGTGTGTGTGTGTGTGTGTGTGTGTGTGTGTGTGTGT
>BLBF01000036.1:12986691-13021691 GCA_015471245.1 Laticauda colubrina | reverse complement strand
ACATTTCTTACGTTTGCACTTTTTCTGAACAGGACCAAGTGAGTTACCTGAGGCCCAGTCTTATGATGCACCCACATATTTGCATTTTGAACCAGTTGTAGCTCTTGGATGGTCTTCAAGAGTAGCCCAGTATCCAATTGTGAGGTGACTGAAGGCATAACTGGGGCACAAGGTGAATCTTGCCCTCTTGCTTATAAGTGTCACCTATTCTAGGTGCAGTACAGTAGCTGCAAGTCTAGGAAGAGCCCAAGTTACGCATTAATGGGAAAGTGCAACATTTTTTTCTGTTCCAAGAGAGTAGCTCCTCCAAAGGGAGTAGGGAATACATATGTAGGATATAGCACCTTTTGCCCATGTGCTATTGCTGCTTTATGAGCTGCACTGGTTACCAGCCAGCTTCTAGTCACCAATAAAGCCCTTCATGGAATAGGAAATTAAAGGATCACCTTTCTCCAATTTCTGCCAATCTGGTATGATCGAACAAGGTGGATGCACTCCTGGTCCCTTCAATTAAACATTGTCATTTTATGGGACTGAGGAAGCGTGCCATCTCTCTTCCATTTCTGCTCTTTGGGACAGCACCCCCAGAAATACATATGGCTCCCACACCTTAAATGTTCCAGGTGTCTCTTAAGATCTGGCCATGTTCCCAGGCCTGGGATCAGGATATTTGTGGAAGTCCTGTCAATTTATTTCCCTGGATTTTGTTTGTGTAATTTTATCAGGGTATCCTATTTCTTTTAAATTATGTGTTCTTTGAAATGTGGTAAGCAACTTTTTGGAGTCAGGAAGCTTTGAAATCCAATCAATAAATAATGACAACCATAAAAAGAGTTTTTCTCTAAAGCTAAAGACCACCCATCTAATTCAAGAAGCCAGGAAGGAATTAGCAATTAGAACACACAGAAGATGCTTCTTTCTGCTTAGCAGCACTCGTGACTGAAGGCTGTTTCATCACAGCAGTTCCTGCCCCACTCTACAACCTCAGAGGAAGAAAGACACAAACTATATTGTTTCTAATCCGAGAATCATCTCTCCCTAACAGCTTTAAGAGTCTAATCAGAGGAGGTGCTTCGCTGGTGCCAGCAAGAGCCAGCATTTCCAAGCAATGTGTCTTTCTTTGCACAGGAAACTGGTAGACCAGCCCATCCTCATATCATGGCCTGCTTAATGACACGGCAGAAATATATTTGTGCCTGTTTGGCGGAGGGGAGACCATATTAAACAATATCAGATTAAAGGGGAAAATCTATCCTACTCAGTTCAAAGAATTTAAAACTGATACTGGCTTACAGGAATCTAAAGTATCTCCATTGCTAACCATGGTGCTGGGACCCAAAATCATATTGTTTTCATCCATGGAATTTGTTACTGGAGCCTAGGAATTAAATGTTTTTTTATTTATATGAATCTATCTACAAATGCAAGAAGTCTTCAAGTGCAAGAAACAGATATATTTAGTTAAGAGTGCAAAATGATTCCTAGATATTTTAACCAAACTGTTTTTTCTTAGAACATGCATGAAACAATACTGGCCTCCCTGAGCAAGCAGTGATTCCTAATACAAATACCTCATTTCTAGATAAGATAATGAGCACGATGTCTCTGCAAAGAACCAAAAGCCTCTACCAAGCTGTTAGTACACTCTTTCCTTCTGTGCAATCTATGTTCAGAGTGCTATAACCATAGTTAAACTAACTATGATGGGGGGGGGAAATCCCTCAATCTTCAGGATTGGAATTTCACAGGAAATTAGCTAACCAGATAGGTTAGTCATTAGTTCATACCGAGTAGGAAAAAAATATGACTAACAGATTCCAATTTAGTGTGTTGCGTGAATTTAGACTAACATAAGGCTCCTCTTGGCCAGTTTAGATCAGAAACATTTCCATAAGATCTGCACCAATCTCATTTCCACCTCCTTTGAACTTAAAATATTCCAGGGCATTCTGATAGTCCAGATGCTGCATGGGGTTGAAACCTGGGGATGGGATGTGGAGGTTATTTTTCAATTGGAAGTAGTCTAAAACATCTTCTTAAAGAAGATCTTGGGGCTCCCAAGGGCACTGCCATAGCTAATCTAAGAATGGATGCTGGGTTACTCTTCATTGCTGTCAGAATACATCTTGCATTGCTGGGGCACTATAAGAAATCAGAAAGTCTTCAAGAATCTATCTTTGCTTTCTCCATTAATCCATTACAGTTGGGAATCAATGGACTGCACTTTTGTCACCAATAGTAACTCAGCTCTTGGAAAATAGAAAATATTAGGCTTTTTGATGTTTGGTGTAGTTGTTAAAGTGCTGGCTTAGAAACCAGGCGACTGTGTGAGTTCTAGTCCCACCTTAGGCATGAAAGCCAGTTGGGTGACTTTGGGCCAATCAGTCTCTTTCAGCCCAATCTGTCTCACAGGGTTGTTTTGTAAGGAAAAGAGGAGGAAGGATAATGCATATATGTATGCCACCTTTAGTTATGTTACATTTAGTTATTTATAAAGCAATAAAAGCAGGATAAAAATCCAATAAATAAATATGCTACTACAGCACAGATTTTAATCGCTATGAAAAACATAGAAACATCTCTTAATACCTGGTTAATATTACCAACATCTTAATCAGAAAATTTTTTATATCTATTTGCAGACTATGGCTTCAGATATTTTAAGAGGAGATTTTGTAAATACTTTGAATAGTTTCTGTCCCGAAAATATGTCGAATGAAGGGCATTATTTTATTTTTTTCTTCCACTGCCCATTTACAATGAAATTTTGACCACATTATTAATGGTAAGTGAATTCAAGAGCTTGGACTAGAATGGCTAAATTGTTATGTTGCAGATATGTTTCTAACTTTAGTGGCCAGATTGCTACTTTTGCTCTGTCTTCATTTAAACTGGTGGTTAATCACAGCCCGGATTGTATCTTGCTTTGACCTCTTTGTATCCAACATTGTTTCATTTTGTTATACTGTATTTCATGCTATGTTACAATGCTATGATCCATAGTTTCAAAAAGAAATCTTGTTCATTTTACTTGACTCCCAACCACTAACTAGGAAATTCCACCAGATATCTATTTGAGATCCTGGCTTGGTACCATTGGTATCATTTTTCAATGTCTATCAAATTCTTTAATAAAACACCATTACTTGACAAAGCCACCGTGAGGTAAAGGTGTTGGTCTAGGAGCAGGGTTCTAGTCTCTCTCAGCCCAACCTACTGTACCTGAAAGGCTTCTTATTAAGGGGGGAAAACAGGAGGGGGCACTATATTCTTGCCTATAAATATATAAATAGCAGCACTATAAATCTAATAAGTACAGAACATTCATTGCTTTCTTTTACTAATTTATAAATGGCAACTGACTATATCCACTCCTACTGCATTAGCCCACTGTGAAGACAACTCTTAACTTCTTTCCTACTGAACTTAAGATCTCCATCCCAAGGACAGGAGATTCCTTTTCCAGCTGCTCCCATCTACTATTTTCTGACGTGCAAGACATCCTCCTTCCTTCCCAACCAAAGCAGAGAAATATCTTGCAAGTGCGACTTTTTTGCACTCTCACTTCACAATCCTTTCCTGTTCCTGAAAGCCCTCGCTATTCTTCCACCTGACCTCAAATTCCCTTAAGATACCTACCGAAGGAACCCCAGCTTCTCTCTTTGCAGCCCCCCCCCCCCAATACCTGTTATTAATCTAACCAATCCAAAACTTTCTCCTCCAGTATTCTTCCTTACTTTTCCTCGTTTTCGCCAATGCTTCCACACTGCAGATTGTAAGTTCCTCGATTGCAGGGGGCTTGAGCCCACCTTGTGGGCTTTAGTTTTTTTGTTTTTGCTTTTAAAACAGGTGCTATTAAGGCCTGCAGATTCAGCGAGGGGCAACTATGTGCATCTCCCCAAAATAGATAATTATTCCCCAATCACCTTTCCACTTCCCTCCCCAAGCAACGACGTCTCACTTCTCTTCTTGAGATCAGCAACCTTGCAAGCTCCACTCGGGAAAGGAGCCATTCTACCTGGGGAGAAATCATACCATAATTCACCCTTCCAACACCCACCCAGTAAGGAACCCCACACCAGAGTGCCAGGGGGGAAAAACCCGACCCCCGCCCTCCTATCAAGCCCATGCCCTACCCAAGGGAGGAGCTAGTCATCCTCCACCCCACCCAGCAATTCCTCAATGGGCGGCACCACATAGCCAGTCCCCCAACTAACCTACTACGAAGAGGGGAGTCCTCGGAAAGGCTTGATACTGAAGAAAAGACGACAACGGAGGAGGACGGAGCAGTAACGGTCAGTAGCAACCGTAAAACTGCCTCGCTTGGGAGGGGACCGGAAGCCGGGCTGTCTGGGAAGACCAACCAACGATATGCGCCACGCCTTCCTTCTTACACCGTCCGCAGCTACAGAGCTTCGGCGGCCTAGATGAGCACCAGCCATTTCCTTCCGGTTAAAACACGCCTATCTCTGAAAGGGAGGAACGCTGCTCCGTTAAAAGGTTGGATGCGAATTGTCAAATTATACCTTCCGGGGTCGTCCAAGCCTTCCGAAACAGCTTTTTGGTTTTAGCCCTCCAGACCGAGGTTTGGAAAGCCTGGAGACGGTGGCCACGTGTAACTTTATGGGGCATTTGCTCCAACGTCAAGAGCGACTCTTTTCCCGCCGGAGAGTCCTCCCAACGGGACGAACGCCTGTTTGCCTTCTTTGCAACTCTATGGTGCGATGGAAAGAAACTAAGGGAAACTCTAGCGCGGCCTGAATTTCGGCAGCACCGAAACCGCAAAGCGGTAGCAGCGGCAGCACCGCCGAGGGGGCAGCCGCTGTGGACGGAGTGGGGTCGAGGTGGGGAAAATCCTGACCTGTCACTCTCCGGTGCGCAGAAGTGTAAGAGCACCCTTGTAATTTTCCCGCCCGTTTTGTCTGACCCATGAACACCATGACCACCATACAATTTAATGGCCAGAGCCATTCCTGCCATCAGGCGGTTTCCTTGATTGGTTTCATTCGGGCCTAATTCGGTTGGTGCTGTTGGACTGCAGCCTCCTCTTGTTTTGCATCTTCATCAAGTTAGTTTATTTATGGGCAGTCCTCGACTTACAAACAGCTCATTTAGTGACAGTTCGATGTTAAAAGGGGCACTGAAAAAGTGACTTAGGACCGTTTTTCACACTTTTATGTCTGTGGAAGCATCCCCTCCCCCCCTCCCCCCCCCCCCCCCCGGTAACGTGATTTACGTTCGGAGGCTTGACAACTGACTCACATTTATGATGGTTGTAATGTCTTTTTGCAGCGTCCTGACGAGCAAAGTTATTGGGGAAGCAGGATTCACTTAACAACCGGGTAACTAACAATTGTAGAGATTCACTTAACAAATGTGGCAAGAAAAGGTGTAAATGAGGCAAAACTCCCTTGACAAACATCTCCCTTAACAACATAAACTTGGGGCTCAGTTGTGGTTGTAAGTTGAGGACTACCTGTATTTGAGCAAAGATTTTAATCCGGCTCTCTTTCTGACCATACCTACAACACGTGGATCGACACCTTTCAGAGAGATGAAGAAGCCTTGAATTCCCTCAGATTTCTTGCAGGCTCTTTTCCTGGAGAGAAGGATTTGGGTGGGGGACTGATGGGATGGAGCAAGGCTGTTGGTGAGGAGAAGTTATAAAGCAGCAGGCAAGATTTGGAATAAAACTCTGTTTGGTGGATTGGTTAAGGTTCTAAGGAGTTAGAAACCAGGAGATTGTGGGTTCTAAGCCTCCCCAAGGCATAAAAGCTGGCTGGGCAACTTTGGGCCTTTCCCCACTTCATACAACTCTTGTGGGAGAAAATAGGAGGCAGAAGTATTAGATATATTTGCCACTTTAAATATATATATTAAAAAGATAGAAGGGAAAAAAATCTGAAGAAAATGATAGATATAAGGTGTGTTTGTGCAAAGTGCTTACTCATAGTTAAACTTGGTGGCCTCAATGCAACCTCGTTTGCATGGCAGGATGGACTATGGGCTTTGAGTTCACACAACATATTAGGCTAAAATGTGTATGATGTGGGCTTGGTGCATCCAGCAATTATGGAGAGCCTTATGGGAATTATAGCTATTATATGCACTTCGTCATCCTTGAGTGAAATAGCTTACTGTATGAAATAACTTGCCATTTTTCAATTAGAAATGAAAAGGTCAATAATTTAAATACATCCATCTATCATTCTAGAGAGAAAGTTTTAGGGCTTTTGTAATAATGTCCTCTGAAACCCTGTTCTGTTTTGTTTCATTTATGAATTATTTTGGAAAGTTTGTTCTTTTCATTCCAGAAGAGACCATGGCAGAACATGGGGCTCATCTCACTGCCACCTCTACATACGAGGACAGGCCTTCTATATTTGAAGTTGTTGCCCAAGACAGTTTGATGACTGCTGTGAGGCCAGCATTTCAACATGTGATCAAGGTAAGAATGTTTGGTGAGTGAGTATCGAGGGAAGGATAACTATTATTTTTCTGTGCTTTATCTCAGGTTAAATAATGGTCAGAACAATGAAGAAAATATGAAAGCATGGAAGGACAGGGGGAAAAATTGCATGCATATGTGACATCCATTTTTTTTTTTTTTTTTAACAATTGGAAGATTTATTTCAGGTACCAGATACAGAAAGAGAATCCTTCCTCAGATCTTGTTAAGCTCTGTAGTCAGACCAGGATAATCAAATCAGTGACTTTTCATTAAGCCTACAATGGATATCTAGATCATATCTATAAAGTATAATTCATAGCTTAGAATTTTATTTATTTTTCTACTGAAAATAAAGCAAATCCAGTTAAAGTAATAACATCAACTTGGATTCCAATTTATGAGTACTGCCTTGAAACCTTCCGACAATTATGAAATTTTGAATTTTAAGAGAAAATTATGAAATATTACAATATTACAGTTAACATTAGTTAACTACGTTGTTACTGTATTTTTACATCTATTTTTGTCTTTGTGTGTGTGTGTGCTAGCTACATCCTCTTTTCAGGTCTTGATCCTGATCCAGTAATGGGACACAACTTCTAGCATGTCATTCAAAAGCCACAGAGCCCTCATCTTGAAAAAGGCTGTTATCTTGCAACAATTTCCAAAAAAACCCCAAAACCCCACAAAGTAGCCAAAACAAAATATTTCAAACATTGATAAAAATGTCATGACACATTCAGGTTTATTACTCTTACCCTCAACTGTCTTTTGTACTAGGTGTTGGCTGAATCCAACCCTTCATATTACGGTTTCCTGTGGCGCTGGTTTGACGAAATCTATACCGTCCTGGATTTTCTACTCCAGCAGCACTACCTCTTCCGGTGCAGTGCTTCTTTTTCTGAAAACTTCTACGGCTTGAAGAGAGTTGCACTGAAAAGGAAAAGGAATCAGCAGATGTCCTTGCCAACTGCTGGACTTCCCCAAAAGCATCATTGGAAATCTCTCTGCTTGTTGGTCCTTGTTCCGTATCTGAGAACTAAACTGGAAAAGTTGATCTCCCGTCTCCAGGAAGAGGATGATTATTCTATCCACCCTCCGTCATCTTGTTGGAAGCGGTTTTACAAGGCCTTCCTGGCTGCCTATCCCTTTGTGAACATGGCTTGGGAGGGCTGGTTTCTGGTGCAACAGCTATGTTACATTCTGGGGAAGGCTCAGCATCACTCCCCACTGCTGAGATTGGCTGGTGTGTATTTGGCTAGGCTGACAGCAGAAGATTTGCGGGCTTTGGAAAATGTACCTGTAGCTGCTGGTGACGTCCTGCAGTCATCAAACAGGTGAACAGAAGTGAAAACCCTAAAAACAATCTCCCCCCTTGCTGATTTTGCTTGCTTCCTTCAATTATTGGGTATATTTATATACTCACAATGTTTGTATATCATTTAAAAAGTAATACTCGCCAGGTGGTTAATCATTAAAAATGTAGACCATAAAGATGAAAGTTTAAGAAAAATATCTTATTCCTACACCTGAGAAAATGTAAGAAACAACAAAAGCATTTTCAGCAAGCATCCACAAAGACTGAAATAGGTCAAGACTCTCTAAAATCTATCATTTAGGCAGTCCTTGACTTACAACCATGATTGGGACTTTAAATGATTGGCATTTTAAGAGTGGCTCCTGATTTTATGATCTTTTTTGCCATGGTTGTTAAGAAAATCACTGCAGTTGTTGAGTGAATCATATGGTTGTTAAGCAAATCTAGTTTCACCCATTAACTCTGCTTGTTGGAAGCCAGCTGGGAAGATCACAAATGGCAACCACATGACCCTTGGACATTGTAAATACCTGCTGGTTGCCATGTACCCAAATTTTGATCATGTGACTGGATATGTTAAGTTAAGGACTGGTCTTTTTTTTTTTTCAGTGCTGTTGTAACCTTGAGCTAAATAAATGGCTGTAAGTCAAGGATTACCTGTGTTTTTTAGCAAGTACACCTACAGAGTAAAGAAATGGCTAAGATTTTTCCTATTTTTGAAGATCAGTTTCTCTAACAGTCATTTGAGAGCCATATGTTGAGTGGGAATTTTCTGTTTACAACTTTTTATATTCTCCTATTTTTTCTTCCTCAAACTAATCTTACAAAAATTTGGGGGTGTTATACCTCCAATTGCTAAATGCTGGAAACCAAGTATTTGGATGAATAGTTGTATCTCGGGGATTTATGGCTTTTTTTCTAAGATAATTCAGGAGATTGACTTTTTATTGTAACCCTGAATTTGCATCTTGACACTTTGCGTGTTTCTTAATAATAGTGTGAATTTTGTTACTAATTTATTTTTTATATCTTTCCCCTTTCTGCAGCATGAAAGAGCAAATACAGTCAGCTGGGAAAAAAATCTTAGGGGCCCTGGCTTTCTCCCTCTCCACCGGCCTCTCTGTGGGCATCTTCTTCCTCCAGTTCTTGGAGTGGTGGTATTCGGCTGAGAATCAGGAGACCATCAAATCGTTGACTGCTATGCCAATCCCACCACCACCTGTGCACCTGGACTACGAGACCAATTCACCTCTTTTGCCAAAGCTCAAGACAATATGTCCATTGTGTCGTAAAATCCGTGCCAACGATACAGCCCTCTCCACCTCTGGCTTTGTTTTCTGCTATCGCTGCATCTACCCTTATGTGAAGCATCACCAGCGGTGTCCCATCACTGGCTATGCCACTGAACTTCAGCACCTTATCAAATTATACACACCTGAAAACTGACAGGTCCATTCTTCAATTTTTATATAAAAACTGAAATGCTACATTGCAGAATTGGGTGGGGTTTTTTTTTATTGTAGTAAGCATGACCTTTAAGAGGGTAGCTCTTTGGAGCTGTTATATTAGCAGTTTGGAGAATAAATAGAAGTCAACTCTTGTCTTTGGACCATCTCACCTAATATCTAATAAGTGAAAACAGATTAGCTGAGAAAGATTAGACAGAGAGAAGGCCCAATCTGTTTCTCATCAGTATGACTTGAGGCACATTTCCAAGGGTAAACTACTTTTCCTAGAAACAATTGGTCATTAACTGGCCAGCTCAGGGTTATAGACCAAGTTGTGAGCAGGTTTCAGAAAAAAAATAGCTTTAATAGAAGCAGCCTAGAACTAAGAAGAAAATTCCTGATAGAACAATTTGCCTCCAGAAGTTGTGAATGCTCCAACACTGAGGATTGGACAACCATTTGTCTGAAATGGTGTAGGGTCTCCTTCCTGAGCAGCGGGTTGGACTAGAAGACCTCTAAGGTCCCTTCCAATTCTGTTATTCTATTCTAATTTCATCATACATTATACATTGATAACTTTCAGTTGTACACTGCTGTAAGTGACCATGAAAAGACAGAAAAGCTGCTGAGAGGAACCTAAGCAGCTAACCTTTAAATATTTTCTAGCAGCAGCAAGGTAGCTGTTGTCACCTATAAAGCATTCACAGCAAGGAGCTGGGTTATTTACAAAACCTCATCTTCCTCATTTCTGTCCATCCCACCAGGTCCAACTAGAGGGGCACACTCTGGGTCCTCAATTGAAGAAGTGGGTCCTAGGTCCACTATGACATAGAAAGCGGGCTTTTTGTCATAGTACCTGTCTTCTGGAACACCCTATCCCCAAGGTTATATTGGCCCTTGATGCTACTGATCTTTTGCAAAGCACTAAGATTTGGATGTTCTCCAGAATATTGGGATTGGAAAGGATAGTCTATGAAATGAGATGAGATTGTATTGTTCAGTTATTGGGTTTTTAGTAATCACTGTAGGTTCTTCATATTTTCTTGGTCATTGTTTTTGCATTGTTTTTATGTTTGCTTCCCAAAATCACAGCTGCAAGCCCTGTAAGTCAAATAAATGATACATTCCTCAAAATAAACACACAAGAAACTGCTTAACAGAGATTGCCTTTGGACATCATGATAAATATTAACATTGTATCACAAATGCTTTTATGTTGCTTCAATCAGTTTTTACTTTAAGAGACTATGAGAAGAACAAACCCAGAACAATCTGAGATTTGAATTCTAACTCTTCTGGAACAAGTGCAAGATTATAAGCTTCTGTTTGATAAAATGAAATAGGTTACAAATACACACCCAACCATTTGGGGGACTCAACAAGATGTTTGAACTGTTAAATCCGGGATCTTTTTGATGCGTTACATAAAAAGGTTTAATGGGGAATAGAAAACTGGCATTTTTTCTCCCATGCTACTTGAAGCTTCTAGATAAAATGCAGGGGATTGATTCTGGATTTTTTGTTTTTGGAATATTTTTTGCTTCCTTAATGGTTTTAACATAAGTCAGCTTGGTAGGGTGACAGATCACTCAATGGTTGTGTTTACAAAAATGGCTGTGTTTACAAAATATCAGGATCTGCTAGATATATCCAATGCATAAAACATTGCTTACAAATTAAGATTGCTCAGAATAGCTCAACATGTGTGAATCCATTCCATCTGTTTTCCATCAACCTAAACTGTCTCCCTCTTGTTTGAGGAAGGAACAACTATTTGTCTATAAGTAGCACTGAAATACATCTGGCAGTCTATAGTTAGGTCATTTTCATCCATCCTCCAAAGTCAATTTTGTAGTAAGCCCATCAAGATAACTTATTAATGAAGGCTCTCTGAATGTGGATTTGTCTCCAACACCAAGCCTTACAAGATCTCTGGATTTCAGCAAGACCCCACAGCTCAAACTTGTTTTTTGCTTTCCTTCTCCTTTCTGTCTCATCGGCCTTTTGTTTCAAGCCAATTTTTTCTACCCTTCCCAAAAGACAGTCATCTACGTGCAAAGTCCACCATGGAAGGCCTCTTCTATACAATATCATGGCAACATAGCCTATTGATCTGTTACGCTAGTCATTTTCTTTATCTGGATCAGTAACATAGACTTACAGTGTTGAATTTATGTTTACTGACAAATAAAGGGAGACTACTATAGATATATTTCAAGCTATTTAGCTCTCATCAGCTAGCCATAACCTTTTGGGATTCAAACCTAGACTACTTGCATATTCAGTAGATGTACAGACTTTCAGAGTTTACAAACTGTTGTCCTTTGTATGCAAATCTTGCAACTCTGTGTCCTCTGCTACATGAGTCTTTTTAAAAATAGAATGTTACTAGGAAGAATTCTTTCAGAAATACCTTGTATAAGCATAACATTCTTGTTACTGCCTCTGGTCTTGTCAACAGTAAGCCATCATCTGTACAAAATAAAATCCAGTTGTTACTGTTTTCATAGAATCAGTGTTGGAAGGGACCATTTGGGCCTTCAGTCCAATCACCTGTGCAAGAATCCAAATCAAAGCATCCCCTCTCCTTCACCACATCCAGTGAAAGGAGGTCCACTACCTCCTATTATGCAGCTTTTACTGTTAGGTTTTTCAGACTAGCATCATCAAAAGTTTATAACATCATGGAAACAGTGCCCAAATAATCACATCATAGAATCAGAGTTGGAATGGACCTAGATGGTCTTCCTTTCCAACATCCTCAAGCATTAATTGTACTTATGTTGGAACAAAATCTCAAACAATTTGTCATCCACATATCCAGTTTTATACAGATCTTGTTTTAAAGTAGCATTATTTTCCATTTCTTTTACTTTGAAAAAGATGTATTTATTTATTCATATAACTACTCTACTGCAATACGACTTGAGGTGATGAATACACACATAAATATAATTAAAAAATAATAAAATGTTGTATCCAGGCAATTTTACACCACCAAATCCCATGAATAATCAAGTTGGGCAGAAACTAGTTAACCCAATATCCAGGAGAAAAATCAGGTCTTAAGAGACTGCTAAATAAGGCAATCCAAATAAATAGGGCGATCCAAATCTCTCATCTATTGGGCAGGTCTGGTGACAAAGAAGGTCATCTGGATTCTATCATCTGCTTGAGTGATGGGACTAAGAGAACATCCACCCTATCCAATCTTATTGGATGACAGAAGTAATCAGAAACAGTTTGTGCTGCAAATAACCAGATAGTATACTACAAAGTTTTAATTAACAGTGTCTTAGGATTTTAAAAGATTCAACTGTTTATTTGCCATTCCCTGTGAAAAACATCATTTTTTCCTATAGGACCTATAGGTCCATTCTAAACTTTGTATTTACCCTGGTGGTCCCTTTTTTACAATAAAAAGAAGTACATATCTTTCTCTGGCAAGAAAATGCCTTTGCTGTGAGAAAGAACTAGCTTCTGCATTTTTAACTCCATCTGATATTTGCTTCTAGGATTTTTCTTTGACATGTCAGTTGTCAACCCTTGTAACTGGAAGGAACTGGTGTTCTCCATTCTAAAAACTGTAGCAATTTTTCTATTTCTGCTTCCCAGAGAAAGTGAGAGGAATAACTCAAGTTTTCATCCACCAATCACTGAACAAAAAGAATCTTTACACGTGCAAAGTCTACTTAAACTACTTTAAATGCAATAGATTCAACCCCTCCATCCCATGAAACCTATTTCTGTCCCAAACATGTCCAGCAATAACTTAGAACTAAGGAGAAATCTCCTGACAGTTAAGAACAGTTGATCAGTGGAACAACTTGCCTCCAGAAGTTGTGGATGCTCCAACACTGGAAGTTTTTAAGAAGATGTTGGATAACCATTTGTCTGAAATGGTATAGGGTTTCCTCTAAGCAGGGGGCTTGGACTGGATTCTCAAATACCTCCAAGGTCCCTTCCAACTCTTGTTATTCTATATTCTGTTCTATTCCGTACTATGTTCTGTTCTATATTCTATATTCTTTTCTATTCTATATTCTGTTCTATTCTACTCTATTCCGATTCCTACTCCGACTCTACTCTCCCACAGATCCAGAGACAAATGCAAACGGAGAATTCCCAGGGGACCCAGACTGCCAAAACCAGCTCAGAGAGAAGATTACGTGATCACACCCTGGTCAGAGTCAAAACCAAAGTTCTGACAATACCAGTTCAGACTAGACTTCACTCATCATTGCCTTTGGCACACCTTGCAGGAACCTCTTTGTCAGACCATGTACAGTACTCCAATACTGTAGCCACTCACATTATTTTTGCAATTCAGCATCACAAAATGATATTTCTAGGAAGATATATTGAATAGATTTAGAATGTGGGCATAAAAAGCCACGGAAGGCACCACTAGTCTCCTAGGTGGCCACTTTTCATCCAACTTTCTCTGTTCCTTAATGGTGAACAATTGCCGGTCCCACTCAGCCTCTGGGATGGGCCTTCTGCTCTTCTTGTCATGTCTCTTATGTCATGGTTCCTACTATCCGCTAAACCAGAGGTCCCCAAATTTGGCCACTTTAAGACTTGTGGACTTCAACTCCCAGAATTCTCCCAGCCAGCTGGCTGGAGAATTCTGGGAGTTGAAGTCCACAAGTCTTAAAGTGGCCAGGTTTGGAGACCCCTGCGCTAAACCAGCATTTATCATCCTTGACAGCTTTAAGATGCGTGGACTTCAATTCCCAGATTTTTGGCTGGGGAATTCTGGGAGTTGAAGTCCACAAGTCTTAAAATTGCCACGGGTGAGGAACTCTTCGCTGAGCCCTGGTTTTCTTAACTGTGGTTTCTTGAAAACACTCTAAATAATTAAAGTTCAGTTTACCCTATAAGAAACGATATACCTTCAATATAGGCGTATTCAGCAGGGGCCGCGTTGCTCCGACATTTTAAAGTCCCGCGTCAAGGGAGGGAAGGACTTCCGGACGAAGCTGCCGGTCCCAACTCGGTAGGCCTAGAGCAGTCTGGATCTGACTTCCTGTTTCCGGTCGCTCACATGATCCTTTTAAACTTCAACTCCCAACAATTATTGCGCGAGGGAAATATCAAATTTTCTCACGAGAGTTTCCTTCCCATCCGCCCCTTAGCTCAAGGCTTCAACTGGGCGGTCCTTTTTTTTTTTTTGCGTGCTAGTAAATTCTGTAATCCAAAATATTTTTGAATACATTCCATAACTGCATTCTGTATTCTATTTTCTTCAGTTTATCTGCTAGCCAAACTTTGGACGTGCAATTGTTTAGACTATTGGGCAAAACGAGTCTAGGTTTCGATAGCTTTTAAGATACATCTGTTGTAATAATACTGTATTTTAGTTAATCTATAATGCCACATGCTACTAAGATTTTAAAATCAGTCAACTGTGATGTTTTAAGTTCAATAAAATATTTAAAATACTTTTTAAAAAATCATGTAGGCAAACACTCAAAAAAATCCAAAATGGGGTATGTTTTGCAGACCTTTGCAGCCAAAGAAAGATTTAAACTACGGTAATAAAGTGACTGCTTTACCAAACTTTTTTCATGGTAAATCTATTAGTCTTTTAAGATGCTGCAGGTGTTTTATGAATGGGAAGGACACTTTGATTTGCTTTATAAATGAAAAATGACTAGGCTGGGACTAAAACAGTAAAGAACCACAATCTAAAAATAGGAGTGGGTGAGGCAAGGGGTTTACCCTTACTTGGTCTCCGACCAGTGGAATCCATAATCAACGTGGCAGAGGTTAATATCACATTTTTTTCTCTTTAACCAGTAATTTAGGGGAAAACAAAAAAGAAAATGTCATCCCATTTATGTTTGATTGAATGTTATCGCCAGGGCGATGAGGGGGTTATTGGCTTTATATTGGGTTTTTATCTTCATAAGCCATCAGAGGTCACTGTGTGGGGTGACATAAATTTTCTTCAATAAATAAATAAATATTAACTGAGAAAGAAAAACCTAGTACAGGTAGTCCTCAACTTAAAACAGTTCATTTAGTGACTATTGAAAGTTATAATGGCACTGAAATGTGACTTCTGACCTGCAACGTCCCCATGGTCACTTGATCAAAATTCAGACTCTGGGCAACTAATTCATATTTATGATAGCTGCAGTGTCCTTGGGTCATGTGGTCCCCTTTTGCAACCTTCTGACAAGCAAAGCCAATGGGGAAGCCAGATTCACTTAACAACTGCAGTGATTCACTTAACACCTGTGGCAAGAAATGTAAAATGGGACAAAACTCATTTAACAATTATCTTGCTTAGCAAAAGAAACCTTGGGCTCAATTGTCATAAATTGAGGACTACTATAGCTGGAAGCCAACTGTAAAAACTTAGGTCATCTGATCCACATTAGCCAACTGCAAACCTCAGATGCAACTGGCATCAAAATGTCTGTTTAAAAATAGTATTTATTTCATGGAAGTGTTGGAAGAAATATCCTTCTGGGATCAGTTCCAAGTCGGGAAGAAAGACTGGAAACATGGTGACTGCTTGGAAAGTTGGTTTATCGGTGGACAGGATCACATGGCTTGGAGATCCTGGGTGAAAAGGGAAGAAATGCAGAGAGTCCCTGAGTTTTATGCCCTCTGTTGGGATTTGAATTTGAGCTCGTATTCTGATTGGTTGTCAGACTCCCATGGGGCCATCCAGGGGCAACTGTAGGCTGTCCTGAATCCCAGGCTTGGTTGAGCCTTGCTGGATGATGATATAATGAAAGGGCTTTGGGCAATTCCTATTATGGCTCTACCTGGAGTAGATCTTTGTTATGTAAAATAGACTGGCCCAGGCATTAACAAAAATGGGGGGGGGGGGGCTAAGTTTCTGCCTCTCTAGAGTTTCTACTTCTCATTTAGAAATATTCTGCCTTTTTAATATATCCTAAAATATTTTATTTTCCTAGGAGACAGGTGGGTTTAACTTCCAACAGAAGAAAAAAACAGAAAAGAGAAACAAAGAAAGAGGGTTGGGCTTAGCAAAAAAAAAAAAAAAAAGATTGGATTGAGAGAGCAAGTGTCATCAAAGGAACAAAAAGGTAAGCTTAATTAAAATGGAGAGAGTGCCTCACTGGAAAACTGGTTGCAAAAGGAACTGGTGAGGCTTTAAGCAGACATGAAATAAAAAGAACCACATTAATACAATCCTGATCCCAAGAGTTTGTGTGTGACTTTGCCCCCTGTGTCTTGGAAAAGTCTGTTATTCTTCCAGTTTTTCTGCTTGGGCACTGTTTCCCACTCCCAACCTCCAGGATTTTTTTCTCCATTTTTTTCTTTTCTGGTTTTTCTCAAACAAAGTACTGAGGGCTGCTGTCACTCTCTATTGTTTTTATTTTCTAAGAAGGCTCCTAGAAATTGTGAGAGGTTCATTTATTGTTGGAAATAAAGATAGTTATTTGAGACTGATATTTAATTTTCACTTTAGATTCAGTCAGACCAGGAGTGCTATCCAGCAACTGGTATGTTACCAAGCACATTCATTGCACACCTGACTGACATAGGGTGTTCTGATTTTAGGGGTTTCCTGTTCTCAAAAAGTTTGGCGAGGCAGGCACTTCAAAGAATAATTTTCTTCGCCAGGACAAAAGTTAGGGGCCCTGCAAGCAATTAATTAGAATTATTTTGATGATTATTTCTGACGGCAAGAGCATAATAAGTGACAATTTTGAAGAAGATGCTTTAATTTTCTGATCATTTTCCCTACACATTTATTCCAATTTCTCCTTTATTTCTGATTTGTGTCATTTTATTTTTCCTTGCTTCTTTATGGCTGAGTCAGGGGTTTGATTAACCCATAGTCCATGAACTTCACAAGGCATTCTCGAGCCACATTGATAATGTGTTGTCTTTTAGCATCATCTACTTCTTTACCGATGATGGTCAGGATTTCCAACATTTCGCTCTCCACCAATTTCTTTGCCAGCTCTTGATCTGCGTGGATTAAATTGTAAACAATCACCACCCCACGGTGCTGGACCTCCTGCTTTTCGTGAAGGCAGAGTCTCTGCAAAATCTCCAGCCATTGGATTGTCTAAAGAAATCAGAGTTATTTGTCTGAAGAAATCAGAATGATTACCATGTACACCATGCAGTTTTGTTCACGGGCCCTATTAGAAAAGTGTGAAAAGGATTATACTTTAGGATATTATTCATATTAAAAAGGTGAGTGTGGCAAACATTGTTTTTTAGAAAACTAAGTAAATTAGTATTGCAACAGCCACAGATAAGAGTGGGAAAAAAAGGAGAGCAGCAGAATGATGTCTCCCCTCCTTCAAAGAGCACAGGTAGTCCTTTTTGTTTATATGTTCTTGAAAAACCCTACTACATGAAAAGATAACTAGCAGGAACCACAGAATTATATAAAGCAAATCAGAAATTTGAAACCAACTTTAACCTCCCATCTTTAACTACGCACTGAGGTTGAAAAACAAGAAGAGACTTACCACTTGAGTTAACTTATGACAGAGTGTCTTATGGGCTGCAGTGAGCATTGCAAGGGCTCCTGCAGCTGCATTCTGGACTTTGTCATCATCCTCACCACATAACAGGACAATCAACTTGAGTCTGTCATTTCCTTCAGCAATGAATCTATCTTGAACCTGGAGGGGGAAAAAAATCAATCAAAGGAATGCTCCATAAAATACAGGAATACTGAACATTCCTAGATAAAGAAGCTGTAGACTGGAGATCCCTTCACCAGAATTTTCAGGAAATGGAAATGCTTACCTCTTTATTAACTACAAGGTTGCACATACATTCTGTGGCTGCTTGTCGGAGCTGATCATGATTTTCAAACATGTAGTTTTCAATGTCTGGTAGAGCTTTTTCTTTGATGATCTTTTGTCTGAAAGAAGCATGTGGATTTTAATTACTCTAACAGGGTGCGGAAAATGAAAACTTTGAAACTGTCAGGAACTCTGAGAATAGGCCAATCTCTACTTTGTGAAACTTGGCTCAAAGACAAGTCTCCCTTTTAATCATAGTTTACTGCAATGAAAAGATCTTTTGGCTTCACCAGTACTGTATTAAGTCCTCAGATGCTGTAGCTGTTGCTATGGTGATGCAAAGTGTTTTTTTTATATATAAATCCATCTGTTAGAACGCTGGTTCAGGGCTTTTTATACAACCAATGTAATGTGAATTGGATGACTTTGAAAACCCATACTTTATTTCATCTCCTTCCTTGGAATGGAGGAATGACTTATACAGCGCACTGGCATTCAGATATGCCCTTCATCCATTCATTCCAGTTTTCTCTGATTATGTTAGATATTTCTTATGTATTTCAAGGAAATATTTAAGTCAGAAATCATGGACAATCTTAATTGTCCAGAATCTGAATACTGAATTAATTTTTCTGCTGCTATAATGGAATTGGGAAAGTTTAGGAGCTCTAATTCATAATCACATAGCATAATCTGCTATTCCTGATGAAATCTTTTGTTGTTAAGTGACTAAAAATACAGTGATATACACCATATAATGGCAGATAGGAAAGCACTTCAGCGGGTTAATGTCATTGCCCAGAAGATCATTGGTTGCTCACTCCCCTCTTTGGAAAAGTTTATAGCTCCCGCTGTCTTAAGAAAGTTCAAAACATTCTCAAAGATCCATCTCATCCCGGGAACCCTTTTTTTGAACTATTACCATCTGGCAGATGGTACAGAATAATAAAAAAAAAGGACAAATAGGCTGAAAAACAGCTTCTATTCGAGGGCAGTAGCTCTCTTGAATTCTACTGTATAGTGCGGTGTTGATGCAGTGTTGGGAGTTTTCGGTTCAATGTGTGGAGGGTGAAGGATGTGTGTTTGTGTTTATTTTCATGGTAATGGTCATGATGTGCACTGAAGATGGTGTTTGATTTCATTGTATGAGGTGCAATAACAATAAAAGTAAAAGTAAGTAAAGTAAAACATAAGAGTTAACAATAAAGCTTCTGTGGAGATTTATAATCTAAATCAGTATTTCTCTTTTAGATGTGTGGGCTTCAACTCCTAAAATTCCCTAACCCATTGCTGGGATATTCAGGGAATTGAAGTCTTCATGTCTTAAGGTTGCCAAGGCTGAGAAATTCTGATCTAGGTAAAAGAACATCATCTCATCAAATCTTAGATTAGCCCCCACATTCCTGGCCTTCAGTAAGGCCCAGAAGACATGGCTCTCCCACCACACGTGGAGAGGGGTTCAATCAATGGTGAAGAGCTTTTATAGTGGTTGTGCTGAGTTTGATGCAATGAATTTTGCTACTGATGATGTTTATTTTTATCCAAGTTGGTTACTGATCATTTTTGATATATTGGTTTTTAACCTGTTTTCTTATTGGATTACTAGCTAGATACCTATGCTTCACTACGAAACTATGTCGTTGGGCTTAGTTTTTGGGGAGGGAAATAAGGAGAAAAAAAATATCTGCCTCTGCCTACCAGCATCCATCGATATTCATCTGGCTGGTGTCCTGTCAGGGTGTAAGAGAGTTGAGGGCTGTTTGGAAACTGAAGCAGTGTTTGCTGTATGAGCAAGAAGGAGACAGTAAGGAACCTGGGTGTGGCTTATCTCAACTGTTCTGTACTAAAGCTGCTTGGTGGTGTGAAACTAAAGCTGAAACTGAAACTCCTCTCCTCTGCTTGTGTTTTACATTTGGAACAATTTTTTTTTCAGGTGGGGAGGGGGAGTAGAACTCCTTAGCATCCGAATGTGTTAATAATAATTTCTGAAATACTAATGCTGTGATGGTCATTTCGAAAAATCCTTTCTTAGTGAGCACCTAGAAGCCAAGAGGGACATACATGCCAAATTTTAAGTTTTTAGGCTTTATGGTTCTGGAGATTTTGGAATGATGCATGAGTGGTATTTTGCTTTTATATATAGATAGATTGTTTTTAACTGTTGTGAGCTACTCAGATGAGCTGCCCTACAGAGCAAATAAATACATAAATGGAAGGAGAAATGACATGATAAAATATAGCAGAAGAAAAAAGATCACAAAAACTTTGGTTAATAAGAAAAATATATGAAGAAATATATGAGGATATTCCTGGTAAGGTTTTTCTGAATCAATAGGATCAGCCAGTTAGAAATAATCTAAACACAGTTAGTTGTCTCACCTGAGTTTGTCACTTCTTCCAGAAAAGTTGGTGAGTCCTAGCAATGCCTCATAATTTTGTAGCCCATCGCGCTCAGTATTCAACAAACTGACCAGTGGCCGCACAACTTCATACACCTAGGATGAAAACAATAGTGTAGAATCTAAATGCTAAGGGGACTGGCATAATGGGAAGAAGGAATAACCTTGTGGAACAGAAGGAAGAGTTAACTTACAACCAACTTTTGGAAAAAGCAAACAGGAGTTTTGGCTAAAATTTTAACCTTAGACAAGACCTTCCTAAGTTCTTTCAAAGATAATGAGAAAGAGGGGAAAAACACATTCAGACCTGCAAGATTCTGTGGCTTAATAATAAAAATAGCATTAGTGTTCACAACTTTGCTTTCCTGCCTAGCTTGAAGAATTGACACTTGAAGGAAAAAACTGATGCGGAATGGTTAGAAGTGTTGAATATGTTTACCCTGAGACTGCAGAGGTCACGATAGCTATCTTCAAATATTAAAAAGGCTGTCATATAGGAGATGGAGAATTATTCAGAGATGTTTCAGAAGATGGGATAAGAAACAACGGATTCAAATTACGAGAAAGTAGATTTTGTTTGGATATTACAAACAACTTCTTAACAGGAAAAGATATTCAATAGTGGAACAAAGTGAGGCAGCTTCATATATTTATATACATCTCCAATTATTGAAATGCAGCTTGTTCCCACAATTGCTTTACCGTTTTATAAAGATGTTTCAGGACACATAAATTTACTCACTCTCTCCCCAGGGAATGCTATGTCAGGGTTGGAAATGGCAGCAATCTTGGCCAGGGCATGGGAGGCTTTTATTTTGCCAACATCTGTACCTTCCAAGGCCAGTGGTATAAGGGCCTAAAGGTGCAGAGAAAGAAATTATAAGCTAAACACTTGATGTACTGATATAATTTATATCCAGTCTACAATATCGGTTCTTACAAAAAGACATAATATAAAAGCAAAACATATGTCCAGGAAAAAAAAAAAAAGGGGGGGGTTTCTGTGTTAACATCATAGAAATGAAGGAAAATAGTTTGTATAAATCCTAATTATTGTAGAAATGGAGGAAATAAGAGTGGAAGGAAGGAAAGGAAAGGAAAAGAAAGGAGGATGGAATAACTATTACATTTTTAAGGCTTTTATAATTAATATACAATCAAATTATATCTATGAAGGAGACACAGGTTACTTTTAAGGATTTGACTCAATCCTTGACAATACAGGTACTCTTCACTTAAAGACCATTCATTTAGTGAGTGGTTTGAAAAAAAAATGATTTATGTCCAGTCCTGCACTTATAACTGTTGGAGTGTTTCCAAACTCACATGATCATGATTTGAGTGATTAGCAACTGTTGTGCAAGTCAGTCACAGCATACGGTCATCATGGGATTGCAAATTGTGACATTCCCTGCTGGCTTACCAGCAAAGCCAATGGGAAAGCTGAGAAGTAGCAAGTCATGGTCACACGATGTCTTATTTCATAGCGGTATGTGATGCACTTAATAATTATGAAATTGCTGGAAATGCCATTGCTGGGTGGGGCAGTCACTTAATGTTTTGCTTAATGAGTGCTTCCCTTTGAGGTGGAGTTGCCATTACCAATTAGGGTTGTGTATATTGATAATAATGTACAAGTGTATAGTATAGACTAGGCCACTAACTACATCCAAATTAAAAAAGGACATCAAATGACCCCAAATACAGATCCCAAAATTGGACAACTACTAAAAAGAAAAATGGTCAGACTAAATTGCAGTCTAAAACTACTCAGCCTCAAGCTCAGATGGAGCTGGGATGCTGTTCAATATGTAGGATTAAAAAAACAGTGGTTTAAATTACAAAAAAAAGAGATTTTGGCTGAACATCAGAAAAAATGTCTTAGTGATAAGAGCTGTGCATAGGAACTTGGCCATTGTCTTTGTACTTTGTGTCAACTAGGCCACAATGACAAGCAATAATGTGATAGCCACTAGATTTTTGACCTGGTTATATGCACATCATGTAAACCTAGCCCATCTATTGCAAATAAAGAAACTGTAGGAATGATACAGATACAGATAATCAGAGTTAGAAGGGACCTTGTAGACCATCTAATCCAATCCCCCGCCCAAGCGGGAGACCCTACACCATTTCTGACAAATGGCAGTCCAATCTCTTCTTGAAAGTCTCAAGTGATGAATGAGTTACCTTTCCACCCCCTTGAGCAACAATGATACCACGATCCTTGGAGTCATCACACAAAGCGAGAAAAACTCTGCAAAGGAACAGAGATGAGAGAACCATTTTTCATTACAATTCTTGCTCATATTCCTGGCTTATATTTCAGTGTATACTGTTTTTTTAATGGAATGCTGTAACAAACAAGGGGACACAGCAATCTGGCTTACAATTCAATCAGGAAGGATCACAAAGAGCGAGAGAATAACAGAGTTGGAAGGGAACTTCGAGGTCTTCTAATCCAACCCCCTGCAAAAGCAGGAAACCCTACACCATTTCAGACAAATGGTTGTCCAATCTCTGATTAAAAACTTCCAATGTTGAAGCATTCACAACTTCTGGAGGCAAGTTGTTCCACTGATTAATTGTTCTAACTATAAGGAATTTGTTCCTTCGTTCTAAGTTGCTTCTCTCTTTGATTAATTTCCATCCATTGCTTCTTGTTCTGCCTACAGATGCTTTGGAGAACAGATTGACCCCCACTCTCTTTGTGACAGACCTTTAGATAGAATTACCTGGCTAAAAGTTCTTTCGTCTGATCTGTCAAAATAGCAGTGTCTGCCTTCACCATGCAAACCAAGGCTGAGGTGACTCCAGCTTTGATGAGACGCTTCACTCGTTTTGTAATGAAGTCTTTTTTGTCCTATAGGGAGAAAAGAGAAATGAGACTTGCCTGTTGATGATGGAGTCGTCTTAAGTAACAAAACAAATTGGTGATCCTTAGAAGAGTGATGATGCCTACTGTTGTGGCCCGCCGGCAGCTGACAGAGCCAGCAGCAGAGTTGGACAGTAGTGAGGAGGTTGGGGAAGCACCTGGGCCACTCTTGGAGGCTGGGGAGGGCTCGGACGAGGGCTCTGCATCGGAGGCAGAGATGGGGCTAGGTCAGGCTGGCAGTCATCAGCTGCCTTCAGACTCAGACAGCAGTGAGGCGGGGGAGTTTCTGGAACTGGTTCCTAGCCTGTGCATGCGCATGAGCAGGGCTACCATAAGACAAGAACAATTAAGAAAGCAGGGTTGATTCAGGAGTAAGGCCACATCTCAGATGATTAGCCCCTCCCATAGGACATAAAAGAGCGAATGGGACGTGTGCTTTTGCAGGAAGCAGTTCGTTCGTCTGGTCAATTCAAGCTTTGACAAGTTCTGTTTGACTGTGTCAAGTTTGGCCTTGCCCTGCATTTGGCAATTAGTTCTCTGACAGCATTCCAAGTGTGATAAGATGGGTGTTTATAAACATTCCCCTGAAAGAATGTTTGTGAAGCCTTGCAGGCTGTGAATGAACATAATTCACAGCTGTGGAAATGAAAGAGGTTTTGCTGGAACTAAGATTGTATTTTATGCTTTCTAAGGAAGCATAGGCCAGAACACCTACCTTGGGATGTTCCTCAGGTACATGTTGCTTAGAAAACTTAGCCAGCTGCACAAGTTCAGGGATAAGTTCTTTGACATCATAGCTGTTGGTGCAGTTCACCAAGACGCTGGCCACAGAGTACAAGATAGTCTTGTCGCTTGTCTGCATGCAACCAAATGAAGAAATTTCAGTTTACTATATACCACCAGGCATTTCAAATGTGAGTGGTCTCTCCAGGTGGTTGCCTGACATTTGAAAATGTCTCTCCTGAGCCCTAGGGAACAGGGATTTAGAGCAAACCAGGTTGTAGATTTCCTACCTTGGCTAATTCAAACATGGCTTGCATGGCCGGCTCATCTTGTACAAAATCATCCTTCACGTCAGCATCCAAAGTCAAGTAAGCAAGGCCTTCCACTGCCCACTTTCGTGTACGGGTATCAATGGTGGGATTGCAAAGCCATCTGAATGAACAAGACAGTTATAATGCCTCTTGCAGTACAGATGTTTTGGTGAGAAAGAAACTGCTTGCGCAAGAATTAGGATTTTCTTCCAGCCTGTCTTTCCCTTCACTATAAAACCTTAAGAAGAATCCAGTGTATCAGCATAATGCTTATTTAATTTAGCATGATATGAAGTCTCTGGAAAAAGAATGGAAGGGGGTGAGGAGGAATAAACAATCAAGAGATTGCTTCTCCCTAAGGACATTTGCCTGTCCTGTTGGATTAGATAATTGGTCCCTTTTCTTAAATGTTGCCATCTTACAGGACTTGGGAAGCATGACTTCTCCATGGTAGCTCCTGCCCTATAGAACATTCTTCCCTTTCAGGTTTGGCACATCCCTATCCTTTTAACGTTCCAAAAAGCACTCAAAATCTGACTTTGCTGGGATAGGGTGAGCTAAGTTGTAGTGATATTTCAATGTTTTTGGTTTTAATATTTTTATGGTACATGAGATATAGTTTTATCTCTTAGTTGTGAACTGCCCAGAGTTTGGTACAAGATTGGAAAAGAGAAGAGAAGACAGAGGAGAGGAGAGAAAAGAAAAAGAGAAAGTCTCTTGGCAGCATATCTCATAGACCAGAAAAAGTACAAAGTGCAGAAAAAGTGTTTTAATCATTCAAAGGCACTGTACCATAAGGGGTATTGTAAATAAGAGTGGAAAACTCTCCTTAAAATTTCCAAGAGTCTGCATTTATCCCACAGCAGCACTAAAGACACAGTATTTTATTGAAATCTATATAGAGGTAGTCCTCAACTTATGACCACAATTAAGCCCACACTTTCCTATGCTAAACAAGATAGTTGTTAAATGAGTTTTGCCCCATTTTACAACCTTTCTTGCTACAGATGTTAAATGAATCAGTGCAACCATCATAAACACATGCCAGTTGCCAAGAATATGAATTTGGGGGATGCTTCTACGGGCGTAAGTGTGAAAAATGGCCATAAGTCACTTTTTTCAGTGCTGTGGTAACTTGGTCACTAAACTATTGGTTGTAAGTCGAGGACTTTATTTTTCCTTCTTTGATTTTGATTGGTCTGTTCTGTAGCCTGTCAAGTGCATTCTGGAAGCTTGCAAGGATGGACAGAAGGATGGACTGACACCAGTATGGTGTCCATAAGAGCTAGGCATTAAATCATGCTGCTTGTGGATAAGGAGTAAAAATTGTCACCAAGATTAGTCATCCTGAGCTCTATGGCTGCAGTATTTCCTCTCTTTTTAAATTGCAAGCTGATACTTGCTGCAAGATAAATGGGATGTTTCCCTACCAGACCTTACAAGGCAGGAGGCTGTGGCAGAAAAGATATGGAAGAAAGAGACTCAGGGGAGTCAACTATCTCCCCATGACCCCAGCTCCCAAAACAGACCTCCCACTCACTTGCGGCATTGTTTTGCTAGCTTTTCAGTGGATCCTTCTGCAAACTGTCTCAGGCCATAGTCGGTTCCTCCAGCAGAACCCAGCTTGCAAAGTCCCTGGCAAAAAAAAGAAAAGAAAAGAAAGATGGAATATCCATTAATCAGACTCCAGTGAGAAAGTTATTTTAGTCACAGGGTTGTAGGCTAGTCTGGGAAGTTGGGAAAAAAATATATCCTGGCACAAGACAGTGGCAGTTGATTTTCTGGCTGATAAAAAAAAAACTTCAGAGATATATCCACTGTAATCAGCTCAACTGAAAAGCATCTTTGTGTTTTGAATGATAGAAGGGTACCAACATGTTTAGAGCTTCTTGGGCCAAAAGATTTAGGCTTGAATGTAAATCTTTAGCTGAGATAAGCTTTTTATCGTTTAAGTCCCAAAATAGATTTATTCTGCTTCTGTAACTCTGGGTGAATTCTATTACAGTTCTTGCTTATCTAGAAGATTTAAAAGGATCGACATGCTAAAAGAGCCAGAGCAATTCTAAAACTCTGAAAGAAGAAAAACTAAGGAGATACTGTTGGGTGAGACCCTAAATGTCTCTTTTATTTAACATCATTGTTCTGAAAGCAAACAACTAAGAAGTGTCTGCAGGCAAACAACCAAGCTCAGAAAACACCAGCGACTGTACAGTCTTAGTTCTATCTTTGGCAAGTCAAATGCTATAACTCTGAGGTAATAAGCCTGAGAAATATTTCTCCCTAACAGAAATGTGGGAAGCTATTATCAAAGCAATTGATTCGAGATTATAGTTCTGTCTAGTCTAACACAGGTTAATGAATTAATCTGGCCTTATTTTAAGGATAGGAACTGCAATGGAGCAAATTTTTGTTTGGGATTTGCAACAATTGCTCTCTACTTGCCCATTAGGGCCACAACTTAGAAACATAGATTTTACCTTAATTATAGCTTCATTATGAAGTTTCCATATATAAATGAGCAGAGTTGTTTGCCTGATTCAGAAGACTATCATCAAACATGAGGATCAGAGGTGGTACAGGATCAGCAGCTTCTGACCAGTTCTGGAGAACCAGTAGTGGAAATTTTGAGTAGTTCGGAGAACTGGCAAATACCACCTTTGACTGGAGATTTTCAGTATCCTTCCCCTGCCACGCCCACCAAGCCACACCCACAGAATCAGTAGTAAAAATATATGGATCTCACCACTGATTAGAATAAAGATCTAAGAGAACTAACCACTAAAGCTCTGATCTTGATCTTCTCATTCAGAGTCTTTTTGTAAATTTCCTTCAGCAGGGTGATTCCATTGGTGATGATGAATGTGGCCCGGCTAAGTTTGGTCGAAGCATGGATGAGAGCTTCCACAGCTATTAGCTGATCAATCTCTCTCTCTGAACCACACAGTGCTACCATCATCTCCATGACACCATTCATGCTCAGCAGTTTGTTCCCCAAATCAAAAGGTCCTTGTAGAACTCCAGACACTGTCTGGATGGCATGTAAAGTCTTGTCCATATCCTTAGGGTCAATTTTACTCCTGGAAGCAGGGAGAAGCACATGAAAGAAAGAGAATAGTTAAGGTTAGCTGATAGCAGTTAGCTGATAAAATATTTCATAATACAGTATTTGTCCTTTGATTTGGCAGAGTAGAAGATGTGATGCCACATTGATATCAAGCATATTCCTTTTCTCAGAATTATTCCTAGCACTACCTATTCATTGTTCTTCTACTGCAAACTACAGTAAAGTAAGGGTTTGTATGTTTTCCTTTTTGATACTGTTGGAAGAAACATCCTTCTGGGTTCAGTTCCAAGTAGGGAAAGACATTGGAAACATGGAGGCTGTTTGGAAAGATGGTTTAATGGTGGACAAGACCACATGGCTTGGAGCTGTGATTGTCCTTTTCAAAGTGAAAAGGACAATCACATGCTTCAAGATGTTGGGTGAAGGAAAAGAAGGAAAGGACTGAGATGCTGAGAGACCCTTAGTTTTATACCCTCTGTTGCAATTTGATTTGAGCATGTATTCTGATTGGTGGTCAAACTCCCATAGGGCTGTGCAGAGGCAACTCTGTAGGCTGCCCTGAGTCCCAGGTTTGGTTGAGCCTTGCTGGATGATGATGTAATGAAAGAGCTTTAGACAATTCCTATTATTGCTCTACCTGGTGTAGAACTTTGTTATATAAAATAGACTGGCCTAGGCCAGAGTATTGGTCCATTAGCAAAGGTATGGGGGCTGAGTTTCTGCCTCTCTGAGTTTCTACTTTTCTTTTTAGGGAAAATATTCTGCCTTTTTAGTATATCTTAAAATATTTCATTTACCTAGGAGAGGAGTGGGTTTTAAATTCCAACAATACTTTCATTGGATTATTGGATTCTGTTTCTCTTGTTTTCTATAAAAGTTTCAAGGACCATGATCTATTGGACTCACTTAATGTACTCTTCGCAGATCAGTCTGAAGTTTTCTCTTTCGGAATCACATCTCAAGTCATCATACAACTTGTTCAGAAGAACTGAAGCTGTGAGCTGTGTATTATCTGTTAGAGGCAGACAATCGGACATCTCTGGAATCTGGCCAGCAACTTTCAAAATCTTTTTGAGACCTGGGGAAATGAAGTGGTGTTGTGGAAGTAGAGGAAGATAGAAAGGACATAGAATCAGTTTAAGTTAAAATGCAAAAAGACAATCTGTTAGATTTGTAGCCTGAAATAAGTTGGGGCAAGTTAAAAGCTGTATACAAAATTGAAGTTCACACCTTTCTTCTAAGGATACATCTGCAAGACAACACTTTTTATGGATAAATCATTTTGGAGAAAAGTATTGTGCAATATGGATTTTCTTATAAAAAGTGAGTCGTAAAACTATTTAGACAGCCATCAAACTCTATTTGGATGGAAAATCTATAATGACTGATAGTGGAGCTTCCAGTTTCAGAAATAATATACTATTTGTTGGAAAACAATAATGGAAAAAGGATTTTGCCTTTCGGCCATGTTTATTATTTTTTCAAAAGCATCCATTGTTTATGTTTTTGTTTTCTGTCTGAAACAGGATGATGGAGTAGAAGCTATTCCAAGAACCCTTGTCTTACATGATATCTCATAAACCTTAGTGTTCCACTATTAAATTTATTTTAAAAATACAGGTTTTCTTTTCACCAATACATGTTAGAGTATTGGAGATCCCAGTTCAATATGGAATTGCATTCTTTTCAGAAAATACCTAACTCAACCTTTTTCAATGTTGAATCTCCAGTAGTGGGCCGGGGACCCCTGGTGGTCTGTGAGAAAATTTTGTTTGTCCGCAGAGAAATGTTATCCCCAAAGCACCACCCAAAGCAATTAATCCAGGCTACATGGGAACACAAGGCTGCACCACCCACATGGCCCACGGGAACACAAAGCCTGTGTTGCATTGTGAACAACACAAGGTAGTGAGGGGAGGGGGAAAAGGGCAGATGGGGGGGCAACTTGCCCCACTCGTCCCTGGCCTGGCCACTGGGCTGCTTCTTTCCGCTTCTTTCTTCTGCTTTTGGTTGCATGCAAGGAAAGCAGCAAAAGTCTTTCTTTCTCTCCCCCAAATTCTGCCAGAAATGAGTCTTTGGAACCTTGCAAGCCATTTTGCTCCAAGAGACTGCGCCAGCACAATCAGTTTCACAAAGATTCATTTTTCATGGAGTTTGGAGAAAAATACTTTGGTTGCTTCTGCTGCTTTCCTTGTATGAAGCCAAAAGTCTCTCTCCCTCTCTCTCTCTCCCCCTGAGAACAGAGCTGGAGATGGTATCCTGTGATCCCAAATAAAGAATGATCAATTAGTAGGAAAACAGGGTGGGGAATTTTCTTGCAGACTTTTTGGGGGATTTTTCCAGGGTCTCTGGTCTGTGGGATTTAAAATTATGAATTTGGTGGTCCCTGAGGTCCAAAAGATTGGCGACCCTTGGTGTTGACCACTGTTCTTGATGACTGGCCTGGCTGATGGAAGATCATGAGAGTTACTTTGCATCATTGAAAGTTGAAAGAGGTTAACAGGACGAATTACATAATTTGCTGGGATCCAATTGTTTGTAAAATTCTGGATTTAGGATTATACTTTGGGCAAGACTGTAGAAAGCTATAGAAAGATGAGAGAAAGCCAGCTGCGTGACCTTGGGCCAATCGCTCACTCTTAGACTAACTCACCTTACAGGGCTGTTGTTGTTTGGGAGAAGGAAGGAATATTAAATAAGTTCACTGCCTTGAGTTGTTTACAAAAAATAACAGGTGGATAATAGATAAATAAAATAAGTCATAGACAGAAGATCTTTTAATGCCTTTGTCTCTGATTTGTGAATAAATAGCATCAGAAGGATTGGCAGAAATTTTTGCCTTTACAGGAATGGCAATAGAAATAGCAAGTAGACTTATATACCACTTCATATTGCTTTACAGCCCTCTCAAAGCAGTTGATAGAGTTGGTATATTGCTCCTAAAAATTTGGGTCCACATTTGATCGACTTTGGAAAGATGGAAGGCTGAGTCAACCTTAAGCCTGTCAGGATCAAACACTTGGCTGTGGCAGAGTCAGCCTGCAGTACTTCATTCTAACCACTACACCACTATGGCTCATGGAATGCTGAGCCTTGGGCAATTGGCAAATGGAATTAGACAGCTAAGGAGTGTAATGTGAAGTGAATACTTTGAGCAACAAGCTGACTACCGAGCTGATTGCATCAAAAGAAAGTCACACAACCCACAACTCCGCATCCAACCCCACCCCATCCAATCCAACATCACTCAAAACTAGGCATGCACACTCCTAACTACCTCTATTCCAACCACAACTGACCTTAAATGCAAGCTACTCAATGCAAGAAGCCTTGTAAATAAAATACCTGAACTTCTCCTCTTACTAAATACTGCTAAATTCAACATTATATTTGTCTGTGAAACATGGCTCAACACATCTCTCCCTGACTCCATTACCAGAATAAGAGACTATCATGTTTACCAATCAGATCATGAAATCCGTAGAGGAGATGGTGTTCAGCTATCTTCTATAAAAAGTCCCTACATCTAAAAAACATCCAAGTTACCCAGGCGCTTGCTATTCTTGAGACCATCATCTGTGAACTGTCCTTAAATATTAAATATCACATTTCAGTTCTTACTATGTTACAGAGCCCCTGATTATGACATTGAACATGCAAACAAACTAAATACACTACTATCATGGGCAGCATTCTGCCCACATACTTTTATTCTTTCTTGGTGACTTCAATCTACCTCATATTAACTGGACCCTTAACGAATGTACAACTGAACCCACACATGCAGCCTTCTACAATGCAGTAACAAATCTGGGACTAGAACAACTAGTAACCAACAAACACTAGACTTAACAACTGCCTCAATCTCACCTTCTGCAATAGTTTGAATTCAATTTATGGAATACAAATTAAAGAACCCTTTTCCAACAGTGACCACAACATGATTGACTTTTGTCTCAACATATATCCACACAAAAATCATCACAACGACAGAATCCCCAATTATAACTTCAAAAAAGGCAACATTGATCTTATAAACAATGATCTCTCATCCCTTGATTGGCAATTTCTATTCACTGGATGCAGTACTGTTGAAGATCATTACGACATATTTTTACTTGAAGTCAAAAGAGTCATCAAACTATATGTATCAATAACAACTCCCAAAACCAGAAAAAACAAATTACTCATAACAATAAGGAAGCTTCAGTCCAAAAAGGAATCACTTTGGCAGAAAAACAAATCTGGTCACGTTGCCAACTTCAAAAGCCGATACAAAATTTTTTGCCACCAATTATCACATTAAACAAGAGGAAAAACTTCTATGCACCAATTCCACCCGTGCTTTCTACAATTTTGTAAACAACAAACTTAAAGACTCAAGGCCCATCCCACTCCTGAAAGAACCTAATGGTAAAGACTACAACGACGTCATTATTAAAGCCAACCTCTTTAACACATTCTTTGGCTCAGTATTTGTAAACAGCAATGGATCATGCCCTGTATTCCTAGTCGAACCACAGACAACTACAATGATCTAATACACATCGATTTTACAGAAGACAATGTTGAAAAAGCACTAAGCAATCTAAAACCATCTCCATCTATTGGACCAGATGGAATATATGCTTACTTCTTAAAAAAGCTATCCACTGCCATAGCCGAACCTCTAAGCATAATCTTTGAAAAATCTTTCAGGACCAGCTCCTTGCCAAAACTATGGTCACAAGCCACGGTGATCCCCATCTTTAAAAAGGGAGACCCCAGCCTAGTTGAAAATTACAGACCAATCTCTTTATGCTGCGTCACCTGTAAAGTCATGGAATCAATTATTAACCAATACATTATCCTCCACTTGGAGACAAACAACCTACTCTCCAATAAACAATTTGGTTTCAGAAAAAAACTATCATGTAATCTGCAACTCTTACAGTACAAAAACATATGGATTATACAACTCGATCAGGGCAAAGCAATAGACGCAATCTACATAGACTTCTGTGAAGCCTTTGATTCAGTGGTACATGACAAACTACTCCTAAACTAAAATCTTACGGTATCTCTGGACACCTGCATAACTGGATAGAAGCATTCCTGTCAGACAACAAATGGTCAAAATTGGGAACATCCTATCAAATTCTGTACCTGTCGACAGTGGTGTCCCCCAAGGCAGTGTTCTAGGACCAACTCTTTTCATACTCTTCATAAATGACCTCTGTGATCATATTAAGAGAAAGTATGTTCTCTTCTCTGATGATGTAAAGCTATTCAACACCACAGACAATACTACTACTCTTCAAAAAGACCTTGACTTGGTCAAACAAATGGCAACTTCAAATCTCAAAAAATAAATGCTCTGTCCTCCATATTGCCCCCCCAAAAAATAAATCAGAAAATTACATACAGGCTGAGTAGTCAAGATCTTGTTGATGATCCAAACTCTGTCAAGGATCTTGGAGTACTCATCTCTAATGACCTAAGTGCTAGAGCCCACTGTAACTACTTAGCCAAAAAGACCTTAAGAGTTGTAAACCTAATCTTACGTAGCTTTTTCTCTGGTAATATTACACTACTAACTAGAGCATACAAAACATTTGCCAGACCAATACTCAAATATAGCTCATCAGTCTGAACCCACATTACGTATCTGATATTAACACAGTTGAGAAAGTCCAGAAATATTTTACAAGAAGAGTTCTCCACTCCTCTACTCATTGCAGAATACCTTATGCCACCAGACTCAAATTCTAGTCCTAGATAACCTAGAACTACACCACCTTCGGTCTGATCTAAGTATAGTATATAAAATCATACATTGCAATATCCTACCTGTCAATCAACCATAACAACACAAGAGCAAACAATAAATACAAACTCAAGGTTAACCGCACCAAACTTGATTGCAGGAAATACGACTTCAGCAACAGAGTAGTCAATGTCTGGAATACTCTACCTGACTCTGTGGTTTCTTCCCCAAACTCCAAAAACTTTAACCTTAGACTGTGTACTATTGACCTCACCCCTTTCCAAAGAGGTCTGTAGGGGGCATGCATAAGCACACCAACGTGCCTACTGTCCCTATCCAATTGTTTCTTTTTTATTTTTCTTATATGTATCCATGTATTCATAACTATGTTTTTACTTATACTAATTATCTTGTCAGCAATTGACAAAAATAAATAAATAAAATAAATAAATAAAAATAAATAAATAAAATGAATGAAAACAAGTGGCTCTATTTTCAGCCAAGTACAGGGAAAATCAAGCAAATTCAAGTTCAGGTTTTACAATCTCTTCTGGGCTGAAGGCCACACTGGATCTCTGAGCCCAGGAGGAACCAGGGCAAAAGCTAAATCTGATTTCATTCCATTTTCATTTCAAAATGAATTGATAAGGAGTAGAACAACTAAAGTGAATTTCCAGTTATGCATTTAATAATGTTCTTCTTTCATTTTAAAAATTAGCTTGGCAAAATGTTTTGAAGGTCTGTGGCCTTCAAGGGTCATATCAACTGAGCTTACAATTGACTGAAATGGCTGACAGTACACAGATTCTGTCCGGTGTCTTTCAAGTCTTGATTCAGATGATAAAGCCATAACTCTACACAAGAGAGAAGGTGCATCTAGGCATTGCTTACCATTATCAATCACAAATAGAGTGCGACTATTGTCATGGATTTTCAGGTCCTGCCTTGGCACATTTTTGTTGAGTAAATTGAGAGCCCTGTCCCGGCCATGACCGGATATCTTTTTACTGGGAAGCATATCTAGAAGATGAGTGATGATTGCCTTTATATCTTTTTTTGTGTCTGTAAAAAAGAAGAAATCAGCATCAGGAAAAATTATTTAAACTAGAATTTCTACAGAGGTAACCATCTACAGGGGGCACCTTGTTTATTTTAGCTAAATGATTTTCCCTGGTTTTAAAAAGCCCTTTGCATAATCATTAATGGTGAATCAGAGCAGTTTTTACATCCTATAATGAAAAACATTTAATTATCCATTTACTTTACACTTGGAGTAACTGGAACCAACAAATTGTTCCTACAATCATTTTGTGAAGGAGCAGCAAAGGAGCAATTAGGAATTATACAGAAATGAAGTTGTATTACAGTTAGAAAGTATGTTATAAAATAAGGAGACTAATACTTGATAAACACTTTAGTCTTTTGTGCCAACTTATGAGAAGAAGAAAAGGGGGAACCAGAGGAAGAAGACTTCTCAATGAGCTTGTAATTTTCATATGTCCATTAGTAAAACTATTCAAATACACATTTATTTTAGAAGAAACTGAAAAATCATGAAGAAAATTGTAATATTTCTGAAAGGAACAAGTGGCCTCTAGTGATTATGAACTACATTCACAAGACTACAGTTTTCAGAATTCTTGAGAAAAACTATGATTGTCATAGTATCATAATAACAGTAGGCATGGAAAGATGCTCTGCACCTATGATGTACCAGTTGGGAATTTCTAGCATTTTTCAGAGCTAAATTTACATTGGATACTGTTTCTGAACAGATGACTAGCATTCTCAAGAGGGCTAAGTTTATCTTGTACAGAAGAATTGCAGACATGGAACATCTGTCTGTCTGTCCATCGATCCATCTGTCTGTCTGTCTGTCTGTCTGTCTGTCTGTCTGTCTGTCTGTCTGTCT
>BLBF01000036.1:12969132-12986188 GCA_015471245.1 Laticauda colubrina | reverse complement strand
ATAGATAGATAGATAGATAGATAGATAGATAGATAGATGATAATATAAATAGATAGATAATAGATGGATATAATAGAGAGATAATAGATCATAGGTAGATAGATAGACCAGTACAGATCATTGTTGTCCCGGCCCTGACCACAATAGGCTTTAGCCCCCAGGTTTGCTTCCATGCTAATCAAGGGATTTTAAAATCACCTATGAAGGACCACCACTCTTAGCAAAGCTGTTAGGCCTCTCCAGTGATAGTTACCCAGCACCAGAGCATCCTCCTTCCCATGTTCTTCTTTCTTGCCTTCTCCAGTTAAAGAGTCTATTATGGCTTGCAACAGGTTGGAGACCGCCAATGAGATCTCTTCATGATCTATGGACATCCATAAGCAGATTTTGTTGATCCCCAGCATGTGGAGTATTGCAGTGGCCTATCCAAAGAAGGAACACAACATAGTTTTTGTCTGATTATGTCTCTTTGTATTATCATGCATATGCCACATTAAATTGGCTGAGTTTTGCAACACAGAGATATATACATACATACCACCCGTTATGGAATCTCTTCTACAATGTGTTAGTATATAGTGGCAAAAAAATCAAAAGGATTGTGGTAGCTAATAACACATATCAATAAAAGGCAAATCATGAAAGTTGGTGCCTATTAATTAAATTTGCTAGTTAGAAAAAGTGCTATCAGACCTGATTTTTGGCCACATGCCAAGGGAGAACATTTTATTTTGTAGATACTTTCTTGATAATGCTTCTGGGAGACTCGGAGGGCATCCATAAGAGTTTTTTAAAAAAATCAAGATGGTGGGTGCAACCCCAGGGCTGCTCTTTTTTTCTTTGTCTTCTTCCTGCTGACCTGAAGCCATTCATGCAACAAGCAGTTTCAAGACATGTTTCTCTCTTACCCGTGCCATGTGCCTCGTGCACATCCCTGAAAAGGTCCTTGTTGCTGCCAGGATCAACTCAGGATTTTTAGTTTCTATTAGCCTCAAAAGCAAATTCAAGCCATTGTTCTGGAATATCCTCTCTGCTCCTGCTTCTTCCCGGCCAAGAACAATGAGGTTGTTTGCAGCCTGATTTTTAAAAAGATAGCCAAAGGAACAGAAGGACCATAAATTCAGACACCCATCACTATTTCATATTAATGAATGAATGCTTAGATTGAAACTCAAGCGGATGTAACAGTTCCTCCAGTTTGAAGTCCGTAATAATTATATAAGGTACTTGAGATTGAAAAAGATTTATATGCCCAAATCATCCAATGGTGTTCATGCAGGGATTGTATTCTACCGGTTCGGACCAGTTTGGTAGAACCGGTTGTTATGATTCTGCGCTGTTTGGAGAACCGGCAAATCGTGACCCTGGCTGGTCCCGACCCTCCCTGCTCATCCCACCCCACCTGCCCACTCGCTCCACCCCACCCCTGCCAGTCACTCCTCATCTTCCCCACCATTGCTGTCTGCCTTCACCTGCCATTGCTGCCTGTCTTCATATCTCCACATGATTTGAATTTCCTTACTTCCATTGCTCAGTTTCTGTAAACTATTTTGAAGCGGGCTACAACATCAACACTATTAAGAAATCAACTTCACCAGAAAATTAAAAAACTTTTTATCAAGATTTGCTATAGTAATAGAATCTTGTATGTCTGACAGTACTTTAGCTCTTCCTTATACTTAGGAAGATGTCCATCTGAATGTTTTCGCATGCCTTCTGCATGACAGACTAAGACATGTTTTTTTGCCTTGTTGCTTTGGTAATGTATCTCAATTATTTCTATAGAGGTCACCCTCTTATTGCGTACACTATGTGATTTTGTTCACTCTTGTTGCGTTAGATCGCAGAGAGCAATGTAAGACAACCAGGGCTTCCCCTCCAGCCAAGTAGCAGAAGAATAGAAAAACGTAATTTTCTTACGTCAAATAAAGACAAAGAAACAGTTCACATTAAGGAATCTCACCTTCTCTCTCTTCTCTTTGTCACTCTTTTCATCAAGGAGGATTTCAAACATTTGCTGCACTCTGGCATCAGTGGAGAACTGAAAACGTAACTATGCCAAAGATGAAGAAAAGGACAGAGATTATTATTTAATTTTTGTTGGGTTCTTGGTGATCTCTGAGTTAGCTTTTTCTCTTGCAGACTTTTCATTATGGGCTAGGTAACATCACCAGTGGATGTGATATGGAAGTTGCTGTTTATATATGATAGTTTTCCCTATTAACCCTGACTGAGATATAAGTGATCCTCGTTTAACGAACACTTGTTCAGCAACAATTCCAACTTGCAATAGTGCTGAATGAGTGGTCCTTCAAGATGAAGTTCCAGCCGTCACAATGCTTTGCAATCATATGATCACAATTCAGGTGCTCACATACACATATGGAACACATCCACCTCCAGCACAAGAGACAAATGGTCTGATCTGTTAGCTGATCAGTGTGTCAAGCTTGCATTCATTTACCTTCTCCTGGATACTAATGCCCAGACGTCGAAGGGCCTCCTGAAAACTTTGGTTTCGAGGTTCAATGGTGGCACATCTCTGGACATCTTTGAAGGCCTGATCCAGCTTTCCCAGCTTCTCCAGGGCCTGGCTACGTCGGTATAAAGCTTTAATATCAGAAGGGTTGATATCAATAGCTAGAAAGAAAATAATAACAAAATTGAGATATCTGGCAGCAGCCATGTTGACCATCTGTCTTCTCTTCTTGTTCCATCTACAATCTCATTTGTTGATTTTTTTTTCCTGTCCAAGTGCAGTACAATATTTCTACAGGGTGCAGAAATGTATATAACAGATGGGAAAACAGAACCAATTGGTTTTCTTTTCCTACTTTAAGATAAATATAAGCAAATCTTGATTATTAAGTTCAAAGCAAGACAGGTGGCCTCTTAGAGCAAGAAGAATCAAACCTTCACAAGCCTACATGTGACTCACCAATGAAGGTGAATAATATACATGTCCCAGGATAATGTTGGATCCAATCTGGGTCAGCCACTGGGACCAGAGATTTTGGGCTCCAAGCTCTGCTACAAAGAAGTTCCCTGAAGATGGGTTCCAGCTCATGTCCAAAAGCTCAGAAGACAGAATCTCAGGTCCTGGTGGCTGACCCAGATTGTATCCTGCTATATGTGACTCTCAAGGCTTTGTGTTTGTTCCAAGGAGTCCTTCCAAAATTGCCACAAACCTGTAGTGCTAAAGTGACAGTAAACTATGAAATAAACAGACAGCAACCATATTTCTTGTACTTAAAAGGTAAGTAATATAAATTATATTTCCCTGCTTAGTTTCCAAGGCCATGTGTGTTTCCAGTTTTTGAAACCAATATATTGTAAGCAGAAGTGGTATTTAGCAGGTTCTGACCAGTTCTGGAGAACAGGTAGCAGACATTTTGAGTAGTTCGGAGAACTGGCAAATACCATCTCTGACTGAAGATTTTTCTATATCCTTCCTTTGCCCTGCCCACAAAGCCACGCCCACAGAACTGGTAGGTAAAAAAACTTGAATCTCCACCAGTGAGTAAGTCAAATTTAAGTTATATTTTTATCCAAGGTATCCTGCCCTTCATCCTGGCCCTTATTTTTGGCATGATAAGCAAAGGCCTTGTGCAAAGCAAAACAAAAGAAAGTTGTGCATTTGAGTATGAAATAGTCTCTCTGGTGGACATTACATTTATTGACTTATTTATACTGTATTTCATATATCTACCCATCTGCCTCAAAGTGGGGCCTTGGGTGGTGAACAATCTAATACAATCGATAAATAAAACAACATATAAAATTAACATTAAAAGTAAATTAGGACTAAACATTTTAAAAGTATAAGCTCATAACAATAAAACATCAAAGGAGTAAACATCCTAAGATGGCCATTTAATGTTGGTTATTATAAGGTGGGGAAGGGGAGCTCTCAAATTACACTAGAAATTATTGTATTATACAGTATAGACACTTATTTTTTTCTTGGGTTCAAGAAGCTACAGCTGCAGCTTCAAAGGATTGATTAAAACTCAACTACTGGAAATCTCCAAATCCTAATGAAACATCCAGAATATTTTAGCCACAGTTTAACTTACCTTTAGTTGCATCTGTTGTCACTTGGGCATATTTTTCCTATATTTTTCAAAGAAAAAAGGGATATTTATTAGTGATTAAGAAGGCTGCTCATGGTACGTTCGTTCTAGTTTTATATGAACCAAATTCCCTCCTTCTCCAGTCTTCGCATTTTGTCATTTTATCTCTTGAAAGTTGACTGCCTAATAGACCAATCATCTTCAGTATCTATATATGAAAATCCTTTTTTGTGTTTATTAATTTTTAAACAGACCAGCTAACCACTTTTTTTGTTAATTTCCAAAATGATTAAGTGGATGATTAACATCAAGAGATAAAAACAAATGAAATGATCATAGAATGGAATGAGAAGAAAATGGGTGAAGAGCTCAGATAAATAATTCTGTAGTTGCCCCTTGAAATTAAATGGGACTTACAGTCAAATACATTATATAGAATGTAGTGACCTTTGAAACAAATCTCCTGATTTAGCGTACCCAGCAGTGGGATTCAAATAATTTAACAACCGGTTCTCTGCCCTAATGATTTTTTTCAACAACCAGTTCACCAAACTGTTCAGAAAGTTGACAAGCGGTTCTCCTGAACTGGTGCGAACTGGCTGAATCCCATCACTTAGAGTACCTGTCTAATCTACAGGTACAGGTACTCTAAATCTCCTGATTTAGATTATCTGCACCTTCACTCAGAATTAAACATTCTTTTACAGGGATTATTATTAAAAAAAATCTTCATAGAATTTTGCTACAACTGTTATAGTCAGCTGATTAATTCAGTGGTTAAACATATTAAAAAGCTCTGAAGAAGCTTCTAGGATAAGAAGCAAAATATCTTCAAAGAAAAAATAGAAAGTCCAGTTGCTTCTTAAAAAAGCACCGTTTGGACAATTGCATGGATTGTGTGTCTATATGTTTATTTCTCTTCTGTCAGGTTCTCATCATATGCTAAATAATGAATTGCCCTTGTGACATCCAACATTAGTGGAAAAAGAACTCTTGGGTCTCACAAATTCCCATGAGAAGTTGTCAAAAATCTCACAAGATCTTGGCAAACTCTAAAAGTTTGTGCAACCTTTGGATTATCTTGGGAGATAATGGCACTTGGGGGACAGATGTACCCCCTTCAATATCATATGGCTTGCCTCCTAGAGACATTACATTGTGGGTTGTTGATTTCTCTGACACTCTTTATCTGCATTTCAAGAGTCTTGCCTCATCTCCCCACAACATTTCCTTACCTTTTTCAGAAAACATGCTGCTCGGTTTCGATATAACACAGCCTGGAGTGATGGATCTTTAGCAAGTTTAAGTGCTTTGGAGTAGCTTTTAATAGCATTCTCATAATCATTGCCTTGAAAGAACTTATTCCCTTCTTCCTTCAGCTGTACAGGGTCCTCCATCTAGAAAAGAAACAAACAGGCCTTTTTAAGGGATGCTTCTAGTCACATGGCCCTGTCATTACTAAGGAAAAAACTAAAGAAAGAACGATTCTCTCTTTTGTTTCTTAAGATTTTCTGTGGGGTGGAGGAAAGGAAGACATGCAAGGAAGAGCTAGAAAGCGAAGTGAGTCCAAGTAGAAGACCAAACCACCTGTAAAAATGGGTTGAACACCAGTAGGACTTTTAGAGAAAATCAGACCAGTTTTTTCAGTTCTTGGTGATCTCCAGATAAAATACAATTAATAAAAATGCATATTAAATAAGCAAACCCAGAGTGGAATATAATCAGCCACAAGAACCAAAGTCTTACATTTGGGCAATGAAATCTCTGTCAGATTGAAGGCTGCATCGTGAATTTTATTTAGATTAGTCATAAAATTGAACAAAATTCACTTAGCAACAGAAATTTTGGGTGCAATTGTTGTCGTAAGTCAAAGACTACCTGTACTTTACCCATATCACTTTGTAAAATATACCTAAAGGCCCGGTCCCACTGCACTTATGGATGCAAAGTGGATGTAAAATGTTAAAAAAATCTTGCCATCCGTTGGAAAACACTATGCATCCGTTGTGTACTCACTGCATACGTGTTTCATACACTCTATCCGTCGAGCATCCGTCCACTGCAATTTCATCCGTGCAAGAAGTTTTGAGCTGCACAAAACTTTGTGAACGGATGAACTTTCCGCCGCGTACGATGTACATCTGCGACATATAAGGGCAACAAACGTTCTATATCCGTTATCATCCGTTAAACATCCACTGTATCCTCTCTGCATCCTCTGGCCATCCCCTCAACTCACATCCACTGCAGCTGAAAATGGAAAGAGGGAGGAAACAAAAGGTACACGGAACGTCTACACAGCGTTAGTAGCACGGAAATAGACGGACAAAAAGTTTGTATCTGGGATGTATCTCGTATATTTAGGATGTCTGGAGTATGTCTAGAGTATGTAGAAGGACACCTCGCGGACAACCGATATTTTCTATAAAAAGGGGGAGAAAATCATCTGGATCGCTGGGATGGTGGACCATACAGTCCCACTATGGTTGCACTGGAGTTGTTGTTCTATCCCACAACTATCCTTATCTATCCCACAAGCATGCAAAGGCTTTACCATTTTTTCAAAGTTTTCACCAACACTTTATTTAGTAAAAAAAATGAACCAAGTAAACTAAGTGTCTTTAGCAAAGATAACCTTTATTAACTTTCTTAGGTAAACTTTATGACCTTATTAAATAAGCAAAATGAACCAAGTAAAGTGTCTTAAGTGTCTTAAGCAAAGATAACCTTTATTAACTTTCTTAGGTAGACTTTATGACTTTATTAAATAAGCAAAATGAACCAAGTAAAGTGTCTTAAGCAAAGATAAACTTAACAACAACTCAGTCTCTGACACTATTCTCAGTCACTTTGAGTCATGGCCATGGTCTCAGCTGTTAAGCGGGCAGGGACTGTGGAGGTGGCTGTGGCTTGAGTGCTGATCTGAGGCACCATTGGGGTGCTTGGCCCCGAGAGTACAACAGGGGATGGTGTGTTCAGGAAGCTATCCGAGAGCTTCCTCAGTCCCGTGAGGCTGAGAGGCCCTTCATCAAGGACTTGAGATGTCAGGCCCAATACTGATGATAGATTGTCCATTGAGGGGCTTGGTTGTGGGGTGGAGGAAGGAGGAGTGTAGTGGGGCTGTCTGGTCTGCAGCTGGGTAAGGACTGGCGTCTGTGGCATCTGATGAACCTGGGCCTGGACTGGAAAGTTCTGCTTCTGCTGTGGGAAGTCCTGGTAGTCGTAGCCTTGGTAGGTGAGGGGCTGTTGAAAGCCGTGGAAGGGCTGTAACATCGCCTGGGGTGGAGGAGTAGGCCTGGACTGGGTAGGAGCAGCTTCAGCTGGGCCTTGAGGGTTGTGCAGAAGTGCTGTGTTCTTCTGCTTCATCACCTGGTACTGGGCCTCTGGCAGGTCCCTCAGGGTCTGGCTCACGTAGGTGATGAAGGGCTTCTGGCCCGAGGATGGTATGTCGCAGTGGACCAGCTGAGAGAGAAGTTCTGTGCTGGTCTTCATTGTGTCCCTGATCTCCAACAGCACATTGTGGTCCTGGCCCTCCAGTCTGACTCTCTGCCTGCATCCTTTGGAGCTGGGGGTGGGGGTGGGTTGGTCTCTGGTGGCTGCTGCTTCTTCCTCCATTTGTGACAGCAGGGCGTCATCCTCCACGGGATCCTCCAAGTCTGCCGGCATGGGGAGTGCAGCTGTCAGAGGGGGGATCTCTGCCATGGGGCCCTCCGAAGACACTTGCCTGGACAGGGTAGCTGGTTCCTGGCTGGAAGAGGACTGGCTGTCTGTGGGCTGTCTGAGGGAAAGGGGTCTCAGAGGGGCTGCTCCTTGGTGGCAGATCTCACCCTCCAGGAAACTGCACTTGGCCATGACGTACATCTCCTGGTCAGTGAGTTTGACAGCGGCCTGCCCAGATTTTTTGAGGTGTAGCTTGCCATACCAGGTGTGCATGTGCTTCCACCATCCAAGGAGTACTTCTGCATTGTACCCCAGGCTCTCTGCCTTGTCTCTCCAAGCTGCCTGCTTCTTCTTGGTGTCCCGATACAGTCTGTCGTCCTTTCTCCACAGGTACTCGTTCTCCCTCAGCCATTTCATCACCTCATCCTCATGCTCCTCGGAAATGGTGTACTGTTTCCTCTCTCCCTTCTGCTTCCCTTGCCTCTTCCTCCCTCTGGCAGGGGCTTTAGCAGGGCCTTCAGGGGCTTGAGCAGCAGGGCCTTCAGGGGCTTGAGCAGCAGGGCCTTGAGCAGCAGGGCTTTGAGGGCCTTGGGGCTGGTTCACCACAGCAGCAGCAGCAGCAGCAGCTTCAGAGTCAGTGCTAGGGGGTGGGATGCTAGTTCTGGCCTTCTTCACCTTGCCAGGGCTTGAACAAGTAGGTACGGGCTTCCTCTTCTTGCCTGACTGACGAACCATGGTGTTCCTACAAGATGTATGTGGCAGCACGTCTTTCCCGTTTGCTGGCTGCGTGCGTGCTGCATCCTTTTATATCCGCAGAGCTGATGCAATTCATACTCCCCGCATGCGCAGTGAACGCTTTGCATCCGATATACATCCACGTGATATCCCCTTTGTTTCCTATAGGTGTCCCTGATGCATCCGCTTCATCCGCTATGCGTCCGCTTCGAAATTCTCCCCCGGAACTCCTTCAGAGGTGTCATCTGCTTCCATCCGCTTCCATCCGCTAGGCTTCCTATGAACATCCGTTTAACATCCCCGCTACATACTACCCACGTCTGTTCTTTTCCATTCTGTTTATGTAAATTTTCACCACTTTTTGGAGCGGATGACAACGGATGGAACCATCCCCAAAATTTTGCTCGTCCGCTGTGTCCTTTATGCATATGTTTTGCATCTGTCGGCCAGTGGGACCGGGCCTTAACTTTGTATCTCTTTCATAATTCTCATCCATCTTCATCAATATATTCTTAATTATGTTTGGACATCATTTATATATAATTATATATAATTCATGTATCTAAAGTAGTAGACTTTAGCTTGAAGACAGCCAATGGTATATCTTCCTACATTTATGAGACCATTCACTGATAAAAAGTTATAAATCCTATAAATCAACATTTTTTTTTCATTATTGACTTCTGGTCCCTGAAGTTTTTGGTAACTTTTTTCAGAAGTGGTTCATCTTTGCCTTTTTTTCTTTTTAGGGATGAAAGAGAAGGACTAAACCAAAGTCACCCAGCTGACTTTGTGCTTAAAGTGGAAACAGATCTCACAGTCTCCTGGTTGTTAACGAAGTATCTTTAGCTGCTATATCAAGCTGGTTCTCATTAAATAAACAGTGTTATTTTCAGAAATGGATTATCATAATCAAGTAATCTCTTATCTTATGTTCACCAGAATCCTGTGAAGTTACTATGAAACACTGTTTGACCGAGAGAATAAAACTCATTTAACTGTATTTCTATGATCCCATTCCAGTACCAATAAATCCACTCCTTTATTGGTTTCAAACTTCATATTTCTGGTCCCATATTGAAAATCTTTATTGTGTTAGTTTCAAACAAAAAATATCTACATCCTCTATACTTGGACAATTTTTAGATGCCTTTGGGAATTGTCTCAATCATCTGATGAGAAGGAAAAAAATCCAACCACAGTGTGTGCACATAGTTGTAATAATCCTTGGCATGCAAGCGAAATATTCCCTTGGGTTTTGCTATTGGATATTTTGCCATCCTGTTTGCTATTAAATCCCCATTTATGCTTCCCTTTCCTTACCTTGCAGTTTCCCAATTCTTGAGATCGTCACCAGCTTTTCCTTCTGGATCACTTAATCATACACACTCTCTCTCTCACTTTCTCTTGGAATAAGTTGGTGGGACTGGCTGCCTGGAGTTAAGATAGAGGTATATATATAGCTCAATGAAATAGTTAAGAGCCAAGGATCAAAGCACAGTGAGCAAGAACCTCAGGGGTGAGAGGCTAATTTCCAGACTAATCACACGGTTTACAATTGGGCACAAACAATGCAATTTAAAAATTCTCAAAACCTCATATCCAAATTTTACATCAGCCTTTGGCAAAATTCAACGTTGGAGCTTTTCAAGGTAAAAATGCAATGACTATGGTGCTTTGCCCACCCTGACAAAATATACAAGCCCTTCTTCCCTTTCTATTTAAGGAAGAATGAGACATTTGAAACTCGGGAACAAATGGCTTCACTCCATAATCCTTGGAGAGGAGATCTCTCAGCAGCAGCTGTGAAAGACAGGGCATCTCTAGTAACTTCCAGAACTCACCACCCCTATCAGAAATTATATTCAGAAATGACATTCCAGAAAGGAAAACAAACAACGAAACCCCCAACAAAATACGCCTTTTGTCTTAAATTCAAGCTATACTATGAAAAAGGAAAGGACTAGATTAGTCTGACTGATGGGAAATTGATACGTTTTTATCAACAGAGTTAATAGCTATTGAATGAAGATATGGCCAATATATAGAATAGAATAGGAGCTGGAAGGGGTCTTGGAGGTCTTCTAGTCCAGCTCCCTGCTCAAGCAGGAGCACCTATACAATCTCAGACAAGTGACTGTCCAGTCTCTTTTTAAAAACCTCCAGTGATGGAGCACCCACAATTTCTGAAGGCAAGCTGATCCTCTGGTTAATTGTCCTTACTATCCAATTACTCCTTGATTCCAGGTTGCTTCTCTCTTTGATCAGTTTCTGGTGCTTTGGGGAATAGCTTGACTCCCTCTTCTTTGTGGCAGCCTCTCAAATATTGAAATACTGCTATCATGTCACCCCAATTCTTCTTTTCTTTAGACTAGCCAGCCAGAACCACAATCTGCAGCTGTTCTTCATATGTGGAGATATTCATCCAACCATATGTACACACCTGCTCAAACATTATATTCAAATATTTAAATATGATATTGTACAGTTTTAAATATCATTATGTCTATCAAAACCAAACACACTTCCAAGGAAATATGGAGATCTAAATTAATTCAATTCAATTCTGTTCTATTCTATTCTATTCCATTGTTGTAGGGTAAGTAGAATTGGAAGCAAAAGTTCAGGGTCCAGCCAGTAGATGGCGCTAAACAGGGCTTGGAGCAGCGATCGCTCTAGGAAGGAATCAAAATGAAGGAAACGGCAGGGAAAGTGAAGCGTTCATAAGTGAGTTGGAAGCTGCGGGGAGAAAAAAGAGTTGGGGCTTATTTGCCTCTGAAGTCAAGTTAGGTAAATATTTCCTTTGACTTAATGTTGCTGCATGCTTTCTCTTTCAAATGCAGCTTTTGCAAAAAGTGGTAATTGTGGGGGGATCAGTTAGCCACAATTAAATATTCCATGCTTTTTCTTTGTGATGCTGCAATTGTGCTAGCAAGTGGTTCAAAGGAATGAAGGAAGCGAGACCCGGAAAACCTAAACATGTAATATATAGATGATCCTAACCAAGCCAATTCTGCTTTAATGTGACAGTCTGGTGAGCATCTTTTGCTAAGAAAATGGGTTCCAACAACAAGCTGGGCAAACCCCATCACTTTTAATTAAGACCGGTCCAGTCTGTGAACCCAGCTACATCTTAAGATTTGTGTGTTGTTCTTTTATTCTTATTTTTTATTTTTCTTATATGTATCCATGTATTAATAACTATGTTTTTACTTATACCTATTTTGTAAGCAATTGACAAAAATAAATAAATGAATAAACTTTAATTCATTTCTTTAGATGTCTGCTTGCAATTTTATTCAGTAATGCATTGTTGGGTAAAGTACTGTTTCTGTGTTGTGTGTATCAAAGTGAAGCCCTTTTGTCTTTCCTATGCAACAAGGGATGTGATTCTGGAGACATAGGTGAAAATATACTGGCAGATCTCACAAATGGTGCTAGAAATGATCCAACTGTCTGCCTTTTCTATCTAGGCTCATTCCAGGGATGATCCTTCGTGTGGACCTGTGTCCTGGCCTCTCAGATGAAATGGTGCAGGTGCTAAAAGCCAATGGCATCAAAACAGGTAGCTGATTGGGGGTCAGAGAATAAGAAGCAAGTTGTCCCACAATTTAAGGGTTACATTGGCTATAGTGAGCAGAGCAGATTCTTCAGTGAATCCAGTGATCTCTTCCAATTGTAATTTTTTGTGTAGCTAGAAAGTGTAAAGTGGCTGGAAGAACGATCAGGGTGAGATTAAGGGAAGCGACTCAGAGCTCTGATGGGATAAATTGATTAAGGAAGGAAAAAAAATGACTTTTATAAATGGAATGTATGGGTGACCTTGGGGAAAGAGAGGAGATACAGCCTAGAAAATAACCAGATGAGAGGCAGGAGCCCACAGTCATTTCAAAGTCAGAGGGGGAAAAAAACCTAGAAAAGATCTGCACTAACCAATCAAGTAGTTAAAAGTGGAGGTTGGATGTTTGTCCCTGCAGATTTGCATGATGCTGTTAATGTAGCCTTACAATAAAGTAACATTAGTTCATCTTGTCATGTCTCCTATCTAGTGACTGACAATAAAAGACTGCAATACCTTTGTTGACTTTTTGCTGAAAATAGATAAAAATAAATGGGGGATTTGTAGATTTATTGATTCAAAAGTTTTGAAGAAGGAAGAAGGAAACTACAATATGTAATTTGGGAAGCTGAAGATTATGGTCACTCTGTTTCTAATTTTTTTTAAAGATCAGAAATTGCTTCTTTTATTCCTTACATTTTCTTTCATTATTTCATATTTACTGTTTTTTCCTATTTTTTTATTTATTTATTTATTTATTTATTTATTTATTTATTTATTTATTTATTTATTTATTTATGTCAATTGCTTACAAGATAATAGGTATAAGTAAAAAAACATAGTTATGAATACATGGATACATATAAGAAAAATAAAAAAATTAAAAAGAAACAATAGGACAGGGACAGTAGGCACATTGGTGTGCTTATGCATGCCCCCTGCAGGCCTCTTTGGAAAGGGGTGAGGTCAATAGTAGACAGTCTAAGGTTAAAGTTTTTGGGGTTTGGGGAAGAAACCACAGTCAGGTAGAGTATTCCAGACACTGACCACTCACTCTGTTGCTGAAGTCATATTTCCTGCAATCAAGTTTGGTGCGATTAACCTTGAGTTTGTATCTATTGATTGCTGTTGTGTTGTTATGGTTGAAGCTGAAGTATTCATTAAAGTATTTATATTTCTGAAGTTTTTATAGCTTATGTAAATTCTTTTATTAAAATTACATTACAGCTGAAGCTTTTTCCTATTTTTCATCTCCTTTTCTCTATCTTTCCAAATGTTTTGTAGTGGTTGATCTTGTCTCATCTAATCTAGAGGACATTGCCCAGAAGAATTCCTTATCATACAAGGTGAGTACAAGAAGTCTCTAGAGATGATTATTACATATTTCACCGCACAAAATGTTGCATAATTCTGACTGATCAAGTCCTAATAAAACAAGGAACAAATAAATATTCCCTGTGATTTCATTGTGATTGGAGGAATATTTATATTTGTTTTGTAGAACTTGAAAAAAATTGAGAAGCTCTTGAAATAATTAATATATCAGGGCTGTCAAACTCCCAGCCTGTGGGCCGGATTCGTCATGCGCTGGCCATGCCCATGCCCAATTTAGCAAAGAGGAAAAAAGTCTTGATATGTCACATGACAACGTGAGTTTGACACCCTTGGTTTATATAGACAGATCTGCAAGGTGATATTTAAGGGTGTTCATCTTTAGGGCCATGAACATATTAGAGACTGAAAAAAGTAATATGGGTTTATAAAAACTATAATATTTATAATGTAGAGTGGTTTTCCATCTTATAACCAACTGTCTCAGAACTAAGCTACATGAGGGGGTTTAAGAGGGCCAATGATGATGCAATCAGAATTGTGGTCAATTGTGGCAGATAAATGTCAATATCCACACACTGTCTTGGTGTCATTGGTGTCAGCTAGTGCTTCTTGGATAATCAGAAATTACTTGGGGATCTCTTTTCCCCTTCTGTATAATTTTAAATGCATAGTGCTGATTTTCCCCCTCTTCTTCATTCCACTGTAATTCAGTGGTCTCCAACCTTTGCGGTTTGGTAGCTTGGCTGGGATGGGGAGAGAGGGAAAATGGGCCAGCGCACATATGCATATACAATGGCCTGCCACTCGCACGAGTTTAGCTGTGTGCATGTGGTAGGCTGTGCATGTGTGCCAGCCCACCTGTCATGTGGCCTAGTTGTAGATAGGCCATGGCCTGGTAGTGGGCCATGGCCTGGGGGGTTGGGGTCCCCTGCACTAGTTGATGTTCTGTCAACTGTTGCCCCTTTGGCTCATTTCCTCCTTTCTCCCCTATTGACCTTTTTAGGCCCTTGGTCTCATCCCTAAATTGTCCCCTAATTTCATTTTTTGGCTTCCCTAATTTTTTTTTTTTCAGTCTCAGCCGGCTGTTGAGCAGTACAATGTTGACTTGTAGCTGTTTGAGTTGTAGGCCTGAGGCCTGTTTTCTCTAGAGTAAACACCAGGAAAAATAAACATTTAAAATGTTTGCTTTAATTAGGAGGGTAAGGAGTTTTGGTGGGCACAGTGGAGAACAGTATCCCTAATGCTAATTGAGATGCTAATTTATTGGCCTGTAAATTGGCCTAGAAGGCCTTTTGTTCATCATGCTGAGTGTTTCCCAATTCTGGCGACTTCAACTCCCAGAATTTTCAATAATTGCCATGCTGGCTGGAGAATTCTGGATACCATACATCAGGAAGTTGCCACAGTTGACAAACACTGCTCCAGCCGCTGGTTGTTTTTACCCTTGTTAATGCTAAAGCTGCAGGTGATAAGGGATTGATAATCTTCTGTTACAGACCTTAGTTGCGGTACGACGTGTATTGCTGGCACAGTTTTCCTCCTTCCCAGTCAATGGGGCAGATCTCTATGAAGAATTGAAGCACACCACAGCAATCTTGTCTACTGGAATTGAAAGGCAAGGGGTGATTAATCAGAGCACTATGTTATGTTGAGGGCAACTTTTTATCTAAAACAGACCTCCATTAATTTTTAAGCTCACATATGTAAGGGTTACACCAAAAATTCAGGAGGGCCTTGTTCCACATCCTTGCAGAGTGAAATACAAGAGCAGTTTTCCATTTAAAAACAACAACAGAATATAGCTAGTGGCTGTACTTTAACCATCCATTTAACTACAGTTAGCCTGACCATGGTTTTACTTCTCTCCATTGCTTACAAACCATACTAGGTTAAAATGTAGTTCACTAACTTGTGACTCAGTCTGCGTATGGACCTCAGAAGGTCTGTACACCTTCTGTATGGCTTCAATTAGTTGATTCAGTTGACTCTGGATAAGCAGTTCATGCCATCTCAATCACCATCTCATCTGTTATGATAGCATTGCTGTTAACTGAGGAGGGGCATAGGAATGGGCTGAGACATGAGCCACATTCCTCAGGCTTCTTTCTCATAGTGTATTGTGGGAGCAAAAGCAGGGAAAGAGGACCACTTATACTAATGAAAGATTAATGGGGAAGGAAAATGTATTGAATTTTAACTGAAAGTTAAATGTGTGGTTTTTATTCTTTTTAATGTTTTATATGGTGTTTTTAAGGAGTAAGTAAGCTGCCTGGAATTACCTTGGCAAGATGGGTGGCATAGAAGTTTAATAAAAAAAATAGAAATTTAATAGCAATATCACTTATATACTGCTTCACAGTGCTTTGCAGCACCTTCTAAGCAGTTTACAGAGTCAACATATTGCCCTCAATAATTTGGGTCTTCATTTTACCAACTTTGAGCCTGTGAGAACTTATTCTGACAATTGGCAGAATTAGATTGCAATACTGCATTCCAACTACTGTACCACCGCAGCTCTCTTCAAGAAAGTGCAAGAATAAAATTAATCATTTACTGTTTTAGAGCTGTCTATTCAATAATAGGTGTTTGAAAAATAATAATTTATTAAATTTATACACCACCTGAGACCCTGAAATCTGGGTATGTTGAATTTAACCCATTTAATTAGATACAGGAGCTCAATTTAGTGAGCAGAAAATGAGAATTAACAATCTCATGAATATAAACATGAGTTTTAACTGGCAATATTTGGTTTTTCTATTAGATGCATATCTCACCTTTCCTCCAGAAATTCCAGGTGGTTCTGGGAAAGGCAGGTTATAAATCTAATGAATAAATAAATAGCCATATAGCAACCAAGTGAGGGAAGTGGACTAAGAGATAACGACTGACCTTAAATTGCCCAATTAATTTTCTGTGGTTGAGGAATCTTTGAATATGGATCCAAGTACATTAAACATATCTTGCCTGTCATGGATCAGTTCTCTATCCAGATCAACCATCCATTCAGCCCTAGTTTGCTGTAAGTTCATTTCCCCCCTCTTAATATGGCAGAGAATAGTCTTTCCCTTCCAACTGCTTGCAGAAAGATTGGCCTACAATGAATAATCAGGACAGCCATGGTGGTTGGGCATAAGAGCTGTAGCCTGGCATGTTTGAAGGCTTCTGAATTGAGCAAGATTGGTGAGCAAATGAGCTGTTGTGAAAACTCTGACTTGCCAGGGATGAAACTGGCAGGATAATCACTCTTTGGTTTGCTTGGCCCTCTCTTTATGTTGGGCAAGCAATAACATTGAATTTCTGAGCTTAAATAGAGACCCTACTCTGACTGCTCTTTTGTCCTTCGGGAGAGAAGACACTTGAGAAGGAGATACATGTGATGAAGTACAAGATGAACATTGGGATGCACATGTTCTTAAATTCTCATTTTCCGCCCTCTTTTGTTGTTATAGCTTGGACAAACTTCTTGACTCTGGTATATACACGGGGGAAGTGACAGAACTCGTTGGAGCACCCAGTGCTGGAAAAACTCAGGTTGGTTGTTCTTGATCTAGTTGGCTATTGTCTGTTATCTTCTCACTGGACTTTAGGTAGAGTATGTTAGGGATAACATTGTTTACCCTAACTGGTTTAGGTGAAATAATAACTATGATTCATAGTTGTGTATGTTAAAGTGTCTGCAGCTTTAACTGTA
>BLBF01000036.1:12907181-12969122 GCA_015471245.1 Laticauda colubrina | reverse complement strand
TGTTTAGCTTGTCTCCCTAACCCTGGTTGGGGAACCCAGGCTTAACAGAGTATAATCTTATAAACACGCAATATGTACACAAAAATCATGAGGAAAATTATGTTTTACTCAACCACTGTCAACTCTGGTGGATTCTCCTTTTCAAAGGCCCTACAAGAAATAACTTTTCTGGTTTTGACATTTGTTTTGCTTTATGGAAGCAAAATACTTTTTGCAGCACAGATATGTATATCTATGGAGAATTGTACATTGCAACAAGCAGGATTGTATGGGAGATGGATCCACATTGCTACAAGTTGTCAAAGATATGCTAGCCTCTCCCTGTAGGAGTTTTGACAAGGTATTGGATTACCTTATATGAAAGGGGGAGGGCAGGATTTGAAGCAATGTGTCCTATTCTTTAAGGGGCTGAAATCCAGCTTTTCTTGCAGAGATGGGGTTGCCAGAAGATTGACCTGTATGGTATTTCGAGCCTAAGGACATGATAATAACCTTCCTTTTCCTTGTAGGGAAGTTGATCAGAGTGCCAGTAGCAGTTTTATTACTCGTATTGGGGAAATTTTCTCTCCTGCACTTGAAGGCAGCAAGTCCTCTATCAAATTGGAGAACGTGCTGCAATGGAAACCAGCTAAAGAAGGAGCTTTGTAGATTTTAATAGTTTCTGATTATGGCTGATTAGTTTTTCCCTCTTGAGGCATAGATCAAAGAATTTCTCTCTGTGTCTGATTATTTAGCCAGGTTTTTCTGCAAGTGAGACAAAACTTTGATGTGTTGGGTGTAGATGTAGGCGTTTATGGCTCATTGCACCGTCAGCTAGGTACTTTCCCAAACTGAGCTTGGCCACAAACACAAATTCATTGTAACAATCCATTCCTGCCTCTTTAAAACTTGTCTGTTTTCTGGAGCCTTCTGATTGTGGAAGAAGGGGATTTTCGTAAAATCCTTGATATTCAAAACCTTGTTTAAAAATAGCAAAATCCTTGATTTGGCAGACATCTTTGAGATCTCTCTCTCTCTCCCTCCCTCCCTCCCTCCTCCCCTATGGAGTAGCTTTTATGAATGAGTTTTATCACAAGGGACACAATCTCTACCTCTGAGCTGATAATATCAGCTGACCTGCTGTCTGTAGATACCTTGGATTTGGTTTCCTGGAACTCTGTCCAGTGAATCTTTAGACATCAGATATGGTGAAGATGAAACACAAAATAATGGGAAAGAAAAAAAGGAAAGCATCGAAGCTAGGAGGCTGCCTTTTAAAATTTGTCTTTGCTCACATATCATGCTAAGATATCCACAATTTTATGGATCCCTATATCATCATTAGCCAAACCAAACCAAACCACATCATATTGTTCCGATAATAACTAGCTTCAGTGGGATATATTTGGGAAGGGAAAAGCACAATGGTTGCTTTTTCTTTTTTTGGTGTGTGTTTGTGTCAGTGTAGTGGAACTTTTTCCTATCCATGTGCTGTTGTCTGGGGTAACCTCCAACTCAAAGTTGTTTTTCCTTGACCCTTAGTAGCCTGTCCCATGTATTAACCCAAGTGTAGTAAAAATTAACTGTGTGGTTTCACTTGTAACAAGGAGAACAATGGTTTTCCTTTTAAGACATCAAATTGCTTATGAAGAAAAGTAGTATACAGCAAAAAGCAAAAGCAAAAATAACCCCATTATATCTTTACTTAATGATGTATGTATGTGTGCTAGCAAGCATTGCCTTAGAAAAACTTTCTTTCTGCTTGAGAATTTGGAGAAAGTAGGTGCTCACCCTTGAGGAATTTTTGCAAGACCCACTCAGCTAAATATATTGGATAATGTGCTTGGATGCAGTCTCATCTTGCTTCCATTTGCTCCATATTCTAATTTTATCATGCTATCTGAACTCCAAATGACTGGCATTTCATGCTCCCCAAATTCAAGATTCGTAATCTGGGACAAATCTTGGGAGTTGAAATCCTAGTTTGTGATTTGCTGGGTTTTTTTTTTCAAACTTTTGGAAAATAGGCTATGAAAGGCTGCTTTTGTGTATTCTAATTTCAGAAATTACACAATTCTTAAGCTCTGCCTCTTGTTGTATCTCTAGGTGTGCCTCATTGTAGCTGCAAATGTATCCCATAATCTCAAGCGGACTGTCCTGTACATTGACTCAACTGGAGGCTTCACCAGTGCCCGTCTACTGGAGTTACTGAATTGCTTAACTGAGGATGAGGAAGAGCAGGTCAGCTGAGCAGAAAGTACTCGTTGGGGGGGGGGTGTTTGTACCTAGAAGAGTAGCTAGGTGGCGTGGTAACTGGTGGCCTAGTGGTTAGAATGCAGTACTGCAGGCTAATTGTGCTGATTGCCGCAGTGGATTTGGATTCTTAGAAGTCCATCCACAGTTACAACCACAGGGGCACATCATCTCTCCCCCATCTTAGCCACTCATTTCCCCTACCTGTGCACAGAAAAGTTGTTGCAGCCCACTGCCTGTTCTCCATCCCACCAAGCCACCAGGCCTTGACCAGTTACAGGGCCCACCAGCATGCACAAAGCACTTCACTTACCTTTGTGGATATTTTGCAGCTGCTGACGGGCCTGCCCAGGCTACACATGGTATGGCTTTTCTTATGAGGTTGCCATTCTGCAAACAAGCATCATTCTTGTGATCGTTGTTGCTTCTAAGGTGGCCCTATGGGGCCGGATTTAAGCATCCTACGAGCCTTGAGTTTGACAACCCTGTTCTAGGCTGATACCTTAATCACGAGAGCAAAACGGCTCTTCAAATTAGTTTGTTTAAAAACAATATTCTGAGATAAACTCTGAACACCAAAAGCAACGATCTGATTTGCTGCTCCAAGATAGTGGGGGGTCAGGCTTTGGTTACATGATTGTGGCTACCTTCTTGGTTTTTTGGGATCCTCATCTTGGTGAGCATCCAAACTTGACAGGGGCATCCAGGATGTATTACTTTACCTTGTTCCTTACCCCATTACCTTGTAGGCTGAGGCATTACGTAGAATCCAGGTTTTTCATGCATTTGATGCCTACAAAATGCTTGATGTGCTGCAGGAAGTCCACAGTTATATGTCCCAGCAGGTAGGTGCTTACTGGCCAATGCTTGTTGTTTGTGAGCTTATCAGAATACATGAGTGCCAGAAGGGTGAGGAGGGCAGGGTGGGTAACATTTTTTTTAATAAAAATTTTATTGTACATTTTCCTTAATATACATAACCGTTCCAATTATACAATGTCTTTGTGTACTGGTTACATCAGGTCTCTTTTTTCCTCATCATCTTATACATCCTAATTAAGTCTATCATACAATATACTCTCTCCATCATGTTATACATCCAATTTATCACTAATTTGTTTATTTCTACCGTATTACGCTATTACAATTCTCACTTTATGCACTTCATACTATATTCTTGTACTGGGTGGGGAACATTTTTTAAAACCAAGGGCCAGCCTGGCTTTTGAGTGGTATGTTGGGGATTTGTACATCAAAAATCATAGGGCCAAAATCAGATTTAAAATTAATCAAGTTTCAGTTTTGTTTTCATTTAACATTAAACTGAATCAGTGAAATACAATTCATATACATACTTCTACCTACTTAATATTCTTCTTGTAAGATAGGCAGCTATGTAAATTGGATTAATAAATTCTGCCTTTTTTTAACCTTAAAAATAAAACTTTCAGAGGATACTACAAGTTGTGTTCCCTGTTTAAAAAAGGCTGGATTGTCATACTGGCTATTATCTCCCACTTTCTCCTTTCCTTTCCTAACCCATTATGTTGAATCCCCACTACAACCTCATCATTCCATTTAACTTTATCTACTCTCCTAAATTTCTGAAGAGGGCTATGATTATAGATCTACTCAATATAATTAAAATAGGAAGCTCCCAGCCTATTCAGATGCCTTTAACACTAATATTTCCTGGTGTAGAATTTAGGCATAGATAGCATATAGGACATGGGAAGCCATGGCTTTAAACTATAAGCAAAGTTGAGTTTTTGGATGCTTCATCTTCCTTATCTACTTCCCTATTCCAAGGAAAGGTACCCTTTGGCTTGTTGTAATTTCTGATTTGTATTTGTAATTTTATTTCATTTGCCCTTTGCTTTTATTATTGCTTTTTTAAGATTCTCAGCACCTCTGGACCAGTGAAGCTGCTTATTGTGGATTCTATTTCTGCTGTAATTTGCCCTTTCTTGGGACTTCGGCAGCCTGATGGTCAGTCATGTACATCTATCATCACAGAGAATGTTTCTTAATATGCTTCATTAATGTCCTATTGTTTTGCAGAATCATATCCTAGGTGGTCTATAGCATAAAGCAGGTGTGTCCAACTGTGACAACTTTAAGACCTGTGGACTTCAACTCCCAAAATTCCCTAAAGTCCTAAAGCTGCCAAAGTTGGACACCCTGGCTTAAAGAGTTAAAAATAACATTTTGAAACATGGAGGACACTAGAGAGATGATCAGGGCCAAGAGGACTAAGATCACAAAGATTCCCTGGTCACATTCAATGTGACAACCTATTTTCTGCATGTTCAAAATTCTGTAGGAATAAAGTTTCATATGTATGAAGTAGTAGTTGAGCATAAAAGTATAGTACACAAATATCACAAAATACCACACTATAATACGTAAGGTTTCTTACAGTTGTTTGTTGTTCAGTTGCTAAGTCATGTCCAACTCTTGTGCAACCCAATGGACTTTAGCGCAATAGGCCTCCTCCTGCACTTAATGTCTCCTGGAGCCTGCTCAAATTCATTGCATTGATAACACTATCTAAACGTCTTATCCTGTGCTGTCACCTTCTCCTGTTGCCTTCTGTCTTTCCCAAGATCAGAATCTTTTCCAATGAGTCTTCTCATTTGGTGATCAAAGCATTTGAACTTCAGCTTCAGTATCAGTTCTTCCAAAGAATAGGATTGATTTTCTTTAGAAAAGATTCTTTATGGCATATGAAAAGCTGTAAATAGACATAATAATTTAATCTTCACCATTCCATTTTTCTTCTTAGGGTATAATGTGACAGCTTCCACATCTTTTAGTCCCTGTGGCTGGGAATTACAAGAGATGAACTGGGAAACTTTTGTTACATGTCCAGCTCCTTTGTACTAGATTAGTGAACGCTGTTACAGAATGACATTAGACCTTTCATTCATGCTAGCGAGCAACATATTAATTTATAGAGCCGTGGTGGTGCAGTGGTTAGAATGCAATACTGCAGGCTACTTCTGCTGGCTGCATGCAGTTTGGCAGATTGAATCTCAGCAGGCTCAAGGTTGACTCAGCCTTCCATCCTTCTGAGACTGGTAAAATGAGGTCCCAGATTGTTGGGGGCAATATGCTGACTGTAAACCACTTAGAAAGGGCTGTAAAGCACTGTGAAGTGGTATATAAGTCTAAGTGCTATTGGTATTCCATCTTTGTTATTTTTATAAATAAATTAAGGTGGTGAACATATCCGACACATCCCGCTCTTCCTATTTTCCCCACAAAAACAACCCTGTGAACTGAGTTGGGCTGAGAGAAAGTGACTGGCCCAAGATTACTCAACTGGCTGTCATGGCTAAGGAGGGACTAGAACTCACAGTCTCCTGGTTACTAGGCTGCTGCTTTAATCATTGGATCAAATTGACTTTCTTTGTTATACTTCTCAGGGGATAAAATTTACACAACCAACTAAATCCTAAACCTGCATTAATATAATTTCTATGTTTGTTAACCATGGTGTTCCAAAAACAACAACATATTTTAATGTAAAGTGATAACTTGGTTCACAAATGTGCTATCTACCCCCAAGACAAGGTGACAAAATACTTCCATTGTTGACTCAAGCAGAAGCTTACAAGAACTCAGAGAAGCAATTATTAACAGATGGTCCTTCTATCAAATGAAGTATTTCAGATTGTGGAAAAAAGAAAGTTATTCAAGGCCACAAAATGCCTATCCCAATCCAAGGCATCGTTTCCCTATTTGGTCCCTTGAAGGGGTGTTGCATCACAACTGTATTCTAAACAAACATTTTTTGGTTCATACTTCTTCCAGCTGATTATTCCAGTGATATTTTTTAAAAACAAATCTGAAGTAATAAATGGTCAAGGCCCTTTATAATCAGAAAGCTAGGTGTTCCTAGCTCGTACAATTTTGAAAGGCTTCTCTTGCATGGATGTGATAAAGTTTTTCTTGTTTCCCTTCTGCTAGATAGGTGTATATTTTGAGGCAATCCCCAGAGTCTAAGGGAAATACAATGAATAAAGAGAATTGTATAGTTTTAACTGCGGTGATCTCTTCATCTCACTTTGTAGGCATGGCCCTCATGATGCATTTGGCTAGGGAAATGAAAACCCTTGCCAAAGAATTTGGGATTGCCATATTGGTAAGTATGTGGCCCAGGCTTTTACTTATGCTTGCTTTTGGCTTTATGTGTGCATTAGTACTATAGTTCTGCTCTTCTGGTGTGAGCTTGGTCAGCTTATACTGCCACTTCCTTAGAATTCACTTAGAATAAATTTTATTCTAAAAAAGATTTTATTTAAAGTTTAATCTAAACAAATGGGGGTGTCACATGGATTATGTAAAACAAAGCATCACTCTCTGGCATTACCTTTACTCATTGGTGCAGTTCAACCGGTGTAACAACTGGTTCAGTGATCGCATGCTTTGTGGGCGTGCACACCATTTAAAAAAGGCAATTTTCAGCTATAATATGTACCTTCTACTGCAGCCCCAGTGAGTAAAACAGCTTAGGCACAGCAAAACCACTCTGCCGTGCGAATCAGCTGTGCTCCAAGACAAGGAAATAAAGCACAGGAAAGAGCAAGGGTAGATGGGTGGGGCCAAATCACCAGAACTACTGGTTCACCTGAACTGGTAGAATCCCACCACTGCCTTTACTTCTAAGACTGTTTTTTTTTCAAATGGGCTCAATAAACCTTTTAGAATACAGGTGGTCCTCAGCTTATGACAATAGTGATGCTTAAACTATCTGTTATCTTTTAGTTGACAAATCATGTGACTAGAGCTGCTGCTGGTGGTTTTAAACCAGCATTGGGTCGCTCATGGAGTTTCATACCTAACACTCGGCTGCTGCTGGAGAAGAGAAAAGTCAATTCTGAGAAAGAAGGTCGAGTTGCTTCTTTGATGAAATCTCCTCGACAGGTGAGAGAACATGTAACAGTTTTCTACACCAGGGGTCTCCAACCTTGGCAACTTTAAGACTTGTGGACCATCTCCCAGAGTGCCTCTGCCAGCTGGCTGAGGAATTCTGGGAGTTAAAACCCACAAGTCTTAAAGTTGCCAAGGTTGGAGATCCCTGGTCTACACTGTGGCCTCCATATGTCAAACTTATCCAACTTAGGGATGTTCAGTTGTTTTAGAAATGCATCTCTCAGAATTCCTTGCAAGTACAGCCAATCATTTATCAGCAATGTAACCTAATAGTTAAGAAGTAGGATGGAAACTTTTAAGTAGGAGACCTGGGCTCATTCATAATAGCTTTCATATTCAACATCGTTCATATTCAATTTCATTCATATTCAACTTCATTCATATTAAACATCATTCAAGTCCCTTCCCCCATCCCCAGGAAAATAGTCTTCCCCAAATCTGGCGCCTCTGAATGACTATAGTAGGTCATCTCAGCCAAATATAATGAACTGCATGATTCTGAGCTAGCATATTTACTTAACAACAGTTCCCCTCAGTCTCAACCTGCATGGCCAGGTTACATGCTGGCTAAGCATAATGAATATTGTAGTCAATGGTTCTGGAAGGCACCAAAATTAAAGAAGGGTTAGTAGAGTTTTAGAGGTGCAGAAGGTCTGTGGAGACTTATTATGTGGGTGCACTCTAATGCAAGAGTAGACATGGCAGCATCACTATTTTTATCTGAATGTGGTAACATTTGTCAGTTGTTGGCACTGGCTGGAGCTGATGGGAGCTGGTACCTAAGACTCCAGAAATGTAACACTGGGGAAGGCTAATTATTAGTACAATTAAGAAATGGGACTGTGTTAACTGTATTAAGGAAGAAGCACATATGAAAAGATAGGAAGAATTGCAATTTGTCAGGGACTCTGACTTTGCTTAAAAAGTTACGGCTAATTTGTGGTTTTGAGTTTTGAGCTGAAAACATATCCTGCCTGTCCTTGATATTAATAGGCATGTAGTTGTAATTTAATTTTCGGACATAGCCCTGAAAGGGACAGAAAGCATGGAAAGGTTAATTGCTTTTAGAATAATGGTCACAATTGAAGTTTTGAGACATATGGGCATTTTCACAAAATAGCTCCTATTTTAGTAAACAAACACACCCACTATTTTTTCTGGTTTCTTTGTTTACTTGGGGGGAGGGGACTTTTGTAAACAAAGATGTAGACTAACAGGCCAATAATTTATTTCATAAGAATGGATAGGTGGCCTTAATTTAGACAGGCAATCCTATAAATAGATAACACCCAAGTTCAAAATTTTCCTTTTCAGGTTGTAGGAGTCTCAAAGTTAAATTGAATAATTAATAAAGTGTGATGAGGCAGAGAATTGGAATATGTGAGAACATTGGTGCTTAGTGAACAAATTCAGAAGGCATGTCTCTGACTGAAAGACTCAGCTGCTTAGAGATAAAGTTGGCCTTCCCTTAAGTAAGTTTGGAAGAATATACAGGATATTTCCATCCCAGGATGGGCAGTCTGAATGACCCAAATGTAGCTGCAGGTATTGCTAATTTGAATTTAGAGTGTTCCAAGATAAGATTGCCTTTAGAACACATGTAATGGTTTGTTCTGGGAAGAGAATTTTTTGTCATAAAATAAATCCATCTCTATAAGGTACTATAGTATAAATCCTAAAAAGGATTAGCCTGTATGACTATTTTTTCTCTCTCGAAATTTAGACCATACATCTGCAGCCCTGGACAGTATTCTGATAATACACTGATTTGAAAACAAACTTCCAAAGTGTGCTTCCCTCAAACCACTGCTGAACATTTAGCTCATTGCTTATCAGTGAGAAGCAGTATAGTAATTAAATAATGAATATTGTTGAAACTTCTATAACTGGAGACAGGTAGTCCTTGACTTACAACCACAATTGTTGGGAACTGGGATTTCCTTTGTTAAGTGTTGTGGTTGTTCAATGAATTGTGTCTGATTTTATTATCTTTTTTTGCTATGATCTTGAAGCAAATTGCTGTTGCAGGTGTTAAGTGAATCATACATTAATTGAATCCAACCTCCCCCCTTGACTTTGACTGCTGGAAGACCTCTGGTAAGGTGGAAGTCATGTGATTCTGGGATGCCGCAACCATCATAAATACATGCTAGATGCAAGCCCCTGAATTTTGATCACATGACTGCAAGGACACTGTGAGGGTCATAAGAGTGAGGTTGTGTCACTTTTTTCAATGCTGTTGCAACTTCAAATAGTTGCTAAATGAATGGTTGTAAATCATGACTGCCTGTAGCAGGCTTTTATGCTCTGTACTTGTGTTGAGATTCTTAGCATTCTTCTCTTTTACAGGCTTTTGGAGTTCAGGCAGAATTAGACCTGAGGAACTGGGAAGTGAAAAAGGGAAGTCCGATCACATCAGGAGAAGGATTAAATGATGGCATCATTAAATGATGGTCTTCCTGATTCACTTCCAAGACTTTCCTGAACATTGCAGAAAGTCTGAAAATGAAAAAAAGCAGTTTGGTTTTTAGAGGAACAAAGAATAAAAATCAATATCAGCCTTCTCCTAACAGAATCTGCCTCACTGATTTATTGGATGGCAGCTCCCAGAATCCTGAAAGAACACAACCTAATCGGGGATGATCTGAAGTCAAAAACTTTTGGTGGACACAGTTTCTTTGTTTGGGACATCATATTGTATTGGTTAATTGAGGAAATGTGCATTGGATTAACTGAAGTCAGGGGTCACTCTTTAGCAATTGCAATTTTTGTAGATCAATGTCCAGCTTGTCATTAGTAAAGGAATATTGAATGGAGTTGTTCATCCGAAGGAGCTTCCATGTTTTTCCTTGTATTACTACAGTGTATTGACATTCTGATTTTTGCTTTGTGAAATGGACAGGAAACATAGGTACCAGTAGTGGTTCGGTCTGGTTCAGGTGAACCCGTAGTAAAAAAACAGCTATCGGTTCGGCTGAACTGGTATTTTTTATTTTTTTCCTCCCGATGATCAGCTGTTCCAACGATCAGCTGTGCCGGGTTCCCCCTTGCTGTCTTACTTCTTTACCCAGAGACTTCCTTGAGGCCCAGGAGACAAAAAGGGGCACGCAGGGTGTGTGTGTGTGTGTGTGTGCTGCGCCCCCCTCACTCCATTTTTTTGCCTCTTGGGCATTAGGGAAGCCTCTTGGGAGGAAAAATGGCCTCCCAGGAGACTTCCCTGAGGCCCAGGAGGCAAAAAAAAAAAAAAAAGAAGCACAAGGGGGTGCTGAAAAAAAAGAAGAAACCACGCCCACCTACAGAACCATACAAAACCATTGCCACACCCACAGAACCGGTGGTAAAAAATATTTGCATCTCACCCCTGGTAGGCACTGTATTGATTGTGTGTCATTTTATAAGCCACCACAAAAGTAGAAATATACATCAAATGAGGCTCTTGTAGACACTTTGTATACAGGTTATTTGATAAACCAGAACTCTACCACTAAAAGCTGTTTGTATCAGTGATGAATGTCATGCCTTTTATAAATTTGAGACTTCAGCCTGTATTGGCCACAATCTACATGGCCCATGGCAAAGGGATTGTGCAGGTTGTTGTGCAGAACACCTTATTTTTGGTTCATAAAATGGAATGATATTTCATATAAAAATATTAATCACACGTAGGGGAATATGGCTAGTCACTGATGAGAATGCCATGCTCAGTTCTCTGTTCTTCCATCTAGCTATTTTATTTATTTATATAACCAGTTTATCTTTCTAAATATCAAATAGAAAGATAATGTAAACAGAATGTTAAGAAAGAAGACTGCGCAAAGGGAAGGAGATTAAATCTTATTTGAAAAACCCAAAGAAGGTTGAGGAGGCACCTCTTCTCAGCAGTGAAGAAGCTGAAGTTCTTCATATTCTTCATTCACTGGGCTGAAGGAGTTTAAATGGAACAGTAAAAGAATATGCTTCTTCCAAGATGGCAGTGTAGCTACATTGCATGCAGAAAATAATTCAAACCACTGAGAGAAAAAACAAGCAGAATGAAATTCAATACAAGTGGGGATTCCTTTCAAATCAATTGTTTTTAATGCCACAAGGACAAAAAACTATTTCTACAGAACTCTTAATGAGGACTGCAGGAAGCAATCTGATTTGTCCTTGGAATTGTGGAAAGCTGGCTCAACCGCAAGCTGAATATTAGATAAGCACATTGCACCGAGTACAGAGTGGAGGAGATTTTACTGACTATAACTCTTTGAGTTTTTAGTTTTATAGGTAAAAGAAAAATAGTTAAATAAGGTAAAAAATTAAAGTTAATAACACAGGTAGTCCTCAACTTACATAACTGAGAAATTTGTTTCTAAAGGCCCGGTCCCACTGGCCAAAGGATGCAAAATGTATGCATAAAGGACACAGCGGACGAGCAAAATTTCAGGGGTGGCTCCATCCGTTGTCATCCGCTCCAAAAAGTGGCGAAAATTTGCATAAACAGAACGGAAAAAAACAGAAAAGAACAGACGTGGGTAGTATGTAGCGGGGATGTTAAACGGATGTTCATAGGAAGCCTAGTGGATGGAAGCAGATGACACCTCCGAAGGGGTTCCGGGGGAGAATTTCGAAGCAGATGCATAGCGGAAGGGGCGGATGCATCACGGACGCCTATAGGAAACAAAAGGGGATGTCGTGCAGATGTATATCGGATGCAAAGTGTTCGCTGCGCATGCGGGGAGTATGAATTGCGTCAGCTCCGCAGATATAAAAGGATGCAGCACGCATGCAGTCAGCATACAGGGGAAAGACCTGCTGCCACATACATCTAGCAGGAACACCATGGTTCGTCAGTCAGGCAAGAAGAGGAAGCCCGTGCCTACTCGTTCCAGCCCTGGCAAGAAGGCCAGAACCAGCATCCCACCCCCTGGCTGCTGCTACTGTGGTGGACCAGCCCCAAGGCCCTCAAAGCCCTGCTGCTGAAGGCCCTGCTGCTCAAGTCCCTGAAGGTCCTGCTGCTCAATCCCCTGAAGGCCCTGCTGCTCAAGCCCCTGAAGGCCCGGCTGAAGCCCCTGCCAGAGGGAGGAAGAGGCAAGGGAAGCAGAAGGGAGAGAGGAAACAGTACACCATTTCCGAGGAGCATGAGGATGAGGTGCTGGAATGGCTGAGGGAGAACGAGTACCTGTGGAGAAAGGGCCACAGACTGTATTGGGACACCAAGAAGAAGCAGGCAGCTTGGAGAGACAAGGCAGAGAGCCTGAGGTACACTGCAGAAATACTCCTTGGATGGTGGAAGCACATGCACACCTGGTATGGCAAGCTACACCTCAAGAAATCCAGGCAGGCCGCTGTCAAGCTCACTGACCGGGAGATGTACGTCATGGCCAAGTGCAGTTTCCTGGAGGATGAGATCCACCACAGAGGAGCAGCCCCTCTGAGACCCCTCTCCCTCCGACAGCCCACAGACAGCCAGTCCTCTTCCAGCCAGGAACCAGGTACCCTGTCCAGGCAGGTGTCTTCAGAGGGCCCCACGGCAGAGATCCCTCTGACAGTTGCACTCCCCATGCCGGCAGACATGGAGGATCCCGTGGAGGATGACGCTCTGCTGTCACAAATGGAGGAAGCAGCAGCCACCAGAGGCCAACCCACCCCCACCCCCACCCCAAGCTCCAGAGGATGCAGGCAGAAAAGCAGACTGGAGGGCCAGGACCACAGTGTGCTGTTGGAGATCAGGGACACAATGAAGACCAGCACAGAACTTCTCTCTCAGCTGGTCAACAGTGACATACCATCCTCGGACTGGAAGCCCTTCATCACCTATGTGAGCCAGACCCTGAGGGACCTGCCAGAGGCCCTGTACCAGGTGATGAAGCAGAAGAACACAGCACTTCTGCACAACCCTCAAGGCCCAGCTGAAGCTGCTCCTACCCAGTCCAGGCCTACTCCTCCACCCCAGGCGATGTCACAGCCCTTCCACGGCTTTCAACAGCCCCTCACCTACCAAGGCTATGACTACCAGGACTTCCCACAGCAGAAGCAGAACTTCATCTGTTCATCGCATGCCACAGACATGGCATGTTCATCGCATGCCACAGACGCCACTCCTCACCCATCTGCAGACCAGACAGCCCCACTACACTACTCCTTCCTCCACCCCACAGCCAAGCCCGTCAACAGACAATCTGTCATCAGTATTGGGCCTGACATCTCAAGTCCTTGATGAAGCGCCTCTCAGCCTCACGGGACTGAGTCAGCTCTCGGACAGCTTCCTGAACACACCATCCCCTGTTGTACCCTCGGGGCCAAGCACCCCAATGGTGCCTCAGACCAGCACTCAAGCCACAGCCACCTCCATAGTCCCTGCCCACTTAACAGCTGATACCATGGCCATGACTCAGAGTGACTGAGAATTGTGTCAGAGATTGAGTTGTACTTGTTAAGTTTATCTTTGCTTAAGACACTTTACTTGGTTCATTTTGCTTTTTTAATAAAGTCATAAAGTTTACCTAAGAAAGTTAATAAAGGTTATCCTTGCTTAAGACACTTAGTTTACTTGGTTCGTTTTTTTTACTTAATAAAGTGTTGGTGAAAGCTTTGAAAAAATGGTTAAGCCTTTGCATGCTTGTGGGATAGATAAGGATAGTTGTGGGATAGATAAACCTCCAGTGCAACCATAGTGGGACTGTATGGTCCACCCTCCCAGCGATCCAGATGATTTTCTCCCCCTTTTTGTGGAAAATATCGGTTGTCTGCTATGGGGCCTTCTACATACTCTAGACATACTGCAGACATCCTAAATATACGAGATACATCCCAGATACAAACGTTTTGTCCGTTTTGAATCCTTTATATACGAGATGCATACGCTGACATCCTTTCTATTTCCGTGCTACTAATGGTGTGTAGACGTTCCGTGTACCTTTTGTTTCCTCCCTCTTTCTGTTTTCAGCTGCAGTGGATGTGAGTTGAGGGGATGGCCAGAGGATGCAGAGAGGATACAGTGGACGTTTAACGGATGATAACGGATATAGAACGTTTGTTGCCCGTATATGTCACGGATGTACATCATACGCGGCGGAAAGTTCATCCGTTCACAAAGTTTTGTGCAGCTCAAAACTTCTTGCACGGATGAAATTGCAGTGGACGGAAGCTCGACGGATAGAGTGTATGAAACACGTATGCAGTGAGTACACAACGGATGCATAGCGTTTTCCTATGGATGGCAAGCTTTTTTTAATGTTTTACATCCTCTTTGCATCCGTAAGTGCAGTGGAACCGGGCCTTAAGGAAGCTAGTTAACAGATAACATAATCAAAATTGGAAGGGACCTTATAGGTCATTTAGTCCAACCACCACCCCGCCCAAGTGGGAGACCCTGCACCATTTTTGACATATGGCAGTCCAATCTCTTCTTGAAGGTCTCAAGGGATGGCGCTCCCACAACTTCCGAGGCCAAGGTGTTCTGTTGGTTGATTGTTCTCACTATCAGAAAGTTTTTCCTTATTTCCAGATTAAATCTCTCCTTGTTCAGTTTCCATCCATTTTTCCTTGTCTGGCCTACAGAAGCTTTAGAAAATAGATTTACCCCCTCCTTTCTGTGGCAGCACCTCAAATATTGGAAGACTGCTATCATGTCTTCCCTGGTCCTTCTCTTCACTAGTTAAATGAGGTGTGCCTCATTCTATGACCTGTTTGCTATTGTTAAGAGAATCACTACAAGTATTAAGTTAAGCAAACTCCCACTAACTGCTTGCCATAAGTTCCCTAGAAAGGTTGCAAATGACAATCCAAGGACCCTGGGAGGACACTGCAACCATTATAAATACATGCTAGTTGCAAAGTTTGATTGTGTGTCTGGGGATGCTTCGATAGTCGTAAGTGTGAGAACTGGCCACAAGTCACCCTTTTCAGTGCTGTTGTAACTGTGAACCCTAAAGTGAACCTGGCTGAGGCCATTTTGGGTTGCCTCACAATAGAGGCAGGGGGGAGGGAATAGTTAGATGGGGTTTTGTAGCCAAAACAATGCAGTTTTCCTGTGGGAACCAAGGATATTCTCACAGGTGACTGGCCAGAGAAGGAGTGAAGTAATCAAGCAACAGGCCAGCAACTGGTGTGACCAGTGACTTGGAGGAAAGGGGAAACTTTTACTTTTTAATTAGGTGAAAGCAATGGGAACTGTCAGAGTTGGCTTTCACCAGTTGTTCCAATATAATATATCCAATAAATTGTTCTTTCAGGAATTTGCCTGCTTCGGAGTTCTGTTTTCTCTAGGTGCATTACTTGGAATACTGACAGTAACGAATGATCATTAAATGAATGATGGTAAGGCGAGGACTACCTGTATATGGATAACCCCTCAACTTACAATTGGTCACTTAGCAACCATTCAGAGAAATCATGCACCTATTTGGAAGGTATTTAGGCCAGGATTCAGGCAGTTGTCCATCTCCCCAGTCACATAACAGTATTTTGGGCACTGAGCAACCAGGCCACATTTACAGCTGTTTGCAGTATCCCACGGTCATGTGATTGCAGGACACTTTCCAATGCTCCCCCCCCCCCAAAAAAAACCTAGCTCATAACAAGCCTATTATTTAACAATCACTGCAAAAAAAAGTAATAAAAATGGGCCCATTGTGTGGGTGACCTGATTTATGACAATCAGGATATATGATTATGATGGGCAGGCTCCATGGCTGTCGTACATCGTGGAATACCTATAGCAGTGATGGTGAACTTTTGGGGCCCCGACTGCCCAAAGTGCTTGTGTGCATACCCAAAATGCAAGGTGCACCCCCACACCTGTATGCCCGTGCCTTGTGCATGCCCATGGACCCCCATGCATGTGCCCCACCAACATGCATGCGCCCCGCCCCCACATATGCGCGGCAGAGATCTGAAGGCCAGCTGGCGGGTAGGAGGCATGCACGCATGCATGGTGGAGGTGAGCTGGGGTGATGGTGAGTGTGCCCACAGAGAAGGCTGTGTGTGCCACATGTGGCACTCATGCCATAGGTTTTCCACCACGGAGCTTTAAGTAAAACTGTTAAGGAACTGTGGTAATTAAATGTGGGAGTTCGTTGACTAGTGAAGGGAGAAGGACTCTTAGTTGGGCACCTCAGAGCATACCGTGAAGAGGATCCTTTGAGAGTCCTCTGCAATTTTTTTGCTATTGTTTTAAGCGGGATCAAAGGATGTGGATGTAGTGGTACGACATAGTACGCAGGATGGGATGGAGGGAGGGATAAAGGGGAAGAACAATTTTCCAAAAAGAGAGGAAGAAGAGGAAGAGAGTATGAATTCAGAGGAAAGAACGCTAATAAGAATACACTTTCTATAATATCAAGCAACTTTTTGATGTGAGATGATCTGTTTTCTTTTTCTGATGTTCAGGGTTGCTGCAGTGCATTTGTGTTTGCCTAAATAGAGTTCTTGCACAGCTTCTCTTGTGGGAGGTTGGTAGTAGAGCACTTGATGGACATGGGTGGCTTTTTTTGAGGTAGACTTGTGTTTCTACTTTGCCATCATAGTCTCTGCTGATTGGGATATCCAGGAAGGGTAATGAATTGTTTTCTTCTTCCCTGGTGAATTGGATTTCTTTGAAGATGTTGATGGTTTTGTGGGTGTTTTCTAATTCAGCAACTTCCAGCTTTTGGGGCTCCAGGGATTGATTCTGTGGAATCTATGGTGGGTTTTTTGTGGACCGGGGTGCATGGTTTCATACTCTGCCTGGATCCCGCACATGTGTGGATGAGGCCTCGCTTGCTTGTGTGGCCTGGTTCCTGCTGGACCGCAGCCCGAAGTTGGGGACCTCTGCTCTAATTGGTCCATTAAAAATTATTATTTAAATTATTAAAACTATACAAATAAATTAATCAATATTAGCTTTATGTTATTTAGAATATTTACAGATTCTGACTCACTCCAACTACATTTTTAAAAAACAAATGTAGGTAGTTTTTACCTTGCGACCACAATTAAACCAATAATTTATGTTGCTAAGTGAGATTTTTGTTAAGTGAGATTTGCCCAATTTTACGACGTTTCTTGCCACAATTGTTAAGTGAATCACTGCAGTTCTTAAATTAGTCACATGGTTCTTAAGTGAATCTGGCTTCCCCGCTGATTTTGCTTATTAGAGGGCTGCAAAAGGTAATTACTTATCCCAGGACACAGCAACAATCATAAGTATGCAATGGTATATATGCAATGATGCAATGGTTGTTGTTGGCTCCGTCGATCTCGGGAGATCATGGAAAATTCGCGTCATGGAAATGGACATGAAATGTGCTGAGTCTGTGGTGGAACCACTCTCGTCCTTTGCATTCTGTGGTGACCGTTTTTCTCGCCATCAGATATTTCTTCTTTCCTCAGCTGCCTTGATGATGTTCCTGGTGGCTGTTTGCCAACCTTGGCGATTTGAGGCCATGGTCTCGAGCTGAGAGGGGTTGAATCTGCCAGCTTTAAGATCTCGCTTGCAGACGTCCTTGTAGCGGAGAGCTGGGTGTCCAATACGCCTTGTGCCGGTGGCAAGCTCTCCAAAAAGCATGCTTTTAGGTATACGGTCGTCGTCCATGCGGATGACATGGCCCAACCAATGCAGGTGTCTTGCTGTCAGCAAGGCATACATACTTGGCAACCCTGCCTTGGCCAGGACGTCATCGTTGGTTATATGATCTTGCCAGGTGATACGAAGGAGTCTGCGGAGGCAACGAAGGTGAAAGGCGTTCAGCCTGCGCTCCTGATGAGAGTAGAGTGTCCATGCTTCACTGCCATAGAGGAGGGTACTCAAAACAACTGCCCGATAGACTTGCATCTTTGTGTTGGTAGTCAGCATAACATTGTCCCACACTCTTTTTTTCAGGCGGGCCATTGCTGCTGCCGCCTTGCGAATCCTAGCGTTCAAATCAGAGTCAAGAGAGAGTTTGTTCGCAAGTGTAGAACCGAGATAGGTGAATTTGTCTACCATCATGAGGGTGTGTTCGCCAATGGAGATGCTTGGAGCACCACTGACATCCTGGCACATAACCTCTGTTTTCTTCAGACTGATGGTTAGTCCAAACTTGTTGCATGTAGCTGCAAAGCGGTCAATAAGTCGCTGCAGGGCCTCCTCTGAGTGCGCAGCAAGGGCGGCATCATCTGCAAAAAGTAATTCTCTGATGAGGACTTTCGTAACTTTCGTTTTGGCTCGTAGACGCGCGATGTTGAATAATCCACCGTTGCTCCTGGTGCGTATGAATACGCCGTCATCATGCAATGATGCAATGGTTGTAAGTGTGAAAAATGGTCATAAGTCACTTTTTTTAGTGCTGTTGTAACTTCGAACGATCACTAAACAGACTATTGTAAGTTGAGGACCACTGGATGGTGTTTCAACCAAATCAACCAGATCAACCAAAGCCCCATAAAACTTAATAGTTATGATTCAAATTCCCATTATAATTTTAAGAGGTGATAAAGCAGGGTTGTCTTTTATCACCATTGTTATTCAGCCTAACTAGAAATGCGGGCAATTGCATTTAGATCTAAATAATCAGATTACTGCAATAAAAGAAAGAAAGAAAAGACATATCTTTTAAATCTATTTGCAGATTATATGGACTTGACTCTCAAATTTTATTTGTCATTCAGCTAATTATATTAAGGAGTTAGAGGAATTTGCAGAGGTGTCTGAACTATCAATTAACTTTCATAAATTATGTTTTTTTCCACACATTCCCAAAAATTCAAATGGAAACTTACACAATTTTAGGGTTTTCCAATAATACATAAAACTTTAAAATAGCTAGGCAGCACTATATCTAAAATGGTGATGATTTTTTTTATAAATAATTATGTGCCCAGGTGGAATAAATTAAACAAATTAACAACTGGACCTCAAAAATTTCAATATTGTAGGGCAATATTGCAATGGTTGAAAAAAAATTCTTGCACAGCTTAATTTTTTATTTCAATGCCACCCAGTACTAATTGCAGAATAGTCTGAAAGGCAATGGCAAAATAAAATAGAAAGTTTTTGTTTCCGTGTACAAAAACTAAATAAATAAAAGGATAGGTCTCAGAAACAGGAAGACTGTTATGTCCAATTTGTTACTATATCACCAAGCAGTAAAGTTAGGGTAGTTGATTTCATTTATGATGGGAGATACTTCTGAGCCATGGAACTGATAAAAAGATAAATGAATTGATATAACCCACACTCTCCAAAAATGATTTTATTGGATTTGGGCAAAAAAATCCCAAATATTCAACTTATTATAAGATAACTTCCATCATGCTTTTTTAATGTAATGTGGAAAGGGAACTTCATGAAGACAGTAGTGTCACAAAAACAGGAAAAGCCCAAGGGGAACATCAGGTCAGCCACAAAACAAACTTAACATAGGAAAAGGAATCAAATAAAAAGGTATTAAAGAATCCCTGTAGACAAAAGCCTGAGTCATAAGAAAACTAGACAAATAAGAAAAGGAAACAAAAAGATAATTTAGAAAACCCTTACAAACACAGGACATACCAAATAAGCAAAACAAACAGACAAAAGACACAAAATATAAATTACAAAAGGGACAGATAGGAGATTGCCACAGAAAAAATATGAAAAACTAATTTAAAGCTAAAAGAGATTAGAGAAAACCAATAATACAATCTGGCCATCCCGCAGAGTTTGCCCTCTGGCGGGAATAAAGACAAACTCAAACAGGATTTGAAACATTAAGCACAAATACAGACATTCACACAAAATCAACTTACAAAGGGAGAAAATGGTATAAAAAAACCAGGGACTTACCATGGGAAGCAAGCTAGCCCAGGAACGCAGACTTCTCGCTGTTCTCCGCCTTCCTGAAAAATAAAAAGATCCAGCTTTCAAGCAGTTGTCCGTATTCTTGCGCCAGAGCTCTCCCAGTGGGAAAATTGAATCCTCAAAAGAAAGGCATTTTGGCACCTTTCAACAATTGGTGACTATGAAGGTTTCCCAGTCAACTCTGCCACTGGACCGGGCCCACGGATCCAAACCCAGCTGGCATGGACCTTCTTTGTCCAGGGGCAACACCCATGGACCCAGCCCAGAAAGTATAGGGTAGTAAACGGAGTCCTTGGGCTTTTCCGCTCAACAGCTGCTTGAAAGCAAGTGAGTACCACTTCAAATTTATAATCTTACTAGGAAGGGGAATGGAAGCGTGAGTGGACCAGGTGTGTGATTGTGGGTTTTCTCTGTGGAAACAGCGGGACCTCACCTTCTCCGTGATTGCCAGCCACACCCCAGCCAGCTGCTAGCTCAAACATGAGCCATAACTGGCTGGATTTGGGAACGCAAGGGTTGATCACGGAGTGTGAGTCCTTCTGAAGGACATGAGAAAAACCGAGTGGGTTGCAAAAGGAACTGGTGTTAGGAAATAAATAAAAAGCAGAAGAAAAATAGTCCCAGTGCATCCTGCAAACAAAGCCCTGTGCATTTAGAAGGGGCCCGTACCGGCTGCTGGCAAACAAAATTGGAAATGGTTTGTCTAAAAAAAAGCAGAAAAGGTCCTTTCAGATCCCCACCTTTAAGAGAGATCTGAAAACTGACGGCTGAGTGTAGGGAGGAGACCGTACCAGAGCTGCTAGAGGGCAGACGGCCCTCTGAGATCCCTGTTTTTTAGGGGGGGTGTCTTAAAACTAATGGCTGAGTTTCCCGAAAAGAAAGGGGCCCGTACTCGGTGTGTAGGGAAACCGGAATCCTTTCCAGACCTTTTTTGTCTGAAAACTGATGGCTGTAGCCCGGCTAAACCAAAGTAATCCCCACATCAGGCAGGGAATATGGGAAGTTGTAGCTCGAGGGCAATGGAAGAGACCCCCTTGGATAAATTACTTGAGGCTTGGGACGAAAGGCGAGTGCCTGTCCTGACTGGTATGCATAAAAAAAAAGCAAAAAGAATTTGCAAAAAGTGGGCTTTATTGTGAGATGACACGGGTAGACAAATTTGGCCAAATTTGTATTTTAGATTATAAAACCCTGAAAGCATTTAGAACACACATTAAACCCAGCCAAATTCCCTATTGGTACTGCTGGGCTGAAATGGCTAGGATCAAAGACCTGACTGAGGGAAAAGATCAGGAAAAACCTGAAACCCATTCCCTGGATGGAAAGACTGAGGCACGGATTATGGCTCCCCTTTTAAGCAAACCAGTGCCAGGCAGAAATAGGGGACAATTAGAATATGTTTTAACCTGGAATTTCCAGTTTGCAAGGCTTCGGCGGCGGCAGGAATCCATGATTGTGCGTGGTTTCTGCTGCGCTCGCCACTGGAGTGCCCTTGATCCTGCTGGATTTGGGGGCTATAGTTACCCCATAGAGGTAACTGAAGATAGGGGAGATCCAGCAGGGGTCTGGGGGAATCGCAACCCCCCTCCTCAGCTGGCTTAACTCCCTTTTCCAAAAGTGGTGGAGCGGCGGTCAGCAATGGCCGCCACAAAGAAGCTTTCATCCGGATAAGAATGTGCAGGAGGAAGCTGAGAAAGTGAAAGTTTTTGGCTAACAGGATAACAAGCAACATTTATACCCTGGAATTTAAGTTTCATTAAAGATACATCGTTCCCGACAAAGACGGAAAAAGCGGTGAATGAAAGTAAAAAGGGAAAATTTGTTTTTTCTCACTCTCCTTCCTTACGGTGATAGTAAATGAATGGAGAGATTGAAAAAAACCATTTTGGTATCAGCAGGTAATTAAATTGGAAAATTAAAGCCAAGGCGACAATAAAGATTTCTGAGCATTGAAAACAAAACAAAACTCTTTTTTGCTATAAGTGGGAAGGGAGAGGAAAAGAATTAATATTAAGATTTTCTTGTAGGAGGCTGCTTGGAATTTATAAGATCAGAGCTAAACTGTAACAAGACTTCTAAAAGATATATTTTAATTGGAGCTTTATAACTGAACTATAACCCCAGGAAGAGAAAGTATAAAAAGAAGAAAGTGCTAAATGAAACAGTCTGTGTGTATTTGGATTGCTTGGTGACTTTGGGATTTTTGGAAATTATTATTTGAAAGACTAAAAACATTTGGGTTGTCTAAAAAAACTTTTCACAATGGCACTACTTGTTGATGAATTGAAAATTGAATTTAAAAAGCTAAAAGAAGAGGAACAAGAAGGGAAGGGCTCTTCTGGATCTGTTTTCCATTTTTTAGAAATGGCAATTTTTACCTACCAGAAACTACAAGAACAAGAAGATTGAGATGAAGAAGAAGCCATATTTAATGAACAAACAACTTTAGCTGGGGAAGAAAAGGGAAAGAGGGGAAAGAGAATGGAGAATTTAAGACCAAAAAAAACAACAACCAAAAAAGGGAATAAGGTGAAAAATCAATACAATGTCAGAAAGCAACAGAAAAGAGGAATACAGAAGAAGGTGGAGATTAAGAAGGTGGAGATTAAGAGAAAAGGGGGTATAAAGGCAGGACTGGAGAAGAAAGGAAGGGAAAAAGGGAAGAGAAGTTACAAAGGTTTAAAACAAGATGTAAAGAAACAAGATCTATTCAGAGATAGTGGGTAAAAATATTATTAAAAAAGAGATTCTGCAAAAGTACATAAGATTGTATTGTTGTATTTATATTTGAAATAATGTTAGAAAACTGGATTTAATAATAGAGCTTAATTTGCTATGGATTATTGTTTTAATTATATTATAAGCTTATTACTCTTTTTTATTTTATAATATAGTAAGTAACTTTAGAATGTACTCAGCAGAATCAGAATGAAAAGTATATATTATTTTAAGTGTTAAATTTAGGGGAAAGATTTAAAGGCATCATACTTCAATCAGTGATCACAGGAGAAATTTTGTGTTAATGAGAAAAGATAATAGAAAATTGAAACAGAACAGACAAAAGATATGCATAATGATTTAAATTGAGATGAAATAAATAAAATAGAATTAAGAGAGTGAAAAGAGGGGAGAAGCTATATAGAAAATGTAGAATGGTAAATAAGATATGAAATGGGATAAAAAGTGAGCATGAATTCGAATTTATGTCTCTACAAAAAGATGTAACCTGGGACTAAGACGCTTTCCAAAAAGAAGTTTTATGTTTTTATGTTTTGTGTTTTGTTTATGTTTGTTTATTGAAAATCAATTTTTTTAAAAAAAAAATAATAATAATAATAATAATAATATGTTTTAACACACACTCCCTTCTCTGCCTCTGATTTGGTCATCTGGAAAAAGGATACCCTAGCTTTCAGGGCTGATCCTCAAACAGTAATTTCTGATCCTCAAACCTTGAAATCTATCATTGACAGCCATAATCCATCCTGGGGTGATATGATCCAGCTGCTACAAGTCTTTCTAACTAAAGATGAACTATTAAAACTATTTGAAAAAACAGACCAAATAGCTAAACTACCAACTATCCCTGGACAGGCAGCCCCAGCCCACATCGCATGGCCAGTACATCGCCTTGACTGGGACTACAATGATACCAATCACTGGGATAAATACACAAGAGCAAAAAATAACTTATGAGAAGCTTTAGAGGAAATAGGTAAAAAGCCTTTAAACTGGTCAGAATTTCAAAAAACAACACAAAGAACACAAACAACACAAAAAACCCTGATGCCTTTTGAGTCCGCCTGTCAGAAGCAGCTATTGCATATGCCCATCTAGACCTTAGCTGCCTGAAGGACCAAAGGATTTTAGCTTCAGCCTTCGTGGACCAGTCAACCGTGGATATCAAAGAGCATTTCCACTGCTTTGTCTCTAACTGGCCAACCTTAGAAATAGCAGAGTTGCGCAGGATCGCTAACTTTGTCTATGATCAAAGAGACAAACTGAAAGAGGAGGAGAAAGATAGGAAAAGGAGGATAGAAAGACATGAGGACTTAAAAATGTTTGCTGTAATGCAACAGGATGCCAGACAAACGCCAGGTAAAAACCCCTATAATTCAAGGAAATGCTGGCATTGTGATAAAGCAGGATGGTCACAAGGCAAATGCCAACATTGCTATAGATATGGACAGGAAGGGCATTTCAGCAGGCAATGTAGGCAACACCTTTCCCTCAACCGGTATCACCCACCACCTAGAAACATGAAGCCAGGCAACAATCCAGTCCATTACACTGAACAACAAAGCTTTAATCATCATACACCACCCAGCGCTCCTTTTCCTCAAATAAATCATAACAATGGACCTCAGTGGGAGCAAAGAAGGGAAAATGACCTGCCCCTTTTCTGACTAGAACATAAGAATGAAAACACTGAATTCATCGCTACCTTTAACGGGCTGGCTATTCCCCTAAAAAACAGCCCTGAAGGGGAACCCATTGTCACCATTCTTATAGGAGGAAAAAAATACAATTGCTTAGTTGACACTGGAGCCACCTCCTCATTAATTACTGAACCACCATATAAAGCTTCAGTGGCTGAAAGGGCTCGGGATAGTATAATGGGAGTGTGGGGGGGGGGGAAAATAATATCTGTAGAATTTACCCACAACGTAACAGTAGAACTAGGACCTTTCACATTAGACCATTCCTTCACTATTTGCCCCCAGTCCCCACTATCCCTACTAGGAAGGGATCTCCTATGTAAAATGGGAGCTACCATAACATGTGGAAAACGGGCTGCAATTGGAGATCCCAGGAAAAGGCACACACAAGACAATCATGATGATAACCAGCAACACAGGGCTCCATGAAGATTTAAAAAGCCTGCTACCCTTGTTATGGGGCTGGGATGCATCAGAAGTAGGACTACTTAAAGGAGCAACACCTGTTACTGTTCAAGTGAAACATGGACCACCTCCATGCGTGTCCCTCATAGCACAAGTCCTCACACATATATTCCAGGCCCTGGGCATTACCCAAAACCTCCATGTGTCCTGTTCTCCGACATCATCAGGAGCCGTGGAGAGAGCAAACAAAAGAGGTGAAGACCCTACTGGGAAAACTCTATCAGGAGACTCACCTCTCCTGGCCACAAGTACTCCCAATTGCTCTCTTTTATATCAGAACTGGACCAAGACAAGATACAGGTATTTTCCCCTTTAGATCCTTTTTGGTCGCCTTCCCGATACCCTCCAAGGCCTAGATCCTCATTCCCTTTGCTTAGATAGGGGGGATAGGGTTCTCTCTTCTTATCTTACAGCCCTGCAAAAGAGACTACAGACCCTCTGGATCCAGAGTGCACTGACACAGACCTTACCCCTGGAAGAAGCCCTGCATCCATATGAGCCAGGAGATTGGGTGTGGATTAAGTTCTTCATCAGAACCTCACCCTTACAACCCAGGTAGAAAGGACCCTACCAAGTCTTACTAACTACACACACTGCCATAAAGGTTGCAGAACGAGACTCTTGGATACATTGGACACATGCAAAGCCAGCAGTCATAGACCATAGCCAAACTCCACCACAATCAATCCCACCCATCAAACTCAAGAAAAATCTGGACACAGATTAAGGGACGCTTGCAGCATTCTTCAACACCATTGAACCACACAACTGTGAAGAAACAAGTGCAAAGGCCAGAGCTCTCTCAGCAGGAAAATCAAATCCTCAAAAGAAAGGCATTTTGGCACCTTTCAACAGTAGGCTGACTTTTATCAGCATTATTAGCAAGTTGGTCAACTTTTGATTTTCTGTTACCCAAGCAACATTTCCATTTTAAAAGGAATAGATAGAATAAATGATAAAAATGAGTTTCGATAATTCATTTTATACAGACACTCAAAAAAGTACAGATAATAGTATTTACACAACATGTGGCAAATTCCCATCCAGTACAAAATTGTGAAATCATTTTGATAGTTGGGTAGCCTGACAGATTTAGCCATATCTCAAAAGTTACTCCTAGTAGATAAGTTTTGACAGTGTTCTCACTCTGCTTGTGCAAACCTGTTCAACTTTAAATAAATTTGTACACTTCCTTGACACTTCTATGAATTGCTACTTTGAGATTTTTTGTCTTAAGCCTACTACGATGTCTGCAAAAGAGGGAGATGTTGTAGTCCCAACCTTAACTGAATCAGGAAGTGCCTTTTAGCTCATTATTTTTTCTTTCTCTTTTCTGGGGTGAAAAACCAAAGCACCCAATCACAGAATGTCAGGGTTGGGGAGGGGAACCAAAGAGATTATCTGGTCGACCCCTCTGCCAAATGAACTAATCCACTTTACAATTGTTTGTTTTTAATTCTAATGTCCTCATTTTCCTTCATTACATTTCCTACCCTTTCATTTTGTAGAGATTTACTGTTATTTCCCTTTCTTTTTCAGACAAGGTTTTTCTAATTTCTTTCAATAGATTTTGTCCTTGTGTTAGCTTCCAAATTTAACAGAAGGAAACCAAAATAAAATACGAAAGGGGAAGCAAAAATTTCAAAACAGCAAGGATAGTAAGAATGTTTCTTTATTGAGATTCCAAAAGCAGTTCAAGGTTTGGTTTTGGAGGCAGCTGACCACAGATTGGCACATCGGATTTTACATATCATTTTAAGGTAAGACATAAGGTCACCAGAGTGTGAATTTTATGGCCACAGAAAAACAGGAAACACGGGTGTTAATAATACTTTTATGTTCAGAGGATATTTTGTCTGTTATGTCACTCAGGAAAAATCTTCCTGGCCAGGCAGAGGTGCTAAAAATTCTCAATGCTTTTAAATATTGACTGGCCAGATTCTTGCCTGTCAATGATCTATTGTCTTTAAGAAAGCATTGTATTTTTATGAGTAGAAGTGGCTTTCCCTGACTCCAAATCAGAAGGCTGTTAAAAGGAGGGGGCGGTGGCAGATCAAAGGCTTTTTGAACTTTATCAGTCTGTTTCAGACTTTCCCCTTGTGAGATTTAAAATTCCCAAATAATTTTTTGTTATGTCGCTCATCAGGAAAAATTTCTGACTCACAACGTGAAGACGAATCTCTGGTTCACAATTTCAAAGGTTTATTGAAATGCCGGTATAAGCGCAGCTTCCAAGACCCTTCCCAGTTAGATTGAGTACAAGGAGAGCAAGTTTCTCTATTTTAATAATGCATTTTATATCCTTACACAGAACACGCCTTGCCTAGAAAGCCCTCCCCTGGCACGCTCTTATTTTCTATATGCTAAATTTCCAACTTGGGGTGGTCATGACATTGTTTCCAGGGCCTCAATGTTTTATCTTCTATTTATTCCTGGGCTGCCAAACTTTACCTCTGATGTATGTTCTTATTTTGTTTATTCTCCCTGGCCTGGTCAGATCTTCCTGTTGTTCTAACAATGTATCATGTCTTTATGGAATGTATTGTCTTTATGTGAATGACCAGGCCAAGATGTAACTTCTTTTCAGCAGAAACAACCAAAGGGAGGGGGACAGAGAAAGCTGGCAAGGGTACATCAAAAAGGAATGAAAGGAAGGAACCTTCTGGTCTATTTCATATACAAAATGAACCAAAGAGTTTTCTAATCTTGCTATATAATTTTAATTATAAAAGAGTAGCTTATAATTTTCTCTCATCCTTTTCCAGAATTGTCTTTTATTTTTTTTTCCAAGATAATCTGGTCACTGTATTTACAACCCGCACTGCAATTCAGCTATCTCTGGCATTTCAAATCCACAGGAATGTCCACAGCCACGTCCATCATTTTTCAATGTTCAATAATTTAGAACACAATGGGGTTTTCTTGTTTTATCCCTCAAAGCGATATTGGAAAGTATGGCACTGAAAATTCGTTTGTCAACATCTTCCTCCACCCTGAGGTCAACGACCATTTCCACCTCCCAGGTGGCCTCTCTCGCCTTAATCTCTATGGCGTGAGCCGCTCAGCTTCTCTACCCTCCTTTGCAAAACCTCAACCATAGATCAAAAAACGACAAATCCCAACGCCGCTTTTGCTCTTTCGCTCCACCCCACTTGGCCCCGCCTCCTGGTTGCCAAAGCAAGCGAGGCAGCAGCCAAAGGCTGGGCGGCCGTCGGTCAGCAGGCCGAGGGGTGGTTCCTTCCTCTGGCCCCGCCCACTCAACCCATTCTAGCCCAGGCAGTTGGAACCTAGCCTTCCCGGGAGGAGGACGAGGAGGCGCCGCCGTGTCGCGGAAGTCGGGAGTGGAGCTTTGTCGGTGGTGAAGTGTAAGAGGAGGGAGAGGAGAAAGCCGGTCAGGGAATGGTGGAGAAATGAGAAGAAAGCCTCCTTTTGGGCTGCTGCTTTTAGAAGGAAGCTGCGCTTTTTTGGGGGGGGTGCTGCTGCTGGTTTGGGTATCTAAGGAATGGAGTGTGGAGGAAGATGTGGGAAGCTGAATGTGATAGAAGCCACGGGCTCGCGTTAAAGTCTTGTTGAACTCGGAAGAACGTATTTCAGAGTAAACGTATTTCGAAAGAGGAGGATGTGACACTTCCTTGAGGTTTGCCTTGGCTTTTTCCGCAGCCCCAGCTACTTTTCTCCAATCTGTTGCTTTCCAGGTGTGTTGAGTTATATAGTCCAGCTGCTGCTGCCGCCACCATGCCTTTGCAGACGGATGAGAGTGGTTGTCTTGAACTCCCCAGGAAGGTTTATCTATCAGGCTGAGGAAGTTTCGTCTCTTGGAAGTGTTTCTTTCTCCTTAGAAAACAAAACACACTTCTTGATTGTGAGAGTGGATAAATAGCAAAGCCCAGCCAAGGCAAAGGCATGAGCTGTGACTCAGGCTACGTGGTTATTAAAAGATTATTATTTTTATGAAAGCTAAAATGTTGAACAATGTGATGCTTCTGTGTACAAACAGGGCTGCAAATATATTTATTTATACTTCCACCCCCTACATTGTTCTCCAAATGGGCTGGGTCTATACAACAGCCAAGCTGGCTGGGAAAGCTTGTGGTAGCTGGAGAACACCAGGGTTGGTATGCACTGCCTTCCAGCTGATGTCATCTCTGGTAACCGACAGGAAGGTCCCTGAGATCCCGTTTGAGGCTAGCTTCTGTTTACTGTGCTGGTAATCGAGTTGAGATATTTATTTTTGCACCCTGTTCATTTGCATGATGCTTCCTAGTACAGTGAAAAAAAAAACCTTTTGAAAAGATTGTAGTTAAATTGTGTCATATGTTATGATTAATAGTAAAAATAACAGTGACCACATGATAGTTTTCTTCAATCGCTCAACTGCTTTCTTATCTGCTTCTGCATCCAGCATAAGTTCTTTCTTGATTTCAAAAGCCCATCTTATCTTGTTCATTTCTTTTCTTCTGCACTTCAAAGGTTTTTCTTCTCAGGAGATTTGCATTTTCCAGCATTACTGCCACAGGGCTTGGAATTGTCCCTATAAAGAGTTGTATCATACAGCTGCTCTCATTGTTTTCAAAATCAATGTTTTCCATGATGCATCTTATTTCCAATATTAACCTGACATTAAACATTAAACACCCCTCCCACTCCCAATATGCACAGATGAAACAAATTGTTATGGTTAAGGACCAGGGAAACTGAGCTTCAGAGTCCATCCTAAGCCATGGAAACGTATTGGGTAACTGAGCTAATCATAGTCTTGCAACCCAATCAATCCCACAGGATTGTGGAGATAAAATCTGATTTGTAGGATTGTGGAGATAAAATGAGGAGAAAGCTTGGTGTAAGCCATTTAGAGCTTTTGGATGAAATGTGGGATATAAATCTAACAAAATAAATGTTTTTCTAATTTATATAACTTCATTTTCCTTTGTTTTCATAGGCCCAAATTTTAGGGGACTTTGGATTTTAAGCAGCAAATTTTGCTCCTTTCCTTTTGCAGTGCTTCTTCATTTTGCCACTTCAAATTCTCACTCCTCAACAAAACAAAACCCTGAAACCCAGGTCAAATGGCTTACTCTTCAGGGCCTCAAAGTGGAACCTTCAAGGTGGAACTTGAGATTATCAATTAAATATTATTGCTGCATGATTGCTCTGCCTTAATTATAATATATCTCCTGTCAGCTTTAGGCATATTGACTAATTGTGGATGGTGGACATTCATATCCAAAATACATGGAAAATAGGTTGGGAAAGATATGCTCACCTCCTACCTATGACCTTCTTAGTTTCTTAGAACAATATAAAGTGATTTGTATTGGTTTTTTTTCTGGGATGTGATCACCACTTTATAGTGTAGAGCTGTTTTTTTGTTTTTTGTTTTGCAGTTGAATACTATACATTGCAAACAGATACATATTAAATAGCACGTGGTGTAATTTGATATGTAGGTTGCTGTCAGACTTGTGAAGTAAAACAAGTCTTTTCTTCCCTATTTTCTATCTGACATAAATAAGGAACAAGAGGAAATTGCTTAAATTTCAGCATTTTCCTGAACTGTGCTGTTGCTTAGAAATATAATAGAATAACAGAGATGAAAGGGACTTTGGAGGTCTTCCAGTCCAACCCCTATTTAAGCAGGAAACCCTATACCATTTCAGACAAATGGTTGTCCATCTTTTTAAAAATCTCTAGTATTGGAGCATTCACAACTTCTAGAGCCAAATTGTTCCACTGATTAATTGTTCTGTCAGAAAATTTCTCCTCAGTTCTAGGTTGCTTCTCTCCTTGACTGGATTCTATCCATTGGTTCTTGTCCTGCTTTCAGGTGCTTTGGAGAATAAGTTGATCCTTTCTCTTTTGTGGCAGCCTCTTAGATATTGGAACACTGCTATCATGTCACCCCATAAACCTTTTCATTAAACTAAATGTACCCGCTTCCTGAAATTGTTGGTCGTATGTTTTAGTCTCCAATCCCCTAATCATCTTTGTTGCTCTTCTTTGCATTCCCTCTAGAGTCCCAACATCTTTTTCATGTTTTGGTGACCAAAGCTGGATGTATTTTTCTAAGTTTGGTTTTACTAAAGCATTATAAATTAGTACTATCACTTCACATTCTCTTGATTCTATTCCTCTGATGGTATTGGCTTTTTTTTTGGCAGCTGCAGCACACTGCTGGCTCATATGTAAGTGATTGTCCATTAGGATTCCAAGTTCCCTCTCATAGTTACTATTATTTAGCCAGATACCACTTATTCTGGAACTGTGCATTGGTTTTTCTTGATTAAATGTTAGAACTATACTTTTCTCACCATTGAATTTCATTTTGTTAGATAGGACCCAGTGTTCCAAACTGTTACAATTCTTCTGCATTTTGATCCTATCTTCTGGAGTGCTGGCTATTCTTGCCAGCTTTGTATTGCCTGCAGATTTGATGAGTTCCCCTTCTAAATCATTAATGAAGATATTGAAGAGAACTCGGCCTAAGACAGAGCCTTGGGGTACCCCACTGCATACTTCCATGTAAATGCAGTTCCATTGAGAACTATACATTGAGTACGTTGGTCAGCCAATTATGAATCCATCTGGTGGTGATGCTGTCTAACTCACATTTTTCTATGTTATTGAGTAGTAGGTTGTGATCTAATCAATTGCCTTATTGAAGTTCAAGTAAATTATATCCACAGCATTTCACTTGTCTGTTAATTTTGTCAAAAGATTTGTCTGGCATGATCTGTTTTTGACAAACCCATGTTGGCTTCTAATTATGACTTTGTTTGCCTCTAGCTGTTTGCAGATTCATTGCTTAACTATCTTTTCAGAATCTTCCCAGGTATTTATGTCAGGCTGATAGATCTTTAGTTTCCTTGATCTATTTTTTCCCTTTTTTGAAGATGGGAACTATATCAATCTTTTTCCAGTCCTCTGGTAGTTCCCTGGTGCTTTCAGAACCTTTGGGTGTAATCGATCTGATCTAGAGTGGATAGATGTTTTGGTGTTTTCTTGTTTAATCCAAATAAACAGTTTAGAAAACAATGTTATATTAGCTCCAGTTGAGATCCAAATTGATCTTTGAGATAATCTCAACTGGTTTTGGGATTGATTGTGTTGGAAGATGTTGCATGGGTAACAGGAAATGTTCACATTCCATGAATCAACTTGACTTGTACATTCTTCTTTGGGTGTAATGAAATCTTGATAAAAGTGTAGCTAGCGTTGCATGGTGTCTTGTATCAGTAATGTAATTGCTCAGAAGAATCAATCCACAGGGATGGTTATATGTTAAACATATGCTGTTTCTCAAGGCTCTAGAATATTGTGATGTCATACAATTTAGTAGACTTGGTGCAAAACAGAACACTGAAGCATCAAAAACCTTCACTGTTTATCCACATGCACACAAGTATGAGAATGATTTAAAAAAATGCAGCATTTTTAAAGGTCTGATTTAGATAGCTGGATTCTCAAACTTATGGAAATTATCCATTTTTAAAGTAACATAATATTTCAGTTACAGGAGAAGAGTTATGCTAATCTGTGGTAGCACTTTTCAGATTAACAAATTTTATTAAAAGGAATAAGCTTTCATTACTATAGTTAATTTTATTGAATGAAAACGAACACCTTTTAATAAAATTTGTACCTGGAAAACACTACCTGTCTTTTGATTTATGACATTTTAGAGTAATCAAGATATTAGATGAGCTTTTTCCAATTTTCTGTCGCCAAAGGCATTGGGTCTGCAACTATCTTCTTAAAATAACCAGAGTGTCAGGGTTTCGACAGATGTGCGAGTTGACACAGGGATATGTGGATGGATAATGGTAGTTGTAGTACATCACATTTATAGGATACTCAGTTGGGGAAAGTTGTATCACAGGAATGTGAAAATTGCGACTCCTTAGAGAACTTGGCTTGTTAGTCTCATAGCACAAACAACAAATAACTTATTGCTCTTGCATGACTAGCACAATTATTTTTGTAGAAGCTTTCATGAATCATAATGAAAATGTATGCCACAAGCTTGCCATACAAAGACAACATAAATTTCAAGGCACCCATGATAGTATATACCATATTTCCCCCAAATTAAGACTGGGTCTTATATTAATTTTTGTTCCAAAAGATGCATTAGGGCTTATTTTCAGGTGATGACTTATTTTTTTGGTTGCAATGGACATAGTAAATGTGTCCGGGTGGCTGAGGATCTTAACTGGGGCTTATTTTGGGGGAAGGGCTTATATTACAAGCATCACTAAAAATCATGCTAGGGCTTATTTTCCAGTTAGGTATTATTTTGGGAGAAATACAGTATCTCTTGTACGCCCAATTTTTGCTTTTACATTTCTGTTTTACCTAAAAATCTTTGAGGTAAAACAGCTGAATCTCATTTTACCATTTGTATTTTTTGTATTAGGATACAAATACACCGCCCTTAAAAATTTGGCATTCCTGTCCTTGTATACAGTCATACACAGCATAGCATTTGTCCATTGTTAACCCTTGGATTATGCAAGAAATTTGTTATCTGTTAAGGTGTGAAAACTTTGTTTTTATTTTTCAACTTCCAGATTTTGTTGAGTTCCAGTTCTCATCCAACCAGCCCCCAAAGTCCAATGATTATGGATATCTGGAGCTGTAGTTCAACAGTATCCGAGTGCTAGTACAGTTTTCCTGTCCTCATATTGGGTGCAATGATGAATAAGTTAAGCAGTTTTAGATGCCTACGCTTAAATAATTAGGTTTTAAATTCCCTCTCTTTGTTAACGTTATGTGGAAGTTTGAAAAGGATTGGCAGCCCTAGTTTGCTTGACTAAATCAAATTAACAAGTAGCTGGAATTTCCTAGCAAACCAAGCCATGAGCCATGATTTTCAAGCAATAATTGCTGTGTAAACATCCCAGCCAGCTGAAATTGCTAGGAAGCAGTCCATATATTTTATTTATTTTATTTGGTTTGTCAATTGCTTACAAGATAATAGGTATAAGTAAAAACATAGTTATGAATACATGGATACATATAAGAAAAATAAAAGAAACAATAGGACAGGGATGGTAGGCACATTGGTGCACTTATGCATGCCCCCTACAGACCTCTTAGGAAAAGAGTGAGGTCCACAGTAGAAGGTCTAAGGTAAAAGTTTTTGGAGTTTGGGGAAGAAACCACAGATATCTGGAGAGTCTGTAGGTTGGGGAACATTGGAGTAAGTTCATAAAATACATTAAACCCAAACCAACAATGACATTTATTGCTTAGTGAATTATGGGCACTAACTTCTGTGTAACTAGTAGTGAAAGGGAGTAGTTGGATGGATGCAGATGGAGGAGCAGGATAGGTGAATTTAAAACTTACTAAAATAGGCTCAACAACATCTAGTGCGCAGGTCCTCAAAACTATTTTTAATATGTTATTTTTGCTACTAGACAATTTCTTCCACTTTTGTTTGTGATATTTTGGTTGGAATGTTAAGGAATAAATGGTAACAAAATCTTAACAGTACATACACATATATACATATGGTCAGAATGCCAAGCAACTATTTCATTATTTAAGTCGGGTCGCCAACCTTTTGGACCTCAGGGACCATCAAACTCATAATTTTAAATCTCACGGACCACTAACTGCTTCTGTGGGCATGGCCTAATTTTTGGTTGTGGCTTGGTGGTCATGTGATGGCTGGGCATGGCTTGTATGTAAATATTATAAATATTTATGTAAATATTGAATTTTTTAGAGAAAAGAGCAACTTTTACCCAAAATCAAAGGCAAAGCAGGCAGGCAGATTGAGTTGCTCACGGAATCATTCAGTGATCTATCTACCTGCCATCAGCTAGCTCAGTCTATCATATGAATTTGCTTGCCTTGAGTCTGCACTGAATAATAGAACCTTCAGTCCTAAAGAAGGTTTGGCTGTGCTTAAAAGCAGAGCCAAAGATCTAAGGACTGGTTAGAAAGCAAGAAATCTAACCATTTCCTGCTTCCTAGCTAATCTAAATCTCCCAGCACAGCAGAACAGATGATGGCCGGAAAAAGATAAAATAGCAATTTAGCAGGCAAGTTTGCCGGGTAAAAAGTGAGTGGGTAGGGAGGATTCCCGCGGGCCATGTGGGCAGCGCAGCCTTATGTTTCTGTGCAGCCTGGATTAATTGCTTTGGGGCGGTGCTCTGGGGATGAGATTTCTCTGTGGCCCACCAAAATTTTCTCACGGTCCACCGGTTGGCAACCGCTGATTTAGGTGACTCCAGGTCATATATTAATTTCCTCTTCTGATGTTCTATTTTTCTTCACCAAAATTACAATATTCTTTAGGCCAACATATTCCATCCTCATTTTACAGGGTTTTTTGTGTTACCTTAAATATTTAAAGAAGATACTTTATGATTCCACCTAAGCCCTTCATTATTGCCATCTGTGTACTACTAAAACTTTCCTGGTTGTTGAAAAGTTATATCATAGAGCACCATTTTTGGAATCAACATACCTCAATGGACTAATGTAAAGAATGCGTCCAAATTCTAATTACTTCTATGGGATTGAATTTAGCAAAATTGTGGCCACTTCAAAGCTGCTGCACTGCCATGATTATGTATTTGTCATTGTTGGAATTCCCTACCAGTTTCCCTACCAGTTTTCCTCCTGCAGCGGGGAAGCCTGCAGGAAGTCACAAGTCATTCTGGTACCCACTGCTTTTGTGCCTGTTTGTGGTCATTCTGTTTCTCTGTTTAGGTAAGGAAATATCTCTAAAATGATGACCCAATGGGTCACAGAACTGCTTCTTTAGTTATTTCTGTTTAAAAAAGTTATATTTGGTATAGCACTAGACTGAATACTTTCTATGTATCTTTTTCTTTTTTGTGCTTTTTTCCCATTCCCAACAAAAGGACACTCATGTTCATTTGTGTTTCCCAATTGTACTTGTGGAAGTCCTTTGGTTCACTATAGCACCTACATACTTTCTTCTTGAATATAAAGGTATTATCATTACTTAACCAATGTTATCATTGTGGGCTCCTGAGTTTTGTTACTGATAGTGTATCACATACCTCACTTTCCTTGAGGATTCTGAAGCGCTTTGGAGCACTAGTTATTAGACTAGATTTCCTTTAGAAGAAGATATGGGAAGTTTACAGAGTGCTGAAATATTTGGTGTACTTAAGAATTTATGGATAACAGGTACAGACCAGCACATTCAGTTCTTCATCTCTCATTCTCTGATGCAGCTATTAAATAAGCCCAAGGCTCTGGACAGCTATTACCTCAAGGCACTCCTAACAATGGGAATGTTAATACTAGGAGATGAATGGTACATCCTGCTGCACATACACCATTTAAAAAAACAAATAAACTGATGAAGATTGTGAGGCATACAGTTTTGGACAAAGGTGTGTGCAGTCCCAAATTAAAGATCTGTGTAATTTTGACATTGAAATTGTATATTTTCAATGTCAGGTGACATTCACATGAAATATAACCTAGAGAAAAATTACTTAGCTCATGAAATTTATCATAAAACCCTTAAAGGTTTATGTTATATGGGTAGTTAACCAGAGATATTTTGAAGCCCTCAATAATTTTAAGCTCTGCTTTTTGTTTTAAAAGCTAAAGGAGAATACAAAATAAATCGTTTAGGCATGTTTTCTGAATTCAAATTTAATTTAATAGAATTTACTTCCTGTGAGCTGAAGGGTAGAATTGTTTTCCAGTTGTGAGTTTAAAAAGTTATAAAGGGCCTTAAAGATTCTCCTGATTACCTGTTAGAGAGTACAGCTGTTATGAGGGGAAAAAATACTTGTGGTTATATATAATTGATGCTTCCAATTGACCAGAGAAAGAGATGCTGTACATATATATGTGATAGTTGAAAATAATCCGAGGTTTCTTTTCAAGTGAAATTACATTGTCTTGATGCAACAGTTTTAACAACCAAGACACTGGATAATATAAGTAAGGAATCTTAGTTACACACTTATCTTAGTTTCATCAGCATTTCATATCCTCCAATTAGTGTCTTGGTTGATATCTTTGGTTTGGCTGTGAGGTGAGAATATTACCACCCTTATGCTTTGGAAAAGATGTGTGTAATGTTGTGCCGGTGAAGATTACACGTTTGTTCTCCCAATCTGATAAAAAGTTTTGTGGATAATTCAAGGGGGAAAACCATAGGCTGATGCAGTCTTAACTAGTCAGAAAGCTGATACCAATCTAAATTGCTACTGCATTCTAACACAACTCCTGTTTTCAAGCTGTTTAGATAGCAAATATAGTTATTGCATCTTTCTTATGCCTATTGGAAGAGAATTGATTTAATTGAAGTGGTGCAAATTAATTTCCATTCCATACTGAGACATTGTAATCATCAATTCTTGCTGCAGTTTTCATCTTTTATCATAACATAATTTATGATCTTGCATAATGTAGTCCATGTACACTCATATCCTCTGAAGCCTCTGCTCTATGAGGAACAAAAAACCTCCAGAGAATATGAGATCTGTATCTGTATCTATATACATGGAGTATATTATGTCGAGTTTCACATTCCTAGGGTGGAGGACTTGATTGTCAATGCTTGCTGGGGAATTCTGGGAGTTGAAGTCCACCCATCTTAAAAGTTGTCAAATGTGTACTAGTTCTTTCAGTCATATTTCTGTTAAGTGTGGAATATAATTGAAATCCTCAAATAACAGGTTTAGCTAAGTTGCCGTATACTGGAAAAGTTTGTGTGGCAAAGCAAGCATAATAATCTTTGCAATGAATAAACAGTACGCTGGTATGTGTTACAGTGGTTATATCTGCCTGCTTTTGTTGCAGATAGGCACAACTAAGAAGTCATGGACAGTTCAATGGGTACTTCTTTTGAGAACAAATCAGAGTTTTTGACTCATAAAACACTGAACATCATAGATAGAGCTTCCATGGTTTGTTAGCTGCATCTTCTTGTAATAAGAATTGATGCAATCAGTTAAAGCAACCAGCATCAACATGCTCCTTGATATAGCCATATTACATTTTGGGGGTTGTGTGTTCTGCAGTTAGTTCACCTAGTTTTGGAAAATCAACAGAACATCCTAAAAAAAGGAATATGTTAAGACATTTGTATTTTGTATCATTCTAAGAAAACTGCATAGACATGTCTATGTAAATTATAAATCTCAGGTGTGATTTTTTAACATTTCAGCTCTGTGTAATAACTGGCTGTGGAGAATTAAAGTTTAGACAAGTGTCTTTTGCCCTGCTACCTGGAGTGATTGATTTATAAGGCCATTTTTTAATACTACAAGGATTAGTTTTGGTTTTTGAGAATTAGGGATATCGTGCTGGATATCTGCTATTGCTGATTAGCATTTCTCAAAAGCAGAAAGCACCTATATTTTGAAAGCATATTTCTATATGGCAGAAATAATGTATAATTATTTATTTTAGTAGTTAATGCAATGTTTGTGGGTTACTCCTTCAGGACCAGGCAGTCTTTTACATTACCTCTTTATTGCTTTTCTCACCTCTTTAAAACATTTGTGGGATTTGTTGGGTTTATTTAAAATGGTCTTTCTAACATCTTGTAAACCACTTTGGCTCCTTGGGAGAAGAACAATATAGAAATAATGATATATAGATGGTTAGTGTCCAGAAAATGCCAGTGTCTATGTATAGGCAGGGCATTAAGAGTTTCTGAGTGGGGAAGAAGGTGGAGCCTCCTTGCTGACAGACTGTAGATTGCATCTCTCTGCAGCTATGGTCCGTGTTCTTTCGTTGGAGAGCCCTGACCATTATGATTAGGGGCTGATGCTGCCTTGGAAGGGCGGCGGAGTAAGGGGAAGCCACAAGCCAGGGTGAGGGGAGCCATATCTCCCCTCCTGGGCTTGGTCTTTTTCCCCCCGAAGACAACTGCAGCGGTGGTTTAACATGGCCACCCCGAAGAGAAGGACTCCGCTGGATTAAGATTTGTGCAGGAGGGAAGAAAGAGGTGGATAACATCTGAACCGGGACAATTGGGCGATGCAACTAAACAAAAGTATCCCGGCATTAAGGTAACATGGAATTTTTAAGAAAAGAAAAGTGAGCAGCAAAATTACAAAGGGACAGGAAAAAAATAAGAAAATATTTCTGACAGCTAAGCGAGGCTTCGAACCAGGAAAGAAAGAAGCCAGAACTAAAGATTTAACTAAATTGGACTAAAATATTTTGGCAATAAACAGGCATAAAATAAAGCTGGACTTAAGATTGTCAAAAAATAATAATAAAGTTTACAAATTGAGACTGGACTGTGTTGGAATATTGAGGTTTGAAAAACCCTAAATAAAAAAATAAAGGGAAAAGGTGAAGACTTTTGAGAGTGCCACCTTTTGACAAAAACTTGAGCTCAAACAAGGGAAAGCATCCTGTTTCTGAATGAACTTGTGTGGATATAATATTAAAGAAATATTGAAACAAAATAAGAACCTTAGAAAGTGAAAGCAGAACTGGAATAAAGAAAAAAGCAAGGAAAGACTGACTGTGGGATTGACTGATGTTTTTGGCTGGAACAATTGAGAATTTTAGAAAATTGAAAGAAGAAAGAAGGAAAGTAAAAGTAGCTTTTTTGTGGACTTTAACGATCATAAAATACAAGAGTATGTAATGATATATCTTCGGGAATTAAAAATGGAACTTAAAAATATGAGAGAATTACTACAGGAAAGAGGTGAATCACTTTGTTTTGTGTTAGAAAAAATGGAAATGGCGACTGAAGAACAAGAAGAAAGAGCTTCAGAGGAGGAGGAGTCGACTCAAGGAGAAAACATCTTAAATAGACAATTAACACAAAGAATGCTACAAAGAAGTGGAGAAAGAAGGAAGGTTAAAAAGTTGAGACTTAAGAAGGCAATCAAAAGGGGGAATACCTGTGAAGTTTGGAAAGACAGAAGGACCCAGCAGAAAAGGGGAAAGGAAGATATTAAGAAAGAGAGGGATATAAACTGGAATGAGAAAAGATATGGGGAAAAGGGGGAGGAGAAGCAATAAGAAACAGGCGCATGAAATAAAGAAATACAGAAATAGTAAAATGTTGAAAAGAAATTGTTTTTTTCAGAGATAATGGTTGATGAATTAAAAAGGGGATTCTGCAGAGTAACAAGGGATAAATAAGAATATTTCTGCAATTAAAATATTTAGAAAATAGGGTAATATAGATGTTGATAACATTAAAAATTAAGGGGGGAAAATATGCTGCAGAATCCAAATGAAAAGATATAATGATTATTATTGTAATTTCTTAAAAATAATGGTTTATTAGGAATCAGGATGAGGGAATAAAGATATATTTTAACCATTGAGATGTCACACTCAAAGCAGTAAAAAGGGGGAAACCTATACTTGTTTTTTTTTTCTTTAGTGTGAAAACTTGTATTAATTTTGAATTTATAAAAAGAATGTGTAATGGAAAGGGAATATGACAGACTAAAGAACCAACTAAGTTAATAAGTCATATAGACTATTAAAAGCAAGGAGAGAGACATTGGCAACCTATTATTATTATTATGCAAACACATATTGTTTATCTTTATTTTTAAAATAAATATTAAAGGATTATATTTGAAATAATTGAAATGAAACAAAAAGATGTTTCGATTGAGATTAATGAAAGAGGCTAGAATTAATGTGTTTGTTTCTCTCCTTACTGAAAATTTAGAATGGAAAAGGTAATAATAGAATTAAATATGCATATATGAATGTATAGTTGCTGTCATATTTGTATGTAAAGGTGATGACCCGGAAATATGTTGTCCATTAAAAAGAGATTTTTGTTTTTATGGAAAAACTGAATAAAATTTGTTTAAAAAAAAGAGTTTGAGTAATTTCAGGTCACAGCATATTCTTAAAGGAGATTTTGTAAACACTAGAGCAGGTGTTCAGATGATCACTATAGCAGTGGTCTCCAGCCTTTCCGGTTTCGTGTGAGTTGCAGGCGTGTGTAAATGGAACTGCACTGTTAGGGATAACATTGTTTACCCTAACTGGTTTAGGTGAAATAATAACTATGAATCATAGTTAGTGTATGTTAGAGTGTATACAGCTTTAACTGTGAAATAGCAATTAAAGGAGTGGTTAAGAAAACAATATAAAAGTAGCAAGACTACGGCTTGCTCTCTCTCTCTGGCTTTGATGATCCCTGATTACTGCTTGGAATCAAGACTGCATAGCTCAAACGGGAGAGACAACAAAGGACTGATTTTTATGTGAACTGACATAGGATATTCTACATGGACTTTGCTAACTGAATACCCCTGAATGGACTGACTACATGGTAAATGAATATTGGACTGTTATTTGACTATGCTATTAACTTATAATGGAATAAAATATATTCTTGATAGCACAAGCGTATCTGTTATTTTTACTGTATGTTAATAAACATACAAGCTTAGCTCACTCATTTATCTGTGTGCCTATCTGACTAACGCTGCACATTCTGTTTAGCTTGTCTACCTAACCCTGGTTGGGGAACCCAGGCTTAACATGCACACGTGCATGATACTTGTGCGGCCTGGTTCTGAACATTCTGTGGCCTGATAGTGGGCCGCAGCCTGGGGATTGGGGACTTCTGCACTATAGTAATCATAATCTGATTAGACATAGTTTGTGCCAGTGTGAATTTTTGAATTGTATGTTTTCCAACTAGGATTTTGCTGGTGAAAAATCTGTACATTGATCATGTTTTCCTGGAGCATTTGCAGAGTACTAGCTTGTGGATCCATGTTAGATAGACAGAAATGTGCTTTATACTTTATCTGCTTTTAACTGTTGCTTAATTTTCTGCTTCATAAGAACAGGCTGGGTAAAATGTTCGAGTCCTGTGACCTCTTCAATGTAGTAGTGGCTTGAGGCTGCCTAGTACTCACTAGCAGCACTTGGAAGAACATACTGTCTTGTCATGTTAGCCACTATATTTAGATGTAGGTGTTTCAAATGAACTGAGTATTCCTGCCTGCTCAAAATACAGTAGCTGTATTCAAATATCACATGAAGCCTTAATGTAGTATGTTCGGTTTTGATTTAGCACAAACTGTGAGCTTAATTCTTATTTTTTAAACCATCATTTATAACTTATCGTTTATAACTTATTGTTATATGTGCACCAAATCATCTTACTGTTATGGGTGAATCCAAGCAAATTATGACTGGAACCCACCCTGCTTGTCGAGTAGAGGGATCTTCCATGGCGGCATAACCGCGACCTCAGCTGATCAGTGGTGTAGGGCCTTTCCAGGTTGTATCTGGAGCTTGGCGATACTTTACCAAAGGCCTTGCAAAAGATTCAGTAGCTTGAAAATGCAAATTAACAGGTGAGTCTGCAAGAGAATTTAAAAAGGTTAAATAATTCCAAGTATATAATGCTACAGCAATGAGATTTTGAATCTTTCGCAGATGGTAAGGGCCACACTCAGTTTGTAATTGTTTCTGAAACAATGCCTTAAAAGTACGATGAGCTCGCTCAACTATAGCTTGACCCTGAGAGTTGTAAGGAATTCCGTGTACTAAAGTAATATTCCATTTCTGACAAAAGGTTTGAAATTCCTTCCTAATATAAGCGGAGCAATTGTCAGTTTTAAACTGAGAAGGCCGACCCATTACAGCAAAAGCGGATAGGCAATGAGAAATAACATCTGAAGTACGTTCATGTTTTGCAGCAGTAACCCAAAGGAAGTGTGAATGAGTGTCAATAGATGTATGAAGATAACAGTATGGCTTAAAGGTTGAAAATTGAGTTACATCTATTTGCCAGATTTGATTAGCTTGGGTTCCTCATGGGTTGACACCCACTGGAGAGGGAACTGCCAGTTGCTGACAAGCTGGACAAGCACGGACAATATCCCAGGCCTGAGATAATGAAATTTTAAATTGCTTTGCAAGCGATTTGGCATTTTGATGAAAATATGAATGACTAGCAACAGGATCAGCAAACAAAGACGCAATATCCTTTAAGGATTCATCTGCTTTCCGATTTCCTTCAGTCAAGGCATTAGTAAAGGGAGTATGACTTCGAATGTGTTCTACGTACAAAGAATACAAGCGAGTTACCAAACTATTATTTAAAGATAAAAACAAGGATAACAAATTCTTATCTAAAGAGAGAGCACAGTAAGAAAAGGGAAGAGATTGCATAGCTAAATACACATATTGAGTATCAATGATCAAGTTAATAGGTTGGTCATTGAACAATCATAAAGCCAAAATCATAGCAGCCAGCTCAGCACATTGAGCTGAAGTCTGCATGGCAGTAAATTTAGAATACCATTGTTGTTGAATCTGCCAGACAATTACACCCCTTGTAGATGATCCATCAGTAAAAACTGTAAGAGCTTTAGAAATAGGATTTCACACAAAAATGGAAGAAAAGACCAGATTTAAAGTAGTAGTAACTACTATTCTAGGATCCTTGGGCAAAGAAAACAAGAAGTTTCCTACATATTGAGAAAAGGCTATCTGATATGATTCTGAAATCATCATCAAATGCTCATGTTCAACTTTTGTACGAGTGAAAGCTATGCTAATGAGATCCTGTCCTGTAAGATGTAAGGCTCATTTATAACCTTTAATAATCAAATCCTCTGATGCTGATTGATAAGGATAAATGTTTCTAGGCGGAGTAGCTGACAAATTAATCAATTCATGAATGTTGATTGCTTGCGGGGACACATTAGAATAAAGACATCCCGTGGGTAAGGGTGTAGTGGGAAGAATAGCTAAGCAAAGTCCTATTGTTAAGGATGTTATCCTGTCCACATATCGATGCTTAAACTTATTCAATATTTCTTGAAGGCATGTTCTTTGAAGATCAGTTAATACAACTAGATCTCCTGGTGATTGTGCTCCCTTCAAAGACTGAAATAAGGGCAACATATCACCAGTTGTAATGTAGAAGAATGGGCATGCCCAATTAATAATGCCAAGTAATTTTTGCCATTGTACGAATGTATATGATTTCTGTACTTGTAATTCAGGAAGAATTGGAATGGAGGAATTGTGCAACATTCTATGTCCTAAGTAGGTATAAGGTTCTACCTTTTGAATTTTGTCTGAGGCTATATACAATCCCCGTTAACTCTTTTAACAAGTTCATCAACTTCATCATCAATGATTCATCAAAATCCGGGGCTGCTATCAATATATCATCCATATAATGATAGACTAAATAGGAAGGAAATTGATTCCAAAAGGGTTGAAGGGCATTATCCGCAAAATATTGACAAAGCGTAGGGGAATTAAGCATTCCCCAAGGCAACACTCGCCAATGATATTGTTTTGTGGGCATGCTATTATTAAAAACTGGGACAGTAAATGCAAATTTTTCTTTGTCTTGAGGCTGCAAATGTATAGTAAAAAAGCAGCCTTTAAGATCAACTACTAATAATTTTTAAAAATTAGGAATTAGGATTTGGTAGACCACGTTGTAAAGGACCCATGGGGTTGGATACATTTATTAATTTCTCTTAATCATGAAGGAAACACCATTTCCCATTTTTCTTTTTTATAACAAAAACAGGAGTATTCCAAGGACTAGTAGAAGGTTCTATATGACCAGCAGCCAATTGTTCTTGAACCAATTGTTGTAAAGCAGCGAGTTTTTTCCTTGATAATGGCCGCTGTTCCACCCAAATCGGCGTAGAACAGAGCCATTTAAGAGGAAGAGCCATCATCAAAAATCAAATGGGCATTAAGAAGAGAAAGGATATCACAGCCCCAAATATTAGTATGAATATCTAGAATGTATAGTTGTAGGAAAAAGGACTTATCAGCAGATGTTGTAACATTAATTTCTTGAACACTCTGTCAAGCAGATGTAGAACCTCCTGTTCCCCACAATGAAGAAACTGTCATTTTTGGCCACTGTACTGGCTTCTGTAAAGAGGAGAGGACAGTAACATCGGCTCCAGTATCCAATAACCCTTGAAATGATTGTTATTAAGGAAGAGCGTTAACAAAGGATGAGAGGAGTTCAGCTGATGAAGTAAACCTACAGATAAAGAAGTTGATCCGAATCCTGCATCCTCATGATTATCTATACTAGGAGATGGAATTTCATATGGAAGAAGAAGCAATTGAGCAAAGAAGAATTACAAGGAAGAATATGAGGAGGATTCACCCAAATCTGAATCATGAGGATACCAGTGCAATCTGAATCTATTATCCCAGGCACAACAAAATAGCCTTTTTTGTGTGCAGAAGAACGAGGCAAAATTAAGCCAACTAATCCCGAAGGAAGAGGACCTTTAAATTGAGATGGAACTATTTTAACTTCCATGGGAAATTTAAACTCAATTTCCTCTTGAGTGATTAAATCGATCCCAGCGCTACCAGCTGTGCCTGGGGAGGAGTGAGAGAGACTGCTGGAGGAGTCAGAGTGATGGGAAAGGTACGCTTTGGATTCTGGGTGGGTGCCACACCCATTGGCAAGTTTCCCGACTGAAACTGACATTGATTGGCCCAATGAAATCCCTTTTTACAAATAGGGCACTTTTTAGAAGGATGACTCTGAGGCAAAGAAGGTGTAGAACGACAGTCCTTCTGGAAGTGGCCAGACCTCTTACACTTAAAACAGTTACCAATTGGTGGCTGTCCTTTCTGAATAGCAGCTGCTAACATATGCATTTTATAAGTTTGTGATCCAATATCCTGGCAGACTCGCAGCATATCTGCCAGAGTGTAATGAGCAGTAGCCTTTAACGGCTGTTACTGTTTAGTACAGTAATCCATACAATTAATTATCTCTAGTTATAGTCTAACATAAGTTTACTTCCCTTCTCTAATCCTCCTTTAGATTAGTGACTTTGTTTGCCTGAGTTGTATTAGCTTGGAAACATTCTTTATCTGAGGTTTGCCATCCGAGATTGGAACATTCCTGCAATTACAACTCTACAGTGTTGACTTCAATGCACAATCATATTGCATATTGCATAGCCATATTTCTCTCTAAATTTTTTTTTTTGCTGGTGCATCGTAAAGCTTTATTCCTTTTGTATTCTCGAGTGCCAGCTGATATTTCAGACATTTAAACAGGGTTCAGGTTTTGTGGAAGAAAGTTGCCAGAAGAGAATTTTTTAAATCTATGAATTTGGTTTTTAGGTTGAGCAGGAGAAAAGGGTTTATAGCATTGGTGGATAACCTTTTTGGGCTCCTGTGCCAAATATTGTGTGCGCGCCCACATTGCCTTCTGGGTGCGTACTCACGTGCCTGCACCCAGAAGGCAATGCACGCCCACCCACTGCACATGCACATGCACATGCACATGCAATCCCCCCCGCCACCACCTCCTTACCTACACTGCACCTCCCAGCTGATTTTCGGCCTCCCAGAGGCTTGATGAAAGCCTTTGCAACCTTTGCAGCCCCCAGAATAGGCCCGTTTCATCATTTCCGGTATTTCTGGAAATACAGGAAGCGATGAAATGGGCCTATTTTTCAAGCTGCAGAGGCTTTCCTCAAGCCTCTGGGAGGCCGAAAAAGGCTTGAAACAGGCTGAAAATGAGCTGTGAGGCGTGCACATGTGCAGTGAGGTAATTTTGCCTGCAACTTGCATGCCAGCACAAATGATTCTGTGTGCCACCTGTGGCATGCATGCCATAGGTTCGCCAACACAGGTTTATAGTATTAAAGTCTTGTCATTTGCTACCGTGTACAGAGCTAGGCTGAGACTCCATTTGCAGCATAGCTGGTTAAACTGAGACTACTATCTCAGGTAGTTAAACCTTGCATTTATCAATATTATCTGTACTGTGTTCGAGGCCAGATAGTATAGGTAATTGTATTGCTATGTTCAAAGGGAATTTTAGTTCAGGGTCTGATCAGCAACAGGAAGCTATGTTTACAAGGTCATTAGAGACAGATTTCCCAAAGACAGATATTTGAAGAGAAGGCTTATTCCAAACTTCATGAAGTTAGCATGAGGTGTATATATTTGCTGGAAAATTTATATTGATGAAAACACTGAATGTAGTAAAAACTACATATACGCCGTAGTCCTTTTAGAAGGATTTTTGGTAGGTAGTAGGTGGGCCAGACTCATCATGTTCTTGCTTGCTGGTCTACATCTGTTAGAAAGTAGAGGGAGATTCAGGAATGGATCCATCAGTCCAGACCGAGCATCCAGTATATCAGGAGTCTCCAACCTTGGCAACTTGCAGACTTGTAGACTTCAACTCCCAGAATTCCTCAGCCAGCTTTGTTGACTGGGGAATTCTGGGAGTTGAAGTCCACAAGTCTTAAAGTTGCCAAGGTTAGAGATCCCTGCAATATATGGTCCTGGACAGCTATAATGCTGATGATTATTATCCCACAAAATAATAAAATATGGAAATAAATTAAATTTATTATCTATGTACATTAACTATATTGTGTTTTTTATATGTGACCCAGGAGAAACTATAATATAAAACCCAAGGTTCCGCACATTAAAACAGTAAGCCTCATAAACAGAAAAACCACATCAACAGCAGTGGAGCCAACCTGCTCTTTTGGGAGAAACATCTCAGCCAGGGCTGTTAAACTCATGGCCATGCTGGCCATGCCCACACTCGGTTTAACAAAGGGGGGAAAAATCCTGATACGTGACGCCACCATGACACCCCTGATCTAGGCAATCAAGAGTTTTGTGAAAGGTTAATAGGATTGGGATTATCTGGATTTCTTAGTGGATGCTGTTCTTTAGGGCAGGTGTTGCCAGTGAGAAGACACAGCTTTGGAGTCCAGCAAGATGACACTGATAGAAGAGACCCAAGTGTGCCTTCTCCAGTAGATATGGCAAGGCAAGCAGAAACAATAGGAGAAAGGCAGTCCTGCAAATAGCCTGGCCCTGTGCCATCTAGAATTTAATATGTAAGAACCAGAACCTTGAGGCACACCTGGAAGCCGCCTGGGATCCAGTACAGCTTGTGAAACAGCACTTTATACGAGTATAATAAGAAACACCATGTACAGCTCATGTTGCTGTAGTATGAACCAGCTGCAGCTACTGAGTGCTCTTCAAGGGCAAATTGATATAGAGTGCATTATACAGTACTCCAAACAGGACATGAGCAAGGCATGAGTCATCATGTGCAATGCCTCTTGCTTCAAGAATAGGCACAATTGGTGTAGAAAAAGAATTTGTTCTTTTTCCCTCTTGCCATGGCTGCCACCTGCTGTTTTGAATAGAAGCCATGAATGCAGAAAGATTCCCCCCCCCCGCCCCAAGCCACATACCAGTTTTGGTTGGGGAAGTACACCCCCAAGAAGAATTAAAGATGGAATATCTTTGGAGCCCCGGGGACCTAGGATTGAACTGAAGCCTGTTTTCCCCCCTCCCTCTCAGATCCTCTCAGCTCCAGGCATTCAGAAAGGACTTCCACAGCATTGCTTGATCAACCCAGGGTGAAGATGTACAAATGGGTAACATCTGCATGGTGTTGATAACACACCCCATGCTGACCACAACTAACGGCTTCATCTAGATGTTAAAAAAGGAGTGATGAGATGGTAGAGCTATGAGGAATCCCCACAAAGCTGTGGTAACTCAGCTATTATCTTAGCATAATGTGTAAAGTGGGTCATCACTTTATAGTACGGTTTCGACTTTACGTAATACTGACAGTCCTCAGTTAATGACCACTTATCTCAATGATTTGAAGTTAAGGATGGTGCTGAACAAATGGTACTTATGATGAGTCCTAAAAAGTTGAGGCTGTCTCAGTAGCCCTTTGGTCATGTGATTGTGATTTGGGTGCTTGGCAATCTGCTTACACTTCCAATGGTTGCAGCGTTCCACAATTGTGAGCAAAACAAAGTCAATCGAGAAGCTAGCAGGAAAGATCACAAGTTGCTCCTCCTCTCAGAGAGCTCTGCTATGGCGTATGAAATCCCAGGAATCTTGTAATCTCTAATGCATACCTGCAGCACCTGCCCAGCCATGTTTGCACCAGGCTGTAGCACTCACCTGTACATTCACCTGTACTCTGTGGCACTCACCTGCCCACCCCTCTGCACTCATGTTGTAGCACCTACCCACTGCCCAGCCTGCATTTTGTAGCACTCACTCATCTGCTCATGTGCTTGTGAGTCTCTTAAGGAAAAGCTTGCCTTGACCAGGATTTGCAATTTTCTACTGGCTTCTCCATTGACTTTGCTTGTTGAAAGCTGACAGGAAGTATCAAGTTGAGGTCATGTGAAGTCCTCACTTAATGACTTGAGATCCTTGTTTAACGTCAGTGAAGACTGCTAGGATTGCTGTCACTAAGCAATGTTGTCACGTGATGTTGTGCTTTATGGCTACATTGCTTAACAATGGAGTGAAAATTTTGGTCCCAATTACCATTGTTAAGTGAGAACTGCTTCTACATTGCATTTTGTTAACTGGGATTTAAGGTTAAGGATTTAAACTTGGGCATGGAGACCTCAAAGTTGGTTAATAAACCTAGCTTTTGTAATTTTGGAAGAAACCAGGAAAATTAATATCTCTTTTTTCTCCATGCATCTTTCCTTTGCAGGCTGTTAATCTCCTGATTCATGGTGCCATTTTGTCTTTTCATACATAGTCTGAAGAATTCTTACTGAGAAAAATAGGAGAAATGCTGCAGGCATTTATGTATGCTACCTTTGGTAAAGAAAGCAAAAGATTTGTACAAAGATTTGTAACTGCAACTAAAGAATTGGATTTGGTCTATTTAAATTAGCATGGTTTCCAGTATATTTCAGAAGGTTTGGGAAGACTTTTTTAATGCTGTATTTAATGATTTTTCTAAGAGGACATGCTGGAGATTAACTTCATGACAATGCTAGCCAGCAAAGACATATTTTTTTGTTTGTTATTACTAGTCTTGCTTCTTTTATGGAAATGCATTCTTCTAGGTAAATGGGGAATCTGCTATGATAAATACCAGCAGGCCCTTCTAGTTGAAATGTTTTGAAGCAGCCATAGAGAAGGAGATTGCTTAATGCATTGACAGGAAGCATTAAAACTTATGTTGACGTGGATTTACATGGAACAGTTTTTATTCCACTGCTGCTAATATAGAGTTGCTTGTAACTGTTTAAAAAAATATGTTGGCATAACTCATATTCCAATGACACAGCATGCCTATAAAGGCTCTGGTTGGGGCATAAAGTTGATAGGCTTGCAAGATCTTATTCAATACTGTCCAATAGAAAGTTCATTTGATTAAATCCCATAAAAGGGCTTAAAAATAAATGAGTGTGAAAGCAGAAGGGTCTTGGAAGGTGAGATGTTTGGACATAATTGCTGCCATGTCACATATGAGCTCTTTATTCCTTCTGAGTAGAGGAGGGGATGTTTGGTATATATTATATTTTATTTACTTCATTTTGAGGTTACCCAACTCCATAATAGCTCTGGGCACTTCACATTTAAAAATTTAAGCTCATTCAACCATTCCTTACTTAATGACTATGTTGGTTACTGATTATTCACAAATACAACAGTAATACATGGTAGTAAATGGTAGTAATTATGTGTGTATTTGTGAACGGTCACTAACCATCGTAATCATTAAATAAGGAATGGCTGAAGAGGTTTTTCTCCAACTGATATGTGCACTATCCTGTGCCTGACAGTTTTATTTTTAGACAAATTTACATGGATTAAAATGAGGGGAAGCATCTTCAGCCTTACAAGATGCTATGACTGTAACTGTTACAATAAAAATAGTCCTATGTGGCATCGGTTTCTTAGTTTGTTCTCCTGGCTGGTCTGACAGCCTCCCAGTCCTGAAATGGATAACTGGCACACGAGATGACCCTGTACAAAGGCCCTCTTGGCCACAGCTATTTTATCTTCAAGCAGGAGCTGTGAATCCAAGAGGACCCTAGATTGTCTTGCATGGAGAAGTGCAACCCCATTAAAGACTAAAAATGGAATATTTTGTTCCCAGAACCAGGGAACCAAGCATCTGTGTCTTGTCGGGCTTGAGCCTGATTGTTTCTCTCCCCATTCAGTTTTGCATAACCAGGACTTCAATAGTATTGCCTGCTTAACTGGGGTTAAGAATTATAATTGAGTATCATCAGCATATTGATCATACCGGATCCCAAACCATATGGCTGTCACCCAGTGGTTTTATGTAGATGTTAAACAAAAGGGGAGAAAGAGTTGAGTTTTGCGCCATGCCACAAGTGAGAGGCTCCCACTCATCAACACTGGTCACAGAGAAAGGAGATTAACCACCACAAAACAGTAAAACCACTCCTAACCATTGACACATGTCCAATTGGATACCATGGTCAATGGGACTGAAGACTTGCTACCTCATGGATGCACTTCTTCCATCCTGACTTGACCACAGATCATCAACAATGTTGTCTCTGTACTCATCCTGGACCTGAGCTCCGAGTGTATTGATAATCTTAATTCCTCTATATTCTACATTCCTCCATAATGAAAACAAAACAATATATGTGGTGATGCAGTATATTTTTTTACCTAGAGCTGGCCAGATCCAGGTCACCTTATCTTCAATAAGATGGTTTAATTATCTAGCTTCAGATCAGATCTATTACAATAGGATTTTTTCTATTAAAAAGAAAGGAACTGCAAAGGAGTTTCATTCAGCTCTATTCTTTTTAATGCTTTGCCCAGAAGGCCCACAGAGTTTTGAATCCTGATGCAACAACTTTGTATTTAATGTTGTTATATGTTCCTGCACAATCTAAATGCTTCAGGCAAAAAAAATATATTGTGGTATATAGGAAATGGCTTGCCCATAGCTGTGGCTTTTTGTGAGTGTGTATGTGCTTTGCTTAAGTGTCATTAGGAAGAAGAGTGTTATTAGAAACAGGACCCAATCTTAATCTTTATTTTTGCTTAATGTGGTAGGTGACTCCCATCCGTTCAGCCCATATGCGTGCTTGCTATTTCTCGATAATAAAATTTGTTAATTTATGTATACAATTCACAAACTGTCTGCTTCCCAAAAGGACTTGAGGCAGTTTACACTGTAAGAAAAACAGCAATTAAATTTGTCATCAACTAGCACAGCCCAAGCACTGTCAGCACTCACACTCAGCAGAATGAAAAAAATCTTTCTGTCAGCTTAACCAATTTTTTTGATTTTGTGAGAATGATGCTGTTGTTTAGTGCTCTTCCATTGATTTCTTCATTGGCAGCTGCAGCTGTACAGATTCCCCCACCCCCCACTTCAGTAACCACAAAGTCAGTGCCAAATTCTTTGGTAGATGCTCTTTCTTTGCTGGGACTGTACAAACCACTACTGCTGCACTGTTGTTGATTCTGTCACTATCATCCAGGATCTAGCAGAAATCACATGGTTACAATCTTCAGATCTTCCACTTTCTTTTTGATGTTTTTTTCTTCCATTTACCATATGCTTCTCTTTACCATCTGCATCTTCCCTTTACCATCTGCATGCTGCCGTCTTCAGTATGATAGGGTCCATTCCTTCACTTTATCATCCGTAAACGCAGTTGTATAAAAGCAAATGGAAGAGGATCTGCAATTTGAGAATGACACGTTCATACATTTTCAGGTGCCAGAATTAACAATCAAGGATGGCTGGCATGGCTGGCCTGGTTGGCCAAGTGGCTGTTTATTTTTGTCCGAACCACAGTTTCTGACATGATTTGTATGTGTGAACCAGATCACTTATCCAAAATTTAAAGCTAAGGTCGACTTATTTACATTATAAAGTAGACTTATTTGCATTATATTGAGTCCAGTCACTGTATGTGAAAACTGAACTGATTTTAACTCTTTAATCTAGTTTCTACACTTTGTTAAAATATGGTTTGCTTAAACATTCATCAAGTAAACACAATTGGCTGAGTGCATAAATGATTCCTTAAATTTATTGGCAGAATTATCATAACACACTAAGCCAGTATCAAACAAACCACATTATAGATTAAAAATGTGTTATGTGAAGCTGTTTTATGATTGCATAACTGTATGATGTTAAATCAGGATTTAACATTACTTGTATGACTTCTGGAAGTAAAGTGTTGAGATTGTAAATCACTTGGTCTCCGTTTCTCTTTTTGGAGAGTTAGGAAGAAGATTCTTGCTATATTCTTGATTTGTGGATTACTTACTGGTCATGGTTTAACGCAAAGTCTTGCTTGTTAACTAAGCCATTTATTTTTGGCTTCATTAGCAAGGGACTAAGAGAGCCAGTTTTATGTAATGGTATCATTACATTTTATGTAAAGGCATCAAGTTAGAAACTGGGAGATTATGAGTTCCTGTGCAGATTAAATGTCACCTTCTCTCCCACAAAGAAGGTATGCCTTCATATTTTTAAAAATCAAATATGCTCCTTACGAGTACTTGGTGCCAAGATTGGCATTATTTTATGGCTTGTGTGGACTACAAAATCTGTTGTCCTATTATGGGCCCCTTGTGTGTGAATCTATCTATACATTAGGAAGAATATTAGAGGCTGGACTCTGCTGGATGATAGATGATGGACATACCTTTCTGTTCTAGCAGTTACATGGTAGCCTTGCTTCCTACTGGAACCTCACCAGTACTGAGGATTGCTTACCTCCTGCAGCATGATTGAAAAAAGGCTATGGGGTAAATGTAAAAGGTTTTTTTTTAGCTCTAATGTTTATTTTTGTGACTTGTATATGATCATTTGATACGATTCTGTGTATTTAAGTGGGTCCTGGTATCCTTAGAGAAAGCAATTAAGACATTGCATTGAGTTCAGATGGTAGCAATATGGAAGACACTTGCTACTATCTGCAAATCCTACGATGTCCTGGGGATCTCACTGTGTGCTCACATAATCCCAACTTTTTTAGCTTGTTGGGATTTAAGTCCTCCTCTGTATTTCGAGAGATATATAGAGCGGGGATATACTGTATAACCGGCTTGACATGTTTTTGAGCTTTGGCTTGTACAATAATAGTTTATTAAATAAATCACAGTTGGCTAACTATTCATAACCCATTAAAACTAAACCAAACAAATAACATTTTGGCTTCAGCAGTATGTGAACCTAGACAATTTGTCTTCATGAATGACAGCGAGACTGTTTTTGGTCTTATTCTAACATTCAACTACGTTCAGTAGAAACAGAACATATTCCTGCTTTCTAGTCTGCATTAATGAATTCATGAGCTTCTACCAAACTAAATGTTTATTCTGACAAGCCAAACAATAAGATGCCAGGGAACAAAGTTAGATCACTAAGTTAAAATTGGGGTTAACTCCTTCCCCACCAAAATCTGAACCACTGTACCATATGGATTTAACATTGGTCTACCTCACAGAGCTTCCTATAAGGACTTGTAAAAGTTGCCTGTGAAATATGCATACAAATATTCATGTCATTAGTAGGTATCATATCAGACACCTGTTTTAGCTTTAAAAAGATTCCTGCCAGGACAAATGTAACATTTTAAACCATAGTACAATTTGCATTCTGAAAAATGTCATTTTCTAAAGTTTGAAAGCTATAATAATGATAATGCAGGGCAGAACTAAAGCAGCATTTTATAGTAGCTTAAATTCAACCACTATTTTTTTTCTTGCCCAATTAAAAAACAGGTTTTTCCTGTTAATTTCTTATTTAGACTCTATCTTCCACTTTGTGTCACTAATTAAAATACAAAAGATTGTTTTGATCGAATTCCAGCTGCAATACAACAAATGCTCATGAATAAAAGGAAGTGAAACAATTTTCATTTCACTTCGTAGACAAAAACTGAAGTAACTCAAAATATACTAGTTTTTTGATTATTTATTTCCAACATTGAATTTAAACATGTAAAATCTACATTACTGCCAGTTATCTGCAACTTTTCATTTTCTTTGTAGAATACCACCTTTCGTGTGTTTTGATAGCTGCTTAAGAGTTTTGTACTGATTTTGTGTTTTGTTTTGAGCAATCCAAACCCATCCCTGGGGGATGGTGAACCTGGTTATGCATTCCAGATCAGTGGCACATCAAGGTTTGCTAGTTTAGCAAGCTTTGATTCATGGCAAAGACTTTAATCATGGCTAGCCGAACTTTTCTAGTTCACAGATAATATTAAACAGGTAGTGAGTTCATATGTCACACCAACCTTAAAATATCAAAACCACTGTGATGGTTTTGTTGTGTTGAAAAAAAACCCTGATGATATCTGAAGGTGAATCACGTGGATCAGAATATGTACAGTGGGGGTACATAGGAGAACATGAACTGGGTAAAACAATGGGATGATTTATTTATAGGTGTATATCTACATTTCGACTGACACTGATGGCTTTTGAGAAGGATGTGTGTGTTCTTCTTTCATTAGTTTCAATTATTCTGCCTGTGCAGTTATTTTGACTTGATGAAACATGACACTCTTTCAATCAGTAGATTCATGAGTTATATACATATACTATATTTCTGTAACTTTTTAATATCCAACCTGTAAAAGAAAATTATTTTGTTTACTATAAATACGAGCTGGACAATTGTGAGGTAGGGTATGTCTTAAAACAGCATTCCTTACTAGCACTGATGATGTTACCTAGTTAGGGTAATGAAATGTTTGCAAGAAAACAAGCAAGCTCAGAGAGCACCAAGGAGCCCTCACAAAAATTTCACTCAGAGCCAAGTTCAGGAGTCCCAAAAGATCCATTTGACTTCAGTCAAATTCTGATTGTTTTTATATATAATTAAACCGGACAGCCCCTCACTCAAGAAAAGAAATAGCTCCTTCCAAGCAAGTGATTAGTCAAACCCAACACTCAGCAACCCGTCTCCAATATAATGAACACGTTGTCTGTCAGTTTATATTCTGGTATTTTGCCTATCTGTGTGGGTGAGGTGGTCTTAGATATTTTTTGGTTGGGCTGTTTACTGATGGCTCTTTGGCGGTTTGATTGGGATATTGCTTTCTTGATTGTTGGTCTGAAGTTAACTTTGGAATTAATCTATGCTGACCTGGATGCTGATAACTGGTGGACTGGTGCTGGAGTCTTTTTTTCTCTTTTGGGCTGGTTGATTATCTTTTTTGCATATTTTATAGATTGTTAATATTTATGTGTCTATTGAGGGTTGACTTGTCAGAGTGCTAGGCTTTTAGAAATTCCCTGGCAATTTTTGCTGCTAGTCATATGTGTGCATTGCGAGATAAATCACCTGACCTTTCTTATTGTTCTATTGCAATTACTTCCTTAATTTAATGTAGCAATAGCTGTCTTAACTTTCACTTTTTCCTCCCTGATGCTTTGATGCCATGTCACAATGAAATCTTTATCGTAACAATAATTGTCAAAAACTGGTCCAGAACATTTGAGATTTAGGAAATAATAGGCTGGAACTCTAGTTGATGGTAGCTGCTACTATCATAATTTTACTGGGCAGTTTACTTATTATTCCCTCTTAAAATTTCCATAATTTATTATCTAGGATGCAAAATTTCCCTTTGCTCTTTGCTGTTGTCTTTTGCCTTTGATTTAAATTCAGAGAGTATGTCAATGGGTGCAAGAACTTAGTCCCAAAATATAATAGCTGGTGATGTTGGCCTCCTTCCAAAGCTGCTTGTTGCTATTATACAAAGGGAATGGGTGTATTTATGTCTTGAAAGTCTTGTCGAGAATGATTTAAATTCATTTATTTTATCCAATTATGCAATCAAAGAGATTTTATCTGCAAAGTTATGCGATCTACTCAATGTTATGAGTCCTTGAATTACAATCATATCGGAGCTTGCCATTACGATTGCAAGTCGTAATGTTCGTAAAACAGGTTGGCCCTGTGATCTATTCAATTTTACAACTGTTTTGCAGCAATTGTTAAGCAGACTCATTGTTCACTGAGGCCCAATTTTACCAAAAATTAGAAGTTAAGTGTGCAAGTAAGATACGTAACCATGGGATGCTGCAGAAGACTATAACTGTGGCCACATTGCTGAGTAACCCACATAGGGTCACATGACCATGGTGGGGGGGACAATTGTTGAAACTTTGGATCTGGATCTTGTACTTTTTCAGGTAGGTCATAATGTTGAATAGTCACTAAGTGGACAATCATAACTCGAAGACTACTGTACTGCAATGCCATTTTCTTGCATTTGGAATTGTTTCTAAACTCTTTATGGGATGCATGGAGCAGGCATATTATTGCTATTTTATGAGCACTAGGAAACCTAAGGAAGCAACTATTGCCTTGCTTTTGCCATATTGCTTGGCAGCTGTTCTTCATCGGCAATGTTTGGCCAATGATCCAGTGAGACAATTCTACTGGAACTCTATTTAAAGGGGCAGCCCTAATGGGATAATAGGGGAAGACAGGTAAACCTATGAGCCATAATTGAGATAATTCTAGCCTTCTTTGTCTAATAAGAGGAGAGAAGTACTCTCAAATCTTAGGTGATTTATGAAGTAGACAACTGGACTGTATTTTAAAAAATATCATCACACAGGTACAGCACTCTTATGAAAAGTAGCCAATTTTATCATAGTATTGTTATATGAGGCAGGCTAGTATATTACAGATAGTTCTCAACTTACACCACGATTGAGCCCAAAATTTCTGTTGCTAAGCAAGACATTTGTTATGTGAATTTTGCCCCATTTTATGAACTTTCTTGCCAGTTGTTAGTGTTAAAAGTTAGTCACAGGGTTGTGAAGTGATTCTGACTTCCTCATTGACTTTGCTTGTCAGAAGGTTGTAAAAGGTGATAACATGACCCTGGGACATTGTAACTGTCATAAATGTAAGAGTCTGAATTTTGATCATGTGACCATGGGGATGCTGCAACAGTCATAAGTGTGAAAAATAGTCATAAGTCATTTTTTCCAGTCCCATTGTAACTTCGAATGATCACTAAAATTGTTGTAAGTTGAAGACTACCTATATTTCCAGTATTTTGCTCAGATTTGTAGAAGTTGAAGCCAGTCTGATGAATTGATAGGTTTGGGGAGATTTGAATAAGGGATTTGTAAATTTGTAACTCAGACTCTGATCTTTTGCATTATAAAATGGGAACACGTCACTTCATACTAATTTATGAGATTTGCATCATCCTTTCTTCCAGAAAATAGCATTTGGATACTGATCAGACATTGGTTTGGAATTTGGCAGTAGTTTGGTCTCCAAGCTTGTTTCAGTTTAGTTTCTGAATGTTTTGTTACAAATATTTTCTATCATTGGTTTGGAATATTGGAATTGGAATATTTAGAAAAAACATTTTGGAGCACATGGGGTATGACTATTGCAACTCTTTAAAACAGCCTTGTCTTTCCCCAGGATAATGCAACTGCCTTTAGTATTGCATTTATATTTTTCCTCTGGTTGGTTTGATCTCATTAGGTAAATTTTCTTAACAAGAACAATAACAACAAAAAAGGCTGATCAGCGAAAGTCCATTAAGGGTTATCAGAGATAACATATCTATTTTAAACTTGATCAAATAAACCTGACTTTATATTTATTTACTTTTAACAGTCTTGATTTTAATCTCTTCCAATAATCTGCTTAACGTAATTTCTTTTCATTTTTCTTTGTCCTTTCTCATAAAATTCTTCAAAAATTTAGAAAGTCTCTTGTATAAATTAATATAGGAAACTTATCCAGGTCAGACTTTTGATTCGTTATTTCTTTGCCCCTTTTAACTATTAAGATGTCAGTGGGTTTCATTTGTATATTCAAGGCAACATCTTTTTCCATTTTTGTAACCGGTCATGTTTAAATCCATTTTCAGATCAGTCTCAGTCTTGTCCAGTAAAAGCTGTTCCTCATCCATAACATCTTCTAAATATAATCTATAAAGCCATACATTATTAAAATTAACTTCTGTGCCCATTGTTCAAAATTATCTTTCAGTACACCCAATTTTAAAATATTTTGCTCCATTCTGTATTAGTTACCTTAAATATTCATCTCTTTCAATTGTAAACTTTAATTCTTTCTGGTTCCCTCTAGTGTCCAATATTCAAAGTTTTATCCTATCATGTTATTTAAGAGAATTCAAAACATAGCATTTCCCATGGGAAGGATTCTTCTAATTAATGCCAAATTTAGAATCCTTCTGGAACTTTGCGGAATGATGAGACTTTAAGGATTTGTTTATAGATAAGAGATGAGATATGGGAAGATCATTGCTGTATTTTAAGGGGAAATAATATGTTACTAAAATTGTTTATATTATGATAAAATTGGTTATTAATAAAATTACTATAAAGAAAAAGATGGCTGAAATTATTCCACTTTCCTTTTATTGAAGAGTATTTTTATTGGTTGGAAGAGTGTTTATTACCTGTTTAAGTACATGAAGATGTACAGATTGGCCCTTTAGAAGCCTTATAAAATACCACAACAATGTCAAATGAAATTATTTTGGGGCACACTTTTGATTGTTGTATTTTGGGATTTAAAATAAATTCATTTTAATGGAGAAAAATGTATTCCATTTGGAAACTTAGAAGTATAGAGATATGATCCAGCATAGCTTACTTGCAAATAGCTGAGCTTTAGATCCCTTGTGGAGTACCTCTCAGTTCCGAATGAGTCTGACTCATTTTGTCATGCTGTGAAATGAGATAATTTCCCAGAATCATCTCTGTAAAAAGAGAATTAATTTCTTTAAATCCCAGAAAAAAATTATTCTGTGCTTTGGTTGCCTAGCTTCTTGCTTTCTAACGTCTTATTTCAGGGAAAAAAAACTGGCTTCTCTAATCCTGTTGACTAACTTTTGTTTGAAAAATTCACAGTTATCATGTGGGCTGCATGTTGCAACTGGTTTTGCCTGAATGGACAGCCTGAAGACATACCACACTGCCCGCAGCCAGGAACTCGAGCATATTCCAATGCTGGCTACAGCTCCTTCCCTTCTCCCACAGCTTCAGAGCAGAGTTGCAAAGCCTGCGGGGTGCATTTCAGCAGCTCCTTCCTTAAGGTGAGTGATGAGATCCTTTGGGACTAATTATTGGAAGAAGGCCACTTTTTAGCCTTATTTTAGTATATGTAGCACTTTAGCACTCCTATGATTTAAACCCCTCACATCAAATAATGGAACAGATCAAGTTGCAAAGTAGAAAAGTCAGGGGCTTCTTTTTAAAGAAAACTTTGAGCTGCATCTAATAAGATTAAACCAGAGATTTAGGATTCCCAAATTGTAATCTGAGTTGGTCATGCTGATTGGCACTGATGGAAATAGTTCACAGGAGTAAAGGACCCAATTCCTACTGTTGCTTTTAATGTTGGTATGTGTAGCTTCATGGAAATTAATAGCATAAAATTCTAGAGTTGAAAAACACTGCAGAGAACATCTAGTCCAAGATCCTAACCAGGTCAAAATCTGCCAAAATACTTTGGGCAGATGCCTACCTAGCATCTGTTTGAAGGCTTCCAGGAAATTTTTCCCAATATCTAAATCTATTTCATACACTTTGCAGGGACACAATACCTTTGTCAGACCAATAGCCACGCTTAGCCACTGAATAGCGTAGGCAGGCCAGAGTGAAGACTTAAATTTGACTTAATTAACATTGAATGCTAAATTAAATATTGCCAATAATTTGATTGACTGACAATGTGCCATCGTCATTTTTGACTCCTGACGACCACATAGATAGATCTTCTCCATAACCTGTTCTTTCAAGTCTCTCATTGGTGCACTCCCCATCACTTAACTGAGCCCATACAACTTCTTGCTCTTCTTGCTCATCCTCTTCTCTTTCCTTCCACCTTTCATATGTTTAATAACTTTCCCTCCTGTAACAATAATAATTAAACTGGTGGCAACTTTTGAAGTGGTTTTGAGGCCTGACATACTAGCCTAACATTAGACTCTCCTATTCTGTATGGTGTGGCAGCTCTCATAATGCCAGAAGAGAGAGCTGTGGGTTTAGAAAAAGTTACCTACATATACTAATTTCCTCACTTTGGAATTCTGGTCCATCTTCACAGATCCTCCTTATATCCTGCTCTAGGAGAAAATAAAACAAAAAGAGAGAGTTCTAGATATACCGCCTCAGCCATATAGAATAGGCTTCAGCTGTTCTATATGATTTCAAAATACCCCAGCTAAAAAAATAGGAACAAGCTCTAAAATGGAAAAGGGTTTAGAGGGAATTACTTTTAAAACCATGCTGTAAAATGTCCAGCGACAGAATTAAAGACAAAATTAAGGAATGCAATCATACATACTAGATTCCAATTTCCAAACAATTTCCAGCATATTCAAGATGATCCTGCAGGTTTATTTTTTTTTCTACTTGAAAACAATGCCAAATTTCAGAATATCTGGACAATGAGGGATCCTTGGTGTTCTCTGAGCCTGCCTGTTTTCTTTTAAACATTTCATTACCAAGCACTGATGATACTTGGAGTTGCAGTCCTAATTTCTCTGAAGAGTGCAAAGTTTTGGGAAGAGGTTATGGGGAAATCTTATCCCTGTTGAAACAGTTTCTGATTCTAATTGGAACAAAAGTAAGATGTGGTGTATTACTGAGTTTCCTGTGATATTGCAGGGATGGGCAGGCAGTTGCTATCCTAAAGTTTTAGATTATAGCTTTCATCTTACTTTAAGGCCCTGTCACACTGCCCAACGGATGCAAAACGGACACAACGGACGAGCAAAATGTTCCATCCGTTGTTATCCGTTCTCAAAAGGGGTAAAAATTTGCATAACCGGAGCAGATAACACGGACGCGGGGAGGACCCAGGGCGGATGGAAAGCGGATGTGGAACGGAAGCCCAGCGGATGGGAGCGGATGGGAGTGGATGGCACATCCGCTAGGCTTCCGGGGGGCCGCAGCAAAGCGGACGCGGAACGGATACAGCGGATGCACAGCGGATGCACAGCGGATGCACAGCGGATGAAGCGGATCACAGCGGAAGCCTAGCGGATACACAGCGGAAGCCTAACGGATGCCTGGCGTTAATTGCGCATGCGGGGGGGATGCATTGCGTAAGCCACGCGGATATAAAGGGAAGCAGCTTGCATGTGGCCAGCATTCGGAGGAAAGACCTGCTGCAGGATACATTGAGTCCTTGCCTGCCCTGCCTGCAAGCTTTGCTGCCAGCCTTCCTGCCAGCCTGCCTCCAAGCCTCCTGGCCAGCCTCCCTGCCAGCCTGCCTGCCAGCCTGCCTGCCAGCCTGCCTGCCAGCCTGCCTGCCAGCCT
>BLBF01000036.1:12887604-12907171 GCA_015471245.1 Laticauda colubrina | reverse complement strand
CCTGCCAGCCTGCCTGCCAGCCTGCCTGCCAGCCTGCCTGCCAGCCTTGCTGCCAGCCTGCCTTCCAGCCTTCCTGCCAGCCTGCCTCCAAGCCTCCTGGCCAGCCTCCCTGCCAGCCTTGCTGCCAGCCTGCCTTCCAGCCTCCCTGCCAGCCAGTCTGCCTGCCAGCCTTCCTGCCAGCCTTCTTGCCAGCCTTCCTGCCAGCCTTGGTGCCAGCCTTGGTGCCAGCCTTCCTGCCAGCCTTCCTGCCAGCCTTGGTGCCTGCCAGCCTCCCTGCCAACTTCCCTGCCAGCCAGCAACCCCACAACCATGGGGAAGAAGCGAAAGCCTCAGCAACCTGCCGCCATCCCTGCCAAGAGGGACAGGGCCACCCTCCCGCCCCCTGCCCCTGACTCTGCTTCTGCTGGGGCTTCTGCTGCTGGGGCTCGCTCTTCTGGTGCTGGAGCTTCTGCTGAAGCTGCTCCTGGCGGTGGTGCTTCTGCTGCTGCGTACTCTGCTGAAGCTGCTCCTGGTCCTGCTGGTCCTGCTGGTCCTGCTTGTGCTCCTGGACTTGCTCGTCCTGCTCGTGTTCCTGGTCTTGCTCGTCCTGCTCATGCTCCTGGTCCTGCTCTTGCTCCTGGTCCTGCTGGTGCTGGTGCTGCTGGGGCTCCTGGTGCTTATTCTGCTGCTGATGATCCTGGTCCTGCTGATCCTGCTGCTGATGATGATTATGATCCTGCTGGTGATGATGATGATGATGATGATGATCCTGCTGGTGCTGCTGCTGCTGGTGGTGTGGAGGAGCAGCCCCTACCACCTGGGAGCCCCTCTGATGAGAGCCCATCTGGTCCTGCCAAAGGGAGGAAGAGGCGTATGCGGGGACGGGAGAGGAGGCAATACTTCATCGAGGAGGAACACGAGGATGAGGTGCTGGAGTGGCTGAGAGAGAATGACTATCTGTGGCGGAAGGGACACCGGTTGTACAGGGACACCAAAAGGAAGCAGGCTGCTTGGAGAGAGAGGGCGGAGAGTATGGGTTACACTTTGGAGGTGCTCCTCGGCTGGTGGAAGCACATGCACACCTGGTACGGGAAGTTGCACCTGAAGAAATCTGGCCAGGCCACGCTTAAGCTGACGGGCAGAGAGACCTATGTCATGGCCAGGTGCAGCTTCCTGGAGGGTGAGATCCGCCACCGAGGAGCACCAGCAGCCCCTCTGTCTACCCTCTCTCTCTGGCAGCCTGCTGAGACCCAGTCCTCTTCCGGCCGAGAGTCAGTCCCTGTCTCCAGGCAGGTTTCTGTGGAGCGTGCCATGGCGGAGAACCCGCGGACAGGTGTTGTAACCGTGGTGGAGCGCGTGGAGGACTCCTTGGTGCAGGTGGGAGAAAGGAGACATTGAGTCCACCACAGTGGTAGCCGCATCCACCCTCCCCCCAGCTCCGCCTCCACAGAAAGGTAGAGAGCCAGACAGCAGGAGGGGCAAAGCCACACTGTCCTGCTGGAGATCAGGGACACCATCCGCACCAGTATTGATCTGCTCTCTCAGCTGGTCAGCACCGACTCCTCATCCTCCAACCGCAAGCCCTTCCTCACCTATGTCAACCAGACCCTCAAGAACATGGAGGAACCCCAGTACCAGGTAGTGAAGGACCGGATCACCGAGCTGCTTCACAACCCTCCAGATCCAGAGGAACCTGCTCCCACCCAGTCCAGGTCTGCTCCTCCACCTCCACCACAGGTGATGTCCCTCCCATTCCAAGGCTTCCCACAGCCCCTCACCTACCAGGGCTACAGCTACCAGGAGGTCCAGCAGCACAGGCAGCAGCCCTTCCCAGTCCAGGCACAGAGTCATCGGACAACACCGTTGCCACCGGTTCCACTGATGCCACCGATGCCACCCACGACAATGATGCCACCGACGATAGCGATGCCACCCACGCCAGTCCTCACCCAGCTGCAGACCAGACAGCCTCACTACACTACTTCCTCCACCCCACAGCCAAGCCTGGCCTCAGTACATCTCTCATCAGTACTGGGGCTGACACCCCATGGCATGGAGGAAGGACCTCTCAGCATCGCGGGTCTGAGCCAGCTGTCTGAGAGCTTCCTCAACACACTGTCCCCTGTTGTCCTCTCGGGGCCAGGCACCCCAATGACGATACAGACCAGCACTCCAGCACCACCTACCTCCACAGCACCTGGACCCTTCACCCCTGAGACTGGGCACACCTCCGAGTGACCAATAAGAGTGCCAGAGACTGGGTAGCTGGCTACCTGTGGACTTTATTTGGACACTTGATTCGGGTCATTTTTTTTTTACAACTTGTTGTTCAATAAAGTTTATCTTTGATTCACACACTTGCTTCATTTGTTTTTTTTTTAAAAAAAAGTCTTGGTGGAAACTTTTAGAATTGGCTTAAGCCTTTGCATGTTTGTGGGATGGGTTAAGATAGCAGTGGGGTGGGCAGGGATACCTGTGGAATGAGCAGGGACACCTTTGGGATGGCTAATAGCTGTGGGATAGATAAACCTCCAGTGCAAGCATAGTGGGACTGTATGGTCAGCCATCCCAGGTGCCACACCTTTGGCCCTTTATTATCAATAACAATGTAATCATTGATCCACACATTTCAACATGAACACAACTCTTTATTAAATGCCCTGTTCATTGTAGGCCCACCCAACATTGCCTTGCTGGAGGTCCACGAGCCTGTTCTGCAAGACTGGGTAGCGGGTGCGCATGAGATTGTGCAGGATGCAGCAAGCTTCCACGATGTTCCTCACGGTCTCTGGGCGATGCTGCATGGTGGTGAGAAGTACCTGGAACCTGTTGGCCAGGATGCCAAAGGCGTTCTCCACCACCCGCCTTGCCCTGGACAGCCTGTAGTTGAAGATCCTCTCTTCACGGGTGAGGAGTCTGGAAGTGTAGGGCTTCATGAGGTAGGTTCTGAGGGAGAAGGTGTCATCCCCCATGATGAAGTACGGCACATCTTGCGTGTCGTTGGGCAGGGGGTCTGGATCTGGAAAGCCCATGATGAGGTTGCCTTCCAGCCCCTCCTTGAGGTCACTGGCGTTGTATACCTGGGCATCTGAACATGACCCACTGCCTGAAGCATCGATGTACATGAACTTGTAGTCAGCATCGACCATGGCGAAGAGGACGATGCTGAAGAAGCCCTTGTAGTTGAAATAAGTGGAGCCCGACTTGGGTGGTGCTTTGCAGGCCACGTGCTTGCCATCTATGGCTCCAACGGTGTGTGGGAAGTTCCACCTCTGATACCACTGCTCTGCAACTTTCTTCCATCCTTCATCAGTGGAGGGGCACTGGAGGAGCTCCTGCAGGTATTCTTCGATGATGGCTTGCACCACTTCTCTGACCACAATGCTGATGGTGTTGTGTGGCACCCTCCAGTCGTACTGCATGCTCCTGTAGGTGGTCCCTGAGGCCAGGTGGTGCAGAGTGAGTGCCACCTTGAGCCCAGGTTCCAGGCCCGAGTGTCTTCGTTCCTGAGCTCCACCATCAGCTTGTTGTACAGTCCGTACTCTGCTCTTCTCCCGATCCATCTTCGGACCCAGACGCTTCTTGGCCACTTCTTTTTCTTCCCATAGTAGAGTTCACAGAGCCTGTAGATGGCTTCGCACTTTTGCAGAAGGATGGTGGCTGCTAAAAGGACTTTGTTACGATCCACGGTGGATATGACTGGATGCTGTGGAAGAGCAAGAGGCAGATGAAGGCTGCAGGGGTCTGCACAGGTGGGCTGCTGGTCTGAAAGTGAGATGCAGGTGAGTTGCTCCCCCTTTTTATAGGCAGTATAGGTGTCCCTTTGCATCCTCTAGGCATCCTCTAGGCATCCTCTAGGCATCCTTAATATCCGAGATTGGTCCCCTCTGCGAACCTTTTTTCCATTTTTAACGCTTTGTTTCCGCTAGGCATCCGTTCTGCATCCGTTCTGCGTCCGTTCCGCTTCCTCCCTGCGTCCGAGCGGATGCGAGTTGTGCGGATGCGCAGCGGATGCCTAGCGGATATAGCGGATGCGTAACGGATGCAGAACGGATGCATAGCGGATGCGTAGCGGATGCAGAACGGACGCATTGGATACATTTCCCAAAACTTTCTGAGCGGATGAAACACCAATAAACGGATGCTGGACGGATAGAGAGGAAGCAAAACGGAGGCAGTGAGTACATCACGTTTTGCAACGGATGGCAAGCTTTTTTGTCCGTTTTACATCCTCTTTGCATCTGTTGGTGCAGTGTGACAGGGGCTTTATCTCCAAGAAAACAGGCGATGTTGATCAAAGTTGAAATATACACAACATAAAGAGCTCTTAGGTTGCCTACTCCCTCTTGATGGGTCATTGCTAAACTATATTATAATAGAGGTGTATATCACAGAAAATAAGCACTGCAATTTCAGACACCCCCCAAAAATGTATTGTGATCTTTTTCCAAAGGGAACCAAACCCAGATAAATTCTTCAAACCTCTGCATTTTATCTATCTATGCACCCTCTCTGTCCAAGCTATAATGAACATTTTGTCATACTGGGTATTAAATTTATTTGCTGCCCATATTATGAGCTGAGTCTGAGCTGAGCTACAACTGAGGCAAAATAATTTTATGTCTGCGAAGAAAACCATGAGGCTCCTCTGTTGCTGAGGAGGGTAGTCCTGTTGCAGCAATCATTCTCAAACATTTTACTTAGGACCCTTTTACTTTCAATTATACAAATAACTGAGAACCCCAAAGAGCTTTATCAAAATCTAGTGCTTTAGAAATCAAAACTGGGAAATGTTAAAAACATTTATTTGAGATCATAGACCCCTGAAAGGATCTTGGGGTCCCCCAAGTATCCCCACATTTTGAGAACCTCTGTTTTCTAGAAGTGTTTCTCAAATTTGGCAACTTTAAAATGCACAGCTGGGGAGTTCTGGGATTCGAAATCTTAAAAGTAGCTAAGATTGAAAAATATTAGTCTACAGGGTGAATTACAAGCCCAGCTGATACTTTATCCTAATTTCTGCAGGCTTTTGTAGCAAAATGTTCTCAGTGACTTATGCTTTGCTGAACAAATTTGTCATATTTGTGAACTTCTGGACAGATAGCCCTTTCTTTGGAAAATCAACACTAATCTAGAGCTCAAATGATGGTGGAAGTTTGCTCTGAATGGGTGAAAGAGATGTAGTTCTATCTCCTTAGGTAAGAGTACTCACTTAACAAGAGTACTCACTTAAAAAGACATCCAAAAGTTGAGTAATAGAATAACTTCAGGCATCTATGCTTTTTTGCCTTGCTGTCCCTAAAGGCATAAGCAGAAACTGGATTTTCTAGCTATCCTTGACTTGTGTACTAAATTCTAATGCATCTGAACTCTCTAGAACCACCAGGATCCTGTGGAACAAGACATAATCCACATTCTTCTCCCAAGAGTTATGTATTTCAACGAGTTTCCCCAACTGTTTTCTCCCCTTTTCTGGGAAGTCCTTCCAAGAAGTGGCAGGAATCCAAGTTTTTAGTTTCTCAGCTAAAGTTTCTGACCTGGTCCATGTTCCCAGACAAAATGTGATGAGGAAAAGGGGGAGGTGGATGTCTGAATGAACATCTGGCCTTTTGATCTCCCCCCACCTCAAAAAATAAAAATAAAAAAACCACCACATACACACAAAGAATTGGGAGTGACTTCAGCAACTGACAGCATTGTTTGTTTCTTGGATTTATGGTCTGCTATTTGTTTAGGATCTCAGGGTTGTGCACTTTCCCCATTTTCTTCACTGCAACTCTAAGTAGATTGGCTTGAGAGAGATTGATTGCCCCATGGCTACCTAGTGAACCACTGTGTAGCTATGAACTTCTGGGCTTCCCTGATGTCAGGACAGGTAGTCCTAAAACCTATGACTACAATTGAGCTCAAGATTTTTGTTGGTAAGTGAGACATTTTTAAGTGAGTTTTACCCCATTTTACGACAGTTATTAAATGAATCACTGCAGTTGTTCAATTAGTAACATGGTTGTTAAGTGAATCTGATTTTTCTGTTGACTTTGCTTGTCAGAAGGTCACAAAAGGAGATCTCTTGACCTTGGGAAGCTGCAACTGTCATTAATGTGAATCTGTAATTCACATGGCCATGGAGATACTGCAACAGCCATAAATGTGAAAAATGTTCATAAGTCATTTTTTTCAGTGCCGTTGTAACTTCGAATGGTTACTAAGTGAACTGTTATAAGTCGAGGACTACCTGTACAATATGTTAGCTACTATGCCCCATAGACTTTCTTGCCTGCTATTCTAGTCAGCATCCGGCTCGCTAGATCTTGATGCTGCCACCCAGATCAGAGGCCTGCCATAAATGGATTACTTGGGGTAATAGACCCTTGGTATGATCCAGCTGGGCTCCTACAGTCACTATTTATTTAAGTTTCCTGAAGCTATATGTTTACATATTATATTTGTCAATGACATTAACAATCAATTTTTTATGCATGACTCATATCCTGAAGTAGTCAGTGACTCCAAGAGTGCTATGAACTTAAATTTAGATTTGGTCTGATTTAATGAAGAAGCTTGGACCAATTGAAAAAGGATGGGGATTGGAACAACTCTGGAGGAGTTAAACTTTGCAATAAACAAGACTGAATTACAGTATAAGTGTACTGTAGTTTGCAACTGAGTTGCTTATTTCCTTATATTAACTGTGTAAAGCCAAGATCTGAAATGGAATCTTCCTTCTCAGCCCTCTGTGACTCACGGATGAACTCAATACAGAAGCCTGATTGTGGCAGATGAGATTCTGCCGAAATGTTGCTACAACTTTAAAAGCACAACTACAGTGACGTGGGATAATACCCGAAGGAAGCTTAACAGCATAGATACATACATACATACATACATACATACATACATACATACATACATACATCTTGAGTGGAGGCTTTGAAATGGCACATAGAATCAAAGTCTACACATCTTAAAGTTGCCAAGTTTGAAAAAATCTGCTTTAAAGCATTACTTTTAGCTCTAAAATATAGATCATTTAAGGTGAGTTCAGTGTAAAAGTGTATAAGTCATGCCATTAGTCATTAGTTGTGGCATAGTTATAATTTAACATGATGGTTAGCACGATATAAGAACAAAGCCTAAGTACTTTCTGTATCTTGGGGTTTAATCTTAAATTAGAAAATCGTAAGAGTTTCCAGTTGATTTATTTTAATTTTGTAAAGTTTTCATGTGTGACAGAAAGCAAAAATAATGGAGAGATATAATTCCTTCCTGCTTTTAGACAAGTCCGGATGTGTTTCAAACCTCTAGAGGAGGTGTTTTCCTCTTTGTTTATCTGCCACTTTTGTTGAAGCATCTACATCAACAAAATCTTGGACATAATGATTGCAGATGCCAGAATGGAAATTATTCACTCTGATGACAGGATTTATCTTTATTTATCAGCTCTAATTTCTTCATAAGGGATGATAACAGGGATTGGTATGGCTGTGAACATAATTTAATGAGATTAAGTTAGTTTGGACTCCTCTGGAGCAAAGATTATTCATGAGTCCTGTTTAAACTGACAAGGAACATAATTTTCTCATTTACATGATAAGAGGTTCAAGCAGAAAGATTTTGCTTTGCTTGTTCTTTAGTCAAAGCAGTGAGCCCTGTTGCTCAGGGAAACTTGTGGGATAACAACACTTCCTTTGGTTAATTTCCCATGTACTTAAATTGGGAAACACTTGACCCAAAGTGACCAGAACTTTCTGAGATGGGAAAGATATAATTACCATAAGTTTTTCAGGCTTTGTTTGTTTTGGAGGGATTTTTATTATTTATTTGTTACATTTATTTGCCGCCTGTCTTGCTGTGGGGCTACTCTAGGCAGCATACAACAGTAAAAACTGAGAAATGAAAAGAAGTGTGAATACAACACTAGCAAAGCAATGAAAGAATAGAATAAACAACAAAAAGAAAACAATGAGAACACCGCTAAGTGAGGAGAAGAAATGATGGTTGGGAGGGAAAGGTGGAAGCAAGGGGACAATTAGGGTTTGCTATTAACCTAGTAGCCATCTTCACTGTGGTATTCCCCCATTTAGGTCCCGAGTGGGGAATTTTTTTTTTCATTGGGAAATGCTTTTATGGATGTAGGGAAACAACACTTTTTGATTGCTTTATGCTCCTGATGAATCAAGTACTTAATGCTGAGCCTCTACCAATTTTACATTTTATTTCAGGAGGAACACATGAAGTTCTCTGGCATTGCCTTGCACTAGAACAGGGGTCCCCCAAACTTGGCAATTCTCCAGGCAGCTATGCTGCTTGGAAAATTCTAGGAGCTGAAGTCCACAAGTGTTAAAGTTGCCACGTTTGGAGACCTCTGCACTAGAAATAAAGCTCACGCTTTGGCAGTTGAAAAATTCAAGGATTAAAATTTGGCAAAGAATTATAGACTGCATGAGACTTTTGTTATGGCTATGATTACCCTTGAACCTGTTTATGTTACGCTCTGAGTGGAAAGTTACAATAGGCATGTGACCTGTACATTATGTGAGGTAAAGCAGGGAGTCTCCAAACTTGGCAACTTGGCTGGCTGAGGAATTCTGGGAATTGAAGTTAACAAGTTTTAATGTTGCCAAATTTGGAGACCCATGAGGCAGAGGATGGGCCAATGGTAGAATATGGTAAGTGTCTCAGGAAAGAATTTGATGGAAGGCAGGCGGCAAGATATATCAGAAAGAGAAGCTGGAGAGATGCAAAATAGCAGGACTGTGCATAATAAATTTAATGAGTTTTAATAATACAATAGCATAATGCAAAAGAACAATATATAAATAAAAAAGTATAAATAAAAGTAGCATAATGCAAAATAACAAAAGTAAGAGAGGATAAGTAATATTGCCAGGCTCTGAAAGTATTCTTGAGAAGACAAAGGGGCATTATGGCAATAAATGTGGACACTTTTATGGACACTGCAAGTTTGTTTGCTGTTGTAAGGAAAAAAAAACAGTAATGGAATCCCACACATTAACTGAATTCCAACCCATATATAGTGATAAATATGCCTCAGTAAATAGTAGCCTGCCAGTTAGCTTTTCCTGTGTAAATGTTCCCTTGCTGCTTTTGCCTCAACACGGGCCTTCTGTCATTGCCCTGCTGACCCCTGCCTCATCCTTTTGGTTTCTCTCTGGGTTCTCTCTCCTCATTCCTCTGCTTGCCCTTCAACCTTACAACCAAGAGAGCTTTGAGAGCTACAGTTTGGTCCACTTCTGATTTAGTTGTGCCTTTCTAATATTGGTGTCCGCTTCTGAGGTGCTAAATGTTTTATAAGGATGTATTTTCAGATAGCAGCACCAACCAACTGATATTTACCGACTAACAGAGTAGCTAGACTGGAAAATGGAGCAGGCCTTCCCTCACAGAAGGTGGTGCTGTGAAACTGGCTTCTCGTGACTTAAATCATGCCAAACCAGAATGTGAGAATCTGATGTTTTTTTCTTCTCTGGGGATTGATGGGAAGATGGTTAGCTTGCCTGTTTCTGATGACTCACAGGCCACACACTCTTGATATCCACAAGGACAATGTCACGGGAGAATGCAAAACATGTATTCTAGGCCGTGGTTTCTCTGCTCAAAGGTTTCCACCTCCCCCCCCCCCACGTTCTTTCTCCTCTTCTCCCCACTCTTGAGCAGCGCGTCTGCCTGGATTGCAAAAAGAGCTTCTGCCCTTCCTGTGCGCACCAGCCCGAAAGTGGTCCCTGCCTCTGCCATCTCTGTGAGCGATTCCGAGCTACAGCTTTTCAGCGGGAGGAACTCATCAAAATGAAAGTGAAGGACTTGCGAGATTATCTGGAACTCCGGGAGATCTCCACGGAGATGTGCCGTGAGAAAGATGAGCTGGTGTGCTTGATCATCAGTCAGCAGCCCTCGGATCCCCAAAGGGAGAGGGCCACCTGGGTTCCTCACCCAGTGCCAGTTTCTGTTGCACAGGAGGAGTGTACAACGACGCCAGTTTCACTGAATTATTCTCCAGAGCAAATTTCCACCAATCCTGCCTTGCAGACTGAGGAGCATTTACAGGTACAGATGCCTTTGCTACCCTGATCCAGGCACCAGGGTACTTATTTAGCTCAAGGTCCTGTTGGTTGCTGTTGTCCGATGTGATGATGTTGCTTGAATGTGGAATTTGAAAAGAAGGGCTTATATAATGAAGCAGGAGAGGAAAATAGATAGCAATAGCACTTAGATTGCGCTTCTCAGTTTCCTGGATATATTGCCATGTTCAAGAACCGTGCCATGGTCTTGAAACTCTTGCAGAATGTGGAAATAGCAATAGTAATAGCATTTAATCTTATATACTGCTTCATAGTGCTTTACAGTCTTCTCTAAGTGGTTTACAGAGACAGCCTATTGCCCCCAACAACCTGGGTCTTCATTTTACCTTGGAAGGATGGAAGGCTGAGTCAACCTTGAGCCTGGTGATTCGACCTGCCAAATTGCAGGCAGCCAGCAGTTATCAGAAGTAGCCTGCAGTACTGCACTCTAACCACTGTACCACTGTGGCTCAATGTAGATAGTTGGAATGTATACTTTGCATGCAGAACTCCCAGGTTCAGCCTCCTGCCATCTTCAATTAAAAGAAGGGTAATTTATAAGAGACATTTGCTGTAACCCTGGAATACTTTAGACTGGCAGCTGGCAGGCCAGATGCATCACACGTAGGCCATGCCCACCCTAACTGCGCAAAGGGGGGAAATGTCATAAAATGTCACATGATGGCAATGTGATGCAGTGAGTTTGACATCCATGCCTTAGATTTAATTTTGAAATGCTTTTTAAAATTGGATGGGTCAGAGTCTTCAACATAGCCAAGTTTCTCTGATCCCTGTTGGATTAAACATTACTTCTCTCCTGTTTTTAGAGCCGAAAGACTGGGAAAGGCTCTACTGTGTCTACTCTTCATTTTAAAAGAATTAGTAATGGCAGAGATATGGGGAAGTTTAGCACTTCAGTATTCGGTAGATTCTGCCTCCCCACCCCATCCTGCTTTTAGTTATACCACCTAAAAATTGTTTTTACACTTCTAAGAGAAAATAGTGCAAAATCATCTCCCATCCTGGGAATGAGAAGCGAGCAGTTTTGAGAAGTCATGAAGAAATTATGTTTCCGTCGAGTGTTTAGTCTTCACTGAGTATATATTTGTGTTTGTATCATATGCACAAAATTGCTTCCCCCTCCATAAAATACCTGTCCAGTTTTTATGGGTTTATTATGATGCCCATTGCCAACTGAAGGGGAGAGGCTTGAGTTGAGCTTAGAACTTCCCTATAGAAGTCCTTTAACTTCCTTTTTACTTTTCCAGAGAGTAGATGACATAGAAGTTAATTTTCCTGTGCCAAATGCAGGAAGGGAATTACAACCTTTATGATTAAAGATGCCCTCCTCCATTTCCCCAGGTCATGACAAAAGTTTTTCACATTCTGCAGCTCCTCCCATCCTCCCAATTTTAGTTAAAATGAGTTTCTTCTGTTCTGACCTTGTCATGGTGGGATTTTTTGTGGCTTGAGCACACACGCATGTAGCTGGATGTCTTCTAGTCAGGGAATCCTAAATAGGCAGGTCTTCCTTCTTTTCAGACTGTGGTATGGGAAATGCACGGCTGACCTTCTGGAGAGAAAGGCATGTATGGAGCTTTGGTATTGTGTCATAAAAAATGCCTTGCATTCTCCATGATGTCATGTTGTGTCACAATGGAAGGCAGCACAGCAGAGCCAGGCTTTCATAGCACGTCTCCTGCTAGCTCCCTACAGCTCCATCATGACTGTCCTGGCTCTGCTTCCTTGGAGATACCACCCAAGGGCTTTCCTACGTGAGCCAAGGCAGTCCTAACAGGGCTTAGCCAACAACAAGGTGAGGATCTCAACCTAAAGCAACATTCCTTGTCCAGTTTTGAAGCATTGTGGATGGTTTGGCTTCTCACTATTGCCTGCACCTTTTCTTGGTCTCTGGATGAGCCCTTGAGGGAGCCAAGTGAAGGCCAGTTGAAGGAAAGCCTCTCCCCAGCCTCCTTCCCAAATCTTCTGAACCGTTCAGTTATAATTTTTCTTCTTAGGCAAATGGGCATGTGCTGCCGAGCCAGGACGATATGGCAGAAGTTGAGAGTGCAGTGCAAAACCTGCCTGAGGAAGAGACACAGGTAAGGGAAGGTCATGGCCTGCTTTTCAGGGAAGAGAGGTTGAAAAGGGGAAAGCTTTGCCTTGCAACAGCTGATAACAACCTGAGTCAACACTCTAGTGCAGTGCTAACAGCGGTATCAGAAATGGATGAAGTCCTTTATGTGCAGAGAATGCTATGGAAATAATGATCTGCTTTGAAATGAAAATATCTGCAATTCTCTAGTGGATTTACCAATTTTAGAGAATGGAGACTGATAATAGAGAATATCTGTAGCTCAGGGATGAATTGTGGGGTCCTTGGTGCTTTATGAGCATGGTTGCTTTCTTTCAGAAGTTTCATTACCAAACTAGGTAACAACATCAGTGCCAGCATGGAGCTGGAAAAGATAGGATTTGCTCAAGGATTCTTTTATGTGACTTAAAAAAACCCCACACCCCTCATTAGCTTAATTCTAGCAGCAGGATCAGTTGGTAGTGGGGATGTGCTTCTTTCTGCTGATCACCCAGTCCTTGACCAAGTGGTACCTTGTTCCATCATAGTACCCGTAGTTCCTATGGAACTGCTATGAGTCCTAGGATGCTTCCAGTTTAGGTCATGTATAGCAGACATCCCTGCCGCACTGCTTAAGTGTGTTCTATGGAGGTGCTGGGCCAGCAACCCGGTTCTCCTTACTATTCTTCTCTTAAGCTGCTGTGAACCCTTGATTAGGCCATGAAGTTGTCATGTATAGTGCAAAGCATTGTATGCATGATCTTGATACTTAGTGTCACGCCTTGTGGACTATTGTTCACAATAGCATGTTATATATAGAAAAAAAAAAAAAAGCAGCACTTAAACTCCCCTCTTCAGACATTCCAGTACTCCCCTGAACTCTTGTTCCCTATTTCCCAGCAATGGGAAATTTCCCTACCCCCAACAACGGAGCATATTCTGTGCTGCTCTGATTTCAAAATGCCGGGTATGTCCATTTACAGACATAGACCGTTGTATAAATTGTACCTTTTTTTTTAGCCAATATTGACCCTCAAAGCAAGTCAAATTTTTACCATGTGATAGACTAACACGGGATTTTTTTGTTATTGATTTATGTATCAATTTCTAGACCACTCAACTCCAAAATGACTTTGGAAGGGGAGGAAACTTCACAAAATTAAAAGAAATATTACATAAAATAATATCCATACATAAAACATTAATCATCTGTGGGAACAACAAATCATCCTGGGAAAATCCCCCCAAAAGTCTGCAGGAAAATCCTCCACCCCGTTTTCTTACCGATCACAGAATACCTCCTCCCCCTCTCCCTGAGAACTCGTGGTCCACGGGATTTAAAATTATGAGTTTGGTGGTCCTTGAAGTCCAAAAGGTTGACGATCCGTGTTCTAGATGATAGGAGCAGTGGCAAAATCGTCTTTCCTTCAGAAAGGGTCCCATCAGATGATGTGGCACTATCTACAGGCAGTCCTCGATCTAAGACCAAAATTGAGCCCAACATTGATGTTTGAAAGTGGAATATTCATTAAGTGAGTTTTATGATCTTTCTTGCCACAGTTGTTATGTGAACCATTGTAGTTCTTAAGTTAGTAACATGGTTAGTAAGTGAACATGGTTTCCCCATTGACTTTGCTTGCCAGAAGTTCACAGAAGGGGAATCACATGACTACGAGATACTGCAACAACCGCCATAATCATATGAGTCACATGCCAACCATCTGAATTTTGATCACCTGACCATGGGGATGCTGCAAAAAGGTCATAAGTCACTTTTTTCAGTGCATTGTAACTTTGAACAGTCACTAAATGAACTGTTGTAAGTTGAGAACTGCCTGTATGGGAGTTGCTGATTTTGTTGGGACAAACAGGATGGAACGTCCTTGTGGGAGATGGGCAAGTCCTCATTTGTGGGCATTGAGCACAACGAAGAGATTGTTGTTACGGCTTACTGTTGTGTTGTTATTATTATTATTTTCTGTTGTAGCTTTAATTTAAAAAAAAAATTCAAAAAGTTGTGTTTAACTTTGGTTGCTTGATTTCATTCCTGTGATGAATGTTTGTTTCATTTGTTCTATTTCAGTCCACTGATTCAGAAGATAACCTAGTTACGGGACGGAGGGCATCTCTCTCTGACCTTACAAGCCTGAGAGATATTGATGCCCTCTCGGTAAGGCAGTTGAAAGAGATCCTGGCTCGCAACTTTGTTAACTACAAAGGCTGTTGTGAGAAATGGGAGCTAATGGAGAGGGTGACCCGCCTTTACAAAGAGAAAGACCTCCAGCAGCTGGGTATGAAATTCCTTCCTTCCTTGTTTTCAATTTGCATATATTAATGACAGTTCAGTGCAATTATTTGGAGTTTAAAATTACAGAGGGCCTATGGAGGAATCAGTTCCTTGGTCGATTTGTGTTCATTGACATGGAGAGAGCATTGGCACCGGAACAGTAGCTGTGTTTATACAACATATTTAACCAGGTGAAGCAATCTGGTGGATGCTTTTGTACGTCTGCTAGATTTAAATCATAAGCTTGGTTAATATTGACCTTCAATAGGTTTTCATGGTGTAAAACTTCTGCTTTTGTAATTTAACTTAATAATCTAAATATAGTGGAAAATCAGAAGAATTCATTGTTCAGGTTCAGGCTGTGGCCTGAATGCAACCGGTGCTTCTTTGTTTTTTTGCAATATTTCACTCTGTTGCCTCTTGACCAAACAGAATGGTAAAGGTTTGTTTCTCCTTTGACTGACACAAATACAATAATAATCTGTGTTTTCCTTCTCCCAACTAACATTTTTCACCTTTTATCCAATCCCTTTAAAAAGTGGAAAATGGAAAGATTGAAAGGAGGGTGACGGTTGGGAGAGATTAATTGACAGTCCATTAATTTTTCAGGCATTTTGTGGCAAATATTTCAAACTCATGCTTTTTCTTTTCTTTTCTCATTCAGTTTCAGATACTGATGATCAAACTGGTAAGTATGTTCTTTATTGTAAACTGCAACTATTTAAATAGGAACAGTTACTGTCTTCAAGGAAAATTGGTAGTCTTAAATCAACATAATTTGGTTTCTTCATTTGAGCCAATAAATGTATGTATGCTTTAGTATTTGTGCCGATACCCCCCCAACAGAGTCATGTGTAAATGCATTTTAAGTACATTAATATTGTGTACTTTTGTATTCAGGGGATGGGAAACCTCAAAGTCTTTCATGAAAGCTCCAGAAATTACTTTAGGTGGACCACTTTTTCTCTGCCTATGGAGCAGTTCAAAATTATAGGGCAAATGCACAGGAATTAGTATGATAACATTTTAGACATAAGAAAAAAAAAACAAATTGATGCTTGATGCTCCTGGCATTACTGAATTAATTCATTGTCTAATTCACACGGTACATTGAGCCATAGATTAACAGGCTGGTTTTCCAGAACATAGTAAGTCTCAAAAAAATCAAACTGCATGAACTGTAGATCAATGAAACAGGCTGCCATAGGAAGTAATGAGTTCTCTTGTGCTAGAGTTCATCAAACCGAGGCTGAAGGATCATCAGTCTAGGATGCAGAAGGTAGATCTCTTACTAGGCAGAGGATTGAATTAAACTTCCATTGTACATTATTTTATGAACTTTATCAAGATCAGCTCTAATGGAGCTTAGTATGCTGCATGAGTTCATCTTTAGTGGACATGGTTAAGCATGTCTTATATAAGCCCACATGCTGCTGTTTCCTGGGTATATGGCCATGTTCAAGAACTGTGCCATAGCATTGAAACTCTTGCAGAATGTGGAGATAGCAATAGCACTTAGACTTCTACACTGCTTCACAGTGCTTCACAGCCATCCCTTACAGAATCAGCCTGTTGTCCCCAACAATCTGGGTCCTCATTTTACCCACCTCGGAAGGATGGAAAGCTGAGTCAACTTTGAGCCTGATGAGATTCCAACTGCCAAATTGCAGGCAGCCAGAAGCCAGCAGAAGTAGCCTGAGATAGTCATAAAAGAAAAATACATTGAAAAGGAGAGGCATTTGTCATGCATATTCTTACCCATCTTACCCACCTTTGTTCTGAAGGGGGAAAGACATGCTGAGGATCAGGGGTGCGCCTAGGACAGGGATGTCAAACTCTATTTCACTGAAGGTCGCATCAGGGTTGTGTTTGACCTGGGGGAGGTGGACGTGGCCAGGGTGGGTTTGGCCTGCTTGACATCACTCGTATTGGGGCCTCCGAGTGCTCTGCCAGTGAAAATGGAGCTCCTGAGCTCCATTTTTACTGGCAGAGGCACCATGGGCTGATCCTTTGCTATTTCTAGGGTGACCCCATGGGCCAGATCTAAGCACCCCGCAGGCGGGTTCCAGCCCACGAGCCTTGAGTTTGACATCCCTGACCAAGGAGAAAGATAATTGGAAAATAAAGAGAGCAGACAGAAACTTCTGACTTGGTAGCATGCAATCTTTCCTAAACTACTAGGTAGAGACAGTGGAGTGGCATCACAAATGGGGTACACTTTATCCAGTCACTCCTTATTTCTCTTGCTTCCTGCCAGAAATTTTAGTCTCCCTCTTCTCTTCTTGTCATTCCAGCTCCATCTGGGAATGCCACCCTCCCTGGTTCTGAAGAAAATCTCTGCAAAATCTGTATGGACTCCATCATTGATTGTGTCTTATTGGAGTGTGGCCACATGGTGACTTGCACAAAGTGTGGGAAACGTATGAATGAGTGTCCCATCTGCCGGCAATACGTGATAAGAGCTGTCCACGTTTTCAGGACTTAAGAGCACAAGAAGCAGGACTAATGTTCTTCCACTGTGACAGAGAGCACCAGTCCCAGAGCTACCCAGTCCCCATTCTTAAGAAGCCCACAGATAGGTGAGATGAAGGACGGAGGGCTGCGAAGACTTGAACTGTGATTGGCTGCCTACCCCGACTAATACTGTGCATTATACCACAGTGCCTGGAGAGCTGGACATCCTCAGTAGATCTAGAAAGCAACATGCCTTTTCTTTCTTTGTCTGCTTTTGACAGGGCATAAAGAAACTCTTGATGTTTCCAAGACATTGGAAACTCTTGATGTTTCCAAGACATTCCCCTCTGGAGTAAATAAACAAGGTGATCTAAAGAGGAAGAGAGATTTGCTTCTCTCAATTCTCCTTTCTCTTTGACTAAATCCTTGAAGGGGAGAGCATATAGTCCTTTTTTTGGATATGTATTTTTTTTAAAGGAAAAAAACTTTAGTTTATTAGCTAGCCTTGCGGGTCAGGCTGAAAGTTGTCTCTTCTATTGCCTTGGATTCTTGTACAGTCTGTGTCTTACCGCAGTAGCCATGGTGACATATCTACAGATGAAGGGGGGTTGTAGGTGAGGGGATTTATAATGATGGAGATGAAATTTTGCCAGATTGTAGCTGAATGAGTATCTCAGGGATACTTTTTATGTTTTTGTTTATAATTTTGTCATGATCAAAATGTGATGGCCTTTAAGAAAATTAAGTTGCATTTTATGTGATTTGTTTTGTATTATCATTGGGGGAAACTCTTTTAACATTTGTTCTGGATTTTGCTTATGGAATTAGCATTTGGGATAATAAGGAGGAACCAGTTGTGTTTTTAAAGGCCATTGTCAGATCATAAACTACATTAGGGCCTATCTTTGACAAAGGATCCTCTTCATTTCACTCTTTTATCATTTGTTGCCTTTCTGCTGTAGTATTTCATACTGAGATGAACAGATGTCCAGATTGCTTTTTGTAGAAGTTCAACTACTTGATTTTTTTTGAAGTACCTATTTTGCCTTTAAATGCCAAGTGTTGGCATTTCATTTGCTTCTGTTGTAAAAAAAATCATCTGCTCTTTAATCACTCTTCAGTGAAGCGCTGAAGTGAAGAAATTGAATACATGGGGTCAGAATGGGTCTTTTCATTAGTAAAAGGAGGCTGCTGAAGATGGAGGGTCTTTTGCCATGTTCTTCTGAAACTTTTTTTGGGGTGACTACACAAATGTGTTCAGCAATCAGACTGCAGTTCATGAATTCCCATGAATCTTGGACTGAATCCTACTTTTACAACTGACAGAGAGGACTGTTTTAAGAAAAACCATGGAAAAAAGGTAATCAGTAATTCTAAAAAAATGGTTTGGAAGAAATCCAGGAGAACCATTTAGTTGTTTACATACTATCTTCTTCCAAGGGCATTTCAGAAAGACAAGTTTTTCTCTCCATGTTGTATAAAAACCTTAAGAAATGTAACACTTTCATACCAGCTTCTTCCTTCACTATTGTGTTTTAATTCCCAGTCAGTCCAAGTGCTTTCTTAAATTTTGGCTGTTTCCCAAATTGTTAAATGCCTTGCAAGTTGAAGATGCCTTAGTTTGCCTTAATCCAACAGTACATAGTCTGTATCTTCCAGGTGTTTTGTACTGCAGTTTTTAGCCTTAGCAGCAAGGGAATTACATAAGCACACTATCTCTGCCTTAAGTTCTGAGGTATGTGTAAACTAAGAGTAACAGGCAATTTTATAGGTTGCATCAACTGGTAGATAAGTTTTATTGTGGAAAGGTTGCATCACAAATCTTTCGTCCCCTTCTGTGGAATTCCACAGACGTTCAAAAGAAAGGGTTTTTTTTAGAAATCAGTTTGCACATGCAACATTTATTACCTTCTCCTTTGTTACAGTTTCCAAAGATCTAGTCTCAAAATTGCACTATTAGGAATGGCAATATCCCAAATGCCTGGCACATTAACCCTGGTCCTTGTTAACTTTTGTTCCACCTGCTTTTTTGTCAACGCTTTTGATAACAATTTGCGAGATATAATCCCTACATGTATATCTGTAACCACTGCAACCAATACATAGTTTGTGAATAGTAAAAAAAAAGTTTTTTGGGGTGTGTGCTTCAGTGCATTTCTAAACAACACGGATTGGCTGTGTATAAAGCCAATGTGGGAAACGATTTGCAACCCATTTAGATGGTGGGTGACAGGTTTTTTTTTTTTTTTTAAATGTAGGAATCTTAAAACTTCAGTTAATGTTAGAAATGTTGTTTGAGTCACTGCTGTTTGGCTCTTAAAATTTATTTTCCCCCTTTTAGGAAGGACTTTTTAAACTTTACATTCCAATAGGAAGCATGTTATTAATGAATAAAGGGAACATTATGAACATTAGATGTTGATCATGCCTAAAAGAAAATTGCTGGTACGGGTAATAGTGGGAAAAGAGGTAGGAACCTGAAGAAAGGAAATACCCAAGTCTATCTGTTGTAAAATTCAATGTGAATAGGAGTGGTGACTTAACAAGTTAGGCAAACTGTTGGGTTATTCTGATCTTTCCCACTAATGAGAAAAAAAGAGTTGGGACAGCAATAATGTTCCAATAATGGGTAAAACAAATAGCTTCCTTCTTTCTTTCTTTCTTTCTTTCTTTCTTTCTTTCTTTCTTTCTTTC
>BLBF01000036.1:12837338-12887594 GCA_015471245.1 Laticauda colubrina | reverse complement strand
TTCTTTCTTTCTTTCTTTCTTTCTTTCTTTCTTTCTTTCTTTCTTTCTTTCTTTCTTTCTTTCTTTCTTTCTTTCTTTTTCTTTCTTTCTTTTTCTTTCTTTCTTTCTTGGTATCACCTGTGTAATGAAATTCCCACTGCTACCCTATTTTGATTTAAAGTTTGGTATTTTCCATGACTGTGATTTGAATTTTGAAGTGAAACCTCCATGGTGATGCTGCTTTGTGACTTAAGACTGCTGCTGCTGCACTAAACTATGGAGGATTTCTGTTGTTCTGCCAGAAAAAATATAGTAATGTATGCTTGTCTGAACAGTGGGAAAGTTAATTTTGACTGTGAGAAGCTGTGTTTCAACAGGTCTCACGAGCAGAGTTCTGCTTTATAATTTTATAATAAAATGGAAATGTGTTATTAAATTATACTCTTTTCTTTTTAAACAAAGAGTATGTTTCAAGTTTAACGTGTGTTTCTTGATACTTGGCAAAATATTGTTTAGACTAAATAATGAAAACTATCCTTTTGTTTGATCATGTCTTGTTGGCATAAGTTTGAACCAGAATCTGTTGTGTTTGCCATGTAAATGAAACTCCCAAGAGGCATTCAACTATCCACCTACCTGTTCCTTTCATTATTTGTAAAGAGCAGTTTAAAATTCCCTTTGGCCATTTTCCTGCAGGTTGTAGATGGGTTATTGTACCAACTTACTCTTGCAGCCCTCAGTTGAAAAACTAAACCTTGTTTTGAGTTCCATTATCTCTGACAGAATGCTCAAAACAGTATGGAATGAAGTGCTCCATTTTGTCCTAAATTTGGGGGGAAATTTGGTTTTCAGTTCAGAAGATTTCACAACTCTTGCAAAACATTTCAGTTTTAACTACCAGTAGGACTGGTGAATGTGAACTTCCATGAAAAATCGGCTGATAAGGTAATCTGTTCCACTGCTTAAGGGGTCTTTGGTCAGGAAATTCTTCCTTATTTTGAGTTTGGATATTCCTCTGAAATCTTCCATTCAGTGATTTTTGTGCTACCTCTGGGAGCTCCAGAGAATAAACCCGCAATCTTCCCTGAGACAACACTGGAAGATTGGTATCATGTTTTCCTTTAGTCTTCGCCTCTTTAGGTTGAACGTGTCCAGTTCTTGTAAACATTCTTCATGGGATTTAGCCTCCAAGACAATTTTCTCAGTTGCTTTTCTCTGCACCATTTCAGTTTCCTTTGTGTCCTTCTTGGATCATGACAGTGCAGCATTTCACGTGTGGTCTCACCAAATGCAGTGTCAAGTAGAGCCCTTTATGTCCAGTGATGATGACATGGTACCTCTGAGGATACAGCCCAAGTTTGTATTCGTGCTTTCAGCAGCTAAACACACATTGTTGTTGGCTCATGTTAACCTGTTGTCTACCAAAGGGGTCTCCAACCTTGGCAACTTTAAGACTTTAAGCTTTGCTGGCTGAGGAATTCTGCGAATTGAAGTCCATAAATCTTAAAGTTGCCAAGGTTGAAGACCCCGGTCTACTAGGATTCTGGGATTCTTCTCACAAGTACTACTGCTGAACCAAGTACCAGCTATTTTGTACCTAAGCATATGGCTTTTCCTGACTCTAGAACCCTACACAGATAGCCCTCAACCCCTCAAATTCAAATTCAACCCCTCAAAGCCCTCAAATTCAGTGATCATTTGAAGTTATGATTGTGCCAAACAAATTACCAAACCAACTAGTCAGTCAAATTACAAGTGCCTCGGGAATTACATGATCAAAATTCAGCCTCTTGGCAGCCCAGCTGCACTTATGATTGCAACGTATGCTTTAACTCTTTCCATCCACTTCCTCATCTCTGCCCTTTTGGGCACCCTACAGTCTGCTGCCCGCACAAGGTGTCACAAAAGGACCAGTAGCTGTCTCTGCCAAGCCTGCCACATTAGCAGAGGGAGGAGGAAGAAGGCACTGAAGGTCAGCTGGGGATGGTGAGGATAGATGGCAGCAGAGAGCAGAATGGTCAAAAGCAGAGATGGAAGAGAGAGGTGGGGGAATTGAAGGAGAGGTGAGCTTGATAGGGCAGCAAAGACTCATCTGCAGAACAGAGCTCACTGAACCCAGCTGGGGAAGCAGCAGCAGGATGGAGCCTGCAGTTCTCACATTGCAAGAGAAGCATGAGGTTCTTGCCCAACAAAGACAACTGGGACTGCCAGAACTACCATCGCTAAGTAGTGTAGTCACATGCTATTTCATCTAACAGCTTTGCTGAGTGATGGAAATTCTGATTAGGTTCATTAACCAGGGTCTATCTCAGGGGTGTCAAACTTGCGATGTCACCTCACGTGTCGTATCACAACTTTTTTCCTTTACTAAACCAGGGGGTGGATGGGCATGGTCAGCAAATGATGCATCTGGCCTGTGACTTTGACACCCCTGGTCAGTTTATATATCTTGGCACTGAACTGCAATTCGTAGGATAGGGTCCTATGTTCAAGTCTATCACTATCCTTGAACCTCTCTTTTGAGTGTTTGGAAAACTTTGGGTCACCTCAAATTTGATAAGCATCCCTTCTGTGATTTTATCTAAGTCATGGAAATACTGAGCATTAGACCCAGGAAAGAACCCTCAGGAACCCCTAATTCCAGATTGACATAGTACTACTGTTAAAAGATCATGTGGCAGGCAGATATGGTCATTCAACCCTGAAAATCTGTCTGGTAATGAGACCATCCATCCATTAAACATTCTATCAAAAATAAGCAGCTTTTCACATCAAACAAAATATAACAGATAAAAATGCATGCTAGTAACTTCTCTAAAAGCTTCCAGACACAAAGAAGGCTAAAATAAACTGTCACGTGGTGAAGGGCTGAGAAATAGAAACAAAATAGAAACACATGGTTATGAAGTGCCAAACTGATCTTTAAAAAGTTATATACAAAATTTTTGCACAACATTATGTTATGGAAAACTGATTTATGGCACATGAGATGTGGAGTCCTTGGTGTTCTCTAAGCTTGATAGTTTTCTTGTAGACATTTCATTACCCAACTAGATAACATCAGTGCTATCACTGGTGAAAATTAGGAAAGGGAGCTTCCAGATAAGGTTTTATTCTTATTTTTCATTAAAAAAAAAAACCCTACACATTAAAAACAAGTGGAAATATTTTAAATTGATTGGTATTCAGTCATTTTTTCATCAGGTGCTTGATTCATTCCAGACGGTGCTCATTTAATGGATGCAGTTAAGGAGTATCTAATTTTAATCATTTCCCCCTCATTGGAGCTATTTTCTTACAGCAGATAATCTAGCATGGAGTCACTAGTCTTCTCTTTCGGATGCATTCCCAAATCCACTCGGGGGACACATGCTTAGCAGCTGGGTTGTTTTCCATTCTCTCCATCACATGCGTTGCTGAAGTGGCCTCATACTCTTGAACCAGGTCTCCATCATAGGCTATGAAATAACGCTTGAGTTTCCTGAAACCCTCCACGGAAGGGGGAAGATAAAGTTTAACCCCAGTGAAGACATCCAGTAGCATCTGCTGTTTCGAGGTAGGAAACACATGAGAGGATGATGAATAGTCAACAAGAATTATGTTCTTAAAAAGTTCTAATTCAGAAGGAACCAGGGCTGTGGCAATCTAGAGTAGCAGCCTTCATTAAGAGAAACGTACCTCAGCATTTAGGGGCTGTGTGTACACAAGATCAGGTCTGTGGAAGATTCTGGAACAGCTATCTTTCCGAGAAAATGCTAAGCTTGGTTAGAATTATCCTAAGGCTTTATTCTTGCTTTGCATGCTGTGGAAACACAGACTATAAGGTAGTCCTTGACTTACGATCACAATTAAGCCCAAAATTTCTGTGGCTAAGCAAGACAGTTCATAGCAATAGCACTTACGACTTATATACTGCTTTACAGCCCTCTCTAGGCCGTTTACAGAATCAGTATATTGCCCCCGCCAATTTGGGTCCTCATTTTACCCATCTCGGAAGTGAGGTTTGTCCCATTTTATGACCTTACTTCCCACAGTTAAGCAAATCACTGCAGTTAATACCATAGTTAAAATGACTCTTGACTTTGCTTGTCAGAAGGTCACAAAAAGTGGCCACATGACTGCAGGGCATTGCAACCATCACAAATAAATGCCAGTAGCCAAGCGACTGAATTTTGATCACATGGCCATGGGAATGCTGCAGTGGTCCTGTGAAAAACAGTTATAACTTACTTTTTTTTCAATGCCATTGTAACTTCAAGCAGTCACTAAATGAATGCTTGTAAATTGAGGATTACCTTTATTGCTGCGTGAGCCCAGATTATCTTAGTGAAGCGATGAAGTTTGTGTGTGAATGCAGTTAAGTGACAAAATGTAGTTCTGTAGCTACTTAGGAAACAATTTTAAAAAGCAGGGGAATAATTCAAGAACCTTGCTTTACTTCAAGAAAAGGAAAAGGTATGAGAACCCAATTTGTAATGCATTAAGTGTTCTGTGATAGCCACTAGGGAAAAAATAAGCAGCCTCCCACCCTACCCCAAAATAAGATGGAGAACCATCCTTCTAGCAACAGCACTCAAGGATGCAATGTGCTAATGGGATGCTTGTTAAAATGTGAAATGGTTGCATCCAGTGTCTTTTCTCCCTCTCTTCCCACATCCCAGAGAATTTTTCCACAGAAAGGGGTGAGGGGATGCACTCTTATAGGAGTGCAAAGCTTCCTAAATTCAAATTAATCGACCAATTGGGTTTTTTGGGTTTTTTTCTTCTTCATTTAAGTGAAAAGGTTTAAAAATAAGTGACAAGTAGTAAGTAGTAGTCTGGTTTACTGCAGTCATTTAATGACTAAATCTGAGACGGTGTTTTGAGAGTGTGTTACTAGGTCTCAAATAGGGCCTGGTGTCCTCACTACCTTCCACTGCCCAGGAGAGAACTGTTCTGCTAGCTCTCCAATTCAGCTTCTCTGTAAAGAAAACAATAGTTGTGCTGAAGAACTCGTCGTTTTGTGATAGGCACAGGGTGCTTGAAAAAGCCAACCATCTCCTTGCCAAGGGTAGGTAGTTCAATATTGTTTTCTAACAAGGAGGAAGGAGAAGTAGCCCAAAAGATGCTTTTGGGAGCTTTCAGCTGTTCTCAGCATATCCTCAACTGGTGATTGATTGGCAACAGATTATCTTTTAATGGAGAAATGCAATTCAGTTATATTAGCCAAATGTTGATCAGACAATACTGTCCAACTCTTACTGTAAAACAATTCCAATTTCTGCAATGCAGACTACATTTCCTCAAGAAATAGCTGAAGCTAAAGAGAACTTTGAAAAGGCAGACTGGCTACTATAGGTATTCAACTTACAACTGTTCGTTCAGCAACTGTTTGAAATTACGAGGATACTGAGTGAAGGGACGTAATGATTTGAACCTAAAGTTACAGCTATTGCAGTTCTCCTTGGATGAAAATCCAGATGCTTGGCTGTCTGCCCACACTGAGACTGCAGGAACGCTGCAATTCTCCTCACCCACCTATCTCCCCATCTGACCATCCCACCTGTGCATCACACCCAGGAGGCCCAAGCTTGCTCCTTGCCCACCAGGTCTAGGAGACCTTGACTAGTTTTACAATTCCACAGCATTGTCCCACTTAGCCTTGCAGTTCTTCTGCTGATGGGCGCACCCAGCCTATGTGAGGCAGGGCTGCCTTCCCAACAAGGTGGCCTTGCCCCAGTCTTTAAGCAGGCACTATTCTTGCAATTTTAAGGGACACGGTGGCTCAGTGGCTAAGACGCTGAGCTTGTCGATCAGAAAGGTCAGCAGTTCGGTGATTCGAATTCCTAGCACCATGTAACGGAGTGAATTCCCATTACTTGTCCCAGCTTCTGCAAACCTAGCAGTTCAAAAGCATGTAAAAATGCAAGTAGAAAAATAGGGACTACTTTGGTGGGAAGGTGACACGTGTTCTGTGCACCTTTGGCATTTAGTCATACCGGCCACATGACCACAGAGACCTCTTCAGACAGCGCTGGCTCTTCAGCTTTGTAATGGAGATGAGCACTGCCCCCTAGAGTCAGAAACAACTAGCACATATGTGCAAGGGGGACCTTTATCTTTACCTTATTCTTGCAATTATTTGGAAGGCTGCTTCTCAAAATTGTGTCATAGGCACCCTGGGCCTGGTGGGAAGCAGCCATGGAAAGTTTCCACATGCTGGTGGACCCTGAAGTCTGTGCCAGTCTCCCAGCACCTGCTCCAATTCCCTCAGACACCCATTTGCGCCTTACCTCAGATTCTCTACTTACTGACCTGAGAGACTGCTTATGACCATGACTGGGAATAACAAGACTGTGGTTGTTGAGCAAAATGGTTACATGACAACTCACTTAATGATTCTTTTGCTCAACAACCTGAGATTCTGGTCCCAATTGTGGCAGCAAGTTGAGGACTACCTGTAATATGAAATGCTTGGGAACTGGAACAGACTCAAGTAACATTTACTTGGGGAGTAAATTCAGTTCTCCATCCTTACAAAAAGCTTAGAATATTTAGTATAGATGACAAGGAGGTTCGCAGAATTTTCAAATGTATTTACATTGAGATTCTTACCTTTCCTTTGTCCGCCTCCATCTCAAGTGCTTTTCTTTTTTCTCCTCGCTTTCCCTCAGTTTTCTTCAGTGGAGATTTATCTACCAGTTTGCTGGCTAAGGAGAGGGGAAAAAAAAAACATTTCTACATCAGTGCTAAGGAAATGGCAAAAAAAAAAAAAAAACACCACCAAACACCTCCCCCACACACTGATGAATGGATTCATATAAGGAAGACAATCCTGCCTATGCAAATATAGAGCGGTCACCTTCGGACAGGCTCTGCAGCCATTCCTGCTGACTGATGTTATATTTGAAAATAACAAAGCTTTTAGTTCTGATTTTATAGCTTGTTTCATCGTAGGATTCAAAATTGGTAACAGGTAATTGTTTCTGCAATGACTGGAATGTTGAATGTACTTTCTCACACTGACTACCAAAAGCAACCTGAGGAAAACCTCATCTTTATATCCTACCCAAGAGCATTTTGAACATTGGTGACACAAAACAAAACAGAACCTGATTCAGTTTCTAACGGACCAAAGTTGCGCATGAGAAGTGAATTGTCATTGTTGAAGACAGGGAATGGGCCAAATTTTATTAAAGCTTCCAAAATATATAGCGGTAATTAGCCCCACATATCTAGCAAACAAGTACTAAAACAATAGTTTTATCACCACTGATTTAATAGATTTGCTAAGCACATGGCAATTTAAATAGTAACCATAAAAAACATGTTTCAATTGGAAAGAAGGTGTTGCAGCGTTTACTTTTCTGGAGGAAATCACTGTGCACATGTAGTACATAGCAATTACTTCAAAAATTCTGGTCCTCACAACCATAAACCCTCTCTGAGAACTCTACAGAACAAGGTGTTACTAGAAGAAATCTAACTGGAGGGGAGGGAGTAAAAATGGATCCCTGGAGAAGTTGTAATACCTTTTCTCCACTGCTTACCTTCAGGCTTCTTAGCTTTCGCAGGGGACTTCTTGGAATGCTGTTTTGCAGCCTTCTGAGGAGAAGATAACTTGGGCTGGCCATCAGTTTCTCCACTGCTGCCTGCTGTGGAGTTCTCTTCTTCTGCAGCAACTACCAAGAAGTCTGATTTTTCTTTAGATATTTGGTACAGCTCCTGCATAAAAGCCAGAGAGTTCCATGAAATGGGGAAAAAAAACTTTGTAGCAAGTCCTTCTAAAACTTCTCACTTCTACCTGCAATATACAATTCAGATTCTTCAGGAACAAACAGGACAATAGGCAACTGGTAAATTATTCCCAACAAAACCTCTGAGTTAACAAATGGCACAGATTCCAGATTAATGTGGATGAGAGAACTCTGGGGTTATTAAAAGCTTCAATTTGTTGTCTTTTTCTCAATGTGTACATACTAAGTTTTTAACTACTATTGACTATTTTATCTGGAAACAGAATTTAGATGTGTTCATCAAGCCAGCCTCTTCCAGACAGATGGGTTTGAATTATCCTAACTGAAGGTTGTGCAAAAGCTGATCTACAAGGTCAAATGTGAATCAGACTGATTCACCAACTTTGGATCCCATTACCCCAGGTCTTCACCCATATGCTTTTCAAAGAATTCACCGCTGCAACACAGAGGGCAGTGGAGTTTCCCATTTGAGGAACCCAGAAACCTACCGAGAGACCCATTCCTACATTTCATGGCTAAAAACACTACACAACACTTCCTTTCCTATTCCTCATCCTTAGCACGGGCACTGAAAAACGAAGGTATCTTATCGCTCTCTTGACTAAGTAAGAGACTCGGGAGATGGAGGGTTCTTTTTCAGAAGATACTCTGAGATAATGGGAGTGGAGATGTTCTGAATGACAAGATGTAAGCCACAGAGGAAATTGTGTGTGTGCTGGTACTCGGGAGCAGATTGACAAGAAGACGGAATGCTACGATGAAGGAGGAGAGCTGGATTAGAGGGAGGGAGGGGGAGAGAGAGATAATGCAGAAATGCTGAGAATTATATTTCATAGATACTGATCACAGTATACTATGTTCAGAATATATAGGGTGAGAAGAATACTGAATTGTATGATGAAGGAGGAGAGCTGGGATATATATTATGCAGAAATGCTGAGAATTATATTTTGCAGATAACAGACCACAGTATAGTATGTTCAGAATATATAGGGTGGCTATATCCATAAAACAAGTGACTCACCCTGAGTTGTGGGAGGGTAGTGGAGGTAGTCCAATCTTTGTCATCCCGGATACGAGTACACCGGGGGAAGCGGATTGAGATCCCATCAGCTGTGTGGGCCTCTGCTTTAGAGAATTCAGCGCCTGTGATCTCCCAGACTGGTGCTGCCTAAGACAAATGGTAACAATTGGGGGGGGGGGGGGAATCCTCCTTACCAATGAACCAAGAGATGGGAGTACTCTGGAGCACCATGAGTGATGTGGCTCTCTGAGCTTGATTGTTTACTTGCCGATGTTTCATTACCCACCTAGATAACATCATTGTGATCACCTAGTTGGATAATGAAATGTTTGCAAGCAAATAACGAAGCTCAGAAAGCACCAAGGACTCAACAGTTTTAACAACGAGCTACATATATATCTTCTTTTACAGGAACCATGAGCAATTGTGGTCCATCAATTCCATACATGCTTTTATGTTTTTCATTAATTTCAAGAGGCAGGCACACAATTGAGTGTTTTGGATTGTGTGAGATCAATTTGAACTATCATATTAGATAATTTAGTAGCTAGCCAATCAGAAGAATCCATGAAAAGTCCTGAATTAATAACTAAATTAACTCCAGTTGTTGATTTGTTTGGCCAAAAAAACCCCTTTTTAATGTCATTAAAATATCAGATCAATTTGGAAGCCTCCAATTTGGCTTTAATCAGTTCAAATATATTTTTTCATTAGGACATTCAACTGAATCACCTTTGGACTGATTTTTTGGATAATCCTAACAGTGTACCAAAGGACATTTAGGGTATTAAGTCCAAAGTAAAATATTCTTAACAGACTGTATCTTCTTGAATATCTCTCAAGGCAACTGTCTAGTATACAAAAACAGAATTTTAATGCAATGTTTGCCTAGAGTGAATCTGGTCCAGAATACTACAGTGCAAGACTTGCTCAATTACATTCTATTTTGTTTTTGTTTTAATTTCTAATCCTTATGGCTATGTAAGTTGTATGAATATACAGTAGATCAATGTATAATAACTTCTACAAGGTCCAGTTTCCTATGCTCACTTTTTCCTGGCTTTTCATAAATGGATTGGTTTGTATCTGCTACTAGCATTCTTCCATGATTTTCCTACCTGCACATTCAGAAATCTTGAGAGGTCAGTGGTGGTATCCTACCAGTTCAGCCGAACCAGTAGTATATATAAAAAAAGCCTCCAGATCAGCTGAGAGGAGGAAAAAAAATCGCTCCTACCCAGCCCTTCTTTATCCTCTCAGCCGATTGGCGCTACAAGCCTCAACTGGTGTGAGAAAAGCTGCACGCGCACATTCGGTGTGTGTGCACACACCCGATCACCGAAGTGGTAGTGGAACTGGTAGGATCCCACTGCTGTGAGAGGTGTATTGCTCTCTAAACTTCCTCCATAATTTGGAGAGATGAATTTTGTAGCAAAATGAAATAACAAGAAAAATGTGAGGGAACAACAGTCCTTCTCCTGGATTGCAGTGACTTTCTAGTGGATTTCCTTCCATGGGATTTCCATCCATGCTACTGATTTCATTTCAGCAATTCAGCTGCCTCAAATGCCTGCAAACCGTTTAAAAGGGCCTCTCCCAGGAAGGGTTCATGGCAGGGAAACCACTTTTGCATGGGAAACACCCACTCCCATGAGACATTTTACCTTTGGGTCTGGAACAATGAAATCCGGATAATAATTCTTATTAATCTTTAACCAGCCTGGAATTTTACTGGGATCCTAGACAATGGAAGATAAAGAGGCATCCATCAATTTAGCCCATTATTATGGGATAGGAAATACTTTAATAACGATTAAAGGAATAATTGGTTCCTATACATCGAAGGAAATTGAATTGCACTGCAGTTTTCAAAGCTTTTGACACAGAAGCTGTCCACAAGCAAACATTTAATACCTGAATAATTCCAAAGAGATTAAAGACCTAGTATAGAGCAAGGTAGATTGAATACGGCTGCCATCCGCCAGAGAGATTGAACTATGAGTCTGTGTTCAAGCATTCCAGAAAGTTGGCTAATTAGCAAACTCCTGAAGTTATTTCATATTAAAATAAAATAGTCCTTGAGTTATAGCCATTCATTTAGTGACTGTTTGAAGTTACAACAGCACTGAAAAAAAAGCAACTTACACCCATTTCTTATGCTTACAACTGTAACAGCATCCCCTCAATCGTGATCAAAATTTAGGTGCTTGGCAAACAGCATATATTTACAATGGTTGAATATCCCGCGGTCATGTAATCAACATTTGCAATCTTCCTAGCTAGCTTCCAACAAGCAAAATCAATGGGAAAAGCTGGAGTCCCTTTAACAACTCTAGTGTTTCATTTTGCAGTGGCAAAATCAGGTGTGACACATGAAGAACTGCCTTGTTTAGCAACAGAAGATCTGATCTCAATTGTGATTTTAAGTCTATAAAAAAAAGATTATTCTAGCTTTCTTCCAAATTAGCTACTAATATCTGGCTTTAATGAGGCAGTAACAACGAAGCAGTAAAATCTGAGCTTGAGATATTTTGGGATGGTTTAGTAGTCTAGAATGTAGGACCAAAAAATAGTTTTAAGTTTTCTATTATATCAAGATTTTGAGTAACTTGGTTCACACACTGTGCTGGAACTAAGCCCATTGATCATGGTCTAATCATGGTTTGTTAGTGTCACAATAATAGAACTTATTGTCAGAGACCATGATTTATGAATTGCTATATCTGAACAACATACAAACTAAACAAAAACCAAATAATACAAGATTATTTCAACAGGACTTTAGTTGCTGTGATTGTGGGAGACAATTATTTCATAATTTCAGTTGCTTTAGAGTGCATGGAGTTCTATAATAGGGACAATATACAAACATTGCAAGTAAGTTTTAACTTAGTATAGATAAGTACGTTACCATAGGGCAGGCCCTATCTTAATCAAGCATTATCCTGAGATATTAGAGAAAGAGATGAATGATTGGAAGAATAATTCAGTTTCAATATAACAACAGATAGGAATGAGAAGGAGCAACCATTAGTCTTCTGCACCTCTTCCCTATTTATTCCACTTTGCACAAACCTGAGTTGTTATCCATTAGGACCAAGTTATAGTAAAATGGCATTTAATATTCCTTGAAATGCAGCAATATAGAGAAAAGAGCATGGTCTGTCTGTGAATTTTAAAAACCCAAATCTGATGATCATTTGTGCACATGGGCTAATCAGAAAATGAAACTGGATCTTGATCTTTAGCATTAAATTCAATCAGGGAAAAATTTAATGCTAAAAAAGTTGGTTTTACCTTCAATGTTTCAAGTTACAGCAAAAACATCATCATTTCCTTGCAAGATAAGAATCACAGGGGGCTTTTTCATCTAGGCCTTCTAAACACAAACCTTGCTGATTTTCACCATGTCCAATTCTTTCTGCAGCCGGGCAAGCGTGGCATCATCATGTCCACCCGCACATTTGGTCACCGTGCACCACTTCTGGCTGTCAGGATCATAGCAACCCATGAGAAAGATGGACATCATCCCACCTAAGGCAATGAGAAGAGACAAAAATGGCAATCTGATGGAGGAGGGGAATAAATCTAATTTTATCTTCTAGAATCTCTTCTCATGACAACCCTCAGAGAATGCAATTAAAAACAACCTGAAAACATTTGGTTTTTGAACATTGCATCACATGCAATGCTAGCTGTGATGGCCCATAATGTAACACAAACATAGCAAAATCCAAAACATAAATAAATGTCCAACTTGGCCCCACTGTTCAGTAATTCTCAGCTAGACATAAAACGTATTCAAAAATAGTCTTCAAAAGAAAGCAATACAGTCCAAACTTAATGAACAGGTAAAAGGTGAAATAAAAAACTAAAACAAACTACAATGAAGGAATTTCCACAACGGACCAGGATAAGTAATTACCAACTTCAAGGAGATAGCAAGGCACAGTCTGTTGGAAGGATGTCAATCAAGAGAACTTCAGCCCAAAATAACACATGCTTTGCTTCTGGCAATGCTGTGTTTTAACTGTCTCTCTTATACACTATTGTCCCCAGCTGCAACCAATGAGGGGGATCATGGCTGCTTCCTCTCTCCTAAGCCAAGTTGAGATGGGTCTGGTTCTTCCTCTGACTGCTCAGCCAGCCTCTGCTCCTCCCCAGCCTCCTCCACAACCTCTGGAGCCACACCTCCACTCCCTGTTGGCTGTTCCTCCTCTCCCTCAGAGTCAGTCTTCACCAGGGGCATGACATTAGCCATGCAGTGGTGGGAATTTTCATTGGCCTTGATTCAGTTCCTCACTTTGCTATTGTAAAATGTGGATGGTGTAGGTAAGAAGTGGATTGTATTGGGAAGTTTTCATATCTTTTGAATTTTGTTGCAGATATTTCCTGAGCAAAAAGGTTGAGAAAAGCTGCTTGAGGCTCTGAAAGGCCACAGGATTAAGTTAAAAGTAGGCATATAACGAGACATTCCTAATCAAATCAGTTCTTTATATGGCGAGGATCAGACTCTTACTATTTGTTATGAAGCATCCCATAGTTTAATAATCAATCATGCGCTCTGCGTGTAAAACTTCCCATGCTCCACTCCCAACCAACTTCAATAGGCTAGAGCAGTGTTTTTCAACCTTGGCAACTTTTAAGATGTGGGGACTTTAATTCCCCACTTGGCTGGCTGGAGATTTCTGGGATTTAAAATCCCGTCTTAAAAGTTGCCAAGGTTAAGAAACACTGGGATAGAGATTCCAATCTGAAATTCTGGAGAACTATAGTTAATTACTCAATTACTACACTGCCTCAGTATAAATTCTGCTCTTTACTGATTTGGATGCAAAATTTTTCAAGTTCAAACATCTTGGGAAGCATCTCAAAGCTTTCATCTATCATCTCAGAGAACTATAGCAGGTCAGTGTGAACTAGAAAGAATAAGAATTTGGATTCTCAGTCTGGACTTTTTAAAAAATACCCACCTTTGCTCCCCTGGCCATAGAAGGCACCCAAAACCACCAGGTCTGCTGTGTCTGCCATTGCTCCTTCATTCAGATAGTCCTTCTTCACTTTGAGCCAGTGGCGTTTTCCTGGTTCATAAATACTCTATCCAAAACAAAAGCAGAATGGAAAGAGATACAGATTCCAAGGAGGAAAGGATGGTCTTACTCTCTTTAATGCAGATCCCATCTTTGGAGATAAAAGGCCGTAGGTGGCCTTTAATTGGTATGGCCACTCCAAAACAGGGCCCCCCAAATCTGGCAACTTTAAGACTTGTGGACTTCAACTCCCAGAATTCTCCAGCCAGCATAGCTTGGAGACCTCTGCTCCAAAGGGGAAGGCAGATCAGAGGGCAACTCTTGATTTCAACTAAATTATACTCAATATGGTTCTCATAGTTACAATTTTAACAATTTCCTCCTCCATCACAACAAACATTACAATTCAGCAGCAACTTTTACAGGAACTCTGGGAGGGTTTTTGAGAGTGGCATGCAATCCTGGCATCTCATACTACACAATTGTTCTCTAACTCTAGACACAATATAAGTTCCCACCTATTTTATATTCTTCTCAATCTAATATTTCTTAATATATTGAGATACATGCATCAGCAAACTATTTTTTTAAAAAAATCTGTGTCAATGTATTTTTTTCACCCAAAGATAGCTTTAAAATCATTCTTCAACATCTTTTACTACTTATTTCTAGAAGTCTGCTTATCTGCAATAAGGAATTGATGACCTAACACTATTCATTTTAGAGCCCTTTCTGGCTCTGAGTTCCGTAGAAACAGCATTACCAGATGCTGTGATAGAATCAAGGTAAACAATGCAAGTTCCTTCTCCAAATCCTTTTCTTTAATCATCTTGTGATTAAATGCTTTTTATACGTGGAGATTTGGAAGGAATGATGAAGAGGTCAGTCAAGATGATCAGGGGGTTGTACATCTTTTCTAGAACAACAGGCTTGAAAATTGGGAATCTTGAGCCAGGGAAAAGAAGGTATGTATATAATCAATCATCGAGGAGTATTCTTCTATAATTTAATAGAGATTATTTCCCCCCTCTCAAAACACTATCTAATTAGGTAGAGTAGAAGATTTAGAACAGGGGTCCCCAAATCCCAGGCCAGTACCGGTCCATGGCCCACCAAGAACTGGGCTGCACAAGTGAGTGAGGCCCCATTCATACACATGCAGGATCTAGGCAGCACATGAAACCACACCCTCCCCCCCATCCATGGAACAACCATTCTCCACAGAACTGAACCCTGGCGCCCCAAAAATTGGGGGCCGCTGATGTAGAACAAAAGTTCACAAAGAACATTCAGTTTAGTCTCTGAAACTCATTATGGTAAGATGGATGGTTACTGACTGGATGGCTTTAAAAGGAAACTGGATATGATCAGAGAAGACACTTTTTAATATGATGGTGGGGGGATATTTCTGAAGTCAAAATGGCTTTCCAGTTCTGGGTTTTAGTTTTTCTGGACTTTGGAGCCTGCTGGCATAAATGGGCGGGCAAAAACAGCAGCTTGCATACCTTGAGATCTTTCAGTACCAATCCCTCCAGCCCTTCCCGGATGACTCGGTTGATCATGTCGGCGAGGTCTGAAGCTTTCTGGAAAACAAGGAAAAAAGAAAGTTGCAAAAACGGGACTGAGATTAGGAACGCCACTGGATATTTAAACATTTCCGAAGGTCTTATCCAGAAGATTTAATTGGCCTATTGTCCACATTTATTTCAGATAATAAGCCAGCCAGCAACTCACTTATTTCATCTTGCTTGAAAATTCCTGGCCTATTTAAGACGTTCTACCTCTTATGACCTATATTTGGCACACATACTTTTCATGAATTGTAAAGCTAGAAGAGTTAGCATCTCATTAACACCTATTTATCCTAATTCTGCTATCTATTCCATTTTTTCAGATGAGATCAGCAAATCAATTCAATACAAACACTAGAACCATACCTGACTGAAATTGGTTATAACAGAATCTTGCAACCTTGATTGTTCTTTACCTCTCCTCCTTCTCAGACCTCAGTGAATCAAGGAAGAGCCTGTTTTAAGTCACTTCTGAAAACTATTTTGCTTCTTGGGACTGAAAGATTGTTTCATTTCTCTTTGCTTAGGTGATGGTTCTTGAATGTTTTGTCTAGGTTGCTTTCTTACATTTGACACTATTATCTATTAATCCAGATGGACTGGAAGATGAAAGGAGTTATATGGAGCACAGAGCCCCAGGATGGGGAATCTATAAAGAACACTTCACAGCTGGTCCAGCCTCTAGTGGGGATGGGTGCTGCTTTTATTGCTTGTTGTGTGTGTGACCTAAAATCGTATGAGATGGGCAGCCATATAACTTTTACGAATGAATGAATGAATGAATGAATGAATGAATAGCATCAGGATAGGGAAGAGGATACAAACTTTTTTTGAGACACAGAAAGTTAAGCACCCAGTGACTCTCTGAATATGGAAGATTCAGAGAACTTCCGCTGAACATTTTTAGGCTTCTCCATCCAAAATGGTACCTACCGTGACATGCTTCATCTCTGAAAAGAGAATTCGATTGGGAATTTCCACCATGTTATCGTGGAGAAATTTGCGACGCTCACGCAGAGGCCTAACGGAAACAGAAATGGGCAAATCACTAGAAATAAAATGTGGCTGAGAAAAAAGTTCCTTTTATGATTCTAACGTCAAACAGATCCTTTACTTTGGGGCATACTCTGTTGAGCATTGTTATACTTTTATAACATTGTTATACTGTTATACTATCAGTTTAAACATAAGAGAGTGCATGAAATCCAGCAGAGATTTTCATGGAGCAGAGATCCACTCTTGGCAACCAAAAAGTGAAGGCTGCTTGCTCAGATTCAGGCTGATACAAGAAACAATGCTAGCTACAGAGGGCCCTTCTGGGCCCACCTTACTGGAGAGGAGGATTAACACTCACTATGCACCCACCTGTCCATCAAACTGACTTCATTGAAGTAGATACAGTCAAAGACAAAAAGGCAAACATTGGCATCCTGGAAAGCAGCTTTCTGCAAAGGGATAGCAAAAAATAAACAAACCCATTAAACTGACTGCATGATATCATTTTATGAACAGCAACAACCAAGGATATTCTGGAGAAGGACAAAGTCTAAGCTAGGGATAAATAACTTGTAACTTTCCCATGCATCCCTTGCAGGTTATTTTTGTTTGCAATTTTATAAAAAGAGTCACTGAATTGGAGAGGGAAAACCAATTTTCTCCCTTTAAAATATATTCCCCTGCCCACCCGCCCCCCATGGCATGAAACTACAATGCTGAAATTTGGACTTTTTTCTAACTTTTAACCAAAGAACTCCAATTCTAGTATTACAAGGGGGAAAAACCCCTACTCTGTCTACTTACTCCATACAATGTCTTCCAGTATGAATCTATATAGTTTCTGCTAATTTGGGAAGAGAATTCTTTCTAGAGAACTATCTTGGAGAAAGCTGGCCTCCATTCCCTCCCCATCAGCTAAAAAGGGCTGATACCTTTTCATTATTGCATTCTATTAAATACAGGGTGCTCACTCCCTGCTTTATAAAAGAAGTCTGCCATAAGTATACCAATGGTTTTCAACTTGTGGTCCATGGACCCCCGGAGGGGGGAGGGCGTAATGTTGTTACAGGGGGTCTGCAAAGGTTGAAGGAATATTATGATTTAAATTTCGAGTTAAGTCCTGGTGAGCTGTGGCCATGATCCATGGCCACAAAAGGTATTTAAAGGGGTTCCATGGCGAAGGAAAGGTTGAAGACCACTGAATTACATCATCTCTTTGGTGATGGAAGAGCCCTTCTTCTGAAGTACCTTATGCACTCCTAGTGTCCCAAAAGGCAGAGGCTTTCCTATCTTGGTGTCAATCAGAAGAACTTCAGCATCCAAGATCATACTGTGTCCTCCTGGGAAGGCCTTGGGAATGAAGTCCTTAAAATGAGCCACCTGAAGAAATGCAAGCAAGCAAATACCTTCTGTGAATTTTTCAGCTCATCTGCTGGCCCACGAACTATCAAAGTGGCATTTAAAGCAGAAAGATTTGACTTGCCTAGTATTTCTCAATCTCAGAGCTTAAAATGTGTGGACTTCAACTCTCAGAAGGACTAGATCAAACTGGACAAACCCATTAGTCGAGCAGTGGTTGCATGTAGTATTGTAGACAAATTCTGACCATAGCCTGGATGTTAGGCATCCAGGAATTATCCATAGTAATCAATCACTCAGAGGCAAGCATAATCTCCAATTGATTTATTAGGAACAGCTCTGGTAAGTGTATGGAAATTTCCAAAACTGAAACTCATTCCCAGCTCCTCTCACAAAATCCTCCCTATCTCCTCCCACTTACTATATATACTTCATAAATCATGAGAACCAATTAACCACAGCTGGATTTTTTTAATGCGACATACTAAATAACCTTGAACTGTTCAACTCCCTCACCCCCCTTCATTGTTCACATTCTTGTGGCAACTGATCTCAGAGCTGACACCAGAGTTCAATCCTGACAGGGCTCAAGGTTGACTCAGCCATCTGAGGTTGATTGTTTGGGACAATATGCAATCATGCTTACATTATAAATTGCCAATAGAGTGCTATAAAGCACCAGGGGGTGATATATAGATCTTCATGTTATTGCTATGAAAATGCTGCCTTTCCTTCCTTCCCCCCCATATTTTGCAATCCTTGTTTTTATTTAATTATATTTTATTTGTCAGATTTTGATACTGCCCATCTCATTTATAGAGATGGTTTTTATTTTTGCTGCAAAAAGAAAAAGCCACCTGGGAGATGACTGTAGTCTAAAAAGCAAGGTGAAACAAATGCTTTAAAAAAAGGTTAGGCACATTTATGTCAAAGGGAAAAAAATTACCGCCCACAATTAAACATAAAAGTGCCAAGGAAACTGTGAGGTCAACATTTCATTTATGATACTGTAAATCAAATATACACTTAGAACTACTAGATAACTCCTTGTTTTCCCTGATCAAACTACAAAGCATGCCGCCTCAAATTACAGTTCCGGTACTGCTGTATTTCACTGTGGTTGAGATTAAGATTAATCCAGCCACATGGATTAGACCTGAGGTCCACACAAGAGCCAGGAACCCATACTTTCCCCCAGAGGCAGTCCATCTACTCCACTAACCTTGTGAGGGAGAACAGGTTTCAGACTGCGGCTGAAATAGCAGAAATGATCTCCCTTTTTGTGCACCTGGACACGCTCTCCATCATATTTAATTTCTGCATACATGCCATTGGGACACTTTTTCATGGCATACTCAATTGATTTGCAAGCTTCAGCCTTACAGAATAGGGAAGAGAGAGAAAAAAAATCCCATTAGCTTATTAACAACCAGCTGCCTTCTGGCAAATTAGACATGACTCCATTCACAACAACCTTTCAAACTAAACACCTCTCAGACGCCCTGGACTATAGTTCCCTAGCCAGCCTGGTCATGGACTGGTGCATAAACAGGTTCTTGCTTGCATGGAAACCAGGCATATATTAATGTTTCGTAGCTGTGGCAAATGTAAGACACGTGGACTTCAGCTCCTAGCATCATGGCTGGGGACATTTGGGAGTTGAAGTCTATGTGTCTTAAACTTGTCAAGCTTGGAGGAGGACAGTGTTTTATTTTTAATATACTTTATTGATTTTACAGTTAAAATAGATCAACAACACACACATAAATGCAAGGGAGAAAAAGAAGACAAGAGAAAAAAGAATAGAAAGAAAAAGATAGAAAACAGTTAAAAACATTTTCATCTTCAACAATTTGTGAGACCTCTTTTTTATCCTTATTTTATACCATATACACAATTAATCCTGTATATCTGTATATCACTGCTAGGATTCTATCATATCTTCTTTAGCCTTTTAGTGTGAAGCCTATCTTTGATCTATCTATTTGTACCAGCTGTTCCAGCTGTCATAATATATTGAAGTATCTTTATCTTTTAATACCAAGGTTAATTTGTCCATTTCTGCACAACTTGAAATTTTTTGAATAATCATCTCCTCTGATGGAACATGAGGCTGTTTCCAACATTGTGCAAAAGCCAATCTGGCCGCTGTCAAAATATGCATTATTATATATTTCACTTTTTTTGGTAATTCTTTATCAAAGATCCCTAAAAGAAAGGACTCTGGTTTAAATTCGATCTGTTCTCTTGTCATTTCCAGAGGACAGTGGTTTTGAGTGGTTGGAACCATAGGTAAGAGGTTAGCAAGCCCAAGTTCGAGACCCAAGAGTTCTTGTGGGGTGGGGTTGAGCTCATGTCCCTCGCTCTAGCTCCTCTTGGGGACATGAAAGGGGCCTCCAACTGGGTGACCCCAGGGCAATGGTGACATCACCGGCTAAGCTTTTCAATCTTTATAAAATTGCATGCATGAAAGTCCCTCAAGAGAATTTTGAATTGATGTCTGAGAGGAGAATCAGATGCCAGATGTCAGAAAGGGTAAAAGAGTCCACATATGCAGACAAGGTCTTTTGGAGAATGCCAAGCTAAGACTACAGATAACTTAGAGTAAGCAGTGCTAAGTAGACTGAATGACAAAGCAACAGATGCTCAACAAGATTTTTGCTTTCTAGGAAACACAATTTGAGGAGCATCCACACTTTCCTATTTTTAGAACAAGCAAGAAAATTAGTTTTAGTTTGACTATGGCCTAGAAATCGATCATCAACAGCCACACGTTATTGAAAATGTATAGTTAAAGGACTATACAAAGGTATCAAGCAGGGCAGACAAGCTGACAAAAACTAATGAAACTCTTAATTTTATCCTTTTTTTATATTACAGATTTCATTGTATTTTATAGCTGCTTCATAAATGCTGAGTGATGGACACAATTCAAATAAATAAAAGAATAAAGCAAACATTAAGATATTAAGCTTAGACAATTGAGACTTAGGTTAAGGAATCACCAACTGCATTGCATACTGGGCAACTTTGACCAATTCCTCTCTCTCAGCCCAACCTAATTCACAAGGCAGATGTTGGGATAAAATCAGAGGATCTCTTATAGCTCGCCTCCCCACCCCCTCAATTCTCTCAGAAAAAAAAAGGAAGACTGTAAATAAATAAATGCTTAAATTAAATACATATTTTCTAACAAAAAAACCTGAATGTAACAGTATGACAGAGGCAGACAAAGAGGTTGTTCCAGAACCTGCTGTTGCAGCTGAAAAAAACAGACATCTCTATAGCTGCACCTTACCAACATGGGCTGAACTGGGGTCATCAAGGCTGCCTGGACACTAAGAATTTTCTTCATGCCTGGCTGAGATTCTTGTTGGTTCTTCAGCACTCGCTCCACCACATCATGGAGGTTACGGGATGCTTTGAAAGCCTCATAAGCATTGGGGTCCAATGCATCAAGTCTGGGTAGGAAAAGAAAAGGATGGTTATTTTTTTACAAAGGTTGGGTGGGTATACTTTTACAAAGTGTGGGTATAGCTGGAAAAGGATTGGGGAATCTCAAGATCAAGTCCATCCCCATCCATGGCAGCTCATAAGGTGACCTTGTGCCAGTAATTTTCTCTTCTAAAGGGATGCTATCATGGGAAGAAAAATAGGACTTGTTGTATCAGCTGCCTTGGCCTTCAGGAGGAAGGGCAGAATTTAATGTAAAGAGATTATCAAGAAATTTAAAGAAAATGGCTGCTTTTACATTCAACCAATTTGGTGAAGACAAATTTCTCCAAGTTGCTTCTCTCTAAATATCTTGAATTTACTTTCCAGTTATTAGCAATGTTGTCAAAGGCTGGTGGGAAGTTTAGTGCCGATTCATAAAACATTTCTAATGCCTGTTTTAAAGTTGCCATCAACAGGGGGGAGGGAGGAGAAATTTGAAGGAGCAGTGCTGCAGTTTAAAACCAAAAAGTGCATTCCATTCTTATCTTGCAAAGACTATAACTAAACTACTGGAATTTCTGTAGCGAAAATCCCTAATTGGAGAACATGATTGATGACTCTCAGCTATGAAGGTGTTTTGTTGGAGAATATGAATTATGATATACCCAGAGGGGTGAGGGAAAGCAGGGTCATAGATGATAGTGAATTACGTGTCTCAGAATCGGCTTCATACAGGTCATGCCAACATGTTCTCTCCTAATACACCCCTTTGAAGTTTTTGAAGCTTGGCTCGAGGCTCATGGTTTAATTAGGACGACTGCTTTTAGTTCAACAGTATCTGGAGATGTTTTTAGGGTGGATGTTTAGTTGGAGTGATGATTTATGGAAGAGCAACAGAATCTTTATGAGAGGGACTCCTTGAGTGAGAGCCATCCCCACAAGGCAACTTCAAGGCACCCCTTTCAGTAACTTTGCCCTTTAAAGAAAAGTAATAATCACTCTTTTAATAACAAAAGCTATGCATGGTCACCATGGAATCTGGGAAATCACTGGACCATACCTGAAAGGAACATCTTTCTTCCATGGTGACTGACAGAGTTCAAAGGGTCTTGGAACAAATTAGTAGACCTGCAGGTATCTAATTATCTAATCTCCTGATTAATACTGCTAACATGTCCTGCTTTTAGATTTCTGACATTCTCCTCATCCTGATCTCAGCTTACACGTGCTTTGCGCCAGCATTCATTTTCAAGTCATGTTTGATCAGTCGAATGATGCACTTCAGGTCATTAGCGGTGCACCTGAAAATAAAAAGGGATACAAATGCAAAAAATGCCTCTGTGAATAAACAGCTAAGAAGCTGGACCTCTAGTTTTGTGTATCTTTTGTGTATATTTATGCTACCCTCGCCCCCACCCCCAAAATAGGACTTCCACTTCAGGGAATAGGAGCAGAACCTGTTCGGCTTTGGAAGCATTAACAATCTCTGAGTAGGTCTATCTGCTCCAATCTGGCCCTCCCACTTCAAAATTCATAAATATTTCCTTTTTCTACCTCGATGCAACTTCTTGCAGTAGGTTCTGCTGCTCCTCTTCTTTGGAAAGTTTGGATAGCTGCGTCAGGAACTCATCTACTTCCTGGATTGTCAAAAGGCTCTTGGCCGCAGGAGGGCAAGACTTGCTTTGCTCAAAGAAGATCCGCACCGTTTCCGAAACGTCACCCTGATTTAAGATACAAAAGGAAACAGCTACAGAGAGCGCTACTATGGGCAGAGGAGTGTTTGCGTTGTAGCTGTAATCAATTGCAATTATAAATGACAATAGTAAATTAATTGCAATCAGAAAAGCCTCAGAAATCTTTGACATCAGCCCACCAAAGTGTAAACCAATATGGAAGTTCAACCTGTGATCTAAAAAAGCAATGGATGCAATCCGAGAGCATCTCCATAAATTGCCAGTAAATTGTACTTATATGTAATCCTTGACTTACTACCAGTCATTTAGTGACAGTTTGAAGTTATGAACCCCTCCCCCCCCCAAAGTGTTTGTCCAGTTTCAAAATTCTGATACTTCTCTGAGACATGTGACTGCGATTTATGATGTTTTTGCCAAAAGCCATGTTTTCTTCTGGTTACTGGCAAGAACTGCTCTATAGGAAACATTGGGTTTGCTTAACAATTACAATATTTGTTAGATCTTCATAGAAATGGCTTGTTTTTGAAGATGCCTCTGCAGACCGAGATGAGCTCACAGATACTATAACATCATATGTTAGCTTCTGCAAAGACTTATGTATACTAACAAGGAACTTGCAAATATATAGTAACAATAAATCTTGGTTCACAACTAAACTTAAGCAGCTACGTCATTCCAAAGAGGAAGCCTACAGAAAAGGTGACAGAATGCTATACAACCAGGCCAGAAACATATTAACAAGAGAGATCAGAATAGCAAAAAGAAGCTTCTCTAAAAAGTTAAAGAACCAATTCTCAACAAATGAACCAGCAAACATGTGGAAAACTCTTAAAAACATCACTGGCTTCAGCAAACCTCCTTCCCAGGCAGAAGGAAATCAACAACTAGCAGATATGTTTTAGTGCAGGTTTGAAAAGAAACTACAGCCACTTATCTCCACAACCCACATCTCAAACACACCAACAACAGCCAAGCCTCCTACAACTGGCCCCAATCCATTGGGCTCACAACCTCTGGTGATCACAAAAAAAGAAATGCAAGATCTATTACACAGACAGAAGCCACAGAAAAGCACCAGGGCCAGACAAGATAACTCCTTCTTGCTTAAAAGTCTGTGCTGAGCAATTATCCCCCATCTTCACCTGAATCTTCAATAGATCACTAGAGATGTGCTATGTTTCTTCCTGCTTCAAATGTTCTACCATCATCCCAGTGCCAAAGAAGCCCTCCATTCAAGGAACTGAATGACTACAGACCAGTTGCTCTAACATCTGTAGTTATGAAAATCTTTGAAAGGCTTGTGCTGTCCCATCTGAAAACCATCATGGATCCGCTGTTAGATCCCATGCAGTTTGCATACTGAGCTAATAGATCGACAGATTATGCTGTTAACATGACTCTGCATTACATCCTACTACATCTTGAATCTCCAAATACCTATGCAAGGGTCCTCTTTGTACCATCATTCCACTCTTCTAAGTAAATTAAGCCAACTAACGATACCTGAACACAACGGTACCTGTAGGTGGATCATAAGCTTCCTAACAGACAGGAAGCAGCAGGTGAAGCTAGGTGGAATCACATCCGATACCTGTATAATCAGCACAGGGGCCTCCCAAGGCTGTGTGCTATCTCAACTTCTCTTCTCCCTATATACCAATGACTGCATCTCAAACGATCCAACTGTTAAAATACTGCAGTTTGCTGATGACACAACCGTGATTGGTCTCATCCGAGACAAATCTGCAAACAGACAGGAGGTTATATAACTTGCCTCGTGATGTAACCGGAACAATCTGGAACTGAACATACTCAAAACCATAGAAATGGTGGCAGACTTTAGAAGAAACCCTCCCGGGCTTCTGTTTTGAGTTCCTTCAGCGACAGACAGAAATCCGTGATTGTGCACAGTTTCAATCTGGGCTCGCCGCTGGAGCGCCCCGAGCCGGCTGGTTTTGGGGCTAAGCCACCCTGTAGAGGTGGTGAAGAGGGGGGAGACTGCCAGCAGGGTTGAGGAGAGCCGCATCTCTCCTCCTCAGCTGGCCATTACTCCCTTTCCCAAAGGCGGTTGCAGCGGTGGTCAGAAATGGTCACCACAAAGAAGAACTCGACTGGAAAAGAATGTGCAGGAGGAAGATAAGAAGAGAAAGTTTTGGTTGACCAGGTCAAACAGCAAAAGCAACAAATAAGCTACTCTGGAATTGAAACTATCAAAAAACAATAACATCATTCCCAAAGAAGAGTCGGAAGCAGCAAAGGAAAGTGAAAAGGGAAAGGTTTGGGTTTTTTTTTTTCCTCTCTCTTTCCCTATACTGATAACTAAGAGACTTAAATAAGAAATCGGAAAAAAAATCCGCTTTGACATCAATAGGCAATTAAGCTGAAAATAAAAATGTCAGTGGGATAATAAAGATTTCTGGACACTAAATTTTTTTTTCACAAGCAGGAAGGGAGAGAAAAAGAATAAAAGGGCAGGATCTGGAAAGAGGGAGGAAACTGCCTGGAATTAAAAATAATCTACAGTAAAACTTCAACAAGACTTCTAAAATATACATTTTAACTGAAATTTTGTAACTAAACAGTAGAACCCCAGGAAGAGAAAATGAAAAAAAAAAGAGCAAAAAGAAACAGCTTGCGTGTATTTGGATTACTTGGTGATCTTTGGATTCTTGGTTATTGCATTTGAATGACTAAAATTAATCGGGTGGTTGTTTAAAAATTTATACAATGGCACTACTTCTGGATGAATTGAAAATGGAACTTAAAAAGTACAAAGAAGATGCACAAGAAGGGACGGGTTCTTTTGGCTTCGTTTTTCAATTCTTAGAAATGGAGATTTGGAACTATGAGAAACAATAAGAAACGTCTGCAAAACAAGAAGACTGGGGCAAAGAAGAAGCCATCTTTAATGAACAAGTAATTCTATGTAGGGAAGAAAAAGGAAAGGGGAGAAAAGAGAATGGAGAATTTAAGACTTAAAAAAACAACCAAAGAAAAGAAAAATAATTCGAAAAATAAGTATAATAGTGGAAAACAACAGAAGTGGGGAATACAGAAGAGAGAAACAGAGGCAGAGAGACAGGGAGGTAAAAAGGGGAGAGAGAAGAAGAGAAGGAAGAAGGAAAGGAAAAGAAGTTACAAAGGACCGGAACAAGATATAGAGAAACAGGGCCTATTTAGAGATAATGGGTGAAAATTTAACTGAAAAAGTGATTCTGTAAAGGTACATAAGATTGAATTGTTATATTAGTAATAGAAATAACTTTAGAAAATTGAAAAAATGTATGATTAAAATGAGGAATAAAATAGTGTAATTTAGTGAAATGTTTGTTAATAAAATAAGTGAAATAAAATAAATGAGAAAATTGAATTAGGAAGGGACGGGAACATTTTAATTGTTTTATAAAATATAAGAGGGGGGGGAATTAATTATGGAAAGCTTATAATTGTTCCCAGAGAAGTATAATATTTAACTGAAAAGTAATGCTAAAGAAGTTAAGATTTTTTGAGTATTTAATGAATTTTAATGAGATTTAATGAATATTAATATAAATGATAGAATTGAACTGGAATGGAATGTGTTGTTTTAATTACATATATTTATAATTTTTTTCTTTTTTTAAGAATATAGTGTGTATTTTAAGAATGTACCAAGCAAAATCCGAATGGAAGTTATGTATTATATTAAATGTTATAACTTTAGGGTATATACTGAAGCCTAAAAAAGAGTTAAATGGATAAACTTAAAAGATATAAAGGCGTCATACTCCAATCAGTAACTACAGGAGAAACTTTGTTTAATGAGAAAAGATAATAGATAATTGAAACAGGACAGACAAAAAATATAAATATAATGATTTGAATTGAGATGAGATAATTAAAATAAAATTGAGAAAATTAAAAGAGGGGAGAAGCTATGCAGAAAATGTAAAACAGTAATAAGGTATGGAATAGAACATAAAAATGAGCATGAAATTGAATTTGTGTCTGTATGAAGAAATGCAACCCAGATTACGCTACTTTCAAAAAAGATGTTTTATTTGTATTTTTTTTGTGAAAACTCAAATAAAATTTACAAAAAAAAGAAAAAAAGAAACCCTCCCATACTACCACCTCTTACAATACGAGACAACACAGTATCAACAGTAGAGACCTTCAAATTTCTAGGTTCTACTATATCACATGACCTAAAATGGACACCTAACATCAAAAACATCATCAAAAAAGCACAACAAAGAATGTTCTTTCTGCACCAGCTCAGAAAATTCAAACTGCCCAAGGAGCTGCTGATCCAGTCCTACAGAGGAATTATTGAATCTATCATCTGCACCCCTATAACAATCTGGTTTGGTTCTGCAACCCAACAGGACAGACACAGACTTCAGAGGAAAATTAGGACTGCAGAAAAAAATTACTACCCACCTGCCTTCAATCGAGGACCTGTATACTGCACAAGTCAATAAGAGGGCTGTGAAAATATTTACAGACCCCTTACATCCCAGACATAAACTATTTCAACTCCTATCCTCAAAATGACGCCATAGAGCACTGCACCTCAAAACAACTGGACACAAGGACAGTTTTTTTCCTGAAAGCCATCACTCTGCTAAACAAATAATTCCCTCAGCACTGTTCAACTATGACAAAGTCTGCACTACTATTACTGTTAACCTTCTCATCACTCATCCCCTCCTGTTTGTGACTGTATGACTGTAACTTTGTCGCTTGTATCCTTACAATTTATATTGACTGCTTCCTAGTATGATTTGATTGTTGATCGTACCCTATGACTATCATTAAATGTTGTACATTATGATTCTTGATTCTTAACGAATGTATCTTTTCTTTATGTATACTGAGAGTATTTACATCAAGACAAATTCTTTGTGTATCCAATCACACTTGGCCAATAAAGTATTCTATTCGATTGTTCATATTATTATGAAAAAGCAAAAAGTTGTGATTTGATGTTAATGCCTTATTTTACTGCAACAAAGAGAGTTGGAAGTCAATGTTTCTTTTTCTTTTATCCTCCCTCACTTCTCTTCCCCTTCTTCCTTCCCACTGTTTTCCTATTCACTTTCCTATTTTGTATCTTATTTTATTTTATAACCCAATAAAATGTTAAACTTGAAACAACTGCAGCATTGGTTTAACAATGACTGCAAAAAAGGTGGTAAACATGGATCTGGTCACGTGACCGTCAAGACTTACTACCATAATTGTGACGCTCAACCTCTTCAAGAAAGAGGCATGCTGGGTAGAGGGATACTGTCCACCAAAAACCTGACTCCTTTTTGCTCACCTGCTCAAGGTCTCGGACCATGTCTTCCTGGCTGCAGTTGAACGTCCTACTGAACAGCTTCACAATCTGCTTGTCATTCAAGTTGTAAACACATTTAATGACCCCAGGCAAGAGTAGCTTGATGGTTAGGTAGAGATCGCCCCGAAAGCCATCTGGAAGAGGTACAGATGTTTTCAATAGGTCAGCAGAAACAAGGTTACTATTTTTCAGACTGGCAGCTGACTTAGCCTCCACCACCTCTGTTCTAGGCTGCATTAGATAAGAATAATGCTAACCATTAGGGATTATAGACCCCTCCCTACCCAAGTCACCATCTGCTAGGTGCCCTTATGCCTTTCTTAGCACTGTGTTAAATCCAGTGGTTTTATCAATGAGATCCTGCCACTCTTGCCCTAATTATAATAAATTATACATACATACAATAAATTATAAAATTCTAGTAAATATTATGTTTATCCCAGATTTGTTTCTGCCAAGACCCACCAGTGAAAACAAAGAGAAAGAAATTATACCTCCACTGGTTCCCTTCTGTAAGAAGTTCTGAATTATCTGAGTTTTTACATTGTAACTGGATTCCTCGGCCACCACTGCACACAGCTTTCTGAATTCCCGCAGCAAACAGTCTTTGTGTTTTGGATCACTCTTCTCGGTGGACAAGCTGGACTTGTGGGAAGAGCCAGAGCTGCCTGTTTCTTCAGAAGTGCCCGACTTTGCTGAACAGACCAAGAGTTTGAGAGCAAACAGAAATGTCCTGATTTTATTCATCTACAATTTCCATATGTTTATTTTATATTTGTTGGTCAACTCAAGGCAGCAAACATACCTAATTGTTTTCCTCTTATTTTTCCCACAATAATAACAACCTATGAGGTGGGTTAGGCTGAGAGAAACTGACTCACTCCAAATAACTCAGTTGAGTTCCATAACTTAATGGGAATTCAGTCTCCTGATTTCTAGGCCAACAGTTTAACTGCTGCACCCAATTAGCTCTCTTCATGCTTGTAAGAGGCCTTATATACCACCCCTATATGCCACACATCTGATAATTAGATGAATAAGAATAAAAGGTTTATCAAAACTCCATCCACCAAATGTTGGAAGTGTAATCAGAAACCGAGCACATACTGTTACAAAGATTTTAGTCCACATTTAGTAAAGATATTGGTCTGTAGTTTCTAATATTTGTCTGATCGGTATCTGACCAGATAGTCAATTTGAAGTTACAATGGCACTGAAAATAGTGACTTATGACCATTTTCCACACTTATGACCATTGTAACATCCCCACGGTCACGTGATTTAGACATTCAGATGCTTTAACAACTGGTTCATATTTATGGTGGTTGCAATAGTCTGGGGTCATGTGACCCAGAGATGGTATTCAGCAGGTTCTGACCAGTTCTGGAGAACCAGGAGTGGAAATTTTGAGTAGTTTGGAAAACCAGCAAATACCAGCTCTGACCCATCTATGCTCTGCCTCCCGAGTCCCAGATGATTGGCTGGGACTTCTTTTGTTGCCCTGCACAGGAGAACAGAGCTGGAAAGCAGGTTAGTGGGGTGGGGAGGGAATGGGGATTTTGCAGTATCCTTCCCCTGCCATACCCACTCAGTCACATGATGCCCACCAAGCCACGTCCACAATAAAATTTGAATCCCACCACTGATGTGATCCCCTTTTGTGACCTTCTGAGAAGCAAAGTCAATGGAGAGCCCGATTCACTTAATAACTCTGTTTCTAATTTAACAACTTCAGTGATTCATTTAACAAAAATGGCAAGAAAAGCCGTAAAAAGGGGTAAAACTCACTTAAATAAGTTTCTCACTTAGCAACATAATCCTGGGCTCAATTGTGGTCATGTAGTTTTTTTTTTTTAAACAAAAACATTTCTGAGAGCAGAGACACATTTTGCCTTTTGATTACCATTCTAAACACAGAATTGTAACATCTTAATTTCCATTGTCCAATCTCACCCAGAAGTTTGGGACAACAAGGTTTTTGCTTTTGTCAGCTTCATAAAGTTTGAATGTTTTCAGGACACACTGCATCTAGTTATCATGAGCAGGTGACCTTCCATTTTATCTTGCCCAGTACAGTTTTCAACAAGAGCCAGTGGCTTTCTTAATACCAAACATGCCTCTAAATTTCAATTAGATATCACTTTTAGTTAGCATTAACTGAAATTTGAAACAATCGTGCTTCCTCTATTTCAGAAATTAAAGACTGGTAATAGGTTGCTGAATTTAGCATGAATATAGCTTATTATTATTATTTGCTTCCACTGCTATCTTAAGTCAAAATGAAATGTCAGCAATATGCTGCAAGAAAGTAAGAGTTCTCACCAACCTGTAAAACCTGAAAATTTCCTTGGTGAAGGATTTGAAGAAACCAGAGGCATTTTCTTGGGTGATGATATTTGTCCACTAGGAGAAATCTTTGCCTGGATAATAGCTTTTTTCTTTGGAGTGTTTGCAGTTTTGGAAGAAAGGTCTGCGAACAGAGAGGGGATTATTCACTATTCTGTATCCTGAACAATACAGATGTTTGAAAAGTCTTTAAGAGTTACCAACTTCTTTTTTCAAGGCTAAAGCAATTTTATCAGGCAGTTTTCAAACTTCTGATAATTCCCACTGTCTTTTTCCAAACCTGTCCTATTATGTAATTTAACAGAATCAGTCATACAATTTGATTCTAACAGCCTCAAAATGCCAGAGGGGAAAAATCGCGATACTGATGTGACTCCATGAGTTTGACACCCTTGGTCTACATTACTACAAGATAAAGTTGAGACAAATTTGTTATTTAGCAGCAAGTGTCTATTGGCAAAAGTAATAGAAGTTCATATTTTTGGAATCAGACTTTGGGATTCTGTTGTGTTATATTGATTGAATGTAAATATATACCCAATTTAACAAAACATTTGCTAAGTGGACAAGAATTGTTATCACAATTGCACCCTCTTCCTAATTAAATCTGTTGAAATATTTATATACCAACCTTTGGCAAAACTGTTTTAGGACAGTGTGTATTTATTTTTTTTTAAATTCCAAATGCATATCTTGCTCTTAATAACTTTTCAGTAATTTATCCTAACCTTAGTTATCATTTAACTATCTCATCTTATAATCTTGCTTTGAAAGAGAGATAATCAGGGTTGGTATAAACAATGTCCTACCAGGCAGAAATGTTGTGAGAGCGGCACAATGTTCCAAACACTATCTTCCAAATACGACTCTTGTGTCTATAACCTTCAACTGGGCAAAACAGTACAACCTAGAGCCATGATGGCGAACCTATGGCACATATGCCAGAGATGGCACGCAGAGCCATTTGTGCGGGGATGTGAGCCCCAGCCACACTTACTTCACTGCGCATGTGCACCTCCCAGCTGATTTTCTACCCTTTTGAGGCCTTTTTTGACCTCCCAGAGAGGCTTGAGGGAAGCCACTGCAGCCTTTGCAGGCCAAAAAACAGGCCCATTTTGTCATAGCCTCTGAAAGGCTGAAAAAGGCCTCAAACGGGTGGAAAATCAGCTGGGAGGCGCTCGCATTTCTTTTTCAACCAAGGTACTTCAAATGGACTTATAAAATACATCCAAAATCTGGGACTTGTGAGTCCTGGGGAATTGAAATTTGTCAAATTTTATAAAACATTTAATGACATGAAATTTACTATGAAACTTTTTGTAATATAAAATGTCATAAAACATTCTCTGTGGTGAACTGCTGACATTTGATTGTGGTATACAGTTCAACTGGGCTATTTTCAAGGAAGGCATCTCTGAAAATCCCTGAATTTGTAAGAACTTTTCTAGCACATTAAAACAGGGGTCTCCAACTTTGGCAACTTTACGACTTGTGGATTTCAACTCTCAGAATTCTGGAAGTTGAAGTCCACAAGTTGTAAAGTTGCCAAGGTTGGAGACCCTTCCATTAGAAGATTTGCCACTGTTGAATGCATTGAAGAAGAAAATATTTTTGAAACAATGATCCAATGGGTTGTAATTTACACAAATGTCACCAACACTCTAATGGCAGTACCTTGTCAGTCTTTGACCTCAAAAATAAATGCATAATAAAGAGGCCAGATCTAATTACGGTAGTATTTGCTTGGGAAACCAACAGAAAATTCCAGGCTTTTCCTACTTAGACAGGAAAGTAAAAATAAACATCATGCATGAAAGCAATGAAAAGTCACTTCCATATTATTACTACCATTAAAAAAGCAATATGGATTTCATTCAATCATTAGGAGGCAAGGTCAACTCAAGAGAGATTTTTATAATTGCAACTACCACGACAACCTCCGTGATGCACAGCTCACCTGAGATGTGTTGATTGATCATCTCCTTTTCAGCCTCCTGCAGTTCCTCCCAGCCCTCCAGGTCTGTGATATCTTCGATCTTCTTTGTCGTGGCCCGAGCCCTCTCCAGTTTCTCAAATATGCACTTGACATGATACCACTCCTTCATGTCCCCACCGGATTCAGTGAAGGGATTGGGCACCACTTTTCCAATGCGCACCATGCCTTTGAGAATCTTCTCTTTGCACTTTTTGCAGCCAGCAGTGCCTCGCTTAGCGTAGTCAACACAGTACCGCTGTTCTGCCATCTCGGAGGCAGCGGAGAAGGATGTCAGATGGCAAACATGCAAAGCTGCTGGAAGGGGAAAGCTGGAGAGGCCAGACTGGTGGTACCGGAGGCCAGTCAAAGGCAAGGCGACCTTATTGAGGAATCTGAAAACACTGGTCGGACGGTAAGGGGTCTTCTTCGGCAACCTGGCCAATTTTTCACTTCTGCTAAGGTTCCTGGCTGCTTTCAGAAAAGCTTTGAGAGAAAGGAGCATGTAATTTCCTTTGCTGAATCTGATGCTGTGAAAAAGAAATGATTATTCTTTACTGCAAAGTTAGCCAAATGTTTAGACCAGATTTGGCATTTTATCCATCTATCAATTCCTTCTCAAGAACCTGGGATAGTAAGGTGCTGTTTGAATTATTATTAGGGGGAGATAATGGCTATTGCAACTCAACCACAAGACAGATCAGCACTGGTCAGTTGCAAGAGCACTAAACAGCCCTCAACCCCCAAGACCATGTGTTTAGGGGGAAGGGACAGGTAAATAACCCCAACTGACCACCTTGAATTTTAGAGGACAAAAGTCCTTGGAGGGTAACCATCCAGCTTAGAAAAGGAGAGCCAGGGGCTCATCCTCAACTTACAACAGTTCGTTTTGTGACTGTTCAAAGTTACAATGGCACTGAAACATGTGATTTACGACTGCTTTTCCCAATTATGACCTTCGCAGCATCTCCCTGGTCATATGATCAAAATTCAGATGCTTGGCAAGTGGTTCATATTTACGACGGTTACAGCATCCTGGGGTCATGTTGATCCCCTTTTGTGACCTTCTGACAAACAAAGGCAACGGGGAAGCCAGATTCACTTAACAACCGGGTTACTAACATATCCACTGCAGTGATTCACTTAACTGGGGCAAGTGCGTAAGATGGGACAGCAAGGACATAAACTGGGGCCAAACTCACTTAAATGTCTCGCTTAACAACAGAAATCCGGAGCTCCACTGTGGTCACAAGTCAAGGCAATATTATTACGGTATTAAGGGGGCGTCGCAGACAATCTCCGCGCACCCAGCAACCATTTCTCCCCCTGATTCCCCCCCCTCCGGCACGTCTGTCCTCCCCACCCACTCGAGATCTGGGTTAGCCTCTCGCCAGGGCCTCGCAGCTCGCTGGGAGAAAGCAAAAAAAGGAAAGGGGAGACGAAGGAGAAAGGCAGCCGCCCTACCCGCAGCAAGAGCCTGCATGAACTGGAACAAAAGCCGCTCCGCTTCCCCAATCCCGGCCGCGCTCGCTCCTCCCAGCGCCAGCTTTGAGCCTCACGTGGCCTGGGCCTGAAAGGATAAGGAAGGGGCGGAGCAAAGGATTAAGAGGCGTGTCTGCCAGACGCCGCGCCTCCCTCCCAAGCGTGAGAGGGACGTAGCCACGCCCCATCAGTTTAGTTGTTTTTTTTTTTTTTTCTTGGACCGTTCAGCGGAGGCCACGCGAACAAAAGGCGGGGACGCTGGGCGGTATGACGTCATCCCTCTTCTCGCGCGTCTGCTCAGTGATCTCAAAGATTGTTGTCCTCTGTTCAGAAAACTGTGGTGAAACAAGCCATAGTTTAGTGTAGTGTGTAAAATTAGCCCGTTTATTCAGTTGGGTTTCTTCTTAGTAAGCATGTTTAGGAATGTAGCCTTCATTTACTTTGCGCTGTGCGTTATTTATCAATCCAATCAATCATGCTGTGAATGGTATTCTAACTTCTTTTAAATAAATGCGAGGTTTTGTTTTCTGCTGTGTTTCAGTCCATGTGAAGAACTGTTTTTAAAACAAGCATAAAGGCAACCATTTGCACGTATTGGAGAATTCATCATTTCTTTGCGCGCATGAGCCAATATTTGACAGCAAATGAAGATAGATGCGGGAGAGTTTTTTTCATCTGGATGTGTATCTCATCAGGCGTGTTATTAATGGAATGAATTTTTGATTAAGAGGCGAATAAAATTTCTCTCTCCAAGAATTAGCTTGGTGGGAAAAGAGGCTTTTCTGTCCCATGTATTTCTTTTAAAAACATCTAAATATAATATTTGCATTCCAGGACATTATGGTATGAACATTTTTCTCTTTAATGGGAACTTCTGCCACTTAATTACATTCCACAGTACTGTTTCAGCACTCTGAGTATGCTCCGGAGCATATCCTGTAACAAGCGTATTCTGTAACGATTTCCAAGTGGAGGAGAGCATGTTGAGGAGACATTGTTCTCAGTGAATATACAGAGTTCATCTTTAACATAATCAGAGTTGGAAGGGACCTGATAGGTCATCTAGTCCAACCCCCTGCCCAAGTGGGAGACCCAACACCATTTATGATAATTGGCAGTCCAATCACTTCTTGAAAGTCTCAAGTGATGACGCTCCCACAACTTCCGAGGGCAACTTATGTTCCACGGGTTGATTGTTCTCACTGTCAGAAAGTTTCTCTTTATTTCCAGGTTAAATCTCTCCTTGTTCAGTTTCCATCCATTATTCCTTGTCTGGCCTTTGGGTCCTTTAGAAAATAGCTTGACCTTCTCCTGTCTGTGGCAGCCCCTCCTCAAATATTGGAAGACTGCTATCATGGTCCTTCTCTTCACTAGACTAGCCAGGCCCAGTTCCTGTAACTGTTCTTCATATGTTTTAGCCTCCAGTCCCCTAATCATCCTGGATGTTGTTCTCTGTACTTTTTCTAAAGTCTCAACATCTTTTTTATAATGTGATGACCAAAATTGGATGCAATACTCTTAAGTGTGGTCTTACTAAGATTTTACAGAGTGGTATTAGTACCCCACTTGATCTTGACTGTATCCCTCTGTTAATGCAGTTTAGGATTGCATTAGCTTTTTTGGCTGCTGCTGCACACTGCTGGCTCATATTTAGCTGGTTGTCCACTAAGACTCCAAGATCCCTCTCACAGTTACTGCTATTGAGCCTGGTTTCACCCAGTCTTTATGTGTACTTTTAGTTTTTCTTGCTGAAGTGTAGGACTTTACTTTTCTCTATATTGAATTTCATTTTGTTAGATATGGCCCAGTGTTCTAGTCTGTCAAGATCCATCTGGATCCATCTGGATCTTGAGCCTGTCTTCTTTAGTCAGAGGTAGAAATGATGCATATTTTGGAATAAAGCCATGGTGTAAATAATAGTGAGGTTCAGCTGCAGCTTGGTGAGAAAAGTTGCACGTTGACATTTTTTACATGTACACATATCCACATCACCTTAAAATGCATTGAGAGTTTTAAATTATTATTGTATTTTAAAATAGATGCATTGTGATGATATGCCCCCCCCTCCACACATTAACACTGTGTTAATGAAGAACATTCCTTTTGTGAGTTACAGTAGTCCATTTGAAGTTACAATGGCACTGAAAAAAGTGGCATATGATCAGCTTTCACACTTAATGACTGTTATAGGTTACATGATCAACATTCAGGCACGTGGCAACTGGCATGTATTTATGACAGTTGCACTGTCCTGGGGTCATGTGATAACCATTTGCAAACTTTCCAGCTGCTTCTAACAAAACAGAGTCAGTAGGCAAAGCCAGATTCATTTAATGATCCCATGATTCACTTAACAACTGCAGTGATTTGCTTCATAATTGTGGTAAAAGTCGTAAAATGGGGCAAAACTCACTTAGCAACTGTTTTGCATAGCAACATAAATTTTGGGTTCAATTGTGCTTGTAAACAGAGGCTACCTGTAGTTTGCATTATTTATATCTCAATACCAAGAGTTGTCTTGGCGACATGGGTAGAATAGAAGTTTAATAAATATAATAGCATGAACTATGTTATGATTAAATTATTTGTAAGGGCTTTTTCTAAATAAATATCTTGTCGCTTTTTCTAATTTCCCTTCAGAGTAGAAATATTTTAAAGGTTTGTTGTTTTATCTAGCAGTAAACACCCAGAGGTATGTTTAAATGTTTATATAATAAATGTGCAGACAGAAATTAAAGGACTTTGGACAATCATGGGAGGAAAAGGCTGGTGAAGTATGGTAACTAAGATTAATTAGCAACATGAACACAAAATTGGTCCTTAATCATTTTGGGGGAGAGGGAAGGGCTGCCTTTGATAAGGCAAAAGTTGGAATGGGCACAGCTTGCTAGTATGGCTGAAATTTTCTTTCTGCAATGGGGTGGGGACAAACGTTTTTTTTTTCTGTTGGTTTTTAAAAGACCGCTAACGCTTTGTGAAGGCTTAAACCCATCAGTTTTGGTGTATCTCACCTCAAAATGGGAAACAGCTCTGCAAATTTCAGCCCTTCTGAGGATAGGACTTGAGGCTATACAGGATGCCGTGCAAATTGCCCTGCCTCCCCAAGACAATTTGCTTCTTACATAATTGATCACAAAATATTTTAGCTTTGCATATCTTTTTATCCTCTTTGACTTTCTATCTTGGATTAGTACGTAGATTATGAATCTTCTTGGCCAAGGACAGGAATGTGGGAAGTGATTAATTATTAACCAATAAAACACCTTGGTGTTGTTGGGTGGATGTTGATGTTGTGAGATGTTCTGGTGCTGTCAAGATCTTCTGCAGTATAACCCCAAGCGAGGAGGAGTAATGTCTAGGATTTTGATAGCTTTAATTGAAAAGCTCTCTATAAGGTAGTATTCATACATCATGCAGTTGGAAAAGCTCAATTTAGTTTAAAGCAGGGGTCCCCAAACCCCAGTTCATGGCCTGGTATTGGGCCGCACAAACAGTGGGTGAATGTATAAGCATGCAAAGTTGCATTTGTACAAGTGGCATGCACATGTGCGAAACCATCTCCTCTCCCTCTCCCTGCTGCTGGTTTGCAGAACCAGACAGGTTGGGGACTGCTAGTTTAAAGCACAGGTATTCTTTCATGCAGATGATTAGGAAAAAAACACTGTATAATCTGTTTAATTTTTGAAGGTAATGTATAGGAGACACGGAAGCTCTAATTAAACAAAGGTAGGTAAGGTCTCTGTTAATTTGAGAGCAACATCTGGGGACTTCATAGTCATATCAAGAGCATCTGCAAGACAGAATGAAACTAGATTAAATTGAATCTTGATTATTATTTAAATTTATTAGCCACCCAATTCCAGCAAAGTGTGATTAGCAGACCTATTTTCCATATCTTGAGCAAAATAACTATGTTGGATTAACATGTGGGATATGAAATGGATACGACATGGAGTTTTCCTCCTACTAATGGCTACATATTACGTTCATTTTTAGTAAGGAAGAGTTTATATTTCCACATATTCCATGAATCTTGAAACAAGTTGAAGGCTTTTCCTCGCACCCCTGGTGAGGTATTTTCATCTAATCCTCAAAGTGGGAGGAAAAGATGCCAACTGGAAATTCACTGCCCTGTAACTGGCTTGCAACAAGCAGAGACAATAGAGAAAGCCAGTATAAAAATTTCAAGTTGCAGTCATGTGATGTCTTGAAATGTCTTTGAAGATTAATATAGTTAGGTGATGTCTCGCTTAATATCCCACAGCTATTTGCTTAATGACTCCAGCAGAAGTTCTATAAGTCCGTTGGGGTCACATGATATTTTGCTTAGTGAGCTGTGGTGACTTAACAAGTGAATGGGAAGTGATGCCATAAGTCTGTTATGGTCATGGGATTTCCAGGGGTGGGCTTCAAAAATTTTAGCAACTGGTTTTGCCTGGTTGCTGGGTGGGCATGGCTATGGTGGGCATGGCCTAGTTGGCCTCCTGCACCATGGTAGGTGAGTGTTTTTGCCCTCCCCAGGCTCTGGAGGTTTTCTTCGAGCCTCTGGGAGGATGAAAACGGCCTTTCCGGGCTCTGGAGGCTCTCTGGAAGCTGGAAATGGGCCCATTTCTGGCCTTCCCGAACTTCCAGGAGGCCCGTTTTTTTCCCTCCCAGAACCTCCACGCATGCTCTGCATTTACCAAAACTGACTGTGTCGGGACTCCTGGGAGGGGAAGGGCAGGGTGGGTGGGGCCAGCAAGGAATGAGATTTGGAGGTTCTCTGAACTGGACAGAATCTTAGCTGGGGCTCTTCCAAACCCCTGTGAACCCTCAGCAGCCCACCCCTGGTGATTTCCCACTCAGCAATTGTGGTCACTAAGTGGGACTACCTTTAACTGGGGAGTTATTCGGCTATTGCAGCACAGTAGCCATCTCTGCCCATGTGCAGAATATTTGTTATTAGATCTGGTGCCTCTGAGCCATTAACCCACCCTTCCTTTCCCTTCTGCAGATAACTTTTCAACAGCTGGGGAAAATGGGCAGCCCTTCTCCACCCTCCAGGGAATAGAAAGGACTGGCTCCATTAGGCTGAATTCCACCTACAGATAAGGGGGCTGCGTTGGGAAGTAGTATAGCAAACAGGACACCTGGATAAAGGAGGAAAGGGCTACAGGTGTCTCCTCCAGGACAGTTGCTGCTAGAGGAGCTTCCAATGAAAAATTGCAACCTAAAGTAACCACTCCCTTAATTTGTGTAGGTGTGCACGTGCCCAAAAGGAAATGTCAGTTTCGTAGGAAGTCTTTAATGAAGCTGACATTCTCCCGACTACAGAAAAATGGCCATTAGAGGGAGCTCAGTTTCCTAGGACAACTAAAATACAAATGGCCACCAAGGTAACAGTCATTTTTATTAGATAGGTGACCATATAAATTTGATAAAAAGTATAAAGAGCCTCCAGCTTGGAGGAAGGGATGGGCCTGCCCTAGGCCAACTGCAGTCCTGCAGAGTTGCCCATTTCCCTCAGGCTCCAACTCCATGTAACACCAAACATTTGGTTAACTAGTCAGTATTTCTCAAACTTGGATACTTTAAGACAGGGATTGCCAACCTTTTGGACCTCAGGGACCACCAAACTCATAATTTTAAATCCCGCAGACCAGAGACCCTGGGAAGATCACAAAAAAATCTTCAAGAAAATTCCCCACCCTGTTTTCCTACCAATCAATCGTTATTTGGGATCGCAGGATACCGTCTCCAGCTCAATTCTCAGGTGGGGGTGGGTGGGAGAGGGAGACTTTGGGCTTCATGCAAAGAAAACAGCAGAAGCAGCAGAAGTCTTTCTTTCCCCCAAACTCTGTCAGAAATGAGCCTTTGTGAGACTTGTCATGCTGGCGCAGCCTCTTGGAGCAGGATGCTTTGCAGCATTCCAAAGACTCATTTTTGGCGGAGTTTGGGGGAGAGAAAGACAGACTTTTGCTGCTTTCCTTGTATGCAGCCAAAAGTAGAAGAAGAAAGAAGCGGAAAGAAGCAGCCTGGTGATCAGGCCAGGCGCTTGGGGCAAGTGGGGCAAGTTCCTCCACCCTCTGCCCTTCCCCCCCCCCTCACTACCTTGTGTTGTTCACAATGCAAGCAATGCAAGCCTTGTGTTCCTGCGGGCCATGTGGGCAGCACAGCCTTGTGTTCCCACGCTGCCTGGATTAATTGCTTTGGGGGATGCTTTGGGGGCGATGTTTCTCTGCGGACCACCAACATATTCTGATGGACCACCAGTGGTCCCTGGCCCACTGGTTGGTGACCATTGCTTTAAGACATGTAGACTTCAAATCCCTGGATTTTTTTCACCAATCAGCATGCTACGAGTTGACGTCAACATGTGTTAAAATGTACTTTTTTAAAAAGTGGACTTAAAGTATAGCTCGAGCAAAATTTGTTCATTTTCCAATGGAAAGTACCGTGAAGTTCCCTACAACTGGGTCAGATTAAAAAAGCAAGAATATATACAAATGTCAATAAGATATCTTTAGTGCTAGAATGGGGGTAAATACAGAATCTTGGGAGCTACAAAAGGCATTTCCAATTCCTCATTAGTTTTTAAACTCACAATCTCGGAATATTTTGAATATGGATAATTCTCAATTTACCACTGGTGGCTTAAGCAACCATTTTAAGTTACAGTGGAACCCCTGGGGGTACTTATGACCCTGTTCTGAGATGGCAACCCCACTTCTCACAGTCATGTGATGACACATTGGGTGCTTGACAACCAGCCCTATTCTGAGCTCATGAGATATGGCTCTATAATATCATTGATCAATCATCATTAAACTCTTTCCATTTTAATATTTTCTTATTATATTAAGTTTATTGCCTTATTGCACATACATGTTCCAGGGATTGACTAGCAGTATAGTCCGAATGCAAATGAGGTGGTTTTAATTCAACCAGATGCTGGTTGTAGAGATAACATGATGGAATGATTCAATTATGGATTAATTAAGTTTAATGAAATGGTCTCTTATGGTACAGACAGCTGTTGATTACTGACAATCACATCTCAGTAATGGAGGATGTCAGATGAGCTAGCACAAGCTGTGAGCTTTGAAAATCAGATAGTTGCCTGAACATTCAAGTGGCAATGAAATTAATGGTTGCAGCTATTAGCATGACTACTACAAATTGTTAGGTAACCTAGGTCATGGCTGGAGGACCCTGGGAGTCTTAAGTACACACATTAAAATTAATAAGGTTGAGAAATGATGATGGGAATGTTGGGGACATATCAGTCAATATACATTTCTGAACAATTTCTGTACTGCCGTAACATCCATGCAGACATTTACTTTGGATTCTTCACAATCATGGTTTTAATATTCAAAAACTAGAACCTTTCTATTCCCTAATCAATTGTGTGATTTTGGAATATCCAGTTTTTGAATCCCCACTCTCACCTGGATACAGTTTGCTGAACCTAAAATTGCCATTTTTTTAATAAGCTTTGTTTCTCTTCCTCCCAAATTTGTCTTTTCATTTAATTATCAATGATCCCAGTGGCAAAGGGATTTTAAAGCACTTTCAGCTCCATTATAATGAAAAATTATTCATGCTAAAATGCAAAACGCAGCTCTGGTACCTTGGGGATTTTCATAGCAGAAGTGTGGGAAGATTTTTTATAGCTGAAGACAAAGCACATTTATATGCCTGGTCACCATGTTCTCACTTCACAATTTTCTAATGGTGAAATTTGCTAGTTATTAACTGCAAAGTTTCAATCTATGTACAGTATTTTAGCTTGTGGTACAGAAAACCCTCTTTCAAACTGAGCTTCAGTCTTGATGGCTCCATGGATGCATCTAGGCCTATGATCAGGGTTGAGATTCTATCAGTTTTCACCTATTTGCTAGAACCGGTTTTTAACATTCTGAGCAGTTCAGAGAACTGGTTGTTAGAAGAAATTACTATGGTTTTTGAGATCAGCTAGGTTTGGCTTAGATGCTGCCATCTAATTTTTCAAAAAACTGTGAATGAATGGCTTGTTTATGTATGAGTTATATCAAGTTGGCCACACCCATCCTGGCCATGTCCACCCCTGGCCTCCGAGGTCAAACACAACCCTGATGCAGCCCTTAATGAAATCGAGTTTGACATCCATGGGTCATCCCATGGCATCCCACATCCATAGCAAGTACGGGATATAGCAATAGCACTTAGACTTATATACCGCTTTATAGTGCTTTACAGGCCTAAGTGGTTTACAGAGTCAGCCTCTTGCCCTCAACAATTTGGGTCCTCATTTTACCCATGTTGGAAGGATAGAAGGCTGAGTCAACCTTGAGCCAGGTGGGATTTGAATTGCCAAACTCTATGCAGCTGGCTGCAGAAGTAGCTTGCAGTACTGCACTCTAACCACCGCACCACAGAGGCTCCTAATGCTATACTCACCAATGTGAAGAGGACAACAGCAAAAACAATAATGTATGGCAGAAAGGTACTTGAAATACCAGAATGAAATGCAGTAGATATGAAATGCATGTCATAACTCTGCATAACCACCTTACCTTAGTACAGTTCAGGTTTGTCTGGGACGGATGGGAAACAATGGCCTTTGTGTGCCTTGTGGATTTCAACTCCCAGAACTCTGGGAGTTGAAGTCCACAAGTCATAAAGGGGCCATTGTTCCCACCTCTCCTCTAGGAGAATAAGTGGATGCTGTGAAGTTGGGCTCAGTTATCAGAGGCAGGAGCAAATGCTGCAGGTAACATGACCTTTACAATTCTTAAGCTCTGCAAATTAATCCTCAATTCACATAACTAAAATTCCTCACTCCCTCTGAAGCCCTCCACTCCTTCTGTGCAACAACATTTTGCTCCACCAAGGAGTCTACAGCAGGGGTGGAATTCTACCAGTTCGCACCTATTCGCTAGAACCGGTTGTTAACATTCTGAGCAGTTTGGAGAACCGGTTGTTAAAAAGAAATTACTGGCCTAATCCTGTAAGGAAGTCAGGAAGGAAACATTCTGGTGTTGCTTATAGAAACTGCTTCTCCATTAACTCTTATTACATTCTTGGCAGTACTGGACTTCCTATCTCAGGAACTTCTCTGGAGTTTTTTCCCCCTCCTTTGCTGGTACTTTGCTTGTGTGGAGTGACCATTCAAAGTTACAATGGCACTGGAAAAAGTGACATGACCATTTTTCATACTTATGACTGTTGCAGCATCCCCACAATCATGAGAGGCCAGGCGAGGAGATGTGTGCCTCGATGTGAGTGATATTGGGTTGGCCACACCCAGCCAGTAACATGACCACCAAGCCATGCCCACCAACTAAGCCACGGCCACAGAACTGGTTGTTAAAAATTTGAATCCCACCCCTGGTCTACAGGATATAGTAAAAAGAAAGAAAATCAAAATGACAGCTGTGATGGTGTGGTCAAAGCTCTTTGTGTGGTGAGTGAATGAATGAGATTGGGATATCTTGTCTACTCTCAGTGCTCAGGTTAACATATTGTATGATTATCCACTGCTTGGACACAGAGTGTCAATGGGTCTATATCAGTGGTGGGATTCAATTTTTTTTACTACCAGTTCTATGGGCATGACTTGGTGGGTGTGGTTTGGCTTGGTGGGCATGGCAGGGGAAGGTTCCTGCAAAATCCCCATTCCCTTCCCACCCCACTAACTTGCTTTCTAGCTCCGTTCTCCTGTGCAGGGCAACAAAAGAAGACCCAGCCAATCAGTTGGGACTCAGAAGGTACAGAATAGGTGGGGGCAGGGCCAGTCAGAGGTGGTATTTGCCGGTTCTCCAAACTACTCAAAATTTCCACTACCAGTTCTCCAGAACTGGTCAGAACCTGCTGAATACCACCTCTGGTCTATATTTATGTGCATTTTTGCTCCCTCATTTTACTTACATTTTTTAAAATTTTCCCCAATGATAGGAAATCTTCACTCAATATTTTTTTTGCGTTCTCCAGATGCATGTTAAGGTTGTGCTTATTTCCTGACCTCCTCCCTGAATTTCATTAGCCAAGGATACTGCTGCCTGTCATATTATAGGAGCTTGGGAGCTACTCTGCAAAATGAAAAATGCTTGGCATTTCTAACATCATTAATTTTTAAAGACCTGTCTTTCTCTTTCAAGGCTTCCATTGTTATTAGTATTAAATGGTCCACTCAGAATTAGTAGAAGTAAGAAATCTCATCGATGTAGGCACAGGAGAGATTTTACAAGCTATTCCAGAGATCTCTCTGCTACCATTAATGGACAACTTTGCAAACTGATATTAATAGTGTGCTCAATAGTTAATTGCTGTTCAGTGTAGGAGACAGAGCAGCAAGTGATGAAAAATAGTTGCTTCTTTTAAGCATTATATTATTTCATTAAAAGATGCCCACACACAGATCCCCAGCTGAGGAAAAATGCTGAGGGAATGCCAAATGAGCATGAAGGATTTATTTTGCATTTTGCGTCCAAGAAACAGTTAGCATCGGGAGAACAACTTCTTCGTTTCTTGAAGCTTAGTTCTACTGATTCAAGTCAGTTCCTGGAATGCTCTAAATCAGGACTTCCCAAACTTGGCAACTTTAAGACGCGTGGACCAGTGGAGGTATTCAGCTAGTTCACACCGATTGGGCGAACCAGTAGCAAGAATTTGGTGTGGGTCGCCGAACCAGTAGTAAGTTCTGGCTGGCCACGCCCCCCGCCCAGTTGCCCTCCCGCCTGATGCTCGCTCACCCCACCTGCCTGCCTGACATTTGTCTAAGGTATTTATTTCTTTTTTGCTGAGGCCCAGGAAGGCAAAAAATGGAGGCAGGAGCTCAGCCCCAGAGAAGCCTTGGGGAGCAAAAACACCCCCCCCCCCCAGAGGCTCTTCTGAGGCTAGGAAGCTCCCAAAATGGAGCTTGGAGGGGTGCTGCATGCCCCTCCCATGCTTTGTTCCTTTTCTTCCAGAGCCCCAGAGGAGCTTTAGGGGAGCAAAAATGACCCCCCTCGAGGCTCCTCTGTGGCTAGGAAGCTCCCCAAAATGAGTGGGGGCTGCAAAAAAGCCACGCCCACCCAGTCACATGGACACACCACCAAGCCACGCCCACAGAACTGGTAGTAAAAGTTTTTGAATCCCACCACTGGCGTGGACTTTCAGAATTCTCCAATCAGCATAATCCATGTTTTAAAATTGCCAAGTTTAGGAACCCTTGCTCTAATCTGCTGAGTAGATTTGCATCCAAGGACTTGTGGGATCACTGGCTTAAAAGAGCATTTACCCCTCCAATGCACAAATCCTAGATACAGATGGTATGAGAGATGTGCAAAGGAAGTTTTCTCCACTGGGGTACTTTGTCTTTGTTACAGCCGCTTCCTGGAGATCTGGATGATGCCCACTCCTGCTCTTCAGGAAGGCTGTTAAAACCAAGCTATTCAGAAAAGCCTCTGAGGATTAAGGTCGCTGTCATTTGGGATGCCTGTAGTAGTAGTAATAATAAAAATAATGAGCTTGTTTATTTTAGTAAAAACCATTTCATGATTTTATAATGACATTTAAATTCATTTTTGTTGGAAACAATTGTACAACAAATAAACTAATAAGCTATAAATGCTACTATTACTGCCTTTACTACTGCAGGCATCCCAAATGACAGAGATCTTATGTTTTTCAGTTGTAAACTCTCATAAATCCTCTGAAATGTGGTTATACAGAATTATAATAAGTAAACTATTTACTAATGCTTTTCGCGAAGGACCTCAGGTGCTGGGCTAAGAAACCAGAGACTGCATTCCAATTCAGGCATGAAAGTCAGCTGGGTGATTTTTCCAGTGACTTACTCTCAGCCCAACTCCCCTCAAAGGACTGTAATAGAAGGAGGAAGCATTACATGCATCATCCGAGGCTGCAAAAAATAAAGATAGAATCAAATAAATGCATTATGATTGTATTCTATTGTATAGTGTGCCGATGCCATTCATAACATAATGGATTGTGACTGTACAGTACACTATTTGGTTGTACAGTTCACTGGTGCTTTCCTTGCGAAGCACACAAATAAAGTATTGTTACTCTTTCCACCATGTGACCAAAGCTCAACTCCTTTGTACAGTTTATGCCCTTTTTACATTGCACACCTCCGGAAAGCGCCTCCGCGAGTCTCTTCCCCCTTCCTCACAAGAGTCTGAGACTTGGGGGATTCTCCACTGCAGTTTTAGCGTCTCTGCCCCAGTAAACTTGCCTTGGGGGCATTTTGGCTGAATTCAGCAGGATGAGTGTCAGGGTTCGCTCTGCTGCAGGAAAAAGTGAAGAGTGCTGGGTGTGTCTCGGATGATTAGGGAGACGTGCTAAATTCCACTGTGCTGTGCAAGGTGCTGGAAGAACAATAGGCAGGCCATGGAGGGGGTACTGGGTCTTCCCCCCCCATGCCAAAAGGAAAGGTAGCTGGGCTTCTCCTCCTAGAAGCCCCCCTACCCTTTCCCCTGCTCCCTACCCCCCCACTCACAATCCCACTTCAGGACAGAGGAGCGTGTGCTGGAAAGGCGTATTGGGGCAACATCGGAGCACGCCTTCTGACACTCTGGTGCTTGGCCCGTAACTCTCCACGCTCCTCCAGGATCAGCTTCCTGTGTGTGTGTGTGGGGGGGGGGAACAGCCCTGATGCCTCTGCTGCTCTCTCCCACAATCCCAGCCATTGCTGCTCAGTTGTCAAAGGTGCAATGCATTTCAAAGGTGGAAGCTCACGTCTGGAGGTGCCGAACAGTGTCCTGCTGTGAGAGCCATGCCAGGCCTCTCCACCATCTGACTCGCCAATGGTGGTGTTTCTTTTGGGCCATCCTCGGCTGGGGAAGGAAAGCACTTCCTCACGTCGCCACCTTCTTTCTCTTGGCCCCACCAATGAGGGAGGAGGAAGGCTGCTTGACGGAAGCCTCCACCACACCTCACACTCATTCCTCAGTGCATGCACAGACATGTGCACTGACCCCCTGAGGTGGGCGTGCAAGATTCAGTGGGAGAGCAGGTTACGCATCTCCCCAAGCAACCGAGGCACGTCCAGCATCAACAAGGGCCAGAAGAAGCTCCAGCAAGACTGAGGCACCGGGGAATTAGTCTTGGCCGCTTCTCCCTCCCCCACTGTTACCTTTACTTCTCAGGCCAAGCAAGGAGTAACTGGGAGGGGAGGCCAGGGGGTGGGGCCAGCCAATGATGGGACAGGGAGCTGCAGCAGAGGGCCCGAATACCTGCATATGACTCCTAAGCCAGGGGTTGCTGACTCCTGGCTTAGTCCATTTTGCTCTCCAAATTCAAGATGACCTAACTCTAACCTTAAGTGGCAATTTTTCTCAATGCATCTTTTCCATGTATTTTACCAGGAAACATGGATAAGTCATGATGAGAAAGCATTCGTGCTACTAACCATTCCCTTGGCCCCCAAATCCATTGGCATTGTCCATTTTGCCCTCTAAATTCATGGTGACCTAACCCTAACCCTAAGTGGCATTTTCCCCAATGGGGTTTTCCCATGTATTAAGAAACATGGAAAAGTCAGGATCAAAGAGCATGCACCCTCCTAACCATTCCCTCAACCTCCAATCCATTGGCATTGTCCATTTTACTGTCTGAATTCACAAAGATCTAACCCTAAGTGGAATTTACCCCAATGGGTCTTCCCATGTATCTTACAAGGAAAAATGGAAAAGTCTGGATCATGCACCCTCCAACCATTCCCTTGGCCTATGAATTCATTGGCGTTGTCCATTTTGCTCTGCGAATTCACAGAGATCTAACCCTAACCCTAAGTGGAATTTTCCTTAATGGGTTTCCCCAACGTTTTTTTCACCAGGAAACATGGAAAAGTCAGGATCAAAAAGTATTCACACTCCTAACCATTCCCTTGGCCTATGAATCCATTGACGTTGTCCATTTTACTATCTGAATTCATGGTGACCTAGCCCTAACCCTAAGTGGAAATTTCCCCCAATGTATTTTTCCCATGTGTTTTACCAGGAAACATGGATTAGTCAGGATCAGAAAGGATGCACCTTCCTAACCATTCCCTCGGCCTCCGAATCCATTGGCTGTCAACTCATATGTCAGGGCTCCAACAATCCATCCCCATTCAAATAATGAGTTTCTCGCCGCATCTCCAGAGTTAAACATTGTAAAGCATTCCTGGCCTGCTCTTGAGGCTCATGAATTAATTAGGGCATCTGTCGGAACTCTGACAGCGTCATCATCCATTTTGTCCTCCAAATTCACAGAAACCAAAGTGGAAATATACCCCAATGGGTTTTTCCCATGCATTTACCAGGAAACATAGACAAGACATGCTCAACAAGCATGCGCCTTCTTAAGCATTCCCCCAGCCTCCGAATCCTTTGGCTTAAGTGTAAAAATAGCTAATTAAAACAAACACAGTACCATTTCTCCTCTTGTAGGGAATATAACTACCATACATATTGTGCAGAGAGTTTTCTTATTAACAATTTCTTTTAAACCAAGCTGAAATATAGGAAAGCTTTCAGACCATTTGTATATTAAAAAAAAAACCTGGTTGTGTTAGATTGTGCTAAACTGCAATGGAAGCTTTCTAATTAATTGAAGCGGCCATGGAGATAATGGGTTTATGGTAATAGAGGGTTCCTGCAGGAAGAGACTGTGAGCTACAAAAGCATTAGCCTTAATGGGATTTACTTGCTTTTCTTTCCCACCGCTTGCACTTTATTGCAGCTTGTAAATGTTTTTTATTCTTCCCTAAGCCTGTTTGTGGCTGTAAAACTAAGTCTAACTCTTAAACTAAATCTTATGAAGTGAAATTGAAGGAGTTTGGTATGTTTATCCTTGCAAATGGGTGGTTGGAGGAAATGTAATTGCCCTCTTCACACATGGAGGCAAGACTTGTTCTCTATCATGCCAGAATGCAGGACATGGAATAATTTCACTTGATAGAGAAGCATCTTCAGGTTGATTGTCAGAAGAAACAGCCTAAGAATTTAGGGAAGTCGGGCACAAATATGACACCGATAGAAAATAATATTTGTAGGTCATGGATGAATTGTGTGATCCTTGGTGCTCTCTGGTCTTGGTTGTTCACTTGCAGATGTTTTATTATCTAACTAGGTTACATCATCTCTGCTATTCCATCAACACTGACAGAGCAAACCAAACAATTGTATATAAAAATGAAAATGGTGGTAACTACAGACTAGGGCCTTTAGAAAAATGTCCACCTGCCCAGAAGAACAAAGATCTAGGAACCTACTACAACTGCCATTTAGTGAACAAGAATCCCTCCTTCCTATGGTAGCCATTCAATGAAAGTGTCCAAATAAGTTCTCAAATTATCCAAATGAGCCCACGAGCCCCCAAAGGTAGTTGTTCTTAATATATGAGGTATACACCAAATCTTCAATTTAATCTCTTGGCCACCAGGGGTCGCTATTGTTCTACTTAAAAACTCCAAAGCGTCAACACTTGATGGCATCCTTTTTAAAAAATATTTTTGATTTGTCCTGCATTTTGATGCACATGACAAATTTATTTGCTACAGCTACTTTCTATTTTACTGCCACAACCAGTTCTGTGGGCGTGGCTTAGTTGGTGGGCGTGACTTGGTGGTCATGTGACTAGGTGGACATAGCTTGGGAGTCATGTTATTGCAGCCAACTCAACATCACTCACATCAAGGCACGCATCTCCTTGCCTGGCCTCTCAAGACTGTGGGCATGCTGCAACAGTTGTAAGTGTGAAAAACAGTCATAAGTCACTTTTTCCAGTGCCATTGTAACTTTGAATGGTCATTCCACACAAGCAAAGTACCAGCAAAGGAGGGAAAAATACTCCAGAGAAGTTCCAGAGACAGGAAGTTGAATCCTGCCAAGAATGTAATAAGGTTTAACGGACAGGTAGTTTCTGTAAGCAACACCAGAATGTTTCCTTCCTGCCTTCCTTACAGGATTAGGCCAGTAATTTCTTCTAACAGCCGGTTCTTCACACTGCTTAGAATGTTAACAACTGGTTCTCACGAATAGGTGCAAACTGGTAGAATCCCACCCCTGTGGCACATTTTTCTGCAGCTAAAATGACTAATGTCACAATCAAATTCCACACCAATTCTATGTGATCCTGATAAAGCTTTCCCCTTGTCAATCCTTACAAGAAACATGTTGGATTCAAAAGGCAATGTATTTTTTCCCTTTATATACATTGAAAACATATACACCAAAGACAAATCCCTTGTTTGTCCAAACTCACAGCCAATAAATTGTTCTGTTCTATTTTATTCTATTCTATTCTATTCTGTTCCGTTCCGTTCCGTTCCGTTCCGTTCCGTTCCGTTCCGTTCCGT
>BLBF01000036.1:12816807-12837328 GCA_015471245.1 Laticauda colubrina | reverse complement strand
ATTCTATTCTATTCTATTCTATTCTATTCTATTCTATTCTATTCTATTCTATTCTATTCTTGGAAAAGCTTACTGTTTATTGAATACATAGCATGGTAATGGCCAGGTAAAACTTAATTCTGATTTTCTCAGGCAAGATTTCACAGTATTAAACAATTAAGTTCCCAGCCCACCCCCCAGGAATCAATGTAGATCATGTAAACAAATTCTCTTTGTTATGGGAACCATCTGCCTTCTTCACACCTGTTGGTATGTCCTTAAAAAGTTTCCAGATTCTTATGAGTTTCAGTGAACTGCAGAAGTTTTGTTACTCCAAGTAACCCATTCATAATCAACATCTCCACTCTAATGACAAGCTGAAACAAAGAGGAATATAGCTGCCAATGTTTCACTCTTAACAGAATCCCACTTTGAGGGAGATGGGCAGTTCAAAAATGTGAATGATAGATAGATAGACATAGATAGATAGAATAAACCAATGATCATGAATTTTCTTAATAACTGCTGCAGAAAATGTCATAAAATTGGATCAATCACATGATACCCACTTAATGACCTGCATGACTTGCAATAATAATTTTGGGCTTAATTACAGTGTAAGTCAAAGACTACCTGTACAATGAAATTTTGGGAGAAGTGGAAAGGTTCTTCACACCTTCCTTGGACACTGTCAGCACTTCCTTAAGCCCATGTCACACTGCACCAACGGATGCAAAGAGGATGTAAAATGGACAAAAAAGCTTGCCACCCGTTGGTTAATGCGATGTACTCACTGCCTCCGTTTTGCTTCCTCTCTATCCATCCAGCATCCGTTTATTGACGTTTCATCCGCTCAGAAAGTTTTGAGCTGCCCAAAACTTTTGAGCGGAAAATGTATCCAATGCATCCGTTCTGCATCCTCTAGGCATACGGGGGACATCCGTTCTGCATCTGTTACGCATCTGCTATATCCGCTAGGCATCCGCTGTGCATCCGCACAACTCAAATCCGTTCCAGCAGTAAACGGACACAGGGAGGAAGCAGAACGGACACGCAGCGTTAGTAGCACGGATGGAGAAAGGATGAAAGCGGATGCAGCTCATCCGCTCTGCATCTGCTCTGCATCCACTCTGCATCCTCTATGCATCCTCTACGCATCCGCTCTGCATCCTCTACGCATCCTCTACTCATCCTCTACGCATCCTCTATACATCCGCTCTGCGTCCTCCCCACGTCCGTTCCTTTCCGTGTTATCCGCTCTGCTTATGCAAATTTTTGCCCCTTTTGAGAGCGGATAACAACGGATAGAACATTTTGCTCGTCCGTTGTGTCCTTTTTGCATCCGTTGGGCAGTGTGACATGGCCTTAGGGGATGTATACCTCATAATTTTGGAAATCTTGGTTTAGAACAAAATGGCAACCAATTTGTACATTTAATGTGTATGTATGTATGTATGTATGTATGCATGTATGTATGTATGTATTTCTGTGGCATGGTACTCCTAAACATGGAGGTTCCACAAGACTGGCCAGTGTAGCAATAACTATTAATGGTCTTTCCTCCTTGAATTTGTCTTATCTCCTTTTCACATCACTGAATATTACCGATCAACCCGCAACCTCACCTCTGTCCCAAGGCAGTGATTCCTGGAAATGCTTTCTCCACGATTAGGAGAAATTGTGTTGATCCATTCAGAATGTCTGACCTCCTCACCTCATTCTGGGAGGTAGGCAGTTACTGGCTGAATAGCTGATGGAGGCTTTCCAAATAATTCAGGATTGTTCAGATTAATCAGCCAATGTTGACACAGTTTGTCTCAGTTATGGGGCAGAGCTCTTAATGCTGCTGCAGTCATTTGTTTGTTGATGTTGAGTAAGGTGATGTTTACCACCAGTGATCAAATGTCCTCGGGGAGACAACCTCTTTTCACATAATCATACCGGGATGCAATCCGTGCAGATGTTTTAATGCTGGAATGGTGCAATTAAAGCTCTGTCTCTTTTTAATTGCATAATTCAACATTTATGCAATTTTATATTTGATCTCAATCCAAGTTAGAAACAACAGCAATCCTCAGTTCATTCAAAGCATGTACATTACTATTTGTATTGGTTCTCTATTTCATAGATATAACAATCTAGAGCAGAGGTTTCCAAACTTGGTAACTTTAAGACTTTAAGACATAGCTGGCTGGAGAATTCTGGGAGGTGAAGTCCACAAGTCTTAAAGTTGCTAAGTTTGGGGATCCCTGATCTCGAGAAGCCCAACATGAAAGGAAAAAGAGGCGAGAGGAAAGCAAGGACAACTTGTTACCAATTATTAATATTGGGCAGATTTTATCTCCTGGACTGCCAATGTGGTGCTAAAAGGGCTGATATGGAACTGAAAGGATCTGATCAACTTACTTTAATCCTCTCTGTCAGCAGAGATTCTGCTCTTCTCCTCATCCTCAAATATTGCCTGAGACAAATGATTTCTGCAGAGTCTACTTTTTAGTCCACCTTTCTCAATATTGACTGGCTTCCAAGATCTTAGCCAACCCTTTAAACAGGGATTTGGATTTGCAATCTTTGCATGCCAATAATATGCTTCTTAGCTAAGGCACATCCAGAGTCTGGCAGCCTGCTGCTCCCCCAATCACCCAAATGATTTCTACATACCGTACATCTTTTCTTACCAAGCAAACCAGAATAGATAAAATTATAGATGAGAAACATTTCCTATTCTTGACCAACAGGTGGCAGGCTGGCATCAAGATGCATCATAGTTCAGCAGACTAAGATTTATTAACTTTTCCCAAAGCAGGTTGGGAGAAAATAAAATGGGAAGAGAAAGGGGAAAAAAAGGAAACAAGTAAAAATCCATTGTCAAGAATTCCTTCTCTGTCTCATCCTGCAAACACTCAGTAAAAATTCAAGAATCTGGCTCAGCTGATCCATGATATATTTCCTAGCAAAAGAAATAGCTGGCTAGTGAGGGAACTGGAGGTGGGGTGGGCAGAGGAGAGGCTGGTAGTTAGTAAAAAAAGAAGAGTACCAAACAGAGGTGGTATTCAACAGGTTCTGTTCCATTCTGGAGACTGGCCCATCTGACCAGCTTGGACTGGCCCATCTATTCTCTGCCTCCTTAGTCCCACCTGATTATTTTGGTCTTCTTTTGTTGCCATGCACAGTGGGGTGGGGAGGGGATGGGATTTGCAGTAACCTTCCCCCAGGAGTCAGGAGGGAATGGAGATTTTGCAGTATTCTTCCCCTGCCACACCTATCAAGCCACACCCACCAAGTAACACCACACCTACCAAGCAACAATCACATAATTGGTAGTAAAAAAATTTGAATGCCACCACTGGTAACAACTTGGCTGTCTGATAAATTGAAAAATATATGGTTTTGCAAATGTGATTGTTAATACTTTATCTGAAAAATTGTCTCTTACTGCAGAGCCACCTGTGACACTGTACTAGGTGATAATAGAATTCTAGGCAGAAACTGCAGGAGACCAGCTCCATGCATTTAATTTGTAAAGCTGCCACCAACCACAAATCTCTGAGGAGTTTTCCTTGCGATTCTCTTTCCTTTCTCTTTCCCTGTCTCCCCTTCCCTTGCACCTTGTATTTTATTTTAATTTTTTTGTTCACAGAAAACAAAAGGTTGGATGTATCAATTTGTTTTTGCATGCAGATGAGTGCTGGCTAATAAGATTATGTCTCAAGTTGTTTGTGGCAAATGGAGCCTTGTTAAGTGGCCCATTATAAGAGAATTATACTTAGGTTAGAGAGAAAATGCATAGAAAGCAAGAAGAGTGGGGCATGCTGAGGACATGGTGTTATTTATTCTGCCTAGAGCCCACACTGTATATTGGACATTAACACAATTGAGCGGGTTCAGAAGTATTTCCCGAGAAAAGTACTCCACTCCTCTACTCACAATAGTATTCTCTTTGCCTCCAGGCTTGAAATTTTGGGCTTGGACAATCTGGAACTGCGTTGCCTGCAGTCCAATCTAAGCATAATACACAAAATTGTCTGTTACAATGTCTTGCCTGTCAATGACGTCTTCAGCTTCAACCACAATAACACACAGGCAAACAATCGATACAAACTCAAGGTAAACCGCTTCAAACTCGATTGCAGAAAATACGACTTCAGCAACAGAATGGTCAACGCCTGGAAAGCTCAACTTGACTCTGTTGTTACAGCCTCAACCCCTCACAGCTTCAACCTCAAACTGTCTACCGTGGACCTCACCCCATTCCTAAGAGGTCCTTAAAGGGACAGAGGTGGTATTCATCAGGTTCTGACCAGTTCTGGAGAACCGGTAGTCAAAATTTTGAGTAGTTCAGAGAACCAGTAGTAACCTTCCCCCAGGAGTGGGAAGGGAATGGAGATTTTGTAGTATCCTTCCCTTGCCACACCCACCAAGCTACACCCACTAAGCCATACCACACCCATCAAACCATGCCCACAGAACTGGTAGTAAAAATATTTGAATCTCACCACTGCATAAGCACATCAGCAAGCCTACCATCCTTGTCTTACTGTCCCCATTAATCTGTATTTACTTCCTCTGTTCATGTTTATGTTCATACCTACACTTGTTATCTTGTACATGTTTATCAAACAAACAAACAATAAATAAATATTTCTTCTCAGTAAAGGAACTGGTAGCAGTGCTGGATTGGACAGACACCATGGCAGAAAAGTGTACAATAGCATGGTGAAGGAAGTCAACCTTCCTAGAAGAATAAAAATATTTTGAGAAATATTAAAAAAACAGAATATTATATTTTCCTGGATAATAAAAGAAGAAATATGTTTTAAAGACAGAAAGCAGCTCCCTGCCCCCAGAAGATATTTGGTGCCCATTGAGAAGGACTGGGCCAGCCTATCTAGAAGTCAAAAGACCTTCCAGGGTGATGGGATCAAGGTGATGTGATTAAGGTGATGGGATTAAGGGACACATTATGTCCCTCCAGGACATAATAGGATTATCTAGCAGCAGAGCTCACCACATGGCACAATCACCTGGGGACATTGCATCTACGCTTCAACCAAATTTGATTCAGACAAACATGAACACACACACCCCCACCCCCACACACATGGCTCTATGGGAGTTTGACTACAGCCAATAGAATACATTTCTTGCACAGGAACAGGAAGGTCAAGGGCAAGGCCCAAGAGAAGGTATGAACAACTTTCATTCTCAACTCCATGTGGTCAGCTGCCCAGGACCTCAAACCCATGTGGTCCTGTCTGTCAATAAACCATCTTTCCAATCAGCCTCTATGTTTCCTGTGTCTTTCTCCCTGCTTGGAACTGAACCAGAAGGATATTTCTTCCAACAATGGACATCAAAGTATTTTTGAAAATGATGGTGATCTCATGGAGCCTTGTTTGAAAATACAGTCAAAATTGGTAATCTCATGAAAATTGGGACTTTTGATTTAAAACAGCCACATGCACACAGGGGTGTGCATTTGGGGTCAACATTTAGGAGTCCTGTCAGGGCTTTGCCACCCTGGCTAATATGTTCCTAAACCAGGAACAGTGAACATATGAAATACAGGTAGCCCTTGACCTACCTCTATGGAACCTGCCCATAATGATGGCTGCTTCTGGAATCATACCCTGTGACTGTATAACAAGCTGTGCTTCCCCTAATCCAAGCTCCATCTAAATGGTAGCAGTTGTGTGATGATGGAAAGGTATTGTTGCTTTCCCCCACTCCCCCCAAGGCTGGCTCCATTGTTCCCCTTTGCTGAAGTTTCTGGTGACAAATTGCTGGAGTCCCTTCGTCTTTCTCTGCTTTGATACATAGAACCTCTCAGTCTTCATGACACTTACATTCATTCCAGGATATCTCATATAACCCTAAGATCTGTACTTTTGAAAAACATATTCTTTCTTTCTTTCTTTTTTTGCAGGACATCTGATAAGAGTAGTGATAAAACACCATCTCTGAGTTGCTCGCTGTTTATTTGGCAACCTTAACATACCCTGAATTCAATGGTAGAAATGTTTTCCCATTCCGGCAGGTTTAAAACTAACACTGGCAGCTGCGTGAAGTACAGACAGTCCTCAACTTATGACCAGAATTGAGCCCAAAATTCCTGTTGCTAAACAAGACAGTTGTTAAGGGAATTTTGCCCCATTTTACGACCTTTCTTGTCATAGTTGTTAAGTGAATCACTGCAGTTGTTAAGTTAGTATGAGGAGCCAGATTATTGGGGGCAATATGTTGACTCTGTAGAAAGCTTAGAGAGGGCTGAAAAGCACTACAAGTCCAAGTACTATTTTTCTATTGCTAGTAATATGGTTGTTAAGTGAATTTCGCTTTCCTGCTGACTTGTCAGAAGGTCGCAAAAGAGGATCCTGTGACCCCGGATCACTGCAACCTTCATAAATATGAGTCAGTTCCAAGCATCTGAATTTTTATTGTGTGACCACGGGGATGCTGCAACAGTCGAAAGTGTGAAAAATACTTGTTTCATTGCTGTGGTAACTTTGAATGGTTACTAAATGAACCGTTGTAAGTTGAGGGCCATTTGTGTATCAGATTGTGAGGGCCTCTGACTGGTAACATTCATAGAGTACATTTAACGTGTTTTTTGAAATTATCTTAGAACAGGGGTGTCAAACTGGATTTCTTTGAGGGCTGGATCAGCATTGTACTTCTTATCCGTGATCCACTGGGGGGGGGGGAGGAGTAAGATGGGACAGATGCCTTCTGCAGCACCCTGCTGGCTAAAATGGGGCACGGGGGGGACTGTGTGCGCCCACACTCCCATGTTCCATTTTTGGGCCTGGACAGCCTCCTGCAGCACTTTGCTGGCCAAAACGTGGCACAGGGGCATGCAGCTTGCATCCCATTTTGGCCAGCAAGGTGCTGCAAGAGGCCATCCAGGCTAAAATGGGGTTCAGGGGGCTACACATGGTCTCCCCATGCCAATGATGGTATGCTACTGGTTTAGCCTGGCTCATCCTAATTGGTAGCAAAAATTACTACCGGTTCTCCCCAACTGGTAGTAAAAAAAGCGTCTGAAAATCTGCTGAGAGGAGAAAGAAGAGAAAAATGCAGGATTGGCTCACCCACCCACCCCTGCATTTTTCGTTCTGTTCTCAGCTGATTGGCGCTGAAGGCCTCAGCTGGTGTGTGGAAAGCTGTGCGCACGCATTAGGTGCGCACATGCAATCACCAAACTATTAGTGGAACAAATAGGATCCCACTGCTGCCCCATGCCCCATTTTTCCTAGCAGAGGCCCTGTGGGCTGGTCCTTTGCTATTTCCAGGCCAGCCCTGTGGGCCAGATTTAAGCACCTTGTGAACCAGATTTGGCCCACAGGACTTGAGTTTGACATCCCTGTCCTAGAACAAAGGAGCATTAACTAAGTTAAGTCATCAACCCCTGTCCAAAAATGAAACAAGCATGTTGTTTCATTTAGCGTCTTTCCTACAGCTGATTTAGTTGTGTGTGTTGTATGAATATGATCGCACTGTTGCTTGGGGTTTGAGGTGATGAATTTTGGCAGGGATTCTGAAAAACTTTTATAGCATTGGACACCTTCTCACTCTTCAACTTGCTTTTGGTAGGATCCTGAGCGCAATTAGAACCTGTTTCTCTAAGAGGCATTTCATTGGATAAGATCAACAATCCACACAATTCCATATAGTTAGTTAGGCCTCAACTAGTGTTCGTAATGGAGCCTCCGCATTATATGTTCTAAGTTGTAATGGTTATAAAGCAAATTATCATTTGACTGACTTGATTTTATGACCTTTTTTTTGCAATAGTTGTTAAACACGAATGCTGTGGTCAAACAGACCATTGTTTGCTATGTTCATAAACCATGTTCATGTGATGGTGGGAAGCTTCAAAAAGCCATAAATGTTGGCCAGTGGCTGAGTGCCAGAAATGCAGTCATGTGACCATTGTGGAAGCAGCCATCAGAACTGGGTCAGAAATACATTTTGGGGTGTTATTGTGGTTCGCCAGCAGCCTGTGCAGACGGCAGCAGAATCAGATAGTGGGGAAGAACAGGGACCAGTCCAGGAGTCTGAAGAGGACTTGGATGAGGGTCTTGCGTCCGATGCAGAGATGGGGCCTGGATCATCTGGGAGTGGGGTGCTGACTCTGGAGCCTCCGGAGTCTGGCAGTAGCAAGGCAGAGTTGTTGCATTCATCCTCAGTCTTCACTCCGGTCTGCGCTTCTGGCGGGAGCGCGAACTGCTCCCATTGGTTGATGCTGTTTGACAGCTGGCTATAAAAGGAACTGTCAAACGGCATCAGTTGTTGCTGCCAGCTGACTGCCTGTTAGCTCGGCAGCCGCAGCAATCCTTTATTCATTGTAATAAAGTTACTTGTCTGTTAGCTCCATGTCCGCCTCAATAATGACCGCTGCTCTACAACACTGGTGATGAGGGCGGGATTCAAATAAGAGGTGGCCGGACAAGAACAGCTGAGCTCAGTCACTTTCAAAAAGAGCCGAAGCCACTTCAAGCTGACTGTCACAGCCACAGGCACTATTTCACGAGCGCAAAATTCAACCTCCCCGCTGAGGAGTCAGACATCGCCGATACGAGATGACTTCAAACCCTGTGTTCCCACCTTTCAGACCGACGGCTGAGACTTGGGAGTCCTATAGGAACCGTTTTAACTGCTTCCTGGATGCTATAGACCTTGCTGAAGCTACAGCCCATAGGAAAAAGTCCTATTTCTTAAGTTTTTGCGGAGCTGCAGTATTTGACACTGCCATGGCGTTGGTAGCTCCGCGTCCTGTCAGGGATATTCCTTGGGGGGAGTTACAAGAGATTCTTTCCAATCATTATTCCCCTAAACCATCTCAAATTGCAAGGAGGCATGCCTTCAGGCGATGAATTCAGGCTGAGGGAGAGACTATCAGTGAATATATGGCTGCCCTGAGGTCAGCTGGCTTACATTGTGGATTTAGAGACGATCTAGAGGATATGCTTTTAGACCAAATAGTCTGTGGAGTTAGGGACTTAAGGCTGCAAAGGTGGCTGTTCACCAAAAGGGACCTAACCCTAGCAATAGCCATCGAAGAATCCCAGGCTGCTGAGCTATCTGCACTGTCTGCAACAGAAATCCAGGGAAACCCCATCAGACAGAGTAGCTCAGCAGTCCATTTTGATGAGGTTTCTCCAGAGGAGGTCTCTGAGGAATCAAATGATATAAATCGCCTCAGACAACAGAAACCCCTTCTAGAGGAAACGAGGCCCAAACCCAACTTTCCCCCCTGGCAGCAGCCCATCTGCCTGAGCTGTGGAGGAAACCATCTCAGGGCATCCTGCAAATTCAGGAATACCATCTGCTTGAATTGCCAAAGGAAGGGTCACTTCGCCAGGGTCTGCCAAGCTGGGAAAACTTTTACACGGAGGCCTCAGACAACCCCCATCTTTCAAAGGCAAGTTGAAGACTGCTTATACCTGTTACCACTCCAATCAGACAAACAAAGGCTCTAACAAAATCAGTATTTTTGTTTCCTTAGAAGGTAAACCCTGCAAGATGGAACTTGACACAGGCTCTGCTCTATCCATCATTTCCTGGGAGACCCTAAAGAGGCTACTTCCAAGACTATCAAAGAAGAAGCTCCTTGACTGCCACCTGACTCTGTGTAATTACCAAGGCAAAACCATCCCAGTCCTCGGAAAAGGCAAGTTTTTTATTCAATTCAAAAACTTTAAAGGTCACTTGCCTCTAGTTGTAGTGGATGGTGCCCTCCCTAGCCTGTGGACTGGTTCCCTGCTCTTGGGAAAGGTAGTACAGGTAGTCCTTGACTTACAACAGTTTGTTTATGACTAATGTAGTGTGATCACCTTTTGCAACCTTCTAACAAGCAAAGTCAATGGGGAAATCAGATTCACTTGACAACAGTGTTACTAATCTAACACTTAACAGCTGTGGCAAGGAAAGTAGAAAAATGGGGCAAAACTCATTTAACAAATGTCTCATTTAACACAGATATTTTGGGCTCAATTGTGCTCATAAGTCAAAGATTACCTGTATTCCTACAATGATGTTGTCATATGTGACATTTTTGCATTTTGCTGGCAAACTACTAGAAGAGAGAAATGGACATTTTGCAGTCTTCCTCTGTTCCCTAAACTAGCATTCAGAAACGGTCTAATTCATTTTAACTAAAGATTTGCAAAATGACTAGCTTTGCAAAATGTAATAAGGCATAAATCATGCTCTATAAATTATACTAGCTGAGATCTCATATGATAACTATTTTTTTGTTTACATTTTAGCTTGCTTTTGGGTTATCACAATGTATAAAGCATGGCATTCTTTAAACATTAGGGTTCAAGAAAGATTCAGAGGCTAATCCAATTGATTTCTGTGCCATGGAATGGAAAAAAGGCAACATGTGTCCCAAAGGTGCTTTTCCGAGAGGCAACTGGACTTTCTGGTTTTTCTTTGAAGATGTTTCAGTTTTCATTCAAAAAGCTACTTCAGCTCTGACTGGAGGGTGGGGAATAGAAGGATTTATACTTCTTTCAGATAGCTGGTCATTTGCATTTTTTTAGCTAGTCATCAAGGTAAACTGGTAGTTTATCTGTATCCTCAGGGTCATGTTTGTGGTGCGAATGGGTGTAGAGCCTTCTTGGAACTGTTGAAAGGACTGTGTTGTAGATTGGAGATAGATGATGTTGTATCCCTCTCCACTGTTCAGGGGATGTCCAATTTGACATAGATGGCCTCTTTGACCCCTCTTTCAAAAGGGTCTGATGACACAGATAAATCTCCAGGTGACCTTAATGAATTGTGAAAAGAATGCAAATGAGCAGTTGTCTGCAAGGTGCATACATCCTTCCATTCCCTACCATCCAGTCAGAGCTGAAGAAGCTTCTTGGATGAGAAGCGAAATATCTTCAAAGAAAAACAAGAAAATGCAGTTGCCTCTTGAAAAAGCACTTTTGGGACAACTATGACCTGGACGGCTGAGAATCTCCATAGACAGGCAAGAAATGGTTATCATTCTCACACTTACATCCTGGGCTAAAGCTAAAAGTAAATTGAGAAGGTACAGAATAGAATACTTTATTGGCCAAATGTGATTGGACACACAAGGAATTTGTCTTGGTGTAAATACTCTCATTATACATAAAGAAAAGATACATTTGTTAAGAATCAATCAACAATCAAATCATGCTAGGAAAAAGCCAATATAAATCGTAAGGATACAAGCGACAAAGTTACAGTCATACAATCACAAATGGGAGGGGATGAGTGATAAGGAGTGATGAGAAGATTAACAGTAATAGTAGTGCAGACTTTGTAATAGCTGAACAGTGTTGAGGGAATTATTTGTTTAGCAGAGTGATGGCTTTCGGGAAAAAACTGTTCTTGTGTCTAGTTGTTCTGATGTGCAGTGCTCTATAGTGTCATCTAACAGTAACTCTGTTCAGAGTCATGTTGCTTCTAAGTTTGAAGATTCCACTTAGTAATTATAGCAAATTGATTTCAATAGACATTTCTGATTTTACATAATTAACCATGATCAACTCTTGGGCGAAAAGGAATTCAGTAGCTGAATATTCATACGGACAGACTTTCTTCTGATTTGCTAATCAGTTTCCTTTGATGTTACCATACCAGAAAATTGATGTTAGTTCCTAGTGACAACATAGATTTTCTCTAGAATGATCTGTCTCTTCATATGGCCTTCCAATGGTTTATCTAAGTCTATCGATGTTGCTGCTGGTCATCTCTTCCCTTTCTTTCCATCTTTCCTAACTTTAGAACCTTTTTCAGAGAGCTTGGTCTTTGCATAATGTGACCAAAGTATGATCATTTGACCCTGGTGATTTGTGCCTCAAGTGAGAATTCTGGGTTGATTTGTTCAATGATTCACTTATACACTACCACAATCTAATCATAGCTGAACTATATTCTCAATTCCTCAGCAGGATAGATGGAAAAGGTAAAGGCCCTGTCACACTGCCCAACGGATGCAAAACGTTAGTAAAAAGGACACAACGGACGAGAAAAATGTTCCATCCGTTGTTATCCGCTCTCAGAAGGGGCGAAAATTTCCATAACCGGAGCGGATAACACGGAAAGGAATGGACGCAGGGAGGACGCAGGGCGGATGGAAAGCGGATGCGGAACGGAAGCCCAGCGGATGGAAGTGGATGGGAGTGGATGGCACATCCGCTAGGCTTCCAGGGGACCTCAGCAAAGCGGACGCAGAATGGATACAGCGGTTTCACAGCGGACGCTGAGTGGATGAAGCGGATGCACAGCGGATGCACAGCCGAAGCCGAACGGATGCCTAGCGTTAACTGCGCATGCGAGGAGGATGCATTGCGTAAGCCCCGCGGATATAAGGGAAGCAGCTCAGAAGCAGGTCACCATTCAGAGGAAAGACCTGCTGCCGGACGGATTGACAGCCTTGCCTGCCCTGCTTGCATGCCTGCCTGCAAGCCTTGCTGCCAGCCTTGCTGCCAGCTTCCCTGCCAGCCTGCTGCCAGCCTCCCTGCCAGCCTTGCTGTCTGCCTGCCTGCCAGCCTTGCTGCCAGCCAGTCTGCCTGCCAGCCTTGCTGCATTCCTTCCTGCCAGCCTTGGTTCATGTCTGCCTGCCAGCCTTGGTGTCTGCCTTGCTGCCAGCCTTCCTGCCACCCTTGGTGCCAGCCTTCCGGCCACCCATGGTGCCTGCCTGCCTGCCAGCCTTTCTGCCAGCCTTCCTGCAAGCCTTGGTGCCTGCCTGCCTGCCAGCCTTCCTGCCAGCCTTGGTGCCTGCCTCCCTGCCAGCCTTCATTCCTGCAAGCCTCCCTGCCAGCCAGCAACCCCACAACCATGCGGAAGCACAGCAAGCCTCAGCCATCTGCTGCCAGCCCTTGCAAGAGGGACAGGGCTACCATCCCGCACCAGGCCCTCACTCTGGTTCTGCTGGGGCTTCTACAGCACAGGCTCGCTCTTCTGGGGCTGGGGCTTCTGCTGCTTCTGCTTCTGGAGGAGCTGATGACAAGCACTCCAGCACCAGCCACCTACACAGCACCTGGACCCTTCACCACTGAGACTGAGCGACCAAGAGGAGTGCCAGAGACTCATTTTTGTTTTATAGCTTGTTGTTAATAAAGTCTATTTTTGATTCATACACTTGCTTCATTTCTTTTTTTTAATAAAGTCTTGCTGGAAACTTTTATAAATGGTTTAAGCCTTTGCATGGTGGTGAGAAGTACCTGGAACCTGTTGGCCAGGATGCCAAAGGTGTTCTCCACCACCCACCTTGCCCTGGACAGCCTGTAGTTGAAGATCCTCTCTTCACAGGTGAGGCATCTGGAGGTGTAGGGCTTCATGAGGTAGGTTCTGAGGAAGAAGGTGTCATCCCCCACGATGAAGTAGGGCACATCTTGCGTGTCGTTGGGCAGTGGGTCTGGATCTGGGAAGCCCACGATGAGGTTGCATTCCATCCCACCCTTGAGGTCACATGCGTTGTATACCTGGGCATCTGAAGATGAGCCGTTGCCTGAAGCATCGATGTACATGAACTTGTAGTCAGCATCGACCATGGCGAAGAGGATGATGCTGAAGAAGCCCTTGTAGTTGTGATAAGAGGACCCTGAGTTGGCTGGCGCTTTGCAGGCCACGTGCTTGCCATCTATGGCTCCAACGGTGTGGAGGAAGTTCCACCTCTGATACCACTGCTCTGCAACTTTCTTCCAGCCTTCTTCAGTGGAGGGGCACTGGAGGAGCTCCTCCTTGTATTCTTCGATGATGGCCTGCACCACTTCTCTGACCACAATGCTGATGGTGTTGTGTGGCACCCTCCAGCCATACTGCATGCTCCTGTAGGTGGTCCCTGAGGCTAGGTGGCGCAGAGTGAGTGCCACCTTGAGCCCAGGGTCCAGGCTGGGCCGGAAGTTGGTGTTTGCCTTGGTCAACCTGGGTGTCAGCAGCTGCACAACTTCATCAAACATGGCTGGAGGCATCCTCATGAAGTTCTGGAATGCACGAGGGTCTTTGTTCCTCAGCTCCACCATCAGCTTGTTGTACAGTCCGTCCTCTGCTCTTCTGGCGAACCATTTTCGTACCCAGACGCTTCTTGGCTGCCTATTTTTCTTCCAGTAGTAGAGTTCACAGAGCCTGTAGATGGCTTCGCACTGTTGCAGAACGATGGTGGCTGTCAAAAGGACTTTGTTACGATCCACGGTGGACATGACTGGATGCTGTGGAAGAGGAAGAGGCAAATGAAGGCTGCAGAGGTCCACACCGCAGGGCTGCTGTTTTGAAAGTGAGATCCAGATGAGTTCCTCCCCCTTTTTATAGGCAGTATAGGTTTTCCCCTAGCTGTCCTTTTGCATCCTCTAGGCATCCTTTAGACATCCTTAATATCCGAGATAGGTCCCCTCTGCGAACGTTTTTTCCGTTTTACATGCTTTGTTTCCATTCTGCATCCGCTAGGCATCCATTCTGCATCTGTTCCGTGTCCGTTCCGCTTCCTTCCTGTGTCCGTTTACCGCTGGAGCGGATGGAGTTGTGCGGATGCGCAGCGGATGCCTAGTGGATATAGTGGATGCGTAACGGATGCAGAACGGATGCCTAGCGGATACGTAGCGGATGCAGAACGGATGAATTGGATACATTTTCCGCTCAAAAGTTTTGAGCAGCTCAAAACTTTCTGAGCAGATGAAACATCAATAAACGGATGCTGGACGGATAGAGAGGAAGCAAAATGTATGCAGTGAGTACAGAATGGATGCATCACGTTAATCAACGGATGGCAAGTGTTTCTCTCCATTTTACATCCTCTTTCCATCCGTTGGTGCAGTGTGACAGGGGCTTAAGAAGTTTATTTCTACCACTGGGTTGCTTTAAGCAAGACTTATTTTCAACCAGACAGCCTAAATGGCTCTAACTTCAATAGGGTATCATCCCATCTGGATAATAACCCCATTACCATTTTTTTTTCCTGTCCAAAGAAGTTTGAACCACTGTCTTCAGCTTCCCTCAAGGAAAGGAGCTGGGATCAACCAGCTATAATTCATTTCGTGAGGTGTAAATTTAGAGCTGCATCTTGTACTTAACTACAAAAAAAATACAGGTAGCTTCATTCAATAGCCACTTGTTCAGTGTTGGTTCAAACCTATGAAGCTGCTGAACAAGGGGACTTATGGTTGTGACCATTGCAATGTCCCTGCAGTCCAGGGATGGGATGCAAATATTTTTACTACTGATTCAGTGGGCATGGCTAGGTGGGAGTGGATAGGTGGGCATGGCCATGTGACTGGGTGGGCGTGGCTTCTTTATTTTGCAGCATTTCCCCTCTGCACCCTTTTTTGTCTCCTGGGCCACAGGGAAGCTTCCTGGGTGAAGTAGTAAAGCCCATGTCCCACTGCACCAACAGATGCAAAGAGGATGTAAAATGGACAAAAAAGCTTGCCATCCGTTGGAAAACGCGATGCATCTGTTGTGTACTCACTGCGTACGTGTTTCATATGCTCTATCTGTCAAATATCCATCTACTGCTATTTCAATCACTCAAAAAGTTTTGAGCAGATGAATTTTCTGCCGCGACACATACGGGCAACAAACGTTCTACGTCTGTTGTCATCTGTTACACGTCCTCTGTATCCACTCAGCATCCTCTGGACATCCCCTCAACTCACATCTGCTGCAACTGAAAGTGGAAAGAGGGAGGAAGTGAAAGTTACACAGAACGTCCACATAGTGTTAGTAGCACGGAAATAGAAAGGATTTAAGCGGATGCTTATATCGTATATAAAGCATTAAAACGGACAAAATGCGGTCCCCTGTGGCTCATTTTTGCCGGCAGAGACATTGCAGGCCAGTCTTTTGATATTTCCAGGCCGGCCCTATGGGCCAGATCTAAGCATCCTGTGGGCTGAATCGGGCCCATGGGCCTTGAGTTTGACACCCCTTGCTTTAGACCAATCACTGTTTCTTTAGATTCAAAAAGAAGCAAGAGCAAAAGCAATTATGAAAATCTTGCCAAGGAAACTGTAGGAACTTGTCCAGCCAATTGTCTAGAGTCAAGGCTGCCTTGAAAGCACATCCATAATGTGAATAATTCTTTGTATATGTAGCTAAAAATGTAAACTAAATACAGTAGGGTTGAGATAAAGTACAGGTAATCCTCAACTGACAACCACAATTGAGCCCAAAATGTACGTTACTAAGTGAGACGTTTGTTAATTGAGCTTTGACCCATTGTACAACCTTTCTTGCCACAGGTGTTCAATAAATAAATGCAGCTGTTAAAGCTCCTGTCCCACTGCACTTACGGATTCAAAGAGGATGTAAAACGTTAAAAAAAGCTTGCCATCCGTTGGAAAATGCGATGCATCCATTGTGTACTCACTGCGTACATGTTTCATATGCTCTATCACTCCAGCATCTGTCCACTGAGATTTCATCCGCGCAAGAAGTTTTCAGCTGCACGGAACTTTTTGAGCGGATGAACTTTCCGCTGTATACAATGTACATCCGCGACACATACGGGCAACAAACATTCTATGTCCATTATCATCCGTTAAGCATTCGCTGTATCCTCTCGGCATCCTCTGGCCATCCCCTCAACTCACATCCGCTGCAGCTGAAAATGGAAAGAGGGAGGAAACGAAAGGTACACAGAACGTCCACACAGCATTAGTAGCAGAGAAATAGAAAGGATGTTAGCGTATGCATCTTGTATATAAAGGATTCAAAATGGACAAAATGTTTGTATCTGGGATGTATCTCATATATTTAGGATGTCTGGAGTATGTCTAGAGTATATAGAAGGACACCTGGCGGACAACCAATATTTCCTATAAAAAGGCAGAGGAAATCACCTGGATCTCAGTATGAGTCCAGCAGCCGTGGTGTACAGACCTCTTCACCCTTGGTCTTGGTCTTCCACATCATCCATTGTTCTCCACCATGGATCATGACACAGTCCGTATGGTAGCTGCGATCATTCATCACCAGAACCAAACCCTGTTCAGACTGTTCCACCTTTTATACAGAAGAAGAAGGAGACGTCCAAGAGCTGTGTGAGTCCGACGATGGATCGGGAGAAGAGTGGAGTTTGGACTGAATGACCAGTTGATGGTGGAGCTGAGGAATGAAGACACTCGTGCATTCCAGCACTTCATGAGGATGCCACGAGCCATTTTTGACAAAGTTGTGGAGCGTCTGAGACCCAGGTTGACCAAGCTGAGCACCAACTTCTGTCCCAGCCTGGACCCTGGACTGAAGGTGGAACTGACTCTGCGCCACCTGGCCTCTGGAACCACATACAGAAACATGCAGTATGCCTGGAGGGTGCCACACAACAGCATCAGCAAAGTGGTCAGGCCATCATTGAAGAATACGTGGAGGAGCTCCTCCAGTGCCCCTCCACTGAAGAAGGCTGGAGGAAAGTTGCAGAACAGTGGTATCAGAGGTGGAACTTTCCCCACACCGTTGGAGCCATAGATGGCAAGCACGTGGCCTGCAAAGCTCCAGCCAACTCAGAATCCTCTTATCACAACTACAAGGGTTTCTTCAGTATCATCCTCTTTGCCATGATTGATGCTGACTACAAGTTCATGTTCATTGATTCTTCAGGCAACGGGTCAGCTTCAGATAGCCAGGTATACAATGCCAGTGACCTCAAGGATGGGCTGGAATGCAACCTCATCATGGGTTTTCCAGATCCAGACCCCCTACCCAATGACACACAAGATGTGCCCTACTTCATCGTGGGTGATGATGCCTTCTCCCTCAGAACCTACCTCATGAAGCCCTACAGTTCCAGATACCTCACCTGTGAAGAGAGGATCTTCAACTACAGGCTGTCCAGGGTAAGACGGGTGGTGGAGAACGCCTTTGGAATCCTGGCCAACAGGTTCCAGGTACTTTTCACCACCATGCAGTATCACCCAGAGACTGTGAGGAGCATCGTGGAAGCTTGCTGCATCCTTCACAATCTCATGCGCACCCGCTACCCAGTGTTGCAGAACAGGCTTGTGGACAGTCAACAAGGGAATGGGGACATGAAGCCCGGTGAATGGAGGCAAGGAGGAAACCTGATAGACACTGTGGATGTACAAGGCCCCAACAGAGCTTCATGTGAAGGGAAGAAGAAGCGCAACCTCCTGAAACTCTGGTGCAACTACCCAGCTGGAGCAGTGTCTCATAACACTGATGACATTGTGCCATGTATGTTGAGTGGGGCCAAATGTGTGACAGCTGGGAGGGTGGACCATACAGTCCCACTATGCTTGTACTGGAGGTTTATCTATCCCACAGCTATCCTTACCTATCCCACAATTATCCTTACCCATCCCACAACTATCCTTACCCATCCCACAGCTATCCTTACCTATCCCACAAGCATGCAAAGGCTTTACCCTTTTTTCAAAGTTTTCACCAACACTTTATTAAGTAAATAAAATGAACCAAGTGTGTGAAGCAAAGATAACCTTTATTAACAACTGTCTTAAGTAAACTGTATGACTTTATTAAAAAAGCAAAATGAACCAAGTAAAGTGTCTTTAAGCAAAGATAAAGTGAACAGGTAACAACTCAGTCTCTGGCGCTATTCTCAGTCACTCTGAGGCATGTCCATGGTCTCAGCTGTTGAGCGGCCAGGGACTGTGGAGGTGGCTGTGACTGGAGTACTGGTCTGAGGCGCCATTGGGGTGCTTGGCCCCGAGAGTACAACAGGGGATGGTGTGTTCAGGAAGCTCTCAGAGAACTGACTCAGTCCCATGAGGTTGAGAGGCACTTCCTCAAGGACCTAGGATGTCAGGCACAAGACTGATGACAGATTTTCTGTTGAGGGGTTTGGCTGTGGGGTGGAGGAAGGAGGAGTGTAGTGGGGCTGTCTGGTCTGCAGCTGGGTGAGGTGAGGCGTCTGTGGCATGCGATGTACCTGCGCCTGGACTGGGAAGGGCTGCCTCTGCTGTGGGAAGTCCTGGTACTCATAGCCTTGGTAGGTGAGGGGCTGTTGAAAGCCATGGAAGGGCTGTGACATCACCTGGGGTGGAGGAGCATTCTTGGAGTGGGTCAGAGCTGGTTCAGCTGGGCCTGGAGGGTGGTGCAGCAGTGCTGTGATCTTCTCCTTCATCCCCTGGTACTGGGCCTTGGACAGGTCCATGAGGGTCTGGCTCACGTACGTGATGAAGGGCTTGTGGTTCGAGGATGGTATATCGCTGTGGACCAGCTGAGAGAGAAATTCTGTGCTGGTCTTGATTGTGTCCCTGATCTCCAGCAGGACAGTGTGGCTCTGGCCCTCCAGTCTGCCTCTCTGCCTGCTTTCTGTGGAGGTGGAGCTGGGTGTGGGTGTGGGTTGGTCTCTGGCTGCTGCTTCTTCTTGCTCCATTTGAGACAGGGGATCCTCCAGGTCCTCTGGCATGGGGAGTGCAGCTGTTGGGGGGGGTCTCTGCCCTGGGGCCCTCCAAAGACACCTGCCTGGACATGGTAGCTGTCTCCTGGCTGAAAGAGGAGTGGCTGTCTGTGGGCAGTCTGAGGGAGAGGGGTGTCAGAGGGGCTGCTCCTTGGTGGTGGACCTCATCCTCCAGGAAGCTGCACTTGGCCATGACATACATCTCCCGGTCAGTGAGCTTGACAGCGGCCTGGCCAGATTTCTTCAGGTGCAGCTTGCCATGCCAGGTGTGCATGTGCTTCCACCATCCCAGGAGTACATCTGCAGTGTAGCCCAGGCTCTCTGCCTTGTCTCTCCATGCTGCCTGCCTTCTCTTGGTGTTGCGATAGAGTCTGTGGCCCTTTCTCCACAAGTACTTGTTCTCCCTCAGCCATTCCAGCACCTCCTCCTCATGGTCCTCAGAAATGGAGCACTGTTTCCTCTCTCCCTTCTCCTTGCCTTGCCTCTTCCCCCCTCTGGCAGGGGCTTCAGGGCCTTCAGCAGCAGGGCTTTGAGGGCTTTGGGGCTGGTCCACCATAGCAGTAGCAGCAGCAGTAGCAGCAGCAGCCGTAGCAGCAGCAGCAGCAGCAGCAGCACCACCACCACCAGCATCATCAGCAGCACCAGTAGGTGAAGCACCAGCAGCACTAGCAGCACCACCACCAGCAGCAGCAGCAGCAGCAGGAGAAGCACCACCACCACCAGCAGCAGCAGCAGGAGAAGCACCAGCAGCAGCAGCAGTAGCAGGAGAAGCACCACCAGCAGCAGCAGGAGAAGCACCACCAGCAGCAGCAGCAGCAGCAGGAGAAGCACCACCACCAGCAGCACCAGCAGAAGAAGCACCAGCAGCACCAGCAGCAGCAGGAGGAGAAGTACCAGCAGCACCACCACCAGCAGCAGCAGGAGAAGCACCACCAGCAGCAGCAGGAGAAGCAGCAGCAGCAGCAGGAGAAGCACCAGCAGCACCAGCAGAAGAAGCACCAGCAGCAGGAGGAGAAGCACCAGCAGCACCAGCAGCACCAGCAGCACCAGCAGCACCAGCAGCACCAGCAGCAACACCAGCAGCACCAGCACCAGCAGGAGAAGCACCAGCAGGAGAAGCACCAGCAGCACCAGCAGCAGCAGCAGGAGAAGCACCAGCAGCACCAACAGCACCAGCAGGAG
>BLBF01000036.1:12779088-12816797 GCA_015471245.1 Laticauda colubrina | reverse complement strand
AGCAGCAGCAGGAGAAGCACCAGCAGCACCAACAGCACCAGCAGGAGGAGCACCAGCAGCAGCAACACCAGCAGCACCAGCAGCACTAGCAGCAACAGTAGCAGCAGCAGCAGAAGCACCAGCAGCTTCAGAGTCAGCGCCAGGGGGTGGGATGGTGGTTCTGTCCTTCTTGCCAGGGCTGGCAGGAGTAGGGACAGGCTTTCTCTTCTTCCCTGACTGACGAACCATGGTGTTCTTTCAAGATGTCTCTGGCAGCAGGTCTTTCCTCTGTATGGTGACTGCTTGCGAGCTGCATTCTTTTATATCCACGGAGCTGATGCAATTCATCCTCCCCACATGCGCAGTGACCGCTTTGCATCCACTACGCATTTGCTATGCATCCGCTATGCATCCTATAGGTGTCCGTGATGCATCCGCATCATCCGCTATGCATCCGCTCCTTCCGCTATGCGTCCGCTCCGCTATTCTCCCCTGGAAGCCCTGCAGATGTGTCATCCGCTTCCATCCGTTTCCATCCACTAGGTTTCCTACGAACATCCGCTTACCATCCTCGCTACGTACTACCCACGTCCATTCCTTTCCGTTGTTTTCCGTTCTGTTTATGCAAATTTGGGGCACTTTTGAGAGCGGATAACGATGGATGGAGCCACCCCTGAAGTTTTGCTCATCCGCTGTGTCCTTTTTGCATATGTTTTGCATCCGGCGGCCAGTGTGATCTAGCCTTAAGACAGAGAGAGGGATACCAGCACAGCTGATTGTTGGAACAGCTAATTAGTGGGAGAAAAAAAAAGAAATACAGGTTCGACTGAACCGGTAGCTGTTTTTTTTACTACTGTTTTGGCTGAACAGTAGCATTTTTTTACTACCTGTTCGGCCAAACTGGGCTGAACCGATAGAATACCATCACTGCTGCAGTCACAAGATTATGAGTCAAGTGCTTGGAAACTAGCTCACAATTACAACGGTTGCAACATTTCTTGGTCATGTGAATGCCATTCACAATATTCACTGCCAGCTTTTGACAAACAGTCCATGGGGAAGTTACCAGGAGATTGCAAATGATGATCATGCAACCAGAGAATACTGCTACTGCATGGAATTTGCCTAATGGCAGCAACTGGAACTGTTGCAACTGCCATCATAAATCAGTGCAGTCATGGGACATTGTGTTTTGTGACTGTGTCACTTAGCGACAGAATTGCAAGTCCCAATTACTGACCTTAAGTGAGGAGTGCCTGTATTTATGCAGCATAAATGTAAACCATTGAGAATCACATTCCACTGATCTATTTGTTATGATCTCATTTCTGTTCAAGAATAAATTATTTTTTCTTGGGGTGAATATGTGGTTATGAGTGTTAGCATGTGGTGCTTTTCCAAGCTGTATGATCTATATAAGCATTGTAACTTTTTAGAAAAACCTTCTAGTTTTTCTTAGAAAGCTAGAGAAAAAATTCTCTCCAGATTTAATCTCTCTGAAATGGTGATGAAGTTCGTTTCTCCCTCAACCATTCAAAATGCACTGAAAAAAATAAAACAAAACAATTCTCCCAGAAACTTCCATAATTATCAGCTACTGGCAGTTTTCTACAGAGTGATTTTTGAACCTCTAGTGGTGCCCTGTGGCAAGTCTTTTACCTTGCTCTGTCTTATTAGGGAAATAAGCGACATGTTTATCTTTAATCCAATTTGCATGCACTACATTTGATCACCTTCAAATTTCATACACTTAGTTGGTACTTGGTAGCTTTCCTTCAGCAATTTCATTAAACTCACATCTGTTGGCCGGCAGATGATCCTTCTTCTGTTCCTCCCCACCCACTTGGCAAATTCTGGATTCAGGGCATGAATTAATTGCAATTTTTATTTCTCAAAGATTTTGGAAACGGAGTCTCACCCTTTGAAATGCAACTGAAAAGGATGTATTGCCATTTGATGTCCAGCGGTTGCTTATTGAACACGTGGCAATAAAATTAACACATTTGTGGGAGCCATGCTGTGAACCCTATTCACCCAGGTGGGCTTGAGTTGGATCATCCTTGAAACTTTGCAAGCTTATAGCAAGGTGAGTGTATGGATGAACCCCTTCTGCTTCTTCTACTCAGCTCCAACCCTTTCCTCTTCCCCAGTGGCTCTTGCTCTGTCTTTTGGACCCCAGTTCTGCAACTCCCCCTCTTTGCTTCTGCACCATCAAGGCAAGGTAGTTTTTGACTTACAACCAAATTTGACCCCAAATTTATTTTCTTAAGTGAGACATTTGTGAAGTGAAGTCTGCCCCATTTTAAAACCTTTCTTGCCACAGTTATAAAATGAATCACTGTGGTTGTTAAGTTAGTAACATGATTGTTAAGTGAATCTGGCTTTCCTATTGGCTTTGCTTGTTGAAAGGTCACAAAAGGGGATCACATGACTCTGAGATACTGCAACTGTCATAAATACGAGTCAGTTGCCAAGCATCTGAATTCTCATCATGAGACCATGGGGATGCTACAATGGATATGTCAGTGTTCCAACCAGTGCCCTTATGCAATTAAGAGTCTCAAGCCATCTAGTAATAAAAATCCAGTCTTCTATTAGGAGCACCATGTCTGCATTACCTAGGTGAAGCCAACTCTGACTTCACCCCCTTCGCATCTTGCCTCTGACCCTGTTTCCCCCTCCCCCCAAAGTGTATCACCCTTCACATTCCCCAATGAGGTAATTTTGGGTTGTAGAAGTCACTCCCTCTGTGATGACCCGGGGCACGGCACAAACACAACAAAGTAACAAAAGTAGGTAAAGTCCCTTTAAGCCCCTGTCACACAGCACCAACGGATGGAAAGAGGATGTAAAAAGGAGAGAAACACTTGCCAGCCATTGGTTAACGCGATGCTTCCGTTCTGTACTCACTGCGTCCGTTTTTCATCCTCTCTATCCGTCCAGCATCCGTCTATTGACATTTCATCCGCTCAAAAAGTTTTGAGCTGCACAAAACTTTTTGAGCAGAAAATGTATCCAACACGTGCGTTCTGCATCAGCTACGCATACAGGGAACATCCGTTCTACATCTGTTGTCATCCGTTACGCATCCGCTATATCCGCTAGGCATCTGCTGTGCATCCGCGCAACTCGCATCCGCTCCAGTGGAAAATGGACACAGGGAGGAAGCGAAACGGACGCGGAACAGATATGCAGCGTTAGTAGCATGGATGGAGAAAGGATGAAAGCGGATGCAGCTCGCATACAAAACATTAAAATGGAAAAAACGTTCGCAGAGGGGACGTATCTCGGATATTTAGGATGTCTGCAGGATGCCGAGAGGATGCAAAAGGACACCGAGCGGAAAACCTATATTTCCTATAAAAAGGGGGAGGAACTCACCTGGATCTCACTTTCAGTCCAGCAGCCCTGCTGTGCAGACCTCTTCAGCCTAAATCTGGTTCTTGCTCTTCCACAGCATCTAGTCATCTCCACCATGCATTGTCACACACTCCTTTTGGTAGCCACCATCGTTCTACAACAATGTGAAGCCATCTACAGGCTCTTTCACCTGTTCTACGTGAAGAAAAGGAGGTGGCCAAGAAGTGTCTGGGTCCGAAGATGGATCGCCAGAAGAGCAGAGTACGGACTGTATAACAAGCTGATGGTGGAGCTGAGGAACGAAGACAGTCGTGCATTCCAGAACTTCATGAGGATGCCGCCAGCCATGTTTGACGAAGTTGTGGAGTGGCTGAGACCCAGGTTGACCAAGCAGAGCACCAACTTCCAGCCCAGCCTGGACCCTGGACTCAAGGTGGCACTGACTCTGCGCCACCTGGCCTCCGGGACCATGTACAGGAGCATGCAGTACAGGTGGAGGGTGCCATACAACACCATCAGCATTGTGGTCAGAGAAGTGGTGCAGGCCATCATCGAAGAATACCTGGAGGAGCTCCTCCAGTGCCCCTCCACTGAAGAAGGCTGGAAGAAAGTTGCAGAGCAGTGGTATCAGAGGTGGAACTTCCCCCACACCATTGGAGCCATAGATGGCAAGCACGTGGCCTGCAAAGCTCCAGCCAAGTCGGGGTCCACTTATTTCAACTACAAGGGCTTCTTCAGCATCATCCTCTTTGCCATGGTTGATGCTGACTACAAGTTTATGTACATCGATGCTTCAGGCAACGGGTCAGCTTCAGATGCCCAGGTATACAATGCCAGTCACCTCAAGGAAGGGCTGGAATGCAACCTCATCATGGGCTTCCCAGATCCAGACCCCCTGCCCAACGACACACCAGATGTGCCCTACTTCATCGTGGGGGATGATGCCTTCTCCCTCAGAACCTACCTCATGAAGCCCTACACTTCCAGATGCCTCACCCATGAAGAGAGGATCTTCAACTACAGGCTGTCCAGGGCAAGGTGGGTGGTGGAGAACGCCTTTGGCATCCTGGCCAACAGGTTCCAGGTACTTCTCACCACCGTGCAGCATCACCCACAGACCGTGAGGAGGATCGTGGAAGCTTGCTGCATCCTTCACAATCTCATGCGCACCCACTACCCAATCTTGCAGAACAGGCTCATGGACCTCCAACAAGGCAATGGGGACATGGAGTCTGGTGAATGGAGGCAAGGGTGAAACCTGATAGATACTGTGGATGTGCAAGGCCCAACAGAGTTTCATGTGAAGGGAAAAAGCAGCGCAACCTCCTGAAACACTGGTACAACTCCCCAGCTGGAGCAGTGGAGTGGCAAGACAAGATGATAGATGCTTAATGGATGCTTCCTTCAGGCTGTCTCATAACACTGATGAGATTGTGCCATGTATGTTGAGTGGCCCTACAATGAACAGGGCATTTAATAAAGAGTTGTGTTTATGTTGAAATGTGTGGATCAATGATTACATTGTTATTTATAATAAAGGGCCAAAGGTGTGGCACCTGGGAGGGTGGACCATACAGTCCCACTATGCTTGCACTGGAGGTTTTTCTATCCCACAGCTATTACCCATACCACAGGTATCCTAACCCATCCCACAGCTATTACCCATCCCAAAGGTATCCCTGCCCATCCCATAGGTATCCCTGCCCATCCCACAGCTATTACCCATCCCAAAGGTATCCCTGCCCATCCCACAGCTATTACCCATCCCAAAGGTATCTCTGCCCATCCCACAGCTATTACACATCCCAAAGGTATCCCTGCCTATCCCACAGCTATTACCCATCCCATAAGCATGCAAAGGCTTAAACCATTTCTAAAAGTTTCCACCAAGACTTTATTTAATAAAATAAATGAAGCAAGTGTGTGAAGCAAAGATAATTTTTATTAATAAAAAGCTGTAAAAGCAAAATGACCCAAGTGTCCCGAGCAAAGATAAAGTCAACAGGTAGCCACCCAGTCTCTGGCACTCTTCGCAGTCACTCTGAGGCATGCCCATAGTCTCAGGGGTAAAGGATCCAGGTGCTGTGGAGGTGGGTGCTGCTGGAGTGCTGGTCTGAGGCGCCATTGGGGTGCCTGGCCCCAAGAGGACAACAGGGGATGGTGTGTGGAGGAAGCTCTCAGACAGCTGGCTCAGTCCTGTGATGTTGAGAGCCCCTTCCTCCAGGACATGGGGTGTCAGCCCCAATACCGATGACAGATGTTCTGAGGCCAGGATTGGCTGTGGGGTGGAGGAAGAAGGAGTGTAGTGAGGCTGTCTGATCTACAGCTGAGCGAGGTGAAGCGTGGGTGGCATCTGTGGCGTGGGTGTCATCTGTGGCATGGGTGTCATCGGTGGTGTCTGTGGCATGGGTGTCATCTGTGGTGTCAGTGGCATCGGTGGCATCGGTGGCATCGGTGGTACCAGTGGCATACGATGTACCTGTGCCTGGACTGGGAAGGGCTGCCTGTGCTGCTGGAGCTCCTTGTAGCCATAGCCTTGGTAGGTGAGGGCCTGTAGAAAGCCTTGGAAGGGCAATGACATCACCTGGGGTGGAGGAGCAGACCTGGACTGGGTGGGAGCAGGTTCTGCTGGGGCTGGAGGGTTGTGAAGAAGACCGGTGATTCTGTCCTTTATCACCTGGTACTGTGATTCAGACATGTCCATGAGGGTCTGGTTGAGGTAGGTGAGGAAGGGCTTGCAGTTGGAGGATGGGACGTCGGTGTGTACGAGCTGAGAGAGGAGATCTATGCTGCTTCTGATGGTGTCCCTGATCTCCAGCAGGACAGTGTGGCTCTGGCCCTCCAGTCTGCCTCTCTGCCTGCTTTCTGTGGAGGTGGAGCTGGGGGTGGATGTGGGTTGGTCTCTGGTGAAAGTGCCCTCTCCTTGTTCCCACTGTGTCATGGGGTCCTCCATGCGCTCCGCCACAGGGAGTGCAGCTGTCGGGGGGGTCTCCATAGTGGCACGCTCCACAGATACCTGCCTGGACACAGGAGCTGACTCTTGGCCAGAAGAGGACTGGCTCTCTGTGGGCTGCCTGAGAGAGAGGGTTGTCAAAGAGGCTGCTGCTCGGTGGCGGATCTCACCCTCCAAGAAGCTGCACTTGGCCATCATGTAGGTCTCTCGGTCCGTCAGCTTGACCATGGCCTGGCCAGATTTCTTGAGGTGCAGCTTCCCGTAGCAGATGTGCATGTGCTTCCACCAGCCGAGGAGCACCTCCGAAGCGTAGCCCAGGCTCTCCACCTTCTCTCTCCAAGCAGCCTGCTTCCTTTTGGTGTCTCGATAGAGCTTGTGTCCTTTTCGCCAAAGATACTCGTTCTCCCTCAGCCATTCCAGCACCTCATCCTCATGTTCTTCTTTGATGGAGTATTGCCTCCTCTCCCGTTCTCATTCTCGCATATGCCTCTTCCTCCCTCTGGCAGGGCCATCTGGGCCCTCATCAGAGGGGCTTCGAGGTTGTAGGGGCTGTTCCACCACACCACCACCACCAGCAGCAGAAACAACAACAGTAGCAGCAAAAGCAGGACCAGCAGCACCAGCAGCACCAGCAAGACCAGGATAAGCAGCAGCAGAGTAAGCACCAGCAGCACCAGTAGCACCAACAGCACCAGGAGCACCACCAGCAGAGTAAGCACCAGCAGCACCAGCAGGACCAGCAGGACCAGGAGCAGCGCCAGCAGAGTAAGCACCAGCAGAAGCACCAGCACCAGGAGCAGCACCAGCAGAAGCTCCAGCACCAGAAGAGTCAGCCCGAGCAGCAGAAGCCCCAGCAGAAGCAGAGTCAGGGCCAGGGGGTGGGATGGTGGCCCTGTCCCTCTTGCCAGGGCTGGCAGCAGATGGCAGAGGCTTTCTCTTCTTCCCCATGGTTGTTGGCTGGCCGGCCGGCTGGCTGGCTGGAGCTGTGTCTGGTAGCAGGTTTTTCCTCTTAATGGTGACCTGCTTGCGAGCTGCATCCCTTTATATCCGCGGGGCTGATTCAATGCATCCTCTCTGCATGCGCAGTGAACACTTTGCATCTGCTCAGCATCCGCTAGGCATCCGCTAGGCATCCACTGTGCATCTGTTCCTTCCGTTGTGCATCCACTTCCCTGTGCTCCCCCGGAAGCCCTGCGGATGTACCATCCGCTTCCATCCGCTTCCATCCACTAGGCTTCCATGGAGCATCCGCTTTCCATCCTCGCTACGTCCTCTCCTCGTCCGTTCCTTTCCCTTGTTTTCCGCTCTGCTTATGCAAATTCAGGGCACTTTTGAGAGCGGATAACAACGGATGGAACATTTTCTCATCCGCTGTGTCCTTTTTAGATACATTTTGCATCCGTCGGCCTCTGTGACAGGCCCTTTAATACCTCCAACTTGACCCCCGATGTCCAGTTATCATTAGCTGGAGAACTCTCCCAAGAACAGTTTTTAAAGGGAAGAAATTCATTCCGAACCCACAGTACATATAGATTATAAATAAAAACCAACACAAACCACACTGCAGCAATTAATGAGACAGGGCAGGATAAGGAATTGCAGACTTCAAAAGATAATGAAACACACACAGTTGGGAGGACAGTGAAACCCAGATAAGAATTGACGGACAAAGATAATTCACGCTTTGCTTCCAGCAAGGTGCTGTGCTCAAATGGCCTTTTAAAATCCTGTTTTCCCAGATGCAGTTAATGAAGTGAATCAAGGTCCTATGCTCCCCTATAACCCACGTAACTCACATCGCTCCCTTCTCCGTTCCTCCCTGCATACCCTAGGATGAAGACGAGGTTGCTCTGGGTCTTCCTTTGAAGGCCCAGCCAGACTGCACCTTTCCCCAGTTTTTTCCACAGCCACCAGAGCCATACTTCCACACCCTGTCAGCTGCTCGACATCCCCTCAGAATCAGATTCCAACAGGGGCATGATACCCTCCAGGCACTGCTGGTATATGTTGGAGATTGCCTTGACTTGCTTGGCCAGACAGCATCGTGTTATGACGATGAGGAGTAAATTCCTTGGTGCAGCTGTGAGGCCTGATTTCCCATTCCCTTGCCTATGGTACGTCAGGAGTGGATCAGGGAAGATTCACAAATTGACAGGTTGTGAAAAATTGGTCATAACTCATTTTTTTCAATGCTGTTGTAACTTTGAACAGTCACTAAATGAATTGTTGTAAGGACTACCTGTATCTCTTCCACTCCTCTTCCTCAGGAGTGTCCATGGCTGAAGACTGTAAAAAGTTGGGAGAACTACAATCACACTGGAGTTGTTAGAGTGGGGCTTTGATAATTGTGATTGCCAAATTGAGTTTTTTGGATCACCCCTGCAGACATTCCAACCCTTCCTAACATCATATTGCTGAAAAGCAGTAGGAAATGATCATTCTATGCTTAATGTTTCCATTTCTATATGAGAAAAGGCTAGAAAGTTTAGCTAAGGATAAATTGGATTGAGCAGGAAGATGATCAAGGCATAAACAAATCATACCTGGAATGTTGTCAAATGCCAGGAATGGATAATTGGGGAGATATTTAGAACCAACAAAATAAACCGCTTACTCACACTGTTTATTATGATGGTTGGGAGAAGATTCGGTCTTCCTCTCCTGCTTGCAAGGATTTCAAGAATGCCAAGAAATCAAATCATGGTCTGGGAACCTGTGGAAAAGTTTTGGAAGGAGGGTTAAAACAGCCCCACCCTTTCCTTAACTGGAGAGTTTGTTTTATGAAGGGAACTGAAAGCAAACATGGAGATGAATATGTGGAGGAAAATTAAATGGGTGACCATCTAAGAACATTTCTTAGCACTGGACTAAAGGGGACAAGACTATCTAGCAACAGTTCAGTTAAAAGTGAATACATTCTGCCTCTCTCTTGGGCAGGACAGGGCAGGGCAGAGGATGAGATGAGAGATGATGCCAGGGCATGTGCAAGTGGAGAAGGACCAAGACAAGGCTGATTGACTGTGTGCTTTCTATCTGATGAAAGCATAGATTCATATAGTATGCTCTAGGACAGGAATGTCAAACTTGATTTCATTGAGGACCTCATCAAAGGTGTATTTGACTTTGGATGGACAGGGTGGGTGTTGCCAGCTTGATGTCACTTGTGTCATGGGCACCTGTGGTAGCCCGAGTGCTCTACTAGCAAAAATGGGCTCCCAAGCTCCATTTTCAGCTGTGACAGCCTCCTGCAACCCTCTGCCAGCAAAAATGGAGCTCAGAAGGTCCACCTGTGGCCCTACCAAGTTCTGTTTTCACTGGCAGAGTCATTGCAGGTCAGTCATTTGTTGTTTCCTGGGAGGCCCCATGGGCCAGATCTAAACACTTGGCAGGTTGGATCCAGCCTTTGGGCCTTGAGTTTGACAGCCCTGCTCTAGGAGGATATGTATCCAACCTGGTCCCTCAGCTCTGCCAAACAGTGAACCCGTCACCATAAACCCCCAAGTAGCCTCAACAGTTCTCAGAGAGTGCTAATGATCACATGACTGTGAATAAATGCAATCCTTCCATCCTTCCCCACCATTCCATCAAAACCTATCCTTCCATCCCCCACCATCTAGTCTCAATTGTCAATAGTATTAGCAATAACACTAAGACTTATATATCGCTTTACAGTGCGTTACAGCCCTCTAAGCAGTTTACAAAGTGTATTGTCCCCAACAATCTGGGTCCTCATTTTACTGACCTTGGAAGGATGGAAGGCTGAGTCAACCTTGAGGTGGATTGAACTCCTGGCAGAGTTAGCCTGAAAGACTGCGTTCTAATTACTGTGCCACCATAGCGCAAGGCTGCATCAAAAACTGTAAGATACCCTTGCCACTCAGGTTTGTGATTCAATGCACTAATAATAATAATAATAATAATAATAATAATAATAATAATAATAACGATGACGATGACGATGACGATGACGATGACGATGACGATGACAATAATAATAATAATAATAATAATAATAATAATAATAATAATAAATGTAATAATCTGTATCCTCAATTTACTGACCTCAGAAGGATGGAGGGCTGAGTCAACCTTGAGCTGGTGAGACTTGAACTGCCGAATTGCTGAGAGTTGGCAATCAGCAGAATTAGCCAGAATTAGCTACCCCAATTCCTGTAATGTATGCCCATCTGGTCCCAAGAGTTTTTCTATCCTTGTAGGCGTATGTTCATCACAGTTCAAAGATCACAAGCTGGTTCCCCCAGACCTAGTCTAAAATAAATGTCACCCCCATATAAAGGTGTTTGATACTGCTGCAAATATTTTTCTTTTGAAATTCAAATCAGTAGATCAAGCAAATAAATTGCTGTTCTTTCCAAAAGAAAAGAGGTAATGCCATGTAAATAACTGCCTTGTAATATAACTCATGCATGTTATGGGTCGTCCTCTACTTGCAACAATTCATTTGGTGACTGTTCAAAGTTACAACAGAACTGAAAAAAAGTGACTTATGACCATTTTTCACACTTATGACCATTGCAGCATCCCCACTGTCATGAGAGGCCAGGTGAGGAGAAGTGCCCCTTGACATGAATGATGTCAAGTTGGCCACACCCACCCTGTCACATGACCACCAAGCCACACCCACCAACTATTTGAATCTCATCCCTGATTCTCATGGTCACTGATCAAAATTCAGATGCTTAGGTTCATATTTATGACGGTTGCAGTACCTGGGATCATGTGACCAGCTTTTGCATTGACAAGCAAAGTCAATGGGGAAGGCAGGTTCACTTAGCCATGTTACTAACTTAAGGCTAGGTCCCACCGGCCGACGGATGCAAAACGTATGCATAAAGGACACAGCGGACAAGCAAAATTTTGGGGGGTGGCTCCATCCGTTGTCATCCGCTCCAAAAAGTGGCAAAAATTTGCATAAACAGAATGGAAAAGAACAGAAAAAAACGGGCGTGGGTAGTAAGTAGCAGGGATGTTAAGCGAATGTTCATAGGAAGCCTAGTGGATGACAGCGGATGGAAGCAGATGACACATCCGAAGGGCTTCCGGGGGAGAATTGCGAAGTGGACGCATAGCGGAAGGAGCGGATGCATAGCGGATGACGCAGATGCATCACGGACGCCTATAGGAAGCAAAGCGGATGCCGCACGGATGTATATCGGATCCAAAGCGTTCACTGCGCATGCGGGGAGTATGAATTGCGTCAGCTCCGCAGATATAAAAGGATGCAGCTCGCACATAGTCAGCATTCAGAGGAAAGACGTGCTGCCACATACATCTTCAAAGAACACCATGGTTCGTCAGTCAGGGAAGAAGAGGAAGCCGGTGCCTACTCATGCCAGCCCTGGCAAGAAGGCCAGAACCAGCATCCCACCCCCTGGCACTGACTCTGAAGCTGCTGGTGCTGCTGGTGCTGCTGGTGCTGCTGGTGCTGCTGGTGCTGCTACTGCTGCTGGTGCTGCTGCTACTGCTACTGCTGCTAGTGCTGCTGCTACTGCTGGTGCTGCTACTGCTGCTGGTGCTGCTGGTGCTGCTGCTACGGCTGCCGCTGCTGCTGCTGCTGCTGCTACTGCTGCTGTGGTGGACCAGCCCCAAGGCCCCAAGGCCCTCAAAGCCCTGCTGCTCAAGCCCCTGAAGGCCCTGCTGAAGGCCGTGCCAGAGGGAGGAAGAGGCAAGGGAAGCAGAGGCGAGAGAGGAAACAGTACATCGTTTCCAAGGACCATGAGGAGGAGGTGATGGAATGGCTGAGGGAGAACAAGTACCTGTGGAGAGAAGACCACAGACTCTATCGCAACACCAAGAGGAAGCAGGCAGCTTGGAGAGACAAGGCAGAGAGCCTGGGTTACACTGCAGATGTACTCCTGGGATGGTGGAAGCACATGCACACCTGGTATGGCAAGCTACACCTCAAGAAATCTGGCCAGGCCGCTGTCAAGCTCACTGACTGGGAGATGTACGTCATGGCCAAGTGCAGCTTCCTGGAGGGTGAGGTCTGCCACCAAGGAGCAGCCCCTCTGACAACCCTCTCCCTCAGACAGCCCACAGACAGCCAGTCCTCTTCCAGCAAGGAGCCAGCTGCCCTGTCCAGGCAGGTGTCTTCAGAGGGCCCCATGGCATAGACCCCCCCGACAACTGCACTCCCCATGCTGCCAGACTTGGAGGATCCCCTGTCACAAATGGAGGAAAAAGCGGCAGCCACCAGAGACCAACGCACCCCCACCCCCACCCCCAGCTCCACAGGATGCAGGCAGAGAGGCAGACTGGAGGGCCAGATCCACACTGTCCTGTTGGAGATCAGGGACACAATGAAGACCAGCACAGAACTTCTCTCTCAGTTGGTCCATTTGGACAGAGGATCCTCCAGCCACCACACTTTCATCACCTAGGTGAGCCACACCCTCAGGGATATGCCTGAGGCCCAGTACCAGGTGATGAAGGAGAAGATAACAGCACTTCTGCACAACCCTCAAGGCCCAACTGAAGCTGCTCCTACCCAGTCCAGGTCTGCTCCTCCATCCCAGGCAATATCACAGCCCTTCCACGGCTTTCAACAGCCTCGCAGCTACCAAGGCTATGACTACCAGGACTTCCCACAGCAAAAACAGACCTTCCCAGTCCAGGCCCAGGTTCATCGCATGCCACAGACTCAAGTCCTCACCCAGCTGCAGACCAGACAGCCCCACTACACTCCTTCCTCCACCCCACAGCCAAGCCCATCAACGGACAATCTGTCATCAGTCTTGTGCCTGACATCCCAGGTACTTGATGAAGGGCCTCTCGACCTCATGGGACTGAGTCAGCTCTCTGAGAGCTTCCAGAACACACCATTCCCTGTTGTACTCTTGGGACCAGGCACCCCAATGGCGTCTCAGACCAGCACTCAAGCCACAGCCACCTCCACAGTCCCTGGCTGCTTAACAGCTGAGACCATGGACATGATTCAGAGTGACTGAAAAGAGTGCCAGAGACTGAGTTGTTACTTGTTCACTTTATCTTTGCTTGGGACACTTTACTTGGTTCATTTTGCTTTTTTAATAAAGTCATACAGTTTACTTAAGACAGTTAATAATAAAGGTTATCTTTGCTTGAAACACTTGGTTCATTTTTTTTACTAAATAAAGTGTTGGTGAAAACCTTGAACAAATGGTTAAGCTTTTGCATGCTTATGGGATAGATAAGGATAGTTGTGGGATAGATAAGGATAGTTGTGGGATAGATAAGGATAGTTGTGGGATAGATAAACCTCCAGTGCAAGCATAGTGGGACTGTATGGTCCACCCTCCCAGCTGCCACACATATGGACCTTTTTTATCAATAAGAATTTATTCATTGATCAACACATTTCAAAATAAACAAAGCTCTTTATTAATGCCCTATTCATTGTAGGACCACTCAACATACATGGCACAATCTCATCAGTGTTATGAGACAGGCTCAAGGAAGCATCCATTAAGCATCGATCATCCTGTCTTGCCACTCCACTGCTCCAGCTGGGGAGTTGCACCAGTGTTTCAGGAGGTTGCGCTGCTTCTTCCCTTCATGTGAAGCTCTGTTGGGGCCTTGTACATCCACAGTGTCTATCAGGTTTTGTCCTTGCCTCCATTCACCAGGCTCCATGTCCCATTCCCTTGTTGACTGTCCACAAGTCTGTTCTGCAGCACTGGGTAGCGGGTGCGCATGAGATTGTACAGGATGCAGCAAGCTTCCATGATGCTCCTCAAAGTCTCTGGGTGATGCTGCATGGTGGTGAGAAGTATCTGGAACCTGTTGGCCAGGATGCCAAAGGCGTTCTCCACCACCCGTCTTGCCCTGGACAGCCTGTTGTTGAAGATCCTCTCTTCACGGGTGAGGTATCTTGAAGTGTTGGGCTTCATGAGGTAGGTTCTGAGGGAGAAGGCATCATCCCCCAAGATGAAATAGGGCACATCTTGTGTGTCATTGGGTTGGGGGTCTGGATCTGGAAAATCCATGATGAGGTTGCATTCCAGCCCATCCTTGAGGTCACTGGCGTTGTATACCTGGCTATCTGAAGCTGACCTGTTGCCTGAAGAATCAATGAACATGAACTTGTAGTCAGCATCAATCATGGCAAAGAGGATGATACTGAAGAAGCCCTTGTAGTTGTAATAAGTGGACCCTGACTTGGCTGGAGCTTTGCAGGCCATGTGCTTCCCATCTATGGCTCCAACGGTGTGGGGAAAGTTCCACCTCTGATACCACTGTTCTGCAACTTTCCTCCAGCCTTCTTCAGTGGAGGGGCACTGGAGGAGCTCCTCCACGTATTCTTCAATGATGGCCTGACCACTTTGCTGATGCTGTTGTGTGGCACCCTCCAGGCATACTGCATGTTTCTGTATGTGGTTCCAGTCCAGGGTCCAGGTTGGGACAGAAGTTGGTGCTCAGCTTGGTCAACCTGGATCTCAGACGCTCCACAACTTTGTCAAAAATGGCTCGTGGCATCCTCATGAAGTGCTGGAATGCACGAGTGTCTTCATTCCTCAGCTCCACCATCAACTGGTCATTCAGTCCAAACTCCACTCTTCTCCCGATCCATCATCGGACCCACACAGCTCTTGGACGTCTCCTTCTTCTTCTGTATAAAAGGTGAAACAGTCTGAACAGGGTTTGGTGCTGGTGATGAATGAACGCAGCTACCATACGGACTGTGTCATGATCCATGGTGGAGAACAATGGATGATGTGGAAGACCAAGACCAAGGGTGAAGAGGTCTGTACACCACGGCTGCTGGACTCATACTGAGATCCAGGTGATTTCCTCTGCCTTTTTATAGGAAATATTGGTTGTCCGCTAGGTGTCCTTCTATATACTCTAGACATACTCCAGACATCCTAAATATATGAGATACATCCCAGATACAAACATTTTGTCCATTTTGAATCCTTTATATACAAGATGCATACGCTTACATCCTTTCTATTTCTCTGCTACTAATGCTGTGTGGACGTTCCGTGTACCTTTCGTTTCCTCCCTCTTTCCATTTTCAGCTGCAGCGGTGCGGATGTGAGTTGAGGGGATGGCCAGAGGATGCCGAGAGGATACAGCAAATGTTTAATGGATGATAATGGACATAGAACATTTGTTGCCCATTTGTGTCGTGGATGTACATCGTATACAGCGGAAAGTTCATCCGCTCAAAAAGTTTTGTGCAGCTGAAAACTTCTTGTGCGGATGAAATCTCAGTGGACAGATGCTGGAGTGATAGAGCATATGAAACATGTATGCAGTGAGTACACAATGGATGCATCGCGTTTTCCAACAGATGGCAAGCTTTTTTTTAACGTTTTACATCCTCTTTGAATCCGTAAGTGCAGTGGGACAGGAGCTTTAACAGCTGCATTTATTTATTGAACACCTGTGGCAAGAAAGGTTGTACAATGGGTCAAAGCTCAATTAACAAACGTCTCACTTAGTAACGTACATTTTGGGCTCAATTGTGGTTGTCAGTTGAGGATTACCTGTACTTTATCTCAACCCTACTGTATTTAGTTTACATTATTGGCTACATATACATAGAATTATTCACATTATGGATGTGCTTTCAAGGCAGCCTTTACTCTAGACAATTGGCTGGACAAGTTCCTGCAGTTTCCTTGGCAAGATTTTCATAATTGCTTTTGCTCTTGCTTCTTTTTAAATCTAAAGAAACAGTGATTGGTCTAAAGCAAGGGGTGTCAAACTCAAGGCCCATGGGCCCAATTCGGCCCACAGGATGCTTAGATCTGGCCCATAGGGCCGGCCTGGAAATATCAAAAGACTGGCCTGCAATGTCTCTGCCGACAAAAATGAGCCATGGGGGACCGCATGTAGCCGCCCTCTGCCCATTTTTAGTTGGCAGAATGCTGCGGGAGGCCAAAAATGGGTTGCCCGGGGCTTCCACATGACCCATTCTCAACCAGCAGAATGCTGCAGGAAGACTGGCTTGGACCAGATTACAGTTATGTGGCCTCAAGTAAGTGCCTGATCTGGATAGAAAACAAGGAACATCCTATGTTAATATTACAATTTAATGCCAGATTTTACATATTGTAGGTCCATTTAATCTACAATCAACTATACATTCTGTATTCTGTGTTTTATATTTTGCATTCTATATTCTTTATTCTATTCTGTATGTATAATTGACAGCCACTTCTATTTACTTTCCTGGAAATTTACCTCTGCTGTTAGATTTTGTATTATCATGTTATTTATGCTATGGTGTTTTTATTATTAGTTGAATAATAAAAACACAATAGTATACACAGCGTTTTTGCCTGGAAAAGCAATTTACTATGAAACAATGGGGTATAAATTTAGAAATAAAATATTTTGTGGAATATGAAGAATAAATAATAAATGTTTGCCAGTAATATCTGGTAGAAGAATAGGAAAATGGTTATAGTAAAGAACAGTGGAAAGAAACAAGAGAAGGGAAAAAAGGGCATCTTGAGCCTGTGTCAAATGCCCACCATGGCCACGCCCACCATGACCACACCCAACTCCAGCCACCATCCTACCCCTGACTCTCTGAGGTCAAAAATATCTCTGATGTGGCCATCAATGAAATTGAATTTGACACAGGGATGTGCTTCAAAAGATTTAGCAAAGGGTCCTCTGCCCAGTTGCTTGGTGGGTGTGGCTATGGTTGGCATGGCCTAGATGGCCTCCTGCACTACAGTGAGGGGAGGCATTTTTGCCCTTCCCAGGCTCTGGATGCTTTCCTCTAATTTCTGGAAGCCATGAACAGAAGGCCCATTTCTGGCCTTCTTGAACTTCCGGTAGGCCCGTTTTTTGCCCTGCCTTTACTTGCATCCAAAACGAGCCACATGGGGACATGTGGGAGGGGCAGGATGAATGGGGCTAGCCAGGAGTGGGATTTGGGTGTTCTCTGAACTGCACAGAATCTTAGCTAGGGGGCTCTCCTGAACCCCTGTAAGCCCCTAGCAACCCACCCCTGGTTTGACACCCCTGGTCTGAAGCCACCCAGCCAGATTCACATTTTAGACAGGAGTAGAACTTAGGTCTGATCTGGTCATGGTTTCTCGCTTGGTGCCTAAACCACTAATCCAAACTGGCTCTAATTATTTGAGTAGCTTTTTCTTATTTATTCAAAATTCATCTTGTAAAGCCCATGTCACACTGCCAAACGGATGCAAAAAGGACACAGCGGACGAGCAAAATGTTTCATCCATTGTTATCCACTCTCAAAAGAGGCAAAAATTTGCATAACCGGAGCGGATAACACAGACGTGGGGAGGATGCAGAGCGGATGGAAAGCAGATGCGGAACGGAAGCCCAGCGGATGGCGCAACTGCTGGGCTTCCGGGGGGCCTCAGCAAAGCAGACGCGGAACGGAAAGAGCGGATGCAGAGTGGACGCCGAACGGATGAAGCGGATGCAAAGCAGATGCACAGTGGATGCACAGTGGAAGCCTAATGGATGTCTGGCGTTAATTGCGCATGCAGGGAGGATGCATTGCGTCAGCCCCACAGATATAATGGAAGCAGCTCGGAAGCAGGTCACCATTCAGAGGAAGGACCTGCTGCCAGACACATCGACTGCCTTGCCTGCCCTGCCTGCATGTCTGCCTGCAAGCCTTGCTGCCAGCCTTGCTACCAGCCTTGCTGCCAGCCTCCCTGCCAGCCTCCCTGCCAGCCTTGCTGCCAGCCTCCCTGCCAGCCTTGCTGCCAGCCTCCCTGCCAGCCTGCCTGCCAGCCTTGCTGCCTGCCTTCCTGCCAGCCTTGGTTCATGTCTGCCTGCCAGCCTTGGTGCCTGCCTGCCTGCCAGCCTCCCTGCCAGCCTTGGTGCCTGCCTTGGTGCCAGCCTTCCTGCCAGCCTTGGTGCCTGCCTCCCTTCCAGCCTTGTTGCCTGCCTTGGTGCCAGCCTCCCTGCTAGCCTTCCTGCAAGCCTTGGTTCCTGCCAGCCTCCCTGCCAGCCAGCAACCCCACAACCATGCAGAAGCACAGCAAGCCTCAGCCATCTGCTGTCAGCCCTGGCAAGAGGGACAGGGCTATCATCCTGCCCCCTGGCCCTCACTCTGGTTCTGCTGGGGCTTCTGCAGCACGGGCCCACTCTTCTGGGGCTGGGGCTTTGCTGCTTCTGCTTCTGGAGGAGCTGATGACAAGCACTCCAGCACCAGCCACCTCCACAGCACCTGCACCCTTCACCCCTGAGACTGAGCGACCAAGAGGAGTGCCAGAGATTCATTTTTGTCTTATAGCTTGTTGTTAATAAAGTCTATTTTTGATTCACACACTTGCTTCATTTCTTTTTTTGAATAAAGTTGTTAGGGATAACATTGTTTACCCTAACTGGTTTAGGTGAAATAATAACTATGAATCATAGTTAGTGTATGTTAGAGTGTCTGCAGCTTTAACTGTGAAATAGCAATTAAAGGAGTGGTTATGAAAAACACTATAAAAGTAGCAAGGCTACAGCTTGCTCGCTCTCTCTCTGGCTTTGATGATCCCTGATTATTGCTTGGAATCAAGACTGCATTGCTCGAACGGGAGAGACAACAAAGGACTGATTTGTAAGTGAACTGACATAGGATATTCTACATGGACTTTGCTAACTGAATATCCCTGAATGGACTGACTACATGGTAAATGATATTTGGACTGTTATTTGACTATGCCATAAACTTATACTGAAATAAAATATATTATTGATAGCACAAGCGTATCTGTTATTTTTGCTGTATGTTAATAAATATACAAACTTAGCTCACTCATTTATCTGTGTGCCTATCTGACTAACGCTGCACATTCTGTTTAGCTTGTCTACCTAACCCTGGTTGGGGAACCCAGGCTTAACAAAAGTCTTGCTGGAAACTTTGAGAAATGGTTTAAGCCTTTGCATGCTTGTGGGATGGGTTAAGATAGCTGTGGGATGGGTTGAGATAGCTGTGGGATGGGCAGGGATACCTGTGGAATGGGTAATAGCTGTGGGATAGATAAACCTCCAGTGCAAGCATAGTGGGACTGTATGGTCCACCCTCCCAGGTGCCACACCTACGACCCTTTATTATGAATAATAATGTAATAATTATCCACACATGTCAACATAAACACAACTCTTTATTAAACGCCCTGTTCATTGTAGGCCAACCAAACATATATGGCCCAATCTCATCCGTGTGATGAGACAGGCTGAAGGAAGCATCCATTAAGCATCTACCATCCTGTCTTGCCACTCCACTGCTCCAGCTGGGGAGTTGCACCATTGTCTCAGGAGGTTGCGCTGCTTCTTCCCTTCATGTGAGGCTCTGTTGGGGCCTTGCACATCCTCAGTGTCGATCAGGTTTCGCCCTTGCCTCCATTCTCCAGGCTCCATGTCCCCATTGCCTTGCTGGAGGTCCACGAGCCTGTTCTGCAAGACTGGGTAGCGGATGCGCATGAGATTGTGCAGGATGCAGCAAGCTTCCATGATCCTCCTGACGGTCTCTGGGCAATGCTGCATGGTGGTGAGAAGTACCTGGAACCTGTTGGCCAGGATGCCAAAGGCGTTCTCCACCACCCGCCTTGCCCTGGACAGCTTGTAGTTGAAGATCATCTCTTCACGGGTGAGGAGTCTGGAGGTGTAGGGCTTCATGAAGTAGGTTGTGAGGGAGAAGGCATCATCCCACACGATGAAGTAGGGCACATCTTGTGTGTCGTTGGGCAGGGGTTGTGGATCTGGGCATCTGAAGATGAGCCGTTGCCTGAAGCATCGATGTACATGAACTTGTAGTCAGCATCGACTATGGCGAAGAGGATGATGCTGAAGAAGCCCTTGGAGTTGAAATAAGTGGACCCCGAATTGGCTGAAGATTTGCAGGCCACGTGCTTGCCATCTATGGCTCCAACGGTGTGGGGGAAGTTCCACTTCTGATACCACTGCTCTGCAACTTTCTTCCATCCTTCTTCAGTGGAGGGGTACTGGAGGAGCTTGTATTCTTCGATGATGGCCTGCACCACTTCTCTGACCATAATGCTGATGGTGTTGGATGGCACCCTCCAGCCGTGCTGCATGCTCCTGTAGGAGGTCCCTGAGGCCAGGTGGCGCAGAGTGAGTGCCACCTTGAGCCCAGGTTCCAGTCTGGGCCGGAAGCTGGTGTTTGCCTTCGTCAACCTGGGTTTCAGCCGCTGCACAACTTCATCAAACATGGCTGGAGGCATCCTCATGAAGTTCTGGAACGCCCAAGTGTCTTCGTTCCTGAGCTCCACCATCAGCTTGTTGTATAGTCCGTCCTCTGCTCTTCTGGCGAACCATCTTCGGATCCAGACTCTTTTTGGGTGGCTCCTTTTCTTCTCGCAGTAGAGTTCACAGAGCCTGCAGATGGCTTCATACTGGTGCAGAATGATGGTGGCTGCCGAAAGGACTTTGTTACAATCCACGGTGGACATGACTGGATGCTGTGGAAGAGGAAGAGCCAGATGAAGGCTGCAGAGGTCTGCACCGCTGGGCTGCTGTTCTGAAAGTGAGATGCAGGCGAGTTGATCCCCCTTTTTATAGGCAGTATAGGTTTTCCGCTAGGCATCATCTAGGCATCCTCTAGGCATCCTCTAGACATCCTTAATATCCGAGATAGGTCCCCTCTGCGAACGTTTTTTCCATTTTAAATGCTTTGTGTCCATTCTGCATCCGCTAGGCATCTGTTCTGCATCTGTTTTGCATCCATTGCGCTTCCTCTCTGCGTCCGGGCGGATGGAGTTCCGCGGATGCGCAGCGGATGCCTAGCGGATATAGCGGATGTGTAACGGATGCAGAACGGATGCGTAGTGGATGCGTAGCGGAGGCAGAACGGACAAACTGGATACATTTTCCGCGCAAAAGTTTTAGGCAGCCCAAAACTTTTGGAGCAGATGAAACGTCAATAAACGGATGCTGGACGGATAGAGAGGAAGCAAACGAAGGCAGTGAGTACATCGCGTTTTGGAATGGATGGCAAGGTTTTTTGTCCGTTTTACATCCTCTTTGCATCCCTTGGTTCAGTGTGACATGGGCTTAACCTGCTGCTTTGTTCTTCCCAAATCCCCCCCCAATTTTTTTGTACTCTGTGTATGGTTAGAGCAAGCGAATAGCTTATTTCACTTTCACCAAGCTTGTTCTGATAATATATTACTTCCCTCAGCATATGTATTAATGGTGAAAACATTAGTTTCTCCTAGGATCAAGTCCTGCCTTGATCATTGCAAGACTAAGAAGTACAAATAATTGTATTCAACAACTACAATGAAAGATAAACCCACGAAAATAGTTTTCTACAACCAGAAATTATCTTCTTACAGAAAATATACACATACATTTCAGGTGTAAACAGGGGTGGGATTCAAAATTTTTAACAACCGGGTCTGTGGGCATGGCTTAGGTGGTAGGAGTGGCTTTGTGGTTATATGACTGGGTGGTCATGTTATTGGGTGATGTGGCCAACTCAATATCACTCACATCAAGGCACGCATCTCCTCGCCTGGCCTCTCATGACTGTGAGGATGCTGCAACATTCATAAGTGTGAAAAATGGTCATAAGTCACTTTTTTCAGTGCCATTGTAACTTTGAATGGTCCCTCCACACAAGCAAAGCACCAGCAAAGGAGGGGAAAAAAACTCCAGAGAAGTTCTAGAGATAGGAAGTGTAGTCCTGCCAAGAATGTAATAAGGGTTAACAGAGAGGCACTTTCTGTAAGCAACACCAGAATGTTTCCTTCCTGCCTTCCTTACAGGATTAGGTCAGTAATTTCTTCTAACAACCAGTTCTCCGAACTGCTTAGAATATTAATAACTGGTTCCATCGAATAGGTGTGAACCGATAGAATCCCACCCCTGGGTGAAACATTTCATCTCTTTGAGCACAAAAAAAAAAAAAGAAAAGAAAAAAAATTAACAGGACTCCTTTGGCTGTTACAATAATTCATGGATGAATTACTGCAAAGTTGCTTTGCTTTCAAATTTTTCTCTAATGGATGTAACCGCAGAAAGATCAAAACACTTCTGAGGTTTCCAACTTTTAGTTTGTTTTGGAAGGTGGCTGCCATTGGACTGGATTTGACCTTTGGCAACTGTGTGGATGGGAAAACATTAAAAATAAATGATTAAAAGAATATATATATGTAGAACAAAACTGCAGACACTCCACATTTGTAGAGCAGAGAGGCAAACCGTGTCTGCTGAATTTCTTGTTCTACACAAAGACCAGCCAGAAAATTAGCCCATTTTTTGGAGCTTATGTGATATATTGAGCTAAAAATAATCAAAAGAATTGGATTTTTAACTACACGTTTGTTCTGTATAAAATGGTATACTCCAAATGTCTCAAATGTGATTGGCCAGAAAGACCTGCATGGGATTGTTTCACTAAGAACCAATCCAGGAGAACCGCCGAAAGGCGGCAAAATCAAGTAACTGCCATTGGCTACAAGCCGGCAGGCAAGCCATATATAAAGGCTGCTGCAGCTTGAGCAAAACCGTTCCGTTGCTGTATACAGTTAAAATAAAGACATTGCTGTTGGAACCTGGTCTACCTCGCGTTTTTCTGGATGGAACAACGTTGGCTGCTCAGTTGCAAAGTTATAAGCAAAGGAGCCAGACTGCAGGATCTTCTAGAGAGAAATGAGGTAAAGAAAGGTTTAAACTTTGGAGAAGAGCTCTTTGTTTAATATGCTAACTGGCTCCTTACGGTACACTTAACTAACCCTGCTCTAAAAGAATAGGATTGATACAGGTGTGTGTGTGTGAAACAATAATGAATAAGTGAGTATCATTTATAGAAATGAAAAACAAAACAAAACTCTGTTTTGCCATCTCTGACTAGAGATTTTACAGTATCCTTCCCCTGCTATGCCCACCAAGTCATGCCCAAAGAACCAGTAGTAAAAAAATTTGAATCCCACCATTGCTCAAACTCCCAAAACTTTAACCTTAAACTGTCTACCATGGACCTCACTCTATTCCTAAGAGGTCTGTAAGGGGATGTGCATAAGCGCACCAGCATGCCTACGGTCCCTGTCCTACTGCTTGCATTTATTCATACTCATTTATTATGTATATATTTATACCTGTTTTCCTTATATGTTTATATGTTCATACTTATATTTGTTTTCTCATGCATGCTCGATAAATAAATAAATAAATTTTCATGAAAGTTTGAAACTGCAGAGATGCTCTAATCCATAGGTGTCAAACTCAATTGCATCATGAGCCGGATTGTGATAACATTTTTGCCTCTGCGGAGCCAGGGTAGGTGTGGCCTGCAAGCGATGTATCCAGTCCGTGGGCCACTAGTTTGACCGGCCTGTAATCCAACCTCTGCTCAAAGGGACTCAATGTAACCTCTTGTGGCAGATGACCACCTAGTCTCTATAGACTTCTAGCAAAGGAAGGTTCACCAACCATGAGTTAGTTTGATAACTGACTGTTTTTAAAATCAGGAATTTCCTTCTCGTCTCTACCCTGGATACTACTTCACAGAAAGAGTAGTGGAAGTTTAGAATCAACTTTCAGTGAAGGTAGTGGGTTAATCATCAGTAACTGAGTTTATATATGCTTGGGATAAACCTATGTGTATCATCCAACAAAAATTAAAAATAAAATAGAATAAAATAAAATAATAATAATGATGATGATGTAATAAAGAAAAAAGAAAAGAAAAAACTTCAAACGGCAGACTTGATGGTCCACCAGATTTTTTTTGGGCCATCAGTTTTCTATGTTTCTATATTTTGGATTTAAACTGTTTGGTTTAAACTGTTTGGTTTAAACAATATATTGCCCTGGGGCAATATATTCCTCTTTTGTGTGAGGAATACATTCAGGTATTTGAAGACTGCTATCCTACCTCTTCTTAGTTTCCTCTTCTGTAGGCTAAACTGGTCCAGATTTTTAAAACACTTTTCATGGGGCTTGGTTTCCAGGTCAGGGGTCTCCAACCTTGTCAACTTTTCGACTTGTGGACTTCAACTCCCAGAATTCCTCAGCCAGTGCTAGCTGAGGAATTCTGGGACTTGAATTCCACAAGTCGTAAAGTTGACAAGGTTGGAGAATCCTGTTGTAGGTAGCTCTTTCTGAAGTTACCCCAATCTGTCCTTTATGAACTGTGGTACTGTTGAAAGGTATCAAAATGCCTTTCTTTCGAGGATTCAATTTTCCTGCTGGGGGAGCTCTGGTGCAAGGACAACTGCTTGAAAGCTGAATCTTTTTATTTTTCAGGAAGGTGGAGAACAGCGAGAAGTCTGCGTTCCTGGGCTAGCTAGTTTCCCATGGTAAGTCCCTGGTTTTGCATACCCTTTTCTCACTTTGTAAGTTGATTTTGTGTGAGTTTTTGTATTTGTGCCTAATGTTTAATATCCTGTTTGAGTTTGTCTTTATTTCTGCCGGAGGGCAAACTCCGCAGGGTGGCCAGATTGTATTATTGGTTTTCTGTAATCTCTTTTAGCTTTAAGATAGTTTGTCATATTTGTTCTGTGGCAATCTCCTGTTTGTCCCTCTTGTAATTTATATTTTGTGTCTTTTGTCTGTTTGTTTTGCTTATTTGGTATGTCCTGTGTTTGTAAGGGTTTTCTAAATTATCTTTTATTTCCTTTTTCTATTTGTGTAGTTTTCTTAATTACTTAGGCTTTTGTCTATAGGGATTCTTTAATACTTTTTATTTGATTCCTTTTCCTATGTAAGTTTGTTTTCTGGCTGACCTGATGTTCCCCTTGGGCTTTTCCTGTTTTTTGTGACACTATTGCCTTCGTGAAATTCCCTTTCCACAGTACCTAGAACTGAACATGGCACTTGAAAAAGGTACTTCATCTTACTTAATAGAGGAACCACCATCATAGAATCATATGCTAGAAAGGTCATTGAGTTCAACCTGCTGCTTGGTGCAGAAATCTAAATTAAAGCATATTCAACAGAGGGCTAAATAGTTTCTATCTGAATACAACTAGTTTAAGTGAAGTGCACAGTCACTCTGGGAATTGATTTCTTTCTCCAGGATGGAAGAAATATTTTGATCCAGGCCTTTGAATAATCCTACAAATGGATTGCTCTATCTGGAAAAGCCAGGTTTTTTTGGGGGAGGGGAGAACTGTGACAGAGAAAGTTTATTTATGGCTTTAGTATAGCTCAAAGGCTGAGTTTGAGAAAGCACTCCAATGCTACTGCAATTTATTTGTGCTAAAACATAGGCCAAGATGCTCTCTGTCCTGCTTTTTAAAGTTGGGAAAAAAATAAAATGGAATTACAGTAATCCCATCCTTGTATATCACCCTAAACCTCTTGGAAAAAGGCTTGAGATACAATAGGGTATCTGACCACGAGAATGATTAATCAATGGAATAGTTTGCCTCCTGGAGTTGTGGGTGCTTCATTACTGGAGCTTTTCAAGAAATGTTGGACAACCATTTCTAGAAGGACTTCTGCCTTGGGCAGAGGATTGAGCTAGAAGACTTCTAAGATCTCTCCCAGCTCTGTGATTCTATAGGTTTGAAGATTATGGCCTTTTGAAGATTAGTGCATGTAGAGATATATGCCCTTGTAGCAGAATTAGACAAAAAAGGATTGCCAACTTTGATCCTGCATGTTTCTGAGGTTTAACAGTCCCTTATCAAATTGCCACAAAACTAACCCTATAAAGGCTCTTCATATCTGTTTCCTTGTTATAGTTTTGCTCCAGGTTTGTCAGCAGAATGGAGTAGCTCTCATTCTTATGTTTCAAAAACCCACAAACAAGGAGATAAACCTGCAGGGAGTTAGATAAGATTTCCATCCTGTAATTTCCCTTCTGGATAGTTACCTCACCCCCCTCTTAATCTCCATTCCTAGTTTATACAATTCACTAAAGGCTAGGCCCCACTGGCTGACGGACGCAAAACATATGCATAAAGGACACAGCGGACGAGCAAAATTTCAAGGGTGGCTCCATCCGTTTCATCCGCTTCAAAAAGTGGTGAAAATTTGCATAAACAGAACGGAAAAGAACGGACGTGGGTAGTATGTAGCGGGGATGTTAAATGGATGTTCATAGGAAGCCTAGCGGATGACAGCGGATGAAGCGGATGCATCATGTACACCTAAAGGAAAGAAAGGGGATGCCGTGCAGATGTATATCGGATGCAAATGCATCCTTTCTATTTCCGTGCTACTAACGATGTATAGACATTCCATGTACCCTTTCTTTCCTCCCTCTTTCATTTTCAGCTGCAGCGGATGTGAGTTGCGAGGATGCCCAGAGGATGCAGAGAGGATACAGTGGACATTTAATGGATGATAAAGGGACATAGAACGTTTGTTGCTCGTATGTCGTGGATTTACATCATACACAGTGGAAAGTTCATCCATTCACAAAGTTTTGTGCAGCTCAAAACTTCTTGTGTGAATGAAATCGCAGTGGACGGATCCTCGACGGATAGAGCATATGAAACACGTATGCAATGAGTACACAATGGATGCATAGCGTTTTCCAATGGATGGCAAGCTTTTTTAATGTTTTACATCCTCTTTGCATCCCTAAGTGCAGTGGGACAGGGCCTTAAGCGGTTAAACGTCTCACCCATTTACTATAAAGGCACAACCTGTGAAAAACTAATACCAGGGGTCATTTATTCACCAATAAAATATTTTATTTTATACTATTAAGATCTACCAGACTGGTAAAAGAAAGTAAATACTTCATTAGTTTTACAAATATTTTTATATAGTGTTTGGGGCTCATTACTAGATCTGATAGCACGTAGATTCTCCTTTGGAGATGGATAATAATTCTCTAGTGATTAAGGCAGGGTGCCAAATCAGATGTTCTGAGCCAGATTAGACTTCTATCCCCTCTTCTCCTGTTGCCCACAGTGAAAATTTTAAAATATAGATGGTTGTCCACAAGGCTTCCATTTGTGCCTGAAATTATCCCCCTTTCTCTTACAGAATATGATTAAATGAAGATTCTTCCTGGAGGCTACCTCTCGGGGATTGATGTTTTCTATTAAAAAATGCAGTGCTCGGAGTTTGTAAAATATCACTGGCGCCTTGGGTTATATGGAGCTTTTTATGCAGATTGGCTCCAACTAGCAGAAAAATGATAGATGATTTCCATAAACATGGAAACTCAGGGACCATGACATAAGAGTAAGTTTTCTTTCTCTTCCTCCTCCTCTTCTTTCTCTTCCCTCTAAGCTGCTGTGAAGGCCCATTCATCAAGTCTATTGAGGTGCTGAAGAGAAAGTCCATTATAACACACACACACACACACACACACACACACACACACACACACTCTACTTCAGGTTTGCTTTTTGCTTGATAGGAAACTGCTTCCTCAGGCCTGGCAAACAGAGCCTTAAGTTGGTTGAAGGCCCCCAGATATGGTCCCCGGAACCCCTTTAAAACAACTGCCATGAATAGCTCTGTCCTTTGCTATTTTGAGAAAGAAAATGGATAGAAATTTTCCTGAGCTATTCTCTAGCTATTCAGAGCTTACAGCCCTGAAATTTGCTAGTGACCTTCCATCTAACCAGGCCAGATTTTTTGACATCAGCCAAATTCATCGAGGTTCTGCCACTCACAAGGCTCCACAGGCTGTCCTCGCTTAATGACACATCAGTTACCAACTTTTCTTTTTTAAAAAAATAAGTTTTTATTGGTTTTAAAACAAACATAAACAAACAAAACATAAAAATATTAAGCCATTTTCCATATATATATATACATACAGTTTGCCGGTTGGTTTACAAATTGTTTTGTGCTACCATTTCATAGTCTTCAATTACAATTACATTATATATCCTCTCATATTTTCAATCAAATATCAAGTATATTAATATCTTTATTAATCAATCGTTGACTATACTTTTATTCATTCATGTTCGATAAAATGATCATATTTTACTGAGTTTATTTTATAACAATTCATATTATCCACCCAGATCTATCCTAGAATCATTTTGTTGATATAATTAAAAAAAAGAAAAAAAAGAAAATATATTTTTATACATTTATTATTTTCTAAAAATCTAGATATTTCATTACTATGTTTTGTTATCTAACCATTGATAGAATAGATCCCAAATTTTATAAAATTGTTTATCATCTTGTTTTCTAATTTCAAATGTCAATCTACTTATTTCAGCACATTCCAATATTTTCTTAATTATCTACTCCTGTGATGGTGTCTTCTCATTTTTCCAGTTTTTAGCAAATACAATCCTAGCTGCTGTTAATACATTTACAATCAGATATTTCAAATCTTTGCTATATATTTTAGGCAAAATTCCCAATAAAAAAATATCTGGTTTCAAGTCTATATGCTTATTTGTCATTTTTCCAGCCACATGTGGATTTTAGTCCAATATTTTTTAGCGTCTGAACATGTCTGCCTGAACATATGGTAGCATGAGCCAGGTGTCTGATGACATTTCCAACACTTTTTGGACTTATTCTTAAACATTCTTGCTATTCTCGTCAGGGGAAAGTGCCACCTGTAAAACATCTTATACAAATTTTCTTTATATGTCATTTTATAATTTTGAGACCACAGTTTTTGCCATTTCTCTAAATCAATCCCATATCCAAAATTCCTCCCCCAAGCAATCATAGTTTCTTTAACTTGTTCTTCTTTTAATTTAATTTCTAATAAATATAATTTATTCATAATTTATTTAATTTTTTAATCACCTTTTCATCAGCACCTGTCAAAATCTTATCTAAATCAGTCAATTTATCAAAAACCTTCTGTTTTAAAATCTTTATCATACCTTGATTGTATTTGCGCATATGTAAACCAATTCATCTTTATACCTTGTTCTTCTAATTTTTGCATAGATTTAAGTTCACCCTTTTCATTCAATATTTCACCATATCTAACTGTTTGTTCCTTTTTGTATATTATAGGGTAAGAAAATGCCTCAATAGTCGATAACCAGACTGGAATTTTCAAATAACATTGTCTTTTAATCTTCTCCCAGTTTAACCACAGAGACTCCCGTATATGTCTTCTAAAGTACCCCTGTGTTTTCGTTCCTTTATACCATAAAAAAGCATGCTACCCCAACAACAGTTCATGTCCTTCTAATCTCAACAATCTAGTCTTTCTTAATGTTATCCATTCCTTTATCCACATCAATTTCGTAGCTTGATAGTACAACTCCCAATTAAGCAAGCCAAATCCTCCTCTTATTCTAGCATCTTGCAAAAGTTTTAACTTTATTCTCGCCTTCTTACCTTGCCATATATATTTCATCACAATTTTATTTAAATCTTCAAAATAATCTTTTCCAAGCCTGATTGGAATTGTTTGAAACAAATATAAAATTCTGGGTAATATATTCATCTTGATTGTTGATATTCTCCCTATTAGTGACAGTTGTAAATTTTCCCATTTCGCCAGATCTAGTGCTATCTGCTGCTTAAGTTTAATATAATTATTCTCTTTTAGTGTAGTGCATCTTGCTGTCAAATATATCCCCAAGTATTTGACCTGTATTTTCAATAGGTCTGCTAATTCTTCCTTTTGTCTTGATAACATGTTCTTTGTCAGAATCTTTGTCTTTATTTATTTTCAAGCCAGCCACCTTTCCATTTGTTTCTATCTTTTCTATCAATTTTGATACTATGTCTAGTGGATCTTCTAAGATGAAAACCAAGTCATCTGCGAATGCTTGCAATTTAAATTCTTCCTTTTTAATTTTCATCCTTTTTATATCCTTTTCTTCTCTAATATTTCTGTTTAACACTTCCAAGGTTAACACAAACAATAAGGGTGACAGTGGCCATCCTTGTCTTGTTCCTTTTCTTATAACAATAGAGTCTGTCAATTCTCCCTCTATCATTACCTTTGCTGTTAGCTTATGATATATAGCTTCTATTGCTTGAGTAAATTTTTTAGTAAAGCCCATCTGTTCCAGCAGTAACAACATGAATTGCCAGTTCACATTATCAAATGTCTTCTGTGCATCTAGAAATATCAAAGCCATTTGTTTTTCAGGATGAGCCTCACAGTATTCCAAAGTGTCCAAAATTATTGTCATATTGTCTTTAATTTGTCTCTTTGGCAGAAATCCATTTTGATCAGGATGACTAAAACTGTTTAAATATTTTTAAAGTCTTTCTGCCAATATTGAAACAAAAATTTTATAATCTGCATTTAGTAAAGAAATAGGTCTATAGTTCTTAATTTGTAATGGATTGACCTCCTCTTTTGGAATAAGTGTAATATAAACTTCTAACCATGTTTTAGGTATCCTCTTCTTTAACATAACTTCATTCATAACTTCTAACAGTTAGCAACTTTTCAAAAGTATGAGAGACCCCTCAAAAGCTGCTAATGACCTGGTTCCTGTGTACCAATGGCTGCACATCCCTGAATGGTCACATGACTGGATTTCAGATGAGTGGCAATCAGCTCACCCTTATGGCTGGTTGTAGGTGTTCCATAATCAGTTGACAACAATCTGTAATGTTTTTTGCTGCTTTCTGGATGTTTTGACTAGTTTCTGGGAAAAAGCATCATGTGGAACACATGGATTGGTTGCAATTGCACTTGCTTAATGACTGCTGAAAAAAAATCATAAAAAAAAATTGGGTCATCTGGGTGCCTTTACTTATGACCATCATGACTTACAGTGAAAATTCCTGGTTCCTGTTGTGGTTCGCCGGCAGCAGGTGCAGATGGCTGAGGTCTCTGACAGCGAGGACTCAGACGAGGGGCCTGCATGTGATGCAGGGATGGGGCCAGGACTATCGGAGAGTGGGGTGCTGCCTTCAGAGCTTGTGGAGTTTGGCAGCAGTGACAAAGAGAGACCCAGGGAGCCTGTGCTCAGTGTGTATGTGCTCAGTATGTGCTGCTTGAAGGAAAGAGCAGCTGAAGCAGCACGGGCAACTTGGGAGTAAGGCTGGAAGGTGATGGCCCCATCCATAAGGGATGAAAACCAGCCTTCGTGTTGGCTTCTTTGCACGAAGCAAAGAAGTTCTTTATGCTCAGAGTTCTCATCCTCCGATTTGCTTTTGGACACTTCTGGCTTGGATATTCATCTGCAATTAGTCTTTTGTTCTTGGCAGCCTTTTGCAACCTTTGAAAAGGCTGGCTCTTATCTCGGATAATTAGTTTTGAACGACTTTTGGCTGTGAATGAACAGAATTCACAGTGCCTCATTAAAAAGGTTTGCTTTTATATATACTTTGTGTTTGTGTGATCTGAACAAAGCTTGGGTCAGAACAGTTCTATTACAGTAGTAATTTGAGGACTACTGGTGTTGATATCAGTGGAAGTTATATATAAGGCTGTAATTGTAGATACATTTATCTGAGAGTCAGCCAAGGGTGGGCTGCTGGGGGTTTGCAGGGATTCAGGAAAGCCCCTAGCTAAGATTCTGCACTGTTTGGAGAACCCCTAAATCCCACTCCTGGCTGGCCCCGTCCTCTGCCTCGCCCCTCCCAGGAGTCCCCAAACAGCCTGTTTTGGATGCAGGTAAGTGCAGGGCAGGGCATGTGCAGAGGCTCAGGGAGGGTGAAAAACTGGCCTTTAAGAAGTTTGGGAAGGTTGGCTGTTTCTGGCTTCCAAAGGGCCTTTGGAGCCCAGGGAAGCCATTTTCTCTCTCCTGGAGCTCGAGGAAAGCCTCATGAGCCCGGGGAGGGCAAAAATCCCCCCCCCCATGGTGCAAGAGGCCAACTAGGCCACTCCCACCATGGCCACACCCACCCAGCAATTGGGCAGACCCTTGCTAAAATTTTTGAAGCCCACCCCTGGAGTCAGCTACATTCCATAGAGGAGCATATTTTGAATGAAGATGCAATCAGACAGCGCTCACAAGAAATAATTTGAGGGTTGCATTCCAGGGAGTGTCCTCACCAGGGTGTGTTTATGTGCATCCAGAGTTTAGTTGAAAAAGAAAGTTAGGCAGAGTAAGAAGGTCATGCTTTCTTTAAGCTCTTCTAGACAAATGTTATGGAAAATAACCTTGGGATTACCTTGACCCTCGGGAGTCAGGACAGGCACATGTTATGAATCTCTTTTTCCTGACAAGTTGGCTGTAGAAGAGTTTCAGAGCTCAATTAAATGTGGCACCATCCCTATGTCTTATGTGGGGTTCAACAAAATGTGATATAATGAAGAGAATGATATAGACTGTCACAGCTCGCTGCTGGTGACTTAGTTTTGATATGGAAATCTCCAATTGGAGAATGATCTTAGTGTCAGGTGGGGGACAAGGAAGGTTGAAACAGGAGCTCAAATTGTCTTTCTTCTGGAACATGATTCTGTTTGAGGGGCTTTCCCGCCCTCCTCTACCTCCTCCCCACCTCCAGTTTTCTGCCGGAGAATCAGCTAATTTCCCAAACATCAATTGATTCCCCCCCCCTTTTTTTTTTTTGCTGGAAGGAGAAGCAAAGACAGGAGCTGTCTCAACTGTTATAAATCTGCAATCATAAAAATACATGAAATCTGGATGAATGTGCGATTTTGAAGTCAAGCTTACTCGAATAACAAAGAAGAGATAATGAGAAATAATCTACAACTCCTTTGACTATTGCTTTCATCTCTCTTAGACAAAGGTTATTGATAATTATGAATGGACCACAAAGGACTTTTCTTGTTTATTTTTTATTGCACAGAAGCAGCAAAATCTTGTGCTGGTCTTTGTGATTGCCTGAGATAGATTTGCTGTACCTTGTTAAGGCAGATTGAAAATTGTTGCATGGGCAAAACACAAATTCTGAGACACAGATGCATAACTGTATAAAAGAGGCAAATTACACACTATTCTTGTTTTGCGAAATTCTGCATTCTCCTCCCCCCTTATTTTACATTTGTTTTCTTATTTTTTGCAGTTAGTTGAAATGTGTCTGCTTACTCTGCCACTTTTGAAAAATGCATTGGAAAATATAAGTAGCTAAGATACTTTTAAAATTTGTCTAGAAAAGGTATCAATAGACTAGAATAGAACAGAACAGAACAGAATAGAATAACAGAGTTGGAAGGGACCTTGGAGATCTTCTAGTCCAACCCCCTGCCGAGGCAGGAAACCCTACACCACTTCAGACAAATGGTTATCCAATCTCTTCTGAAAACCCCCCAGGGTTTGAGCATTCACAACTTCTGGAGGCAAGTTGTTCCACTGATTAATTGTTCTAACTGTCAGGAAATTTCTCCTTAGTTCTAGGTTGCTTCTCTCCTTGATTAGTTTCCACCCATTGCTTCTTGTCCTGCCTTCAGGTATTTTGGAGAATAGTTTGACTCCCTCTTCTTTACGGCAGTCTCTGAGATATTAGAGCGCTGCTATTATGTCTCTCCTAGTCCTTCTTTTCATTAAAGGAGGGTAAAGGGATGGAGTGTCAAATACACATCAATCTCATTGCCTCTCAATTGATTTTTGACTAATGTAAAAAGTTAACTGTACCTTTCACAGCAGTTTCAGTGGGAACATTATAATTATACAAGGATTCAAATTATGGTATCCCTATATGCTTGCATATAGTTTTAACTGCTGGTACCTCTATGCTACTAAAACTCTCTTTATTTTTAATTGGGCAAAATGGTGCATTATAGGGCAAGATATTTTGAATCAAGATACTTCAAATGGGCTGAATTACAGAAACTGTTCAAAATCCAAGACCCATGACCCCCTGTGGAATTGAAATTTGGCAAATTGTATAAAAACTTTTATGGCATAAACATGATCATAAAACATTTTATAACATAGTACAGAATATAATGAAATGTTTCCTGTGGTGATACTTGACTGTGCTACACAGTTCAACATGGGTTACGTTCAAGGCAGATGCATCTCTGAATTTTAAAGAACAGGACATTGGACTCTCTACCATCTTTGAAAACACTGAGGAATCTGGTAAGGAAGTATCTTTGAAAGAATGACTCAAGAGATCATGGGTTGTCTAGTGCTATTTAAAAATTTCCAGGAGCCTGAGCCCAGCTTAACTTTAGGACCATTTCTTTTTTTAGAAGCAATTGTCCAGTCTCTTCTTAAAAACTTCCAGTGATGAAGCACGCACAATGTCTGAAGACAAGTTGTTCCATTGGTTAGTTGTCCTCACTGTTAGGAAGTTTCTTCTCAATTTCAGGGTGCTTTCATTTCATTCTATCATGTGTATGATTATGAATAGGCTCATGTTTAAACCACAAAGATATATTTTTTTCAAACATATTCATTGCAGACTGGCCATTCTTGTTCATAGTTGGGTCTCCAAATGGCCCAATCCCTTTTTCAGTACTCTTTCATCTTCCTCTAACTCCATCCATGTCATCTGACTGAATATTTTTTCCTACTGGAGTGCATTAATTAATGAAGTTATACTGTATAATTTCCCCAAAACTCTTCTCTACTATTTCCATCATCAGCATTTGCTAGAGTACAACATACAACTTTCATCAGCTAATGGATTCATACATTCACCACAACATAAATGACACCAATTCATGCCTTTTGTCATATATTTTAGCCCTTTAATTCACAAAGAAACATATCCATTCATTTCTCTGCATGTATTCATCAACTTGTCTTCACATGATCAAACCATCTTCATTCAGATTTATTATATTTCTTCCTTTTCTTGTTTCCTAGGCAACATATCCATTTTTCTTTTTTTCATGTCATTCATCAGTTCACACACCTTATTTATTTCAACAGAAGAAAATATTTGTAGCTCATGGTTGAACTGTGGAATTATTGGTGCTTTCTTATTTGCTTGCAGACATTTCACTACCCAGCTATGTAAAATCATCAATATGAGGGAGGGCAGAGTTGGCTGACCTAGTCATGCTCTGTTACTGATAACAGATGATCAGAGTTGGAAGGGACCTTATAGGTCATCTCGTCCAACCCCTGCCTAAGCAGGAGACCCTGCACCATTTCTGACAGATGGCAGTCCAATCTTTTCTTGAAAGTCTCAAGTGATGGCGCTCCCACAACTTCCGAGGGCAACTTCTGTTCCATTGGTTGATTGTTCTCACTGTCAGAAAATTTCTCTTTATTTCCAGGTTAAATCTCTCCTTGTTCAGCTTCCATCCATTATTCTTTGTATTGTATATAAACAGGCAGCATGTCAGCATTCCAGGGAACCTCCATTCCAATCAGTAATTCCAAGACAAGCATAATCTCAAAAGTACCTTTATTAGAATAGCACCTGGAATAGCACCTGTGGAATATCAAAACTAAAATTTTTCTGGACTTCCCACAATGTCCCAAACTACAAACCATCCCCCTTTCCTCTCACATCATCACATCACATGAACCAATCCCAAGTTAGTTCCTTTTTGTTTCTGCGCCATACTCTATGATCTTAAACTAATAAAAGAATTCTGTTTTGTCTATTTACAGTGACTCAATTAAAATCACCACCTCCCACTTTCTCAAGTTATGTGGCAGCAATGAATAAGGATTCCAAAGCTGACACAGCAGATCTTACCCTCTCACATTGATGGTATTACCGACTTGGCTGATGAAACATTTGCAGACAAATAGCTCAGAAAGCATCAAGAATTTCATTATTTACTCTTCTTACATTCCACAATCTTCTATATGCAGCACAATCAGTTTTCAGATGAGCCCATCGATATTTATTTTATTAATCAAATTTATATACTGTATATACTCGCATATAAGCTGACTTTAGAACGCTTTTTTTTTTTTTCAAATTTGGGGGTTGGCTTATACAGGCATAAATCTGATTTCTGACACAAATGACATGACGATATGACACCACTTCTCAGATCACGCAATATCGATATTGCCATACAGCGATATATACATACAGCACATTTCTTTTTACTCTGGGTGCCTCCATTTTGCTTTTTCTCCCACCGGATATAACACACTCTGATTGGTTAGTCATTCACGTGACCGCTTTAGTGTTTGCGATCGTCACATGCAACTTTGTGTCCAGTTTCTCTGCATTTAGTAAAGTTCCGCAGTAAAATTCATTAAAATATAGCCATGTCTGATGTTAAAAGAAAAAGAATGTCTTATGCTGCTTCTTTGAAACTAAAAGTAGTGAAGGCTGCAGAGGAAACAAGCAACCTTGAAGCAGCAAGAACCTTTGGAGTGGATGAGAGCAATATTAGAAGATAGAGAAAGGATAGTACATTGGATTGCACCCCCAGTTCAAAACGTACAAAAAGAGGGCCCAAAGCTGGGCAATTCCCTGAAATGGAAAAGCACATTCTTGAGTGGTTTGAGCTCCAATGGCTATGGTGTGTCTAGATTGGCCATGCGCTTACAAGCATTGCAGATGGCCAAATCTGGAAAATACCAAGGTACCTCAACCTTCACTGCTTCCCCGGGCTGGTGTACAAGGTTTTTGAAGAGAAATGGGATATCACTAAGACAAAGAACAAAAATAGCTCAAAAGCTGCCATCAGAATTTGAGGAAGAGGTGATGAACTTCCAACGTTTTGTGATAAATAAACGAAAGACTGGTGATTTTCCTCTCAGCAGGATTGGCAATATGGACGAGACCCCTATGTGCTTTGACATGCCAAGCACTAAAACATTGAACCAAAAGGGTGAAAAAACAGTTCTTATTAAGACAACAGGGCACCAAAAAACCCATTTTACAGTGGTGCTGAGTTGCACTGCAGATGGGGTGAAGCTACCCCCGATGGTAATCTTCAAACGAAAAACCCCTCCAGAAGACAAATTTCCCAGTGGTGTGCTCATCCATCAGCATCCCAAAGGATGGATGGATGAAGAATGCATAATCAAATGGATAAATCAAGTGTGGGTGTGCAGAAATGGAGGTCTTCTCAAGAAACACTCCATGCTAGTCTGGGACCAATTCAGAGCTCACCTAACCGAAAAGGTAAAAAGGAGTTTAAAGGAGTCAAACACCATTCAGGCAATCATACCAGGAGGGTTGACTGGAATGCTACAATCCCTAGATGTCAGGCTGAACAGACCCTTCAAGACACACATGCGAAACCTGTGGACACAGTGGATGGCAGATGGCAAGGCTGAACTAACAGCCAAAGGAAACTTCAAACACCCTCCTTTGCCCACAGTTGTGTTTTGGATGAAGACTGCATGGGATATGATTTTACAAGAAATGGTACAGAAATCCTTTTTAAAATGTTGCATTACAACAAATTAGATGGCACTGAAGATGATGTTGTATGGCAGGAGGATAGCAATGAAACTGAAAATGAAGACAGTGATGAAGTGGCAGAAAATGAAAATGAAGATCAAGATGAAGAAATGTGGGATGAAGATAATGTCAAATATACATTGGAGGACTGAAACATCTCTTTGGGGAATCTGAGGACGAGGGTGATGGTGAGGATGAATTTGAAGGATTCTGAGACACAGTTTAATTTGTGAAAATAAATAAAAGTAAAACACAACAATAATGGCTTTTATTCTCATTTATGCTCTTCTGCAAGCTTTTGCTACGATAAGTGCATATATTACCATTATATAACATCAGATTCTTTACATACTGG
>BLBF01000036.1:12750183-12778688 GCA_015471245.1 Laticauda colubrina | reverse complement strand
TGAAACCAGGAACTAACTCTATACAGAAGCCTGAGGATGGCAGATGATTAACTTCAGCTGTTTTTCAAAGGTATAGATCTGTGCTGGACCTTCGAGATGCGGCAGCTCTTCTTATAGAGCTTGCCGGCGGCTCTCACCCAATGACAGCTTTCTGAATCTCCTGTGATCGGCTCGTCCAATCATGGGAGATTCCTTACTGACCAATCATCATCGTGTGTTTCGGCCAATCACAGTGCAGTCTGTTTCAGCCAATCAGGTTAGGGTATTACAAGAATGTTAATATGGAACACCCCTCCCCTCTTGGTATGGTCCATCCTACGTGACGTAGTCGCGTAGGTAGGCAGGGCTTTTTACTTGCCTACTTGACCTGCGCAGTTCAGTTGCTGCGTGGTCTTCAGCTAGTTCGGATGGAATCTTCGTTGCTCCTGCTCTTCTCCATGGAACCGCCTGGAAGGGTGAGTCAGGCCTTTTGCCGCAACTCACACCCTGTCTACTGGGTTCAGTTGAGTTGTTGGCTTCTCTGTTCCCAGCCGGTCTTCCCGAGCTTGTTGAGCTGCTTGACTGTTCCTTCCAGGCAAGGTTTCGAGTGAGTCGTCTTCCTCTGGTACCCTTCGGCTGCCTTCATTCTCCGGTGAGTATTGTTGGTTTCTTCTTTTATTTAGCAGTGTTTGTATTTCTGGTTCAGTTTGTGTTGGTCGGGCCCGTTCGGTTTGTCGTTGTATTGTAGTCATATTTTCTCTTTCTTTTTGATGATTGTTTGGGGTTTCTCCCCCCCCTCTAGTTTTTTTAATTAGAGTCTGTTTGTGAGTTTTGTGGGTTTTTGGTGCTGTTTAAAATTATTCTTGATTGTATTTGATCGACATGTCGTTTCCAGTTTCTTCCGTCCTCTGCTTCCATCTGGTACGACCGGGGGCCTGTCACTTGGGTTATTGTAGTGGGTACCCATAGTGGGTCCCCTGAAATTTTTTTAGCATAGACAGTGTCTCCTGGATTAAATGCCCAGTTCCGGCTGGATGAGTCTGGTGGTTTTTCTGGATTGTATGTTGAGTGCAGTCTGTCTAGATGGGATCGGAGTTTTTTTCCCATCAGGAGTTCTGCCGGGCTTTTATTGGTTTTAGCACTTGGTGTTATGTGCTGTATTGTTAATAGTTTATTTATTTTGTCGTGCATGTTACCAATGTCCATCTTTTCTAAAGCATCTTTGGTGTATCTGACCATTATTTCCGCCCGCCCATTCACCGACGGATGAACGGGTGCTGTCAATGCGTGTCAGATTCCCTGTTCAGCGAGGAATTGCTCGAATGCCAATGCCTTGAATTGTGGTCCGTTGTCAGATACTATCAAGTCAGGTAGGCCATGGGTGGTGAAAAGTCTGTTTAGTTGTTTTGTAACTGCTTCCGTTGTTGTAGATTGCATTAGGCTTACCTCTAGCTAGTTGGAGTAAGTGTCTACTGCAATCAAGAAGGTGTGCCCTTTTGTGGGTCCCACAAAGTCTATATGGACCCTTGACAATGGGCGCCTTGGTGTTTCCCACTGGAGGGTTGGTGCTGCGGGAGGGTTTGGTCTGGATCACTGACATTTGTCACATGTTGCCACCCAGGTTTCAATGGTTCTGTCTATCCCTGGCCACCACGCGTAGCTTCTGGCTAGGGATTTCATTTTCACAATGCCTGGGTGTCCCTCATGCAACATGTGCAATATTTTTTTTTGTAAGCTGTCTGGAATTACCACTCTATTATCTCATAGTATACATCCCTTTTGGGAGGATGATTCAGTTTGCCAGTTTCGGAAAGTTTTAAAACGGTCACTGCTTTCTGTTTCTGGCCACCCTTTTTCCACCCAGTTCAAAACTCGTGCCAATTTGCTGTCTTTGATCATCTCTCTCGCAATGTCTGACACGGTTGTTGATAGGTTGGACAATGTCTCTATTTGCAGGGTGGATGTGGTGGGTGCAGGGTCATCTTCGTAATCTGTTCAGGGGCAACGGCTTAATGCATCGGCGTGCGAGATGCATTTCCTGGGGCGATGTATTAGTTGGTAGTTATAGGCGGCAAGGAACTCAGACCACCTTGTCATCTGGGGTGACAGTATGTTGGGGGTGGCCTTGTTCCCTGCCAGGATCCCCAGTAGTGGTTTATGGTCGGTGATGAGGGTGAAGTCCCTACCATATGAATACTCGTGAAACTGCTTCATGCCAGTAACCGCTGCAAGTGCCTCCTTGTCGAGCTGGCTATAATTTTTTTCTGCCTTTGATAATGTTTTTGAGAAGTAAGCAATTGGTGCTTCTCTCCCGTCTGGCAGGGTATGGCTTAGTATGGCTCCGATGCCGAATGGAGAGGCGTCGCAGGTTACCGTTAGTGGTAGGGTTTCGCTGTACTGTATGAGGACTGATTGTGATGTGAGATCTTTTATGTTCCAGAAGACGGCCTCTTCCCGCTTGCCCCAGGACCAAATGGATGTCTTGTCAAGTAACCTATGTAGAGGTTCTGCTGTGGTTGCCTTCGGTGGCAAAAAGACATTGTAGAAATTGATTAGTCCCAGAAAGGCTTGTAATTCTGCCTTATTTTGAGGTCTTGGGGCTTCCTTTATTGCTTTTATTTTTTTGTGGGGAGGGCGGATTCCATCTTTGTCCACCAGATATCCCAGGAACTCAACTTTTTCAGTGCATAACTGGCACTTTTATTTTTTAACTTTAAGGTCTGCGTTTTTAAATTTTTGTAGGACTTCCCTGAGTCGGCTTCTCAATTGTCTTTTGTCTTTGGCTGCTACCAACATGTCATCAAAATATGGCACGACTCCCTTAATTCCTTGGAGTAACTGTTCCATTAAACTCTGGAACACCCCTGGTACCACACTGACTCCGAATTGGAGCCTTTTGCACCGGAAAGCCCCCCGTGGGTCACGATAGTTTGCGCTTCTGCAGTCTTGGCATCGACGGGCAGCTGTTGATATGGTTGTGCCAAGTCGAGCTTCGCAAAAACTTTTCTTCCCCTGAGTGAGTATAGGAGGTGCTGTACCACCGGGACTGGGTATGCACTTTGTTGCAGTGCATTGTTAAGTGTCGCTTTATAGTCCCCACAAATTCTCACGGACCTGTCTGGTTTGATTGGGGTGAGCATGCATGATCTATTGGTTCCAGGACCCCTTACATGATGAGCTTATCTAATTGTTTGTTTATTTTTGGCTTGAGTGCCAATGGAACTCATCTTGATTTGAGACGGATTGGGGCAATATTCAGGTTCAGACTAAATGATATTGGGGACCCCCGGTACTTGCCTAATTGTCTGTCGAAAACTTCTTGGAATTCCTTCATCAGCTCCTCTTCCCAGTCTGTTTCCTTGACATGGTTGATGCCTGTCACCTCGATTCCTAATGGCCTGAACCATTCCAGACTCAGCAGGCTTGGGTGGTCTCTGTTGACAATAGTGAGTGGAAATACTTTTCCATGCCTTTTGAAAGTCACATGAAAGTGTCCAATTCCTATTACGGAGATTCTGTTCCCCTGATAGTCTTTAGTGGTGAGTTTCTGGTTCTCCAGCTCTTGTTTCTGTAATCTGGGCACTAACCTCTTAATCGTGTCCCAGGACACCATAGAGATGTATGATCTGGAGTCCACCTCCATTCTGCATGGCCTGCCTTTGATGCTGACCTGCACGTGTACTTTTCTCGCGTTGGAGTTGTCTGAATGGCCGATTGTGACCATTTGATGGGTTTCTTCCCGTCGTCAGGTTTCGCTGAGCCGCTTGCTTTGGTTTCTTCCCATCATCGGGTTTCCTGGTTCCATCGGTTCTCTGTGAATCTGTCTCGGTTTCTGGGAGGCGTGTTTTTGTGTCGTCTTGGGCTGGAGTTCTGTTTGTTGTGGCAGACCTTGGCGATATGCCCCCATTTCTCACAGTACCAGCAAAGGGCGTCTAAGAACCAGCACTCAGAACGGGGGTGGTCACCGCCACAACCGGCGCACTGGAAGCCCGACTTACGACTTCTCCACCGGTCCTGCTCCACTTGCAATCTGTGGAGCTCCTCTTCCTCATCTTCAGTGTTGGGTGACAGTTCGATGTCCTCGTGGTGTGCCATTGTTGCTTTGTGACCAGTTTCAGTTTGTTTTTCAGAAGATGTGTTGGTCTCCGATGTCATTGGCCGGTTCCTTGTGTTCATTTGGCTGCTTATTTCTTTGTGGCCTCGGCTGCTGTGGCTTCAGCAATGGTTTCGGTAACTGTAATGTCTGCCCAAGACATTAGCCTGCTCTGGAGTACGGGGTCTCTGAGACCGAGGACCACGTGGTCCCTCAGAGCCTCGTCCATGTTTGAAAAGCCACATGGACCTCTGATGTTCCTCAATGCTGCCATGAAATCCCCGATGGTCTCTCCGTCCTTTTGATCCCGACGGTAGAATTCGTGTCGCCGGATCAGATTTGGCACGGCTGGGGCATAGTGGTTCCGAAGTAGCTGATCTAGATCTGGCCAAGCCATATCCTTCACGTCTTCTGGCTTGGCCAACGCTTTGGCCATCTTGAATATGGCTGGCCCACAATGGGTCAGGAACACAGCTCTCTTTCGGTGGTCGTTTGCATCCTTTAGATTGTTGCTCTCGAGGAACATGAGGAATCTATCAATGTAAGATTCCCAGTCCTCGGTTGCCTGGTCAAATGGTGTGGGTGGCGAGTTGCTGCCGGCCATCTCGTTGGTTGTTCAGCTCAGTTGCCACATGTCCGACTGGTCTCTTTGTCTCAGGATTCCACCTTTGTAGAAGCGCGGGAAAACAGGAGACTGGAGACCTTAGTCAGAGGTGCTGGAAATGCGAGTATGTATGCTGTTCAGCTTTGCTTGGCTATTTTCCCACGTCCTTGTAGCTGTGCTTTTAAAGTTGTAACAACGTTTCAGCAGAATCTCATCTGCCATCATCAGGCTTCTGTATTGTCTTCGTCTGTGAGTCAGAATCTTACAGTTGTTTCAGTTTTAAATTTGGGCTGGCTTATTGCTGTGCCAGAATAGTTTTTTCTTCAGTTTGCTTGGCTTGTTTGGTGTTTGCTTGGCTTGTGGTGTGGAGATTTTTTTGTTTGACTGTCAGTCATTTGGAAGCCTGCACTTTCAGACTGTCAATTATTTGGAAGCCTGCACTCTCAAACAAAAAAATCTCCACACCACAAGCCAAGCAAACACCTGGGCACAAACAGACTCCCCCTGATACCTCCAGCTCAAAACACACCCCAACCAAGCACCCAGATGAATCCTAGCTTTCTAACAAATGATAGCTGTCCATTTACTTGAAGCCAAGCTGCACTAAAAGCCTCCAATACAGGAACACAATGTTGACAGCCAATCAAGACAAACAAAAAAGCCACAAAACAGACAGAAGTTATTAGAAACACCAATCAAGCAGAACACAGCAAACTCCAAGACGAATAAACACAGACCAAGACTCCCAACCAATCAGGATGAAGAAAGAACCATTCTGGCACAGCAATAGGCCAGCCCCAAATTTAAAACTGAAACAACTGTAAGATTCTGACTCACAGACGAAGACAATACATAAGCCTGAGGATGGCAGGTGAAATTCTGCCGAAACGTTGCTACAACTTTAAAAAGCACAGCTACAATGACGTGGGAAAATACCCGAGCAAAGCTGAACAGCATACATACATACATACATACATACATACATACATATAAACATATATACATTTTACAGCATATATTGAGCAATGGTTAAGTTTTTTTTCTTTATCTTTATCATTGACGTGATCTGCCTTGTCACAATAACTCCTTCATTCTTTTAATGTTTTAATTTCTCTATTTAGTTTATAATTAAATGCACATCTTCTGTCATTTCCATAACTTATCCAAATATCAGATATTACCTTTTCTTTAACCAATCATACCAAATATTCCATATTTCATAATAGTCACTATCTTGTTTATTTTTTAACAATTTGGTTAGGCTATCCATCTCAGCACATTCATGTATTTTTTTAATTACCATATCCTCTGAAGGAATGAAAGACAGTTTCCAGTTTTGTGCATAGGTTATTCTGGCCTCAGTTATGATGTGCAAAATTAAATATTCATATTTTTTCTCCATTTTTAAATCTATCATACTTAGCAGAAAGTTTTCAGGTTCAAGTTTTAAATTTTGTTTTGTTATATTTAAAATCCAATTTCTAATATTTCTGCAAAACTTCTGAGAACATGGTCAAGTCCATCACATGTGAAAATATGTTCCTTGTGTATAGTTCCATTTCCAACAGTTGGGTGGTAGGTTGGGGAACATCTTAGCCATCTTTGCAGGAGGTAGGTGCCAGTGATGAACCATTTTATATAAGTTTTCTTTATACGAGACTGACATGGTTAATTTGTAATTTGTTTGCCAGATGTGTTCCCACTTATCTAATTCAATACTATGACCCACGGTTTTAGCCCAAATTATCATAGATTCTGTGACTGTTTCTTCTTTTAATTTGTCATCCAAAAGATATTTATATGATTTACTAATTGTTTTCTTTTCCTCTCCTAGCCGTATTTTATCTAATTCTTGTGGGATCTGTTCTGTCCGGAAAGAAGTGCGGGAGACTGGGTTCCAAACAACAACTCTTTATTTCAAACCACAAGGTAAAGAAACGGAACATGGCCCAAGCCGTGGCAACCCTTTATATAGTGGCTAGTCTGTTGGCTTGTGGCCAATGACAGTTATTTAACTCTTCCTGCCATTTGGCGGCTTTCCAGATTGGTTCCTTGTGAACCAATCTGTAAGTGGCCTTTTTGGCCAATCAGAATGAAGTACTTGGAACCTACCAAGTTCCATACAGAACACCCCTCCCCCTTTAGTTCAGTCGAACGTGGGTGACGTAGTCACGCAGGTAGGTGGGGCTTTTCCTTGCTCTAGTTGACCTGCGCGGCTCAGTCTTGTTTTGGTCTTCAAGCGGTTCGGTTGGGATCACTGCCTCTCTTGATCTTCTCCATGGAACCTCCTGGAAGGGTGAGTCAGCCATGCCGCTCCCGCCTGAGTCTCTCGGGTCAGTTGAGATGGCTCTGCCGCTCCCTCCTGGTTTAGCCGGGTTGGTTGAGCTGGCCTGGCTGCTACCTTCCAGGAAGGCCTCGCTTCGTTCTCCTGCTCCCAGATTTCTTTCTTGGGGTTCATCTAACCATGAGTGCTCTTTCTGTTTGGTTAGATTGTCATTTTGCAGAGTTTGTAGTCTTGTTATGGGAGGTTCATCTCTCCCTTTTTTATTTATTAGTACTTCCCCCCCGTTCCTTGGTTGTTTTTTCATCGGAATTTATTATTTTTGGTTTGAGGTTGCGGGAATGAAGCTGGTCTATGTGCCGCTTCCATTCCCTCCCATTGTCTAGTGTTAGTCGGTAGGATCGGGGGCCTGTGACTTGTGTTGTAGAAAGGCTGAAAGTACCTTTCTGTGAGGGTTCAAATTTTCTCGCTGGGAGAGCTCTGGTGCAAGGATACAGACAACTGCTTGAAAGCTGGATCTTTTATTTTCAGGAAGGCTAGAAACAGCGTGCCTGCGTTCCTGAGGCTAGCTAGCTAACTTTGAATGATAAGTTCCCAATTTTATACCTTTTTCCCTCCCTTTGTGTATAAGGTTTATACACTAACATCCTGTCAGAGTTTGTTTTTCTTTCTGCCAAAAGGCAACCTCAACGAGGTGCGAAAACAAACTCTGCGGGGCAGCTTCCTGTATTACCGGTTTTTTCCTCTGATCTCTTTTAGTTTTTTATGGCTTTTTTGTCATCTTCTATTTGTAATTCCTGCCTTTTGGCTAGTTTGGTATGTTGTGGCTTTTGTCTAGGGGTGTGTCTCAATTTTTTATTAGATTTCTTTTCCTTTGCAAGCCTGTTCCATGGCTGGCCTGATGTTCCCTTTGGGCATTTTCCTTTCTGGGTGACACCACTGTCCTCATGAAGTCCCCTTTCTACAATCCCTCATATTTTTTTTTTCTTTTTCCTAAGGTGTGATTTCTGATTGAATGTCTTGGTATACTTGGTATTCCTGATCAATCTGAATCATCATCATAGCTGCCTGCCCCCTTTTTAATTTTCTCTTTTTAGAGGGAATACAGGCCTTCAAGCAGCTGAGGCAGGGTGGTATGCACCTACAGAGGCAACACATGAGGGCCCCAAAGACACAAATGGTGACTGTGGTTGTTATGAGGATTTTTAGCCAATGGAAATCTGGCATCCATGAGAAGAGCCATGAAAAGTCCAGGAATGATTGCTCCTGACCAATATTTTGAGCTAGCTCTTTCAGGTGGTGGATGTCCCTCCCTACGAGTTCTGAGGTTTCGTTCAGATTGAAGCAACACATCCCTTTGAATGTTTCGCAGCCATAGTTATGCTTCAAGAGAAGGAAGTCTATTGCTGCCCTATTCTCCAGAGTGGCTTCTCTGACCTCCCTCAGTTCTCTGTTAAGGGCATCCAGGGCATGGGAGGTCAAATTCAAACTTTTTGCCAGGGTACATGCTAGTTCATTCAAATTTTTAGAATTTCACACTGCCAATCCAGGTACCCCTACCAAAGATATTGCCAATGAGATGTATTCTGTTTTGGTGGGAAGGGAGACTTTGGAGTCACAGTCTGAGTCTAGGGTTTGGAAGGATCTCCTGTGTCATCTCTGTAAGGATGGCATAAACATGGTTAATCTTCCTAAGGTGCAGGGGGCATTTGTGGCATTTGCAGGAAGGTATGAGTAGGCTTTTAAGCCACACAGGAAAAACCATCCGGGTGGGAGCTTCAGATAACTATATGAAAATGATATGGTCTCTGTGTAGTTGCATTTTAGGTCTGTGTTGCTAAGACTGGTGCATTTTGTGACCTTAGGTGAGCTGCACCCAGTGACATCAAAGCATTTCTCAGAGGTGGTTACTGCAGCAATGTGTAGGGCATACATGGTGTTGTCCTTGGTTTTTGTAGAGTGGCCCCAGCTAAAAATGCTTTCGTAGGAGTCAGGAAGGTTTCTAAATGTGGTGTAGTTAATGATGTTATGTGGCCTAGTTGCTACTCCCATTAGGCATGGAGTTAGGATATCCTTGACTGATTTCCCTCCTGCTAGGCAAAAGTTAGTAGTGTTGAGTATTTCTTTTGTTAAATATTCCCATATGTTTCCTTTCTCTGGGATAAGCTTTGGTTCCAGGAACGCAGTTGCTTGTGTTACAAGTATTACAATTGTTACAGAAAATAATAATACACAGTGTATATTACATTTCATGTTTCCCATTGCTAGATTCTTTTCTTCCCTCCCCCCTCTTTTTTTTTTTAATTCGTACAATGTGAAAAATGTAAAAGTATCAAAAATTATAAAAGTCTCTTCTTTAAAAAAAAACATACAAAAAGGAAGAAAAAATGCAGAAGAAAAAGAAAAAAAAGTTCAGCTTCATATTGAGCCAAATGCTGCTGAGTAAAGGCTTATGTCTGGCTCTTTAAGAGAATTGCAAAAACTTCATGGGGAACTTTTAGCAGTAGAGGATGCCCTAGTACCAAATCTTTAGATCGTTTCACCAGTTCAACTGTAGCTGCCACAGCTCGTAAGCAGGGGACAGCCCCTTGAGCTACTGGATCTAGGGTTACAGAATAATAAGCAACTGGCCAGTGTGTGTGTCCAAAAGGCTGTGTTAGAACGCCAGAGGCAACACCTAATTTGTCATGGATGAATAAAGTAAAAGGTTTCCTATAGTCAGGTAGCCCGAGTGCTGGGGCTGATGCAAGGGTTTGTTTGATGGTCTGAAGTGTTTTGTCCAGAGATTTGGACCCTTCAATGGGGTCAGGCATGTTTTTGCCTGTTAATTGAATGAGTGGTCAGGCTAATTCACCAAATGAGGGGATCCATGGGCGGCAGAAGCCCAGTACTCCCAGTAAAGCTCTTACTTGATGTTTTGTTTGGGGTGGTTTCATGGCTACAATAGTTTCTACTCGATTAGGGGCCAATTTTCTAATTCCTGGTGCAATAATATAGCCCAGATATGTTATTTCTTGTTTTAAATATTGCAATTTGGAGGGAGAGGCTTCGTGACCTCTTTCTGCCAGGGCTTTGAGTAAATACAGGGTATCTGTTTTACATGCTAGCTCAGTCTGAGATGCTAACAATAAATCATCAACATACTGGATTAAGGAAGACTGATATGGTAGGGAGATGGAGAAGAAGTTTGCCTTTAATATTTGTGAAAATAGGGTGGGGGACTCAGTATAACCTTGTGGCAATTGAGTCCAAGTATATTGTTGATCTTGCCAGGTAAAGGCAAATAGATATTGGAATGCTGGATCCACAGGAATGCTAAAAAAGGCAGAGCACAACTCAATGACAGAAAAGTAAGTGGCTGAGGCTGGAACTTCAGGGAATATAGTGGATGGATTAGGCACTATGGGGGCTCTAGGTATCACATGATCATTTATGATTACAGGAAAAATGGGGGTGTTGCAGGGAGAGGTACATTTAATGAGAACTCCCTGTTGTAGGTATGCTTGGATTAATTTCTGTATAGGGACAATTGCTTCTGCAGGGATTTTGTATTGGGGCACACATGGAGATGGCCCCTGTTTTACTTGGATAGTAACTGGTGTTGCTCCTTTAAGTAGTCCCACCTCTGATGCGTCCCAGCCCCATAAGGAGGGTGGTAGGCTTTTTAAATCCTCATGAAGCCCGTGTTGGTTATCAGCATGATTGTTTTGTGCTTTCCTTTTCCTGAGATTTCTAATTGCAACCCCTGTTTTCCACATGTTATGGTAGCTCCCATTTTACAAAGGAGATCCCTCCCTGATAGGGATAGTGGCGACTGGGGGCAAATAGTGAATGTATGGTCTATTGTGAAAAATCCTAGTTCTACTGGTATGTTGTGGGTAAATTCTACAGGGATTATTTTCCCTCCCACTCCCATTATGTTATCTTGAGCCCCTTCAGCCACTGCAGCTTTATATGGTGCTTCAGTAATTAATGAGGAGGTGGCTCTCCAGTATCAACTAAGCAATTATATTTCTTTCCTCCGATAAGAACAGTAACAAAGGGTTCCCCTTCTGGGCCATTTCTTAAGGGGATAGCTAGTCCGTTAAAGGTAGCCAGGAATTCAGTACTTTCATTGTCATTTTCTAGTCAAGAAGGGGGTAACTCATGGTCTCTCCTTTGCTCCCATTGATGTGTATTGTTTGTGTTTATTGGAGGAAAGGGAGCGCTGGGTGATGTCTGGCGACTGAAACTTTGTTGCTCAGTGTAATGGATTGGATTATTTTCTGGCTTCATGTTTCTAGGTGGTGGGTGATACCGGTTGCGGGAGGGGTGTTGCCTACATTGCCTGCTAAAATGCCCTTTCTGTCCGCACCTATAGCAATGCTGGCATCTGCCTTGCGACCACCCTGCTTTATCGCAATGCCAGCATTTCTTTGAATTGTAAGAAGTTCTACCAGGTGTTTGTCTGGCATTATGTTGCACTACAGCATACATTTTCAGGTCTTTCTGTCTTTCTATTCGTCTTTTTCTCTCTTTCTCTTTCTCTTTCAACTTGTCTCTTTGGTCATAGACAAAGTTAGCGATCCTGCGCAACTCTGCTATGTCTAAAGTTGCCCAATTAGAAATGAAGTGATGGAAATGTTGTTTAATATCTAAGGTGGATTGATCCACGAAGGCTGAGGCTAAAATCCTCTGGTCCTTGAGGCAGCTAAGGTCTAGATGGGCATATGCAACAGCTGCCTCTGTTAGGTGGACCCAAAAAGCATCAGGGTTTTCTTTTTCCCTTTGCGTGGTTCTTTGGAATTCAGACCAATTTAGAGGCTTTTTTCCAATTTCCTCTAAAGCTTCTAATAAGTTATTTTTTGCTCTTGTGTATTCATCCCAATGATTGGTATCATTGTAGTCCCAGTTAGGGCGATGTACTGGCCATGCGATGCGGGCTGGGGCTGCCTGTCCAGGGATGGTAGGTAGTTTAGCTATTTGTTCAGTTTTCTCAAATAGTTTTAATAGCTCATCTTTCGTTAGAAAGATTTGTAGCAGCTGGGTTATGTCACCCCAAGATGGATTGTGGCTGTCTATGATTGACTTCAGGGTTTGAATTACTGTTTGGGGATCAGCTCTGAAGGCTGGGGTATCTTTTTTCCAGATGACTAGGTCAGAGGCAGAGAAGGGAGTGTGGGTATAAACGTATTTTAATTGTCCCCTATTTTGCACAGGTCTGTTTAAAAGGGGAACCATGAATCGTGCCTCAGTTTGTCCATCCAGGGAATGGGTTTCAGGTTTTTCCTGATTTTTTTTTCCTCAATCAGGTTTTTTGTCCTAGCCATTTCAGCCCAGCAGTACCAATAGGGTATTTGTCTGGGTTTAATGCGTGTTCTAAGTGCTTTTAAGGTTTTATGATCTAAAGTACCGCTATCAGGCCAAATTTTTCTTCCTGTGTCATCTTGCAATAAAGCCCACTTTTTGCAAATTCTTTTTGCATCTCTTTTATTCATTCAAGGGGGTCTTCCATTGCTCTTGAGCTACAACTTCCCATATTCCCTACCTGATGTGGGGATTATTTTGGTTTAGCTGGGCTCCCGCCTGTCAGTTTTCAGACAAAAAAGGTCTGGAAAGGACTCCGGTTTCCCTACACACGGAGTACAGGCCCCTGTCAGCCTTCAAGATCTTCTACTATTGTTTTGCATCTTTCGGCTGTCATAAGAAATGGGGGGGGGGAGGAAGGGATAAGTCTGGGAAGTGAGCTGGAGATGTTACATTCTTCGGTTCTGTAAATGTGGGGGGGGGGGAAGCATACAATAGAGTTAGGTTTCTATTTCTCGCTTAGCTTTCCTTTCTCTGCGCAACTGCAACCCGTTATCAAAATATGCCAAGGTCAACGGACAGAGGCCTCATCATCACCTGAAGATACCCACATGATCATATTCACAACTTCTAATTGGAAGTGTCATCTGAACTATTGGGGGTGGGAACATTTCCATTATTTTGTATATGTGAATTGCGCACCTAATTTCTCAGATTCAGAATTCTTTGGTTGCTACCACTTCACTTTCAGTAAAAGATATCTTTTCTCTAAACTAAAGAATCTAAGTATTTCTTTCCTGGATTTTGAATGGAGCTCCGCCTGACATTATTCTGAATTTCTCCACCAGCCCACCCGGAGAGAATACCCAATTTTCTTCTGAGGGGGCCTGGACATTATGTCATCTTCAAATAGTGACCAAGAGGATCCGGGAGCCATTGAAGGGCAAGATTCTGTGCTGGTGCAGGAAGCCCAATTGCTAGCAGAGCTCAGTCTGGAAGAGGATCCAGCTGTGAAGCCCAGATAGTCCATGGGGGTTGGTTGGAAAGATCCGGAGAAGGACCCCCCCCCAGGGTCACAACTACCTGCCGGCGTGGAAAAGAGGAGCCTTGGCAAGAGAAGGAAAAGAGAGAACTCTTACTGGATCAAGCCAGGAGACTCCTGAATGAACCCTTTGAACAACCCCAAGCTGCACAAAGGTATGAAGGGGGAGGGGAAGTAGCCTCAGCCTGAAGAAGCAGAGCAGCCCCCTCTCCCATAAATCAACTCCATCCAGCAGCAGCCCCGGGGTTTTCAGCGGGAGGTGTGATTCCTAGAAGGCGTAGAGCTCCTAGGCTGCCTCCGTTAGAAGTAAAATACGGGGGGGATCCCAAAACCTTGGGATTTTTCCTAGCTCAATTTTGGAGCCATATGGAAGAATACGGGGAGGACTTTCCCTCCGAAGCAGCCAAAGTGAGGTGTGTTACCAGGGCTCTGGAGGGAATAGCGGCAGAGTGGATGGTGACCTTGCATAATGATAATGCTCCTCAGTTGCTGAACTACAACCTGTTCATGGCTGCACTGAGGGCTAGGTTTGAGGACCCACTGGCAGAGTGCAAGGCCCGAATTAGGATGAAAACCATAAAACAGGGGCGGAGGTCTTTGGCTGATCACACCCAAGAATTTAGACAGTTAAGCGGCCATTTCCGAGGCTGGCCCTAAGAAGCCCTGATAGAACTGTTTAAAGATGGTTTAAATGAAGATGTGTACCAGAGATGCATTGCTAGAAGAGACCCCAATGACTTGCAGATGTGGTACTTGCTGGCAGAAGAAGTGGAGATTGATTTAACCCGAAGCAAACGGCGGGGAGATTATGGGTGGAGCAAGTTTTCCCCCCCCACATCCTCAAGAGGCTCCTAAATCTCAGAGGGGAGGAGTGGCGGCAAGACCCAACCCCTCGGCCTGCTTTCGATGCGGGAAGGAAGGTCGCCGGGCTGTGAACTGCAGAGTCAAGCTGGAGCCAAAGGGGGCGCCAAAGGAAGGAAAGAAACCTGAAAAATCCCCAGCGAAGCCTTGCGAAACAGCACTAAAGTCGAAAGAGATGGCAGAGCTCGGCCCTCCCACAGTAGAGGAATCAGAAACCCCAGTGACCCCTGAGGAGGAGGATTTCAACTCGGAAGACGACTTCCTGGTAAGTCCAAGCGTGGGCCCTATGACCATTCCGGTGAAGTTGAGGGTACCCAATTCAGGGGTCGAAGGGGAAATGCTAGCCCTGTTAGATTCTGGGTGCACAAGGTGTATAATCAACATAGAATTAGTGAAGAAAATGGGCCTAAAGCTAAAACCTTTGAAGATGCCCATTTCCTTTTGCCAACTAGATGGATCAGTAGCTGGAGGTTGCCCCGCACGTTTTGTCACGGAACCTATAGAAATGGTCATGGGAGAGCATGATGAGACCCTGCGTTTTATTGTGGTTCCTGGGATGGAGCAACCATTAATACTGGGACTGCCCTGGCTCCAGAAATGGAACCCCCAGGTTAACTGGAGGAAGGGGTTGTTGCACATACGCACAAAGCAGTGACCGAGAGGAGGGGTCAGATCCCAGCTGGAGCCTGAGGACCTAATTGAAATAGCTTCCACAGGTACTGAGCCCATGAAAGGGGAAGAGAAAATTCCCAAAGAGTATTGGGATTTAAAAGAAGTGTTCAGTGAGAAGGCCTCGGATGAGCTTCCGCCTCACCGGCCAATAGACTGTGCTATTGGGATTTTGCCTGGGGTGAAGCTCCCGAAACCAAAGTTGTACTCAATGACCCCACGGGAATTGGAAGAGCTAAGATTGTTTATAGATAAAAATCTGGAATGTGGTTTCATTCAACCTGCTAGACCCCGGGTATCGGCCCCAGTGTTGTTCCGGGAAAAGAAAGATGGTTCCAAACGCTTGGTGGTGGATTACAGAAATTTGAATGCTATTTCTGTGGAAAACATGTACCCCCTTCCTTTGATGAAGGACATTGAAGCTAGCTGTCCAATTTGTGCTTCGGCAAAGAGACCTCCTGGTAAGCCAGTAGGATTGTTACAAAATGTAGCTAGACCAACGGCTCCCTGGAAGGAAATCTCTATGGACTTTATAGTAGAATTACCCGAAAGTGGTGGAAACACAGTCATCTGGGTAGTGACTGATTTGTTTTCCAAACAAGTAAATTGCATACCTTGTTCCAAGATTCCCTCTGCTAAGACGCTGGCTAAACTGTTTATTTCACATATCTATAGGTTACATGGCGTTCCGGAACGCATAATCTCTGACAGAGGGGTCCAGTTTACCTCAAATTTTTGGAAAGAGTTCCTGAAGTTAATAGGCTCTGCCCAGGAGTTAAGCTCCGCCCATCACCCCCAAACTAATAGGGCCTGTGAGAGGACTAACGCAGTGTTAGAACAATATCTTAGATGTTACATAAATTATCAACAAGATAACTGGTCCGAATTATTATCATTTGCCGAAGTGGCATATAACAACTCCGTACACAGTAGTACTGGATTTACTCCATTTAAAGTGGCTTCGGGACAAGATTTCGTTCCCATATCTGAACTTCCTCGTGAAAAACCTAACATCCATTCGTTGGATGAATGGATAACTCAACTCCAACTTAACTGGCCAGTGACACGCAAAGCATTAGATGAGGCCCATCAAGCTCATAAGAAATTTGCAGACAAGAAAAGATCCCCACAGAAAGAATATAAAGTGGCGACAAGGTTTTCCTGTCCACCAGATACCTGCAGACCACTCAAAAGTCAAAGAAGCTTGGTCCTAAGTATGTTGGTCCTTTCACGATTGAACGGATTATAAATCCTGTAACAGTCCAGCTGAACTTACCCAAAACTCTTTGATGAATTCATCCGGTTTTCCATGTTAGTTTGCTAAAACCTAAACGTACTTCTGATTTAAGACCCATCCAGGCTGACCCTCCCATACCAATACTGATTGAAGGTGAACAACATTTTGAAGTTAAAGAAATTCTGGACTCTCGCAAATGGAGGGGTCGACTCCAGTATGTTGTAGCCTGGAAACATTTCCCTTCTTCACAAGCCGAATGGGTTAACGAAACCGACGTTAAAGCCCCTAAGTTGATCAAAGCATTTCGTTCCAAGTATCCTGATAAGCCTTAGGAGTGTATTGTTTAGTAATTGTTTAATGATTAATAATTGTCTTTATATTTTCCCCTCTCTCTCCTCTAGGACTGATGGTTTTCCTTTTTCTAGGAGGGCCGAATGTCAGCCTTCAAGATCTTCTACTATTGCTTTGCATCTTTCGGCTGTCATAAGAAACGGGGGGGGGGGAAGGGGAGGAAGAGATAAGTCCTGGAAGTGAGCTGGAGGTGTTACATTCTTCTGTTGTGTAAATGGGGGGGGGGAAGCATACAATAGAGTTAGGTTTCTATTTCTCGCTTAGCTTTCCTTTCTCTGCGCAACTGCAACCCATTATCAAAATATGCCCAGGTCAACGGACAGAGGCCTCATCATCACCTGAAGATGCCCACATGATCATATTCACTTCTAATTGGAAATGTCATCTGAACTATTGGGGGTGGGAACATTTCCATCACTTTGTATATGTGATTTGCGCACCTAATTTCTCAGATTCAGAATTCTTTGGTTGTTACCACTTCACTTTCAGTAAAAGATATCTTTTCTCTAAACTAAAGAGTCTAAGTATTTCTTTCCTGGATTTTGAATGGAGCTCTGCCTGACAGCCCCTTTCTCTTAGGGAAACTCCGCCGTCAGTTTGAAGACTCCACTAAAAAATGGGATCTTGGAGGACCATCTGCCCCCTAGCAGCACCGGTACAGGCCCCTCCCCACACACCGCTGTCAGTTTTCAGATCTCCCTTAAAGGTGGGGATCTGGAAGGACCTGCTCTGCTTTTGAAGGCAAACTTTTTCCAATTTTGTTTGCCAGCAGCCGGTACGGGCACCTTCTAACTGCATAGGGCTTTGCTTGCAGGATGCACCAGGACTATTTTCCTGCTTTCTATTAATTTCCCAACACCAGTTCCCTTCTCAGCCCGCTCGGTTTTTCATGCGTCCTTCAGACGGACTCACACTCCATGATCACCCCTTGCGTTCCCAAATCCAGCCGGTCACGGCTTGTTGGAGCTAGCAGCTGGTTGGGGTGTGGCTGGCAATCAAGGAGAAGGTGAGGTTCTTCTGTTTCCGCAGAGAAAACCCACAGTCACACACCTGAACCACTCATGCTTCAACTCTCTTACCTAGTAAGGTTAGAAATTTAAAGCAGTACTCACCTGCTTTCAAGCAGCTGTTGAGCAGAAAGGCTCACGAACTCCCTTTACTACCCTTATGCCTGCCGGGCTGGGTCCGTGGATGTTGTCCCTGGACAAAGAAGGTCCATGCCGGTTGGGAATTGATCTGCAGGCCCGGTCCGGTGGCAGGGTTGGCTGGAAAATCTTCGTGGGTCACCAATTGTAGAAAGGCTGAAAGTACCTTTCTCTGAGGGTTCAAATTTTCCCGCTGGGAGAGCTCTGGTGCAAGGATACAGACAACTGCTTGAAAGCTGGATCTTTTATTTTCAGGAAGGCTAGAAACAGCGTGCCTGCATTCCTGGGGCTAGCTAGCTAACTTTGAATGATAAGTTCCCAATTTTATACCTTTTTCCCTCCCTTTGTGTATAAGGTTTATACACTAACATCCTGTCAGAGTTTGTTTTTCTTTCTGCCAAAAGGCAACCTCAACGAGGTGCGAAAACAAACTCTGCGGGGCAGCTTCCTGTATTACCGGTTTTTTCCTCTGATCTCTTTTAGTTTTTTATGGCTTTTTTGTCATCTTCTATTTGTAATTCCTGCCTTTTGGCTGGTTTGGTATGTTGTGGCTTTTGTCTAGGGGCGTGTCTCAATTTTTTATTAGATTTCTTTTCCTTTGCAAGCCTGTTTCATGGCTGGCCTGATGTTCCCTTTGGGCATTTTCCTTTCTGGGTGACACCACTGTCCTCATGAAGTTCCCTTTCTACAGTGTGATAGTGGCTGACAGCTATCGGGGGTCCCCGGTAAGGTTCTTGGCATAGACCAAGTCGCCAATTTCAAAGGTACGGTATTTGCTAGAGGAGTCGGGGGCTTGTTCCATGTCTAGGTGGGCTGTAACCTTTCCAGGTAGGACCGCAGTTTCCTACCCATTAATAGTTTAGCCGGGCTTTTATTTGTAGTACTACTAGAGGTAATATGTTGCAATGTTAGTAAATGGCTGAGTTTGTCTTGCACGTCCCCCTTGTCCATTCTCTCTAGGCCTTCCTTAGTATATGTAACCATGCATTCGGTCCTGCCATTTGTAGCTGGATGGACTGGTGCAGTTAATGCATGACGGACACCCTGGGTAGCTAGGTATTGTTCGAACTGCAAGGCGGTAAACTGAGGCCCATTGTCTGAAACCAGTACATCTGGTAGCCCATGCGTTCCAAATAGTTTGTCGAGCTGTTTCATGACAGCCTCGGTGGTTGTGGAAGCCATGAGGATGACTTCCAACCAGTTCAAGTATGCATCGATAACAATCAAAAAGGTGTTCCCCTTTGTTGGCCCCACGAAGTCAATGTGCATCCTCGACCACGGGCGCCGGGGAGTTTCCCAGTCTCATATAGGTGCCTATGGTGTAGTAGGCCTCGCTTTCTGACAGTAGTGGCATGTTGCAACCCAGAGTTCTATATCTTTGTCCAGCCCTGGCCACCAGACATAACTCCTGGCCAGGGCTTTCATCTTGACTATGCCTGGGTGACCCTTGTACAACATGCCTAGGATGGTTTCTTGGAGGCTGTTTGGGATTACTACCCTGTCACCCCATAAGATGCACCCCTTTTCGATAGAAAACTCGGTTTGTCTGTCACGGAAAGGTTTGAAAGTCTCAGTTGTTTTATTTTTCTCCAGCCAGCCTTTACCTACCCAGTTCAGTATACGCGCTGTCAAAGGGTCTTTGGCTGTGGCTCTCGCGACATCGGCTGCAGTCAGCAGTAGCTCCAGGCAGGTCTCCAGTTGGAATGTGGAGGTAGTTGGAGCAGGGTCATCTTCTGTGACGGGCAACAGGGAACGGCTTAGGGCATCGGCGTGCAAGATGGCTTTGCCAGGTCTGTGGAGTAGGAGTGTATAGGAGTAGGCAGCAAGGAATTCAGACCACCTCATCATTCTAGGAGACAGAATATTCGGGGTTGGCTTGTTTCCCGCCAGGACTCCAAGGAGAGGCGTGTGGTCAGTTATGATAGAAAAGGGTCTACCATAAAGGTATTGATGGAAACGTTTGACCCCGGCGACGATTGCCAGGGCTTCACGATCAAGTTGGCTGTAATTGCGTTCTGCTTTGGAGAGTGTCTTGAGTAAAAGGCGACTGGTGTCTCTCTGCCATCTGGAAACTAGTGACTCAGATGGTGCCGACCCCAAAAGGTGAAGCATCGCAGGTGACCGTCAGAGGCAGGGTGTTGCTAAACTGGATAAGAACGGTGTCTGACGTTAATAGGTCCTTAATACCTTGGAAAGCTTTCTGTTCCTGGTGGCACCAAGTCCAAACAGGTTTTTTTATCTAGCAGCCGATATAGGGGTTCTGCTATTGTCACCTTATGGTGCAGGAACACGTTGTAAAAGTTTATGAGGCCTAGGAATGCCTGGAGATCGGTTTTGTTTCTTGGTCTGGGAGCATCTTTGATAGCCTTCACCTTCTTTTCAGTTGGGTGAATGCCATACTCATTGATTAAATAGCCCAAGAATTCGACCCGGTTAGTGGCCAGTTCACATTTCTCTTTCTTGACTTTTAGGCCTGATTTTCGAAAGAGAGTTATGACTTCTCTTAGCCTGGTCTCTAGCTGGTTGGTGTTTTTTGCTGAGACCAATACATCATCGAAATATGGGATGACAACTTTGATTCCGTTTAGCAGGCATTCCATGAGGCTTTGGAACACGCCTGGGGCAACGCTAACACCAAATTGGAGGCGGTTACATTTGAATGCCCCTCTATGCGTTACTATCGTTTGTGCCTCTGCTGTTATTGGATCAATGGGTAGTTGCTGATAGGCCTGTGCTAGGTCGAGTTTTGCAAATATTTTTCCTCCCCCTAGCGAGTGCAATAAATGTTGCACTACTGGCACTGGGTATGCGCTTTGTTGGAGCATGTGGTTCAGGGTTGCCTTATAGTCCCCACAGATGCGCACTGACCCATCTGGCTTTACCGGTGTTACAATAGGGGTTTCCCACTTGACATGGTCGACTGGTTCTGAAACCCCTTGCGCTGTCAACTTATTCAGCTGTTTATCAATTTTTGGTTTAAGCGTGAATGGAATGCATCTGTCCTTTAAGCGAATGGGAGCTATTTTCGGGTCTAGGCTAAATGAGATTGGGGTCCCCTGGTACTTGCCTAGAGTCCCGTTGAATACATCTTGGAATTCGTGGAGTAGGTTCTCCTTCCAGTTGGTAGTAGCGATGCAGTTGATACTGGTCATCCTGATTCCAAGAGGCGCGAACCATTCGATTCCTAGCAGCCTAGGGCGGTCGCGGTCGACCATAGTAAGGGGCAAGACTTTGGCGTATTGTTTAAATTCAACAAAAAATGTCCAAGGCCAATTACAGGGATTCGATTTCCCTGGTAGTCTTTTAGCACAAGTTTTTGTTTCTTTAGTTCTTTCGGCTTGATGTTTGGATTTAGGCGCCGGATGGTATTTCAGGATACCATCGATAAGAACGACCCTGAGTCAACCCCCATCTCGCAGGGTCTCCCCTCGATGCTTACCTCTATCCGAACCTTCTTTCCGCTTTCTGCCCTGGCATTGCCGATGGTGACTGTCTGATGCATTTCTTCTCTGTCACTGGTTCTTTTATTTTGGTTCCATCGGTTGCCGGCTTCTCTGTCGTCGTGTCTGGGGAGGTGCTGCCATGTCTTTTTGGACTATAGCTCTTTTTGTTGTGGCAGACCCTTTTGATATGCCCCCTTTTATTACAAGCCCATCATATTGCGTTGAGGAATCTTCATTCAGACCGTGGGTGATTGTCTCCGCAGCCCACACATTGAAATTCCCGCCGATTCTTCCTCTTTTTGTGCCATTTTCTACCTGAATAGAGTCTATGGACATCTTCGTCATCGTATTTGGTGTCACTCTGGGTTTCGATGTCCTCATGGTGGGTTGTCGCTGTGGGCTGTTTCTTTCCTCCCTCTGCCTTCTTCTCCCTCGTTTGAGTCGGCAGGTCGGGAACTGTGTTCATTTGTCTCATGGTGGCTGCTGACTTTTTCGCTGCTTCGGCGGCAGTTGCCTCAGCAATGGCCTCGGCCACGGTTATATTCGGCCTGTTGAGTAGTTTGCTCTGAAGGGTAGAGTCTTTCAGGCTGAGGACTATATGGTCTCTCATAGCTTCGTCCATGTTTTGAAACTCACATGCCCCTCCAATGTGTCTCAAGGCTGCCACAAAGTCTGCAATGGTTACATCCTCCTTCTAGTCCCTTTTGTAAAATTCATGTTGTTTGATGAGATTTGAGACCACCAGTGCATGTTCAGAGCATTCGGTTCATGTCGGACCAGGTCATCTGCTTGACATCTCTAGGTTTCGCCAGCGCCTTCACCATTTTGAATACGGCCGGTCCGCAGTGTGTAAGGAAGACAGCCCTCTTCTTTTGATCCGAGATTTCTTCCATCTCGTTGCTTTCTAAGAACATAAGAAAGCGATTGATATAAGATTCCCAATCTTCTACATCTGGATTGAAGGGTGCGGGTGGTGCGTTGTTACCAGCCATCTCTTTTGCTCGGTTCAGATCACCGTGTGCTTTGGTCTCACCTTCTACGATGATCCCACCTTCATCGCCAGTGTTCCGTCCGGAAAGAAGGGTGGGAGACCGGGTTCCAAATAACAACTCTTTATTTCAAACCACTAGTTAAAGAAACGGAATATGGCTCAAGCCACGGCAGCCCTTTATATAGCAGCTAGCCTGCTGGCTTGTGGCCAATGACAGTTATTTAACTTTTCCCACTGTTTGGCGGCTTTCTGGATTGGTTCCTAGCGAACCAATCCATAAGCAGCCTTTTCGGCCAGTCAGAATGAAGTACTTGGAATCTACCAAGTTCCATACAGAACAGGATCATATTAAAGCCAAATTGTTCTCTATCTTTTTTATAATGGATTTGTATTTGTGCAAAGGGCCACCATGCTATCTCCTTTCCTTGAATTTGTATTTGGTTCTTATCCTCTCCAGAATCATATAGTAAATTGCGGTATCTGCTATCCCGCATCAGATGGGCGTCTCATGATAGGGAGCGAAGGAGAGAGAAACGACAGGAGACGAAGTTCCTCGCGATGAGTGCGCCCCGAATGTCTGGGTACATGCTCTTTTATTATGCTCATTCAAAAGGGGGTGATTGTTTATTCAGAACCTAGGTTAAGCCTAGGTCAGACGGAATATACAGATTTAACAATGGCTCAAACAAAAGCAAGATATCAGGACAGACAGGATGGCAAGATTTATATTTGATCAGGATATTACTTCTTCACAAAGCTGCATGCCAGACAATGTAATCCCAAGTGAATAAACCATTTCTGCAAATGTTTGACTCCTTGTCTCTCTACGTGCCCTGTAAAAGGTCACTGAGAAGACAGAAGCTTAATGATTACACGTGAATGATACAATGTTGCAATGTCTGAATGATACATAGTTGCATTGATACACAGTTGCAAACACATAAATGATACATAGTTACAACATCTCCTCTGTTTTTATTTTTTATGACGAATCTTCTTCCTTGTCCAAGAAGACAGGAACCTTTTTTCTAAAATGTTCACCGTCCCAGTCATCTAGGCAGGAGTGCGATCCGTCAGCGTCAGGGTTGTCCAAGGAGCGGTAACTCAGCAATGACATTTTTTCATCCGGTGTTAAGGACTTAACATGAGCTTGCAATAACACATTAACATTAGCAGTTATGGAGGATAATTGATTTTTCAAAAATTGTAATATTCTATTAAAACAACAAGGTCCTATAATACATATCAATATAATGATTATTAATGGTCCTGCCAATGCAGTTAAAAGGGTTGTAAGCCATGGTGAAATAGAAAACAAGCCTTGATACCAATTATACATGTTTAACCTTTCGTTTTCTCTATCTTTTAAGTCTTTTTCTAATTCTTTCATAGAATCCAACACAATCCCCCTGTTATCAGCATAAAAACAACATTCTTCTTTAAGCGCAGCACACAATCCCCCTTGTTTTAAAAATAACAGATCTAAGCCTCTACGATTCTGCAAGACCACTTCTGAGAGGGAAGTCAAGGAGTTTTGCAAAGCTGTAATTGACTTCTCAATTTGTAATAAATCATCATCAATGACTGAATCTAGAGCTGTAATTTTTTGTTCAGAGACAGCTAGTCCTGCAATGCCCGTGGCTGCACCCATGGTGCCCAGAGCAAGCAGTAAACCTAGAGTGAGAGTACTAATAATTTCCCGCTTTGCTCTGAGGGGGTATTCCATGGGTGCCTGTAGGGATATAAAATCATCAGAGTTATACACGTTAATTTTTGGTACAAACCATACTTGAATGCAAAATGATTTGGATTTAATAAGTTCATCCCCATAGACACATGCTGTGAGACCGGTGGAACAAGCCCAGACAGAGTTATTGCCAGGGATAAAATACATTCCTTTCAGGCGTGATGTTAAATTTCCTCCTGAAGTGGTGTAGACTGCAGAGTATCGTCCGATGGTGTGGAAGCGGCCAAGGCGGTTCTTAGGAAGATATACATTACATTGATAGCCATTAGAAACATTATGACAATATTGTGAGTAATTGGATGGAATATTTCCTAAGCAACAACCAACCCCAGTGATGGAAGAAACAGTAATAGTGGAGTTCCTCCAACGGCAATGTTCGTCTAATGTGGAATTAGCAATGGATTCTTGGGAAGCGATGGCTTCGTAAAAAGGTGGAGAGGCAGAAATACAAAGCCAACATGTGGAGGCAATTGATGAGTTTGAAGAGTTCAGCAAGGCATAGGAAGCTTTGATCATTGGAATCAATGGGTTAACCCCCTGTGTTATGGGTTGCAAGAATGGGGATTTAATAACCTTTTCATGTGGTCCCACCGGGTTAGAGCGAGGGAGTTCAATGTGACGTTGAATGTAAAAAATATTTCCATAATGCTTTTCTGGCCAGACTCCTTTTAGGCGGGCACCCCATTTCAAGCCAGTGTCCCATAGAGTACTTTTCTTGCCTTGGTCCGTGAACCTTATGGTTACCGGGTTGCATTTGGGCAATTTTTTATCACTGCATGGAATGTCCCATGTGGTGCGAGTGACAGTAATGAGATCACCCTTAGTGCCCGGATCCCAATAAATATGTCCAGTTGAAACACATGACCAGGCTTTGCAAAAGTAATCCGATGACCCCCCGCAGTCGAGAAGTCGTTGGGCAGGGGTCTGAGTGTTGGAAACGGGCTGTCCGGGGCATACATAAAACCTATATTTATTTACCACTCTATGACTAGGCTCAGTTGGGTGAGAAGGTGAGTTGTAGGTGGTGGAGCCTACAAGCATTTCTGCCAAATCAAATTGAAGTGGTGGGTAGAAGTCTTCTATGCGAGAAGAATTGGTTGTAGAGCTTAAATGAATGCCTTGAAAGTCTTTTATAGTCCAAGTAATATTATATTTTCTATGAGGCTTCTGTGGATCGTCATGGACAGTTCTTTTGAAGCGTTGTTTGTTGACAGGATCAGAGTTTGGGTATATAAAAGCATTACAAGTAGGAGAGAGGACTATGGACAAGTTAGTTGTAGAACATTTACGAGATGAGAAGGGAATGCAATTAGTAGAAAAAGGATAATAATTACAATAATGACAATGAAGATTAATTTGGTCATTCATCAAGGATGTTAATTGGGTTGGAGGAACCCGTAATACAAGAGAAGGACATTTAGGTCCCCCTATATCTAGCTTGAATAGAGGAAAAGGTTTTAAGGTTCTTTTCCATAGGAAGAGTAAAGAAGGAACAAAAGAGTGAGTGATAGAGTGTTCTGTAAACAAAACAGATGTGACAGAGTGAAAGCTATGGGTAGCATTTTCATGACGTACCCACATGGAACAAGTATAATAGCCTTCTGTTAATGAAGTGGCTTTAATACGCATAATCTTTTGGCAGGAAGCATGGGTTTTGTTGAAGTATGTGTAAATATAAGGAGATAGATTTAAGGGAAGATTATTATGCCAACAGACAATAGGACAGTCACTATCATAATTAATAAAGCGAAATTCTAATGTGGTCCAATGACCATGTTGAACAAAGGTATAAGTAGGATATGAATAAGGTAGAAATTGCAAAGAGGATATAGGCAAGATTTAAGATGCAGATGTAGCAGAGGAATTCCCATGATAGGGTCTTACCGCCTGACCAGGGACCCAGCAAGTGGTTTTGTCTGGTAGTAAAATCGCAGCGTAGCCTCGTCCCCAGGTGAGAAGCTCAGCAGGACCCTGCCAGGCGGGATCTGGCAATCTGCGATAATGTACCAGAGGTCTGTTAGGAGGGGGTGAAGGGGAGGAAAAATGACGTGAGGCAGCAGAAGTAGGAGGAATGCCAGTCAGATTAAGAAAATTTAAAGTGTAAAGACAAATGTTAAGAGAATTTTGCAATGCTGGGAGGTTGGGAAGTTTTTCCCGCAACGAATATCGATCAAGAGCACGTTTCAGAGATAAGTGAGCTTGTTCCACAATAGCCTGCCCCTGGCTGTTGTCGGGAATCCCAAACTTGTGAGTTACATCCCATTTATTACAGAAGTCCTGGAAAGCAGAACTCGTATAGGCAGGTCCATTGTCTGTTTTGATTTCTTTTGGACGTCCCAGCGAGGCAAAGGTACGAATTGAATGATTGATGACATGTTTTACAGCTTCTCCCCTTTGAGGAGTAGCCAGAATAAATCCTGAATATGTATCGATGGAAACGTGCAAATATTTCCAAGGGGCAAAAGGTGGATACTGAGTTACATCCATTTGCCAAATTTCACAAGCTTTTAATCCTCTAGGATTTACTCCTATGGGAATGGAATGTCCTTGCTTACTACATGTGGGGCATTGTTGAATAATGGCAGCAGCTTCTGCCTGAGTTAGAGAAAATTGTTTTTGTAATGTTTTTTTATTTTGGTGAAAATAGTCATGGCTTTGGGCTGCTGTCAGATTACAAATTAATTTACCTGATGCAGCTGCTGCTGCAGCGTCTGCCACCTTATTTCCCTCCTGTAAAATACCAGGAAGAGGTTGGTGGCTCCTGATATGTGCTACAAAGAATGGATGCCTACGACTGTTGATACATTGTTGTATAGGAATCATCAATTTTAACAAAGGAACAGATATGCTAGGAGATAAATAGGCTTGATATATATTTTTCAAAATCTGAGAAACGTACAAGGAATCAACTATTAAATTAAAAGGAGCTTTTTGAAACTGTTGAAATGCAATAAGAGATGCAGCAAGTTCTGCCTGTTGAGCAGAAAATTGCGGAGGGGTAATTTTAGTTTTCCACTCTCCCTCCTGGTTCCATGCACAAGCACCATACACTTTCCCCCCATCTGCATAAAGCGTAGGTGCATCTACTAATGGAGATATTGAGAGAGGGGATTGCCATTCAAAAGGGAGAGTTTTAAGAAAAGTGAAACATGGGTCTGCTGGTAAATGGCAAGAAGTTTGCCCTGGCCACTCTTCTAAAGCGTATTGTAGTTCTTCTGAATTACACCATAGCATTTCCCACGTGGTCAGTGAGCAAGGAGTGAATATTGAAACAGGCTCACATCCCATGAGTTGTTTACATCTTTGTCGACCTTTAAAGATCAACTGGGAATATGCAGAGGCTTTACTGGTGATTGTGGTCCGTGGGGTGTGAGACAAATGAAGCCATTCTAAAATCAGAACCTGTGTTTGATGAGATTGCATAATAACAGCTGTAGGTCTCTGAACAGTATTTAGTAAAGCAATTGATAAAGGGCAATTCTCTATAGCTCGATCCACCCATCGAGTAGCCAGTGAATGAGAAACGTCTTTTAATGCCTGCAACTGCTCTTTATTTAGAATGATAACATCAGAAGGGGCTTTACCTTGTGTAAGAGCATTAAAGAGAGGAGCTAATGTAGCTGTGGTCAAACCCAAATAAGGACGTGCCCAATTTAAGGTTCCTAGGAACTGTTGTAAGATCACAAGTGTAGGTTTTGGGGGAAGTGTTGGGAGGGGAAGGGAAGGAACAGCAGCTGAAGCAAGTTTCAGCAGCCTTTGTTGTTGGGCTGCCTGCCTGCCCCGTTTCTAATTCTGACTCCCAGACCAAAAATTGTCCTCATCCATTTCTCCTTCAGAAAAGGCTTGTTGAATGGCTTTTATAACACCCCCCCCCCTTTCGGGGGTGGTGGTGGAGGACACTAGAGCTCTCCTTTTAAAGAAGTGGATTGGATGGAGGGAGGCTCTCGTAATGACTTACGATCATTGGGATCGGAGGGTTGAAGGACAGAAAAGTTATCATAACTTGGTGGAGGAGATTCAAATACACTTTCTGCTTCTATTTTATAATGGACTTTTAAAGCCTCCATAATTTTCCTCCAAGTGACCAAAATGCCAATAGGTGCACGAGGAGGATTATGGAGATAGTCACCAATTTTTTGCCAAATGGAGATTTTTAAGGACCCTTTCTCTGGATAAGTGGGACAATGTTGCCACACATAAGCCAATAATGTAGCAATAGGTTTAATTTTTACAGGCGAGCCCTTTAAATTAGCAGAATATTTAGAAGAAGAGGCGACTAACTCCCTCAATTCCTTCAGATGCTCTGTCTGTTGTTGAGAAAAGTTTCCGCCCATACTTACGAAAGTCGAGACCGTGTTTCAGATCCGATGATGTGCAATTCGCTTCAGGCCTGGCGAAGCACAGCTCCCATCGAGCGAGTAAGATATGAGCACGTCGTGGCGTATCCCCCTTAGGGAATCACGTCGGGGTCACCAGAATGCGGTATCTGCAATCCCGCATCAGATGGGCGTCTCATGATAGGGAGCGAAGGAGAGAGAAATGACAGGAGACGAAGTTCCTCACGATGAGTGCGCCCCGAATGTCCGGGTACACGCTCTTTTATTATGCTCATTCAAAAGGGGGTGATTGTTTATTCAGAACCTAGGTTAAGCCTAGGTCAGACAGAATATACAGATTTAACAATGGCTCAAACAAAAGCAAGATATCAGGACAGACAGGATGGCAAGATTTATATTTGATCAGGATATTACTTCTTCACAAAGCTGCATGCCAGAC
>BLBF01000036.1:12718232-12730183 GCA_015471245.1 Laticauda colubrina | reverse complement strand
GCGGCTTGGGCTATGTTCCGTATCTTTTGCCTTGCAAGTTGAAATAAAGAGTTGTTGTTTGGAACCCAGTCTCACGCGCTTGTTACTGGACGGAACACTGGCGATGAGGATGGGATCGTCGTAGAAGGTGAGACCGAAGCACGCGACGATCTGATCTGAGTGAGAGAGATGGCCGGTAACAACGCACCGCCCGCACCCTTCAATCCTGATGAGGAGGATTCGGAATTGTATATCGATCGCTTTCTTATGTTTTTAGAAAGCAATGAGATGGAGGAAATCTCAGACCAAAGGAAGAGGGCTGTCTTCCTTACACACTGTGGACTGGCCATATTCAAAATGGCGAAGGTGCTGGTGAAACCCAGATATGTCAAACAGATGACCTGGACCAATCTGAACTGAATGCTCCGAGTACACTACGCACCGGTGGTCTCAAATTTAATCAAAAGGCATGAATTTTACAAGATGGGCCAGAAGGAGGATGAAATCATAGCAGATTTTGTAGCAACTTTGAGACACATTGGAGGACCCTGTGAGTTCCAGAACATGGACGAGGCAATGAGAGACTGCGTATTCTTCGGCCTGAAGGACTCTACCCTTGAGAGCAAACTACTGAATAGGCCAAGCATAACCATGGCCGAAGCCATTGCAGAGGCAACTGCCCCTGAAGCAGCAAAGAAGTCAGCAGCCACCATGCGGAAAATGCACGTAGTTCCAGACCTGCCAACCCAAACCAGGGAGAAGAAGGCAGAGGGAGGAAAGAAACAGCCCACAGCGACAACCCACCACGAGGACATCGAAACCCAGAGTGACACCGAAGATGATGACAAAGATGTCCATAAACTCTATTCAGATAGAAAATGGTGCGAAAAGAGGAAGAATCAGCGGGAATTTCAATGTGCGAGCTGCGGAGGCAGTCACCCGCGGTCTGAATGCAGGTTCCTCGACGCAATATGCTGGGCTTGTAATAAAAGGGGGCACATCGAAAGTGTCTGCCACAACAAAAAGAGCTATAGTCCAAAAAGACGCAGCAGCACCCCCCCCCCCCGACATGATGACAGACAAGCCAGCAGCAGATGGAACCGTAATAAGAGAACCGGTGACAGGGAAGAAACGCATCAGACAGTCACCATCAGCAATGCCAGGGCAGACAGCGGAAAGAAGGTTCGGATAGAGGTGAGCATTGAGGGGAGACCCTGTGAGATGGAAGTCGACTCAGGGTCATTCCTATCAATGGTATCCTGGAATACCATCTGGCGCCTAATACCGAACATTAAACAGAAAGAACTACAGAAACAAAAACTAGTGTTAAAAGACTATCAGGGAAATTGAAATCCAATGTCCAGCCTTGGACATTTTCTAGTTCAATTTAAACACCACGCCAAAATCTTGCCTCTGATCATCGTTGACCGCTACTGCCCTAGCCTATTTGGGATTGAATGGTTCGTGCCCCGGGAATCGGGATTACCGGTATCAACCTCATCGCTACATCCAACTGGGAGGAGAACCTACTCTACGAATTCCAAGATGTATTCGACGGGACTCTAGGCAAGTACCAGGGGACCTCAATCTCATTTTGCCTAGACCCAAAAATAGCTCCCATCCATTTAAAGGCCAGACACGTCCCATTCACGCTAAAACCAAAAATTGATGAGCAGCTAAATAAAGTTAATAGCTCAAGGGGTTTTAGAACCAATCGATCATGCCAGGTGGGAAACCCCTATTGTAACACTGGTGAAGCCAGATAGGTCAGTGCGCATCTGCGGGCACTATAAGGCAACCCTGAACCATGCACTCCAACAAAGTGTATACCCAGTGCCAGTAGTGCAACATTTACTGCACTCACTAAGGGGAGGAAAAATATTCACAAAGTTCGACCTAGCACAGGCCTATCAACAGCTACCCATTGATCCAATAACAGCAGAGGCACAGACTATAGTAACACATAGAGGGGCATTCAAATGTAACCGCCTCCAATTCGGTGTTAGCGTTGCCCCAGGCGTGTTCCAAAGCCTCATGGAACACCTGCTAAACGGAATCAAAGGTGTCATCCCATATTTCGATGATGTACTGGTCTCAGCAAAAAATGCCAACCAGCTAGAGACCAGGTTAAGAGAAGTCTTAACAAGATTTAGGAAGTCAGGCCTCAAAGTAAAGAGGGAAAAATGTGAACTGGCCACTAACCGGGTCGAATTTTTGGGCTATTTAATCGACGAACAAGGCATTCACTCCACTGAAAAAAAAGTGAAGGCTATCAAAAATACTTCCAGATCCAAAAACAAAACCGATCTCCAGGCATTCCTAGGCCTCATAAATTTTTACAACATGTTCCTGCCCCATAAGGCAACAATAGCAGAACCCCTACATCGACTGCTAGATTAAAAAAAACGCTTGGACATGGGGCCACCGGGAACAGAAACCCTTCCAAGGTATCAAGGACCTATTAACATCAGACACCGTTCTCATCCAGTTTAGCAATACCCTGCCTCTGACGGTCATCTGTGATGCCTCGCCTTTTGGGGTCAGCGCTATCCTGAGTCACCAACTCCCAGATGGCAGAGAGGCACCGGTCGACTTTTATTCCAAGACGCTCTCCAAGTTGGAACGCAATTACAGCCAACTTGATCGGGAAGCCCTTGCAATCATCACCGGAGTCCAACGATTCCATGAGTACCTTTATATAGACCTTTTTCTATCATAACCGATCACAAGCCTCTTTTTGGAATCCTAGCAGGCAACAAGCCAACCCCAAACATTCTGTCACCTAGAATGATGAGGTGTTCTGAATTCTTTGCTGCCTACTCCTACACGCTGCTCCACCAACCCAGCAAAGCCATCCCACACGCTGATGCCCTGAACCGTTCCCCGTTGCCCGTCACAGAGGATGACCCTGCTCCAACTACCTCCACATTTCAGCTTGAGACCTGCCCAGAGCTACCACTGACTGCAGCCGACGTCGCGAGAGCCACAGCTAAAGACCCTTTAATGACATGCATATTGAACTGGGTAGATAAAGGCTGGCTGGAGGAAAACAACACTGAGACTTTTAAACCAGACGGACCGAACTGTTTATTGAAAAGGGGTGCATTTTATGGGGTGACAGGGTGGTAATTCCGAGCAGTCTCCAAGAAGACATCCTGGGCATGTTGCACAAGGGTCACCAGGGCATAGTCAAAATGAATGCCCTGGCCAGGAGTTATGTCTGGTGGCCAGGGCTGGACAAAGACATAGAACGCTGGGTTGCAACATGCCACGACTGTCAGAAAGCGAGGCCTACCCCCCCATAGGCACCAATAAGAGACTGGGAAACTCCCTGGGGTCCATGGTCTAGAGTACATATTGACTTTGCTGGGCCAACGAAGGGGAACACTTTTTTGATTGTGGTTGATGCATATTCGAACTGGTTGGAAGTCATCCTCATGGCTTCCACAACCACCGAGGCTGTTAGAAACAGCTCGACAAACTGTTTGCAAAGCATGGGCTACCTGATTTACTGGTTTTGGACAATAGGCCTCAATTTACAGCCTTGCAATTTGAACAATACCTGGCTGCCCAGGGTATCCGTCATGCCTTAACCGCGCCGGCCCATCCAATGCAAATGGCAGGGCCGAACACATGGATCGGTATACTAAAGAGGGCCTAGAGAGAATGGACAAGGGGAACGTGCCGGACAAACTAAACTGACTACTAACCTTGCAACATATTACTCCTAGTAGCACAACAAATAAAAGCCCAGCTGAACTCTTAATGGGTAGGAAACTACTGTCCTCCCTGGACAGGTTACACCCCACTTACACCTGGGACACCCCCCACCCGACTTCTCCAGCAAATACCATACCTTCGAAATCGGCGACCTAGTCTATGCCAAGAACCTTACCGGGGACCCTCTATGGCTTCCAGCCACCATCACACAAATCACAGGCCCCTGGTCCTCTTTCCTCAATCCTTTCCTTACATCTTTTAAAGTGTCAATTGTCCTCTTTTCAAGTTTTCACTCTCAGCTGTTCTTCCGATCTCTCTGTCTGACTTGGACACGTCACTGTCACTTTCTCTTTCTTCCCAAAAAATATAGTTATACAACCCCATTTTCAACTCCCAAAGTAAAAGTAAATTGTGTTGTCTCACCCTTCAGCTCCTCCGTTTTCAATGCTCCATTACTCAGCATAAATTGCTGCCGTTTCTTTAATTAGTACTCCTTCCAATATTTCTGCCGCTTTGCTGCACTATTCGGTTTGGAGTTTCAATTTTCAATTTCCCTTTGTAGTATAAATCGATATTCTGGAAATCTTCTTTTAGTTCATCTTTCCACTACTCAGTTTGCTGTTCTCCACTTTTTGCTTTCTTCCTTCTTCTTTAAGCTGCTGGGCTTATGTTTATGGTTCCGATCTGTACGTTCTCCCTCTTCTGCTACTGGTTTTCGGGGGATTGTCTTGCAATCTCCGGGATCGTGGCACCTCCCTGAGATCTCCAGGTCTTCCCCTTTCATCTGTCTACCCCTCCGAGGTCCGACACTCTCCTGGAAGCCACCAAACAGCGAAAATTGGACCCTTTCAGCGCAGTGATCCACTCCTCAGCTCCGCATCAATGGCGCCCAGCTGGAAGCCACTAACTAAGCTTCTTATTTGGTGCAAATTCAGTCTCTAGCTCTTTATTTCAAAACCATTAAAAATATAAATTAGAATATTTTGGACATGTGATGTGACACCTGTAAAAATATGGCATACTTCACTTAATTCTCCAGGGAAAAATTGAAGACAAACAAAGTCCAGGCAGAAGAAGAACGCCATGGCTTCAAAATCTAAGGGGCTGGTTTGAGTAAAATTCAGCAGCACTTTTTCATGCAGCTGTTGATAAAAATAGGATCGCCAACATGATCGACAGTGCCCGATGACGGATAAGGCACAAAAAGAAGAAGCAGCTCTTTATTTCACTTGGTTAAGTATGTTTTGTGAATACAGTTAAAGAAAGTCCCAAATTTTCAAGAATGGCAGCTGCCAGTACAAAGGGATCCAGAGGCTATAAACACTTTTCTCCTTGTTCATTTTACACAAAACTGCTTTTGTGGTGCTTCCTCTCCTCACCTCCTCTGATGCATATTGTGCGTTTGAAAAGCAACCGGGTTTGAAATTGGAAAGAGAGGACACACAAATAAGCTTTGAGTCTTGTCTTAGAATCAGTTTTAATAAAAATGGAGACCTTTTCTGCTTGTGAGCAAGGCTTTTTCTGAAAAAAGAAATCCTCTAAAACCCTGACATATCCATGCATAAAGTTAATTTTATTTACCAAAAAAATGGCCTTCAGCCAGGCTTGCTGTATGATGAAACTGAAGTAGCTTTCTTTTTAGGAAGAAAATCCATATGGGTTCAGTTTTCATTATAGCAATAGCATTTAGACTGCTAGACTGCTTCACAGTGCTTGTGCTAGCCCTCTTTAAGCGGTTTAGAGAGCCAGCATTTTGCCCCCAACAATCTGAGGCCTCATTTTACTGACCTCAGAAGGATGGAAGGCTGAGTCAACCTTGAGCCAGTCAGGATCGAACTCCTGGCAGTGAGCAGTGAGCAGTGAACTAGGCTGAAATACTGCATTCTTTTTTTTTAAATAAAGTTTTATTTGGGTCTTCACACATACAAAATACAAGTAAAACATCTTTTTTGAAAATACCATGGTCCCGGGTTGAACTTCTTTATACAGACACAAAACTCAATATCATGCTCCTTTTTGTGTTCTATTCCATATATTATACTATTCTACATTTTCTATATAGTTTTTCCCCTCTTTTAATTTTCTCAATTTTATTTTTATTATCTCATCTCAATTCAAATCATAAAATTTATACTTTTGTCTATTCTGTTTCAATTTCATATTATCTTTTCTCATTAAACAAATTTTCTCCTGTAGTTACTAATTGGAGTATGACACCTTTATATCTTTTAAGTATATCCATTCAACTCTTATATAAACTTCAATATATACCTTAAGGTTATGACCTTCAATATAATACATAATACATAACTTCCAATCGAATTCTGCTTGGTACATTCTTATAATACACACTATAATCTTTAAAAAAAAAAGAATTATAAATAATAAAGGAAATACATTTCTTTTCAATGAAATATTATACTTCCGTAAAGACACGTATAATCTGCATAAATATTTTTTCCTTATTTCTCTTCACATGTTTTATAAATAATTAAATATTCATTTTGTTACATTTATTTATTGACAAGCATTCCACTGTATTACGTTAGCTATTTTATCAAACATTTTAATCATACATTGTTTCATATTTTCTAAAATTATTTCTATTTCTAATATAACAATACTATCTTGTGTACCTTTGCAGAATCCCTTTTTCCATTAAATTTTCACCCATTAACTTTAAATAAGCCCTGTTTCTCTATATTTTGTTTCTGTCCTTTATAACTTCTTTTCCTTTCTTTCTTCCCTCTCATCTTCTCCCTCCCCTTTTTACCCCCTTATCTCTCTAGTTCTAATTCTCTCTTCTGCATTTCCCTCTTCTGTTGCTTTCTGATTTTATACTTATTTTTCACTCTATTTTTTTTTTGGGGGGGGGGGTTGTTTTTCCCAATCTTAAACTTTCAATTCTCTTTCCCTCCTTTCTTTCCCCACCCCCCACCTAAGATTACTTGTTCATTAAAGATGGCTTCTTCTTTGTCACAATCTTCTTGTTCTGCAGGCATTTCTTATTGCTTCTCATAGTTCCAAATCTCCATTTCTAAAAACTGAAATACGAAGCCAAAAGAACCTCTCCTTTCTTGTGCATCTTCTTTGTACTTTTTAAGTTCCATTTTCAGTTCTTCTAAAAGTGGAGCCATTTTAAACAGTTTTAAACAACCACCCAATTGATTTTAGTCATTCAAAAACAGTAACCAAAAATCCAGAGATCATCAAGTAATCCAAATAGTCCCAAGCTGTTTCTTCTTATTTGTTTTTCCACTTTCTCTTCCTGGGGTTTTTGTTGTGATGTTTCAGTTAAAATGTATCTTTTGGAAGTCTTGTTGAGATTTTGCTGTAGTTCTTTTTAATTCTAGGCAGTCTCCTCCCTTCCAGATCCTGCCCTTTTATTCTTTTTCTCTCCTTTCCTGTTTTCAAAAGCTTTTAATTATCCAGAAATCTTTATTATCCCTTTGACTTTTTATTTTCAGCATTAAATGCCTATTAATGTCAAAGTGGATTTTTTTTCCAATTTCTTGCTTAAGTCTCTTAGCTGTCAGTATAGGAAAAGGAGAAAAAAAAATCCAAATCTTTTCCCTTTTCTCTCTCCTTCGCAGCTTAAAAATCTTAGGAAACAATGTTATTGTTTTTTAATAGTTTCAATTCCAAGGTACCTTATTTGTTGCTTTTGACCCAGTCAACCAAAACTTTTTCTTCTGATCTTCCTCCTGCACATTCTTTTCTGGTCGAGTTCTTCTTTATGGTGGCCATTTCTGACCACTGCTACAACCGCCTTTAGGAAAGGGAGTAATGGCCACCTGGGGAGGAGAGATACGGCTCTCCTCAACCCTGCAGGCAGTCTCCCCCTTCTTCATCACCTCTATGGGGTGACTTAGCCCCGAAACCAGCTGGCTCAGGGAGCTCCAGTGGCGAGCATGGATCGAAGCCTCGCAGAAATGAGGTTTTGGTCTGTCCCCGAAGAAACTCAAACCGGAAGTGGCCTGAAATACTGCATTCTAACCACTGCGCCACCCTGACTTATGTTTCTAGAATGAGCTTTATGCCATTGTTCTAACAAATGCTATTTGATTACTGGCGCTGAATAACCAATTCTCACATGTGGTGGAGGACCACCGGTTCCAGAAAGAGTTTTAAGGTGGTGTCCAGAAAATCAGAGTACAAGTAGCCTTTGGCTTATGACTGGCCACTTAGCAACTCTTTGAAGTTATGACAGCCCCTGCAAATATTATTTACGACCCGGTTCCAAAATTCCAACGGCCACTTTCCATGGTTATGGGACTACATTTTGGCAAACATTTACAACTGTTTGCAGCATCCTATAGTCACATGATTGTGATTTATGATGTTTTTACTGAAAACCAGTAGTTAGTTACAGTTTCCAGCCATAATGGATTTGCTTACTGACTATCATGTTCATTTAATGTCCACCATAAAACAAATAAACAAGTTTAATCATATGATCACCTACTTTATGACTTTCGTGACTTATGACCATGCTTGCCAAGCTCAATTACTACCATAAGTTCAGGATTTCCTGTAATGGTGCAAATATTTGGCTCTTGAAATGGATTTTATTGCTGTGGGAGAAATGCCAGGGGTGGAAGCTTGCTTGTAAACTCACTTCACTGATCTCTATACAATATCCCAGATGTTAAGAGGAACTTGATTATAGATATTCAATAAGGAGAGAAAGGGACATTCCGCTTAGAGGTCCAGTGCCCACATCTTTCCATCCCTGAAAAAAATGGAAAAATACCTGATAATTTTAATTTTGTTTGGTTAAATTTGGTCAAAACCTGAATGTAAAAAAAAAGTAATAAAATTAGAAAAAACAATACTTAACATGTACTTAATCTGGTTTGTATTTGTTACTTGGCTGGTCACTTAATCAAATGTAAAGATTTAAAGAAGTCTGTCTATAAGTATATTGAAAGCTTCCAAACCGTGATACTGTATACCACGTTAAACTACACATTCCATTATCCATGATGGCTGGGATGATAGGGAATGTAGGCTAAATTATTTGAAGAACACCTGTCAGTTTTGCTTTTAATAGCAGAGTTTAAGTTAGAAATTCTAGAAAGTAAAGTTTTGTAGGGCACTAATGTACAACCTGTAAACAGGCAGCTGTCACTTAGAAATGATTGAGGGCAATGTAAGATGAGTTTACTGTTGCTCTATAGAAAAGATAAGAAGTGAAAGGATGAGTATGAATCCAAAAGGATTAACCTAAATTTTAAGAAGCTATCAAGTGCTTCAGTTCAGAAGTTATAATAACTTTAAAATTCACATTGCTCTTTATTGTGCTTAGAGGCTTTAACCAAGTTTGGTTGCCTGACATTTAGTAACCCATGATATTTTATAAACCGATAATGAGAAAATCTTTCCAAATGTTTAGTATTTCCCCCAAATTATTTTTGTATAGCTATAAAAGTGTATTTCTAAATGTTATCAATAGGTAAGGATTATTCTTATTTGACATAGTGTGAAATGTAGACTTTTATTTGATAATCAATAAATAGCACACACTTATCATTTGATAGTGTTGATATATGGAAATATAATGGATTTATATATTTTGGGACACCAATGTGGTGCTCAACGACAAATCCAATGCCTGTTTCCATTTGATTTCATGCTTTTTAGGTTTTATATAATACCTATTTTTTTAAAAAAATGAATGGGTCATTGATATGCTGGAAAGCAAAGCCCTCAAATATAATTTAACCTGTATTTCCAACAATGCCTCTACATCAGACATAAACTCTAGCATTCTTGTTTTAAAAGTTTTAAATTGTTTTTTTTTTTAAATTTTGGAATTGTAGCTCCTCTTAGTCATACTGGTAGATTGAAAGGGGCAGCTATAGAAATTGAATAAATTTAAAAAAAAATTCAGAGAGAAAATAACAGCCACAGTCCCAAGCTCAGTTTGGAAAGCATATCACTTGCCCAGAAAGAACAACAGAGAAAAATAAGAACTGATAGGGAGAATTTGGGGAAACAAACAAGAAGAGATGGTGGATCAGTTTTACTATAGATACAGATACAGATAATCAGAGTTGGAAGGGGCCTTGTAGGTCATCTTGTCCAAACCCTCACCCAAGCGGGAGACCTTATACCATTTCTGACAAATGGCAGGCCAATCTCTTCTTGAAAGTCTCAAGTGATGAAGCTCCCACAACTTCCTAGGGCAAGCTGTTCCATGGGTTGATTGTTCTCACCGTCAGAAAGTTTCTCCTTGTTTCCAAGTTAAATCTCTCCTTGTTCAGTTTCCAACCATTATTCCTTGTTTGGCCTACAGGAGCTTTAGAAAAGAGCTTGACCCCTTCCTCCCTGTGGCAGCCCCTCAAATATTGGAAAACCACTATCATGTCTCCCCTGGTCCTTCTCTTTACTAGATGAGCCAAGCCCAGTTCCTGCAACCGTTCGTTGTATGTTTTAGCCTCCGGTCCCCTAATCATCCTGGTTGGTCTTCTCTGTACTTTTTCTAAAGTCTCAACATCTTTTTTATAATGCGGTGACCAAGACTGGATGCAGTACTCTAGGTGTGTTGTTACTAAGGCTTTGTAGAGTGGCATTAGTACTTCCCTTGATCTTGACTGTATCCCTCTGTTAATACAACTTAGGATTGCATTAGCCTTTTTGACTGCTGCTACACACTACTAGCTCCTATTTAGATGGTTGTCCACTAAGACTCCAAGATCCCTCTCACAGTTACTGCTATTGAGCCTGGTTTCACCCAATCTATATGTGTACTTTTGGTTCTTCTTGCCTAAGTGTACGACTTTACTTTTCTCTACATTGAATTTAATTTTGTTAGATATGGCCCAGTGTTCTAGTCTGTCAAGATCCATCTTGACATCCATCTGGATCTATAAATGACTGTTTTATGATTAGTTACAACCACCATGTCATTATTTGTGACAGTACTAATAACATGCTGTTAAAAATATTCCTGCTGTGCACTGTTACATGACAGCTTGGTGCATGAAACATGTTTAACCTAGTTACAGAATCAACCCATGTTCACAGATAATATATTGAATCTGCTTCCATATAGCATGTCGAATATCACTCACGCCTATGCAAGGAAAAATGACCAAAGTTTGCATGTTGTCCCAAAGGTGCTTTTTCAAGAGGCAACTGGACTTTCTGGTTTTTCTTTGAAGCTGTTTCGCTTTTCATCCAAGATGAGCTGAAAAAGCTTCTTGTATGAGAAACAAAATATCTTCAAAGAAAAACTAAAAAAAAAAACCCAGAAAGTCCAGTTGGCTCTTGAAAAAGCACCTTTGGGATAACCATGACCTAGATAACTGAGAATCTCCATAGACATTTGCATGTTGTACCAACTCAGTCTTAAATCTTTAACTGACTTGATTAAATGTGCTCTATGAACCCAGTTGTTCACAGGTTAAGTGGGGTAACCCATCTGTGAATATGTGAAGTATTTTTTCCATGATATTTGTCAATCAACAGACAACCAGTCCAAGAATCAGAGTAAAAAAATCTGAAAGAACCAGCTTATTTTACTTCATTGTAGGAGATGGCCAGGCTGAGACTGAGGGAGGGGTCAAGTGTGTCATTAATCTTGAATTTCTTCATGCCCACAAGATTTCTAAGGCCAGCCCACATTGAATTCCACTGACTCTTACCTACTACCACCAATTTGCTTTGACCGATAGTAGTTCAGATTCTTGAAGAGAGTATTAATGCACAATAAACCTGCATTCATTTGAACTACCTTGCTTTGTGATTTCTTGCGCCTGACATTCACTGTATTACCTGTTCCTAGCTGAACGTCGGTCATTTGTAGTAGCAGTGCTGGGGCTGCTGAAATATGAACTAGGGATCTTTAAAAATTACACACTGCAGTATCTGCAAGACATTTGTCAGATTCTGGACTGACTCTTCCTATTCAGATTAGTCAGTGAATCTTCTGAAAATGAAGGTTTGCAGATGGGTTTCTAATAAAGGAGAATCTTTGTAGCTCAGGATTGGAATGAGGAGTCCTTGGTGCTTTCTGAGTTTCTGTTCCAGTTACACTCTCTAGGTTTCTGTTCCAGTTAAACCCAAAAGTGCTTTTTCAAAAAGCCACTGGACTTTCTGGTTTTTTCTTTGAAGATATTTTGCTTCTTTAAAGAAAAAACAAGAAAGTCTTTGGGACAACCATGACCTAGATGCCTGAGACTCTCCACAGATATTTATTTATTTATTTATTTATTTATTTATTTATTTATTTATTTATTTATTTATTT
>BLBF01000036.1:12701840-12713889 GCA_015471245.1 Laticauda colubrina | reverse complement strand
AGAGAGAGAGAGAGAGAGAGAGAGAGAGAGAGAGAGAGAGAGAGAGAATGACTCACTCAAAGTTACCCAGCTGCCTTTCATGCCTAAAATATCACTTAGCACTAGCAAAAGCACGTAGAATCATATACCGCTCCATAGTGCTTCACAGCACTCTCAGAGTGCTTTACAAATGTTAGCATATTGCCTCCAACAATTTGGATCCTCATTTTACCAATCTTGGAGGGATGGAAGGCTGAGTCAACCCTGAACTGGTTAGGATCGAACTACTGGCAGTTTACAGAGTTAGCCTGGTAAGGCCCGGTCCCACTGGCCGACGGATGCAAAACGTATGCATAAAGGACACAGCGGATGAGCAAAATTTTGGGGGTGGCTCCATCCATTGTCATCCGCTCCCAAAAGTGGTGAAAATTTGCATAAACAGAACGTAAAAGAACGTAAAAGAACGGACGTGGGTAGTATGGAGCAGGGATGTTAAACGGATGTTCATAGGAAGCCTAGCAGATGAAAGCGGAGGGAAGCGGATGACACCTCCGAAGGGGTTCCGGGGGAGAATTTCGAAGTGGACGCATAGCGGATGAAGTGGATGCATCACGTACACCTAAAGGAAAGAAAAGGGATGCCGCGCGGATGTATATCAGATGCAAACGTATCCTTTCTACTTCCATGCTACTAACGCTGTATAGACATTCCATGTACCCTTTCTTTCCTCCCTCTTTCCGTTTTCAGCTGCAGCAGATGTGAGTTGCGAGGATGCCCAGAGGATGCAGAGAGGATACAGCGGAAGTTTAACGGATGATAAACAGACATAGAACGTTTGTTGCTTGTATGTCACGGATTTACATCGTACATGGCGGAAAGTTCATCCGTTCACAAAGTTTTGTGCAGTTCAAAACTTCTTGCATGGATGAAATCACAGTGGACGGATGCTTGATGGATAGAGCGTATGAAACACGTATGCAATGAGTACACAATGGATGCATAGCATTTTCCAATGGATGACAAGCTTTTTTTTAACATTTTACACCCTCTTTGCATCCATAAGTGCAGTGGAACAGGGCTTTATACAGGTAGTTCTCAATATATAATAATTCATTTACTGACCATTCGAAGTTACAACTGCATGGAAAAGTGACTTGCGGCCATTGCAGCACCCCCAATTGTCAATGTTCAAAATTTGAATGCTTAGCAATGAGTTCATATTTATAATGGTTGCAGAATCCCAGGGTCACATGATCAATTTTTGCAACCTTCTGACAAGCAAACTCAGTGAGAGGCTTGATTCACCTAACAACTATGTTACTAACTTAACAACTGCAATGATTCACTTAGCAATTGTGGCAAGAAAGCTTGTAAAATGGAGCAAAATTCACTTTACAAATATTTCACAGAAGCAATGTAAATTTTGGGCTCAATTGTGGTCTAGGACCACCTGTGCTGCAGTCTAATGACAGCGCCATCTCCTAATGGGATGAGGACTTAACAGTTTCCAAGTTTTTAGATTAGTACACCAAACTATAATTTCAAATTTTAATGTGGCAGAAGGGGGAAATCATTTGCTGTACTTTAATATTTTTATTGCTATTTAGTCATTTAATCTCTTCTGATTCTTCATGACCAGATGGACATCGCTTGGTGGAAATTATCTGTCAATAATTCCTTCTTTGAATTCTTGTAAATTCATGCTACTGTCATCTGTAATAATATTTAGCTACTGAGTCTTCACTCAGCCTTTCCCCCCACTGGTCTTCAGTTCTTCCAGGCATGGGGGTCTTATCCAATGACTCTTCTTTCTCATCCTATGCCCCAAATTTGTACACTTTAGATTAATTATCAGTACTTCAGATGAAAAGCTTTTTTTTTTCTTCTTAATATTAAATGATTTTCTTGCACTCCAAGATATTCATAGCATCATAAAAACACAGGACTGGAAGCAGAGGTGGTATTCAGCCAGTTCTGACAGGTTCTGGAGAACCAGCAGCAGAAATTTTGAGTAGTTAGGAGAACCGGCAAATACCACCTCTGACTGGCTCCGCGCCCATCTATTCTCTACCTTCTGAGTCCCAACTGATTGGTTGGGTCTTCTTTTGTTGCCCTGCATAGGAGAACGGAGCTGGAAAGCAGGTTGGTGGGATAAGGAGGGAATGGGGATTTTGCAGTATCCTTCCCCTGGAGTGATGTGGAAATGGGGATTTTGCATTATCGTTCCCATGCCATGCCCACCAAGCTACACCATGCCCACCAATCCATGCCCACAGAACCGGTAGTAAAAAAAATTGAATACCACCACTGACTGGAAGGGACTTTGGAAGTTTTCTACTCCAGAGGTCCTCAACGTTCTTGGGTTGGCAGCCCAGAACGAGATGGTGGGGAAAGAGGGGAGGGTTTTATGTGAACTGCAGGCATGAGTAGGGCTGAGAACACAAGCGCCCGCCACTCACACAAGTGGGGCTATCAGCACAAGGACCCGCCACTTTTGTTAGTGGACCTGTGCATACATGCACGCTCACCTGACATTTATGGGGCCTGTTTCTGAATGGGCCATGGCCCAGTAGTGGATCACGGCTCGCAAATTGGGGAGCCTTGTTTTATTCCAACGTGCTGCCCAAGGCAGGAGACCTTTTTGCATCCTGGACATATAGCTTTTCTTTCTTTTTTCTTTTTGGAAGATTCTGAATCCTTCCCTGCAATTCCCCAACTCCTCTACTGCTCTTTCTGAGTCGGGTAAACATTCACACAGTGGTTTTAAAGCAGAAAAGACTAAAACAGCATGTTGATCCTCCCCAGTTAAAATCCTTAAAGGCTGCCATCACTTCATGGAAACCAGTAACAGCTTTTGCCAGAATCACCATTACTGCAAAGCATGTATTTTTCTGATAATCTGGCTTTCACAACTATTTGGTGCAACTCAAAAAGCTGTAGGTTATTAAAGTGTGTGATTCTGACCTTTAATAGTTTGTCTAGATCTGTCACAGTTCTTCCTCCAAACAGCAGTTGTCTCTTTCTCTCACGACTAAACTTACCTACTCCTTATGAATTTTGACCATAGGAAGTTTTCCCATGGTTTGTTCTTAGTTCAGTTTACCTATTGATATGGCTCTAGTGTTATCTATTGACATGATCTCTGTTATTTTTTTTGTAATAATTGATTAGTAGATCAGCTTTTATGTTCTACTTTTTCACCTCCAGCAAGAGATTCCTTAGGATTTCCTCCTGCAGAAAGTTAGCACTTATCCCTCTCCTAGAAGAATGAAATATCTTGGGAAATATTTAAAAAGGCAGAATATTAAATTTCCCCTAAAAGAAATAGAAATCTTAAAGGAAACTCAGAGCCAGAATTCCCTGCCCCCAAAGAGACACTAAGCTGAGGGAGACCAGCTTTTAGAAATGCAGATTTGGAAATCCATTCAAGACAGGATATTTTGAACAAAGGCAGAATTAGGTAGAATGTAGAATTAGTCCTCACTCAAGATACAAATCAAGAAACAATAGGAATATAGACACAATAGGAATGGCCCAAGCCAACACCCTTTCAGGACACAAGCCTCATTACATCATCTCAGAGAGTCCAGGCTTCAATCAAACTTAATTCAGACAACCTAAGCAGTTAGCTATGACCCCTGCAAAGCCTGACTGCCAATAAAATGGAGTTTTTAGTCTTGGAGTCTGACTGCCAATAAAATACAGTACATGTTCTTGCCACAGGAACAGGAAGCTCAAGGGCAAGGCCCAAGGACAAAACCCACTTTCTCTCCACCCCATGTGGTCAGCTGCCCAGGACCTAAAACCCATGTGGTCCTGTCTGTTCTGTTCGGAAACATCAGCAACATTCTGATGCTAGAAGGGAGTGTTGCTGATGTTTCTTCTGGCAATTGTAATAATGCTTTCTATTTCTTTGAGTCTAGCATTTCTCATGATACATCCTGCATATGAATTAGATGAATAATGTGACAAACTACAACTTTATCACAGTCCTTTCCTAGTTTGGAATCATGTAGTTTAATCCATATTCCATGTTAACCTTTATCCCTGATCGTTATACAAATTATTCCATTGCTAGATAAGGTAGCCATCATGGCCATGTTTCAAATTAAATGACACATAGCTCTTGTTTTCCCCACCTAAATTTAAGGAAGTTGGCTAGGAATTTAGAGGTTACCATCTTCTGCAAACACAGATATTGAACAGAGTAGTGAACATGACAAATAAACAAATTTTGCATGGGGTTATGGCACCATTAGATTAATGGACAGCTGGTTAAGCAATCATATTCAACAAATATACATTAGTCACTCTGCATCAAGCTGTATTGAACTGTTCAGCAGTGTACCTTGGGCTCCATTCTAGCTCCTTTATTAACATATTGATAAATGTTTTTGATGATGAAATAGAAATATAAATTTATCCAATTTTCAGTTTTGTAGATGACACAAACACCTAAAGCCCATGTCACACTGCCCAACGGATGCAAAAAGGACACAGCGGACGAGCAAAATGTTCCATCCGTTGTTATCCGCTCTCAAAAGGGGCAAAAATTTGCATAACCGGAGCGGATAACACGGACGCGGGGAGGACGCAGGGCGGATGCAAAGCGGATGCGGAACGGAAGCCTAGTGGATGGAAGCGGATGGGAGCAGATGGCGCAACCGCAGGGCTTCCGGGGGGCCTCAGCAAAGCAGATGCGGAACGGATACAGCGGATGAAGCGGATGCACAGCGGAAGCCTAACGGATGCACAGTGGAAGCAAAACAGATGCCGAGCATTAATTGTGCATGCGGGGGGGAAGTATTACGTAAAGGGAAGCAGCTCGCACGTGGCCAGCATTCCGAGGAAAGACCTGCTGCTGGACACTTCAAGTTCCTTGCCTGCCCTGCCAGCCTGCCTTCCAGCCAGCCTTGGTGCCTGCCTGCCTGCCTGCCTTCCTGCCAGGCTTCCTGCCAGGCTTCCTGCCAGCCTTGGTGCCTGCCAGCCTCCCTGCCAGCCAGCAACCCCACAACCATGGGGAGGAAGCGAAAGCCTCAGCAACCTGCCGCCATCCCTGGCAAGAGGGACAGGGCCAACCTCCCGCCCCCTGCCCCTGACTCTGCTTCTGCTGGGGCTTCTGCTGAAGTTGCTCCTGGCGGTGGTGCTTCTGCTGGTGCTGGGGCTTCTGCTGGTGCTTTCTCTGTTGAAGCTGCTCCTGGTCCTGCTGGTCCTGCTTGACCTGCTCGTGCTCCTGGACTTGCTCGTCCTGCTCGTGCTCCTGGTCTTGCTCGTCCTGCTCGTGCTCTTGGTTCTGCTCGTGCTCTTGGTCCTGCTCATGCTCCTGGACTTGCTGGCCCTGCTGGTGCTTACTCTACTGCTGCTGATCCTGGTCCTGCTGGTCCTGCTGCTGCTGCTGATCCTGCTGCTACCGCTGCCGCTGCTGCTGCTGATAATCCTGCTGCTGCTGCTGATGATGATAATGATGATGATGCTGCTGATTATGATCCTGCTGCTGCTGCGGCTGCTGCTGCTGCTGCTGCTGCTGCTGATTCTGCTGGTGCTGCTGCTGCTGCTGGTGGTGTGGAGGAGCAGCCCCTACTACCTGGGAACCCCTCTGATGAGGGCCCATCTGTTCCAGCCAAAGGGAGGAAGAGGCATATGCGACAACGGGAGAGGAGGCAATACTATATTGAGGAGGCGCACGAGGATGAGGTGCTGGAGTGGCTGAGAGAGAACGACTATCTGTGGTGGAAGGGACACCGGCTGTACAGGGACACCAAGCGGAAGCAGGCTGCTTGGAGAGAGAGGGCAGAGAGTATGGGTTACACTTCGGAGGTGCTCCTCGGCTGGTGGAAGCACATGCACACCTGGTATGGGAAGCTGCATCTGAAGAAATCTGGCCAGGCCACGGTGAAGCTGACGGACAGAGAGACCTATGTCATGGCCAGGTGCAGCTTCCTGGAGGGTGAGGTCCTCCACCAAGGAGCACCAGCAGCCCCTCTCACAACCCTCTCTCTCCGGAAGCCTGCCGAGAGCCAGTCCTCTTCCGGCCGAGAGTCAGTCCCTGTCTCCTTTCTGTGGAGCGTGCCACGGCGGAGAACCCGCGGACAGGTGTGGTAAGCGTGGTGGAGTGCGTAGAGGACTCCCTGGTGCGGTGGGAGAAAGGAGACATCAACTCCACCACAGTCCTAGCCACATCCACCCTCCCCAGCTCCGCCTCAGCAGAAAGGCAGAGAGTCGGACAGCTGAAGGGGCAGAGCCAAACTGTCCTGCTGGAGATCAGGGACACCATCCGCACCAGCATAGATCTCCTCTCTCAGCTGGTCCACACCGACTCCTCATCCTCCAACTGCAAGCCCTTCCTCACCTATGTCAACTAGACCCTCAAGGAAATGGTGGATCCACAGTACCAGCTGGTGAAGGACCGGATCACCCAGCTGCTTCACAACGCTCCAGACCCAGAGGAACCTGCTCCCACCCAGTCCAGGTCTGCTCCTCCACCCCAGGTGATGTCCCTCCCATTCCAAGGCTTCCCACAGGCCCTCACCTACCAGGGCTACAGCTACCAGGAGGTTCAGCAGCACAGGCAGCAGCCCTTCCCAGTCCAGGCACAGAGTCATCAGGCGACACTGTTGCCACCTGTTTCACTGATGCCACCGATGCCACCCACAACAATGATGCCACCGACAACAGCGATGCCACCCATGCCAATGATGCCACCCATGCCAGTCCTCACCCAGCTGCAGACCAGACAGGCCCACTACACTACTCCTTCCTCCACCCCACAGCCAAGCCCGGCCTCAGTACATTTGTCATCAGTACTGGGGCTGACACCCCATGGCATGGAGGAAGGACCTCTCAGCATCACGGGGCTGAGCCAGCTGTCTGAGAGCTTTCTCAACACACCGTCCCCTGTTGTCCTCTCGAGGCCAGGCACTCCAGCACCACCCACCACCACAGTACCTGGACCCTTCACCCCTGAGACTGAGCACACCTCCGAGTGACCAAGAAGAGTGCCAGAGACCGGGTAGCTGGCTATCTGTGGACTTTATTTGGACACTTGACTTGGGTCATTTTTTTTTTACAGCTTGTTGTTCAATAAAGTTTATCTTTGATTCACACACTTGCTTCATTTGTTTTTTTAAAAAAAGTCTTGGTGGAAACTTTTACAATTGGCTTAAGCCTTTGCATGCTTGTGGGATGGGTTAAGATAGCAGTGGGGTGGGCAGGGATACCTGTGGAATGAGCAGGGATACCTTTGGGATGGCTAATAGCTTTGGGATAGATAAACCTCCAGCGCAAGCATAGTGGGACTGTATGGTCTACCCTCCCAGGTGCCACCCTTAGGGCCCTTTTTTATCAATAACAATGTAAGCATTGATCCACACATTTGAACACAAACACAACTCTTTATTAAATGCCCTGTTCATTGTAGGCCCACCCAACATACATGGCACAATCTCATCCGTGTGATGAGACAGGCTGAAGGAAGCATCCATTAAGCATCTACCATCCTGTCTTGCCACTCCACCACTCCAGCTGGGGAGTTGCACCAGTGTTTCAGGAGGTTGCGCTGCTTCTTCCCTTCCCGTGAGGCTCTGTTGTGGCCTTGCACATCCTGAGTGTCGATCAGGTTTCGCCCTTGCTTCCATTCCCCAGGCTCCATGTCCCCATTGCCTTGTTGATGGTCCATGAGCCTGTTCTGCAAGACTGGGTAGAGGGTGCGCATGAGATTGTGCAGGATGCAGCAAGCTTCCACGATCCTCCTCACGGTCTCTGGGCAATGCTGCATGGTGTTGAGAAGTACCTGGAACCTGTTGGCCAGGATGCCAAAGGCGTTCTCCACCACCCGCCTTGCCCTGGACAGCCTGTAGTTGAAGATCCTCTCTTCACGGGTCAGGAGTCTGGAAGTGTATGGCTTCATGAGGTAGGTTGTGAGGGAGAAGGCGTCATCCCCCACGATGAAGTAGGGCACATCTTGCGTGTCGTTGGACAGGGGGTCTGGATCTGGGAAGCCCACGATGAGGTTGCCTTCCAGCCCCTCCTTGAGGTGACTGGCGTTGTATACCTGGGCATCTGAAGATGAGCCGTAGCCTGAAGCATCGATGTACATGAATTTGTAGTCAGCATCGACCATGGCGAAGAGGATGATGCTGAAGAAGCCCTTGTAGTTGAAATAAGTGGACCCCGACTTGGGTGGTGCTTTGCAGGCCACGTGCTTGCCATCTATGGCTCCAACGGTGTGGGGGAAGTTCCACCTCTGATACCACTGCTCTGCAACTTTCTTCCAGCCTTCTTCAGTGGAGGGGCACTGGAGGAGCTCCTCCTTGTATTCTTCGAAGTTGGCCTGCACCACTTCTCTGACCACAATGCTGATGGTGTTGTGTGGCACCCTTCAGCCATACTGCATGCTTTTGTAAGTGGTTCCTGAGGCCAGGTGGCGCAGAGTCAGTGCCACCTTGAGCCCAGGTTCCAGGCTGGGCTGGAAGTTGGTGTTTGCCTTGGTCAACCTGGGTGTCAGGCGCTGCACAACTTCGTCAAACATGGCTGGAGGCATCCTCATGAAGTTCTGGAATGTACGAGTGTCTTCTTTCCTGAGCTCCACTATCAGCTTGTTGTACAGTCCGTACTCTGCTCTTCTCCTGATCCATTTTCGGACGCAGATGCTTCTTGGCTGCCTCTTTTTCTTCCCGTAGTAGAGTTCACAGAGCCTGTAGATGGCTTCGTTCTGTTGCAGAAGGATGGTGGCTGCCAAAAGGACTGTGGTACGATTCACGGTGGACATGACTGGATGCTGTGGAAGAGGAAGAGTCAGATGAAGGCTGCAGAGGTCTGCACAGGTGGGCTGCTGGTCTGAAAGAGATGCAGACGAGTTGCTCCCCCTTTTTATAGGCAGTATAGGTGTCCCTTTGCATCCTCTAGGCATCCTCTAGGCATCCTCTAGACATCCTTAATATCCGAGATAGGTCCCCTCTGCGAACGTTTTTTCCGCTTTAAACGCTTTGTTTCTGTGCTACATCCGTTCTGCATCTGTTCCGCGTCCGTTCCGCTTCCTCCCTGCATCCGGGCGGATGCGAGTTTCGCGGATGTGCAGCAGACGCCAAGCGAATATAGCGGATGCGTAACGGATGCAGAATGGATGCATAGCGGATGCGTAGTGGATGCAGAACGGACGAACTGGATACATTTTCCGTCTGTTCCTTTCCGTTGTTGTCCGCTCTGTTTATGCAAATTTGGGGCACTTTTGAGAGCGGATAACAACGGATGGAACATTTTCTTTTCCTCTGTGTCCTTTTTACGTACATTTTGCATCCGTCGGCCGATGTGACAGGGCCTTAACTAAGCAAGATGTTTGTTAGGTGAATTTTTACCCATTTTATGACTTTTTTGGCACATTTGTTAAGTGAATCAATGTGGTTGTTGAGTTAGTAACATGGTCCTTAAGTAAATCTGGCTTCCCCATTAAACTTTGATTGTCAGAAGATCAGAAAAGGCAATCGGTTGACCCGTAACCATCGAAAATACAAGCTAAATGTCTGAATTTTGATCATGTGACTATGGAGATGCTGCAACAGTCAAAAATATGAAAAATGGTCACAAGTCACATTTTTTTCAGTGCCATTGTAACTTTGAACAGTTACTAAACAAAAAGTTGTAAGTCAAGACTACCTATAAATTTAAATAAATAAAAAAACCAGATTAATAATAATAAACTCTCAGTGAGGCAGTATCTTGATGTGGTTGTGGGTCTTGTGTGCTCTGAGGAAGATGAGACCTATGCCAAAGGTTCAACCATTCTGGATAGGTCTCATCAGAGGAGCCAGACAAAGCATGTCTCTCCTGTAAACAATCTGGCGAGATGTAATTTACAGACATTCATACCAGGTTTGTTGTCGCCTAGTTCAACAAGGACCGTGCTAGGTGTTGGAGTACCTGGACATCTGGTGATAAATAAGCTGATGGACTCAGGACTGTTAACTGAGCAATCAGAGCCAATAGCTTGAAGGCTACCTGTTGCAAATGTACAAAGATCGACTGCTTGCAATGTTACATTTAACACTATCGAACAACAACATCTGTGTATCCCAGGTCTTTGGGAAGGACTGAATAGATGGATTAAAAATGCCAATTCCACACCATAATAAATTGGAGACTTTGTCCTCTTTCTGTCCCTTGTTTGAATTAGCAGGCTGCTTAGCAATTTCTCAGATGTGAGGAATTTACAAGGTTTTTCCCCAAACATCTGTTGAATCCTTATGAAGCTGGCTGAATCCTTATGAAGACCACTGCAGCTCATGTGCTCTTCATCCTAAATATTTTGTTGCTTGTTCCAAAAAAAAAGGTTGACTTTCTTTCTCATATGTTTATCCTTTAAAAAAAAAAACACCAAAAACCAGGCTCATATTGGATCAAAAGTCAATATTCTTTTTCTAATTGAAAATCTTTCCAGCTGGTCTGAAATGATAGGCAAAATCCAAGTTAATAACATTATGACATATTAATTTAGGTAAATTGTTTATTATAAATAGTCTTTTAAATTACTTTATTAAATAGTACCATACCATATTATTATATCATATAAAGAGGACATTATTACATTATTATTATTTACATTATTGATCCGTGGTACAGATAAATAGAGACTGGTACAAATAAGGGATGTAAAAAAAAAAAAAAGATGGCAGCTATGACCAGGTGAAATTCTACCTCTTTTTTACACCCGATACATATTAAAAAAGGGGCAACACTTTCATTCCTTGGGCATATCTGTCATTTTGGATTATTTGATACATTCATTGCTTGATGCAAACTCCTAAAGCTTGGTCCAAACACAGCTCTGGTTCAAATCTCAACCTCTTCCATGAGGCAGACCTTTATGGAAACCACATACTATATGGAGCAGAGATGGTATTCAGCAGGTTCTGACCAGTTCTGGAGAACTGGTAGTGGAAATTTTGAGTAGTTCAGAGAACCGGTGGTAATCTTCCCCCAGGAATGGGGTGGGAATGGAGGTTTTGCAGTATCCTTCCCCTGAAGTGGAGTGGAAATGGAGATTTTAGATATTTTTCCCCAGCCACAGCCACCAAGCCAGCCTACCAAGCCACACCACAGCCACCAAGCCCCGCCCACAGAACCGGTAGTAAAAATTTTTGAATCCCACCACTGATGTGGAAAAAGCTTTTTGTTTTAAAACTCAGACTGTCCCTGCAAGATTAGGAATGGAGCTAGACTCACTCATTAGGGGAGGAAACTGAGGCAATTTAAACTTTAGAAAAGAAAAGCAATTATAGGCTCAAAAGAAATAATAAGCATCAATTAGCAGCAAGTATTTCAACTGCCAATGAAAGCGTTCTCAAGTACACAAGCTGAAATGAAGGGGAGAGAAAAACGGGATCCTCCAATGAATTGCAGCAGGCTTTCCAAGATAAAAGGAAGAAGCAGCAGTGGAGATATTAATGAAACAATTGCTGAGAATCAGCTGTCCAGAAATTTGAAAAACTAGGCAACCAGGAGTTGCAGTTTCTGAAAGTGGAGAAATGGGAAATAAACCTGGTGGCATTTGGATAAACCTTGAGTCTCTGTGATGGCCTGCCTGGAGAATCTTAAAGGGGGATGCTATGAGAATGCTTTACAAAGGGAAGCCTATGAAAATTATGTTTGTCCTAAGAAGCTGAATATGAAGACTATATAATCTGACTGACCAGAATACGGGTAATTACATTTATAAACTTATATATAATGACTATATGGCCATTTGAAAAGAAACTACCAAATGTCATAAGATAAATTATGTTACTCCCGTTTTATTGCATTACTAAATATTATCTGTAGTGCTATATTACCATATACTGTATTACTGGCTGCATTTCTATTATCCTTCTCATCTTTCCTATTATCTTCTCCTATTGCTATCCTATGATTATATCATTTTATTGTTTGTATGTATATTGAAGCCTTATGCACCGGAGACAAATTCCTTGTGTGTCGAATTACACCTGGCCAATAAAGACTGTTGTTTTTTGTTCTATTCTATTCTATTCTATTCTATTCTATTCTATTCTATTCTATTCTATTCTATTCTATTCTA
>BLBF01000036.1:12674633-12701830 GCA_015471245.1 Laticauda colubrina | reverse complement strand
TCTACTCTACTCTACTCTACTCTACTCTACTCTACTCTACTCTACTCTACTCTTTTTCTATTCATGTTGTTTCTGAGTGGATGCATACAATATACTAAACCAGTGGCCCTCAACCTTTTGGGCAGCAGGGACCGATTCCATGGAGAGAGGTTTTTCTGCTGACTGGAGGGGGCATGGTTTTGCATGCTGCCTGCATTCTCTGGATGGGGCTTTGCTTGTTTGCATGGCCCGATTACTAGCATGCCACAGATCATGGTTGGGGACACTTGTGCTAAACTATGATTGCTTTAATAATCTTTTTAAGTTGTACCTGAATTGCTTGGGCTCATGGGACAAACAAAACCAAAATAGCTTAACAACATGAGAAAGTTCTGTGCAAACTCAGTGTCCATCTCTTTGCCTCTCTCATTTTCACTCTGCATTCTTTCTTCTAAAGCTGAGTTCATAGAACAGCCATACCCTAAATCTGCTTTAAGATAACATAATTCCTGTGTTCAAGCAATCTACTGTGCCCAAGCAAATCAACAATATAATGGCTTACTATAAGACTGGCATGGTAAGGAAAGGGCTAAATCACAGACTGGAATCATGATCAGAATAGAATAGAGCTGAAAGCAACTTTGGAGGTCTTCTAATCCAGGGGTCACCAACCTTTTGGACCTCAGGGACCACCAAATTTATAATTTTAAATCCTGTGGACCAGAGACCCTGGGAAAATCCTAAAAAAAGTCTGCAGGAAAATTCCCCCACCCCGTTTTCCTACCGATTGATCATTCTTTATTTGGGATCACAGGATACCATCTCCAGGTCCATTCTCGGGGGGGGGGGAGAGAAAGAGAGAGATTGATTTTTGGCTTCGTACAAGGAAAGAGCAGAAGCAACAGAAGTCTTTCTTTCTCTCCCCCAAACTCTGCCAGAAATGAGTCTTTGCCGGCACAGCCTCTTGGAGGAGGATGACTTGCAGGTTCCCAAAGACTCATTTCTGGGGGAGTTTGGGGGAGAGAAAGAAAGACTTCTGCTGGTTTCCTTGTGTGCAGCCAAAAGCAGAAGGAGAAAGAAGAGGAAAGAAGCAGCCTGGTGGCCACGGAGGGGGGCACGTCCCCCCCACCCTTTTCCCTTTTGCCTCACTACCTCGTGTTGTGCACAATGCAAGGGATGCAAGCCTTGTGTTTCCGCGGGCCATGTGGGCAGCGCAGCCTTGTGTTCCCACCTGGATTAATTTCTTTGGGGGTGGCATTTCTTTACGGACCACCAAAATTTTCTCACAGACCACTAGTGGTCCCCGGCCCACTGGTTGGTGACCACTGTTCTAATCCACCCTCCTGCTCAAGCAGGGAATCTATACCATTTCAGACAAATGGTTGTCCAATCTCTTCTTAAAAACCTCCAGTTTGTTGGAACAGTCATGATGGAGGCAAGTTGTTCTACTCATTAATTGTCCTCACTGTTAAGAAGTCTCTCTTTAATTCCAGGTTACTTTCACCCTTAGTTAATTTCCATCCATTGTTTCTTGTCCTGCCCTCTGATGCTTTGGAAAATAAATTGACCCCTTCCTCTTTGTAGCAACCTCTCAAATACTGGAATACTGCTATCATGTACCATCCAGTCCTTCTTTTCTCATATCACTTGATTTTGATTCTGTGTCTCTATTTGTACAACCAAGGATTGTATTAGCTTTTTTGGCTGCTGCCACATACTTCTAGCTCATGTTTAAATGATCATCCACTAGGACTCCAATGTCCCTCTCACAGTTACAGTTTTTGAGTTAGGTTTTGCCTAATCTATACTTGTACCTTTGTTTTTTCCTGCCCAGGTATAAAACATTAAATTTCATGCTGTTGGATAGGACACATTATTCAAGTCTGTCAAGATCTTTTTGGATCTTTTTGGAAGTTGTCTTCTGGAGTGTTGGCTATTCCTGCAAGCTTAGTGTCATCTGCAAATTTGATGAGTTCCCCTTTTATTCACTTATCTAAGTCATTTATGAAGATATTGAAGAAATACTGGTCCTAAAAAAGAACCTTGTGGTACCCAACTGCAATCCTATTTTAACTCATGGGACATCCGGTCAGCCAGCTTAGCACATGCTCCTCCATCCGCATTAGGCAGCACAAAGTATGTCATTGTACATTTGTTTTGTTCCTGGAACTGATTTCACTTCATTAGTGAAGCTGTAAAATGATACTGTCCAAACACTTCATTGCAGAGCAAACAGGAGTGGGATTCAAAAATTTTAACAACCGGTTCTGTGGGTGTGGCTTAGTTGGTGGGCATGGCTTGGTGGTCATGTTATTGGCTGGGTGCAGCCAACTCAATATCACTCATACTGAGGCACACATCTCCTCGCCTGGCCTCTCATGACTGTGGGGATGCTGCAACAGTCATAAGTGTGAAAAATGGTCATCAGTCCCTTTTTTTCAGTGCCATTGTAACTTTGAATGGTCACTCCACACAAGCAAAGTACCAGTAAAGGAAGGGGAAAAAAACTCCAGAGAAGTTCCTGAGGCAGAAAGTCTAGTCCTGCCAAGAATGTAATCAGGGTTAATGAAGAGGCAGTTTCTGTAAGCAACACCAGAATGTTTCCTTCCTGCCTTCCTTACAGGATTAGGCCAGTAATTTCTTCTAACAACCAGTTCTCTGAACTGCTTAGAATGTGAACAACCGGTTCTCGCGAATAGGTGCAAACTGGTAGAATCCCACCCCTGAGAGCAAATGAAGGTTCAGTGATTGGTGCTTTTTCCTACTGTGGAAAAATATCCACCAATTACTCTTCCTAAAATAAGGGTTGGAATGAGAAGAAGAAGATAGTTCTGAGAGATAGCTACACCCACTGGGCTGGGAACTTGATGGGTGCCCAGGAATGTGTTGGCAAGCACATTAAGGTCCTATGATCCTTTATAGCTTATACTGTAATAATATTTCATCACACTAATGTTGGATGATTTTGCCACACCAGAGCCGCTAGTTCCCTGGAAATGTTATATGAAATTATGTTCTCAAACTGTATTGATTTTTGCTGATGTTAGTGACTTTTGCTGATGTTGAATGAGCTGCGGTGGCACAGTGGTTAGAGTGCAGTACTGCAGGCTACTTCTGCTGCCTGCTGGCTGACCGCTATTTGGCAGTTCAAATCTCACCAGGCTCAAGGTTGACTCAGCCTTCCATCCTTCCAAGATGGGTAAAATGAGGACCCAGATTGTTGGGGAAATAGGCTAACTCTGTAAACTGCTTAGGGCTGTAAAGTCTTGTAAAGTGGTATATAAGTCTAAGTACTATTGTTATTTAGGACTGTTAATAAACTATTAAAAATCAATCAGATTAAATAACTTTTTGGTATTTATGGGAATAAAAAAGAGAAAATCAATTACATAGCTTTTTTGATATTTTCTGGGTGCCTCCAAAATAGTTGCCATTGGTGGCCTACTTATGAAATGGGTTGGCCAAATACACAGTTAATGAAAAACTGTCCTTATTTTTCTCACTCATGGGTACACTAAACCTTTAGATAGGCCTATGACATCAAAAATAATTGCCCACCCAGGAATTCCCGAAAATTTGTAACTTTCCTACCTAATTGGCTTCATCCATTTGTGTGATGCCCCATCTCCTTAGGTATTAGCCTTGGAAAATAATGTTAAAAATTGGAAGTTTCTTAACAGATAAAAGATTCCTCATCATGATGCCCAAGAGTTTTGAAAGACAAGGATTACATTGGCTGTGTGAAACTTGGCCATGCATAGTTGTTTAGAGAATACCATTTATACCCCTTTGATATTGTTTTTACTCCAGTTTCCATCCCAATTTTGCCTTGGAGCAAAATTTGAGTTCAGTCTGTGAATTTCTCCTCAGGCAAAACATCAGAGAAAGTTAGCCGAACATTTAAGAACAAGGAACAATACTTTTCAAGAAGTTTTTCAGGATACAATTGGCTATTTTTTCTGTCAGGAACAATTGGGAAGAATCCCGTTTCTTTTTTGCCAGCAATTTATCTTTACCTCAAACAGGTGTACTTGCCTTTGGGAATGGTGCCAACAATTACTAAGAAGTAAAAGCACAGTTGTTCGTTATTGTTGCTCACTGATTAGAAACCAATTAACTTGGAATGCTTTTCCAGATTGCAAGATACATAGTTTTGCTTGGGTTTCAACAAAACCATGAAATATGCATTGCAAAAGACAATCAAAACATCCACAGCAATTGAGAATGAAGTAATTATTTGTCTGGATCAGATCATGTAATTCAAATGGTAGACTGTCATTAGACAGCAAAATCCCAACTGATCTATCGGAAGTCAAGATAACTATTCATAATAGATGCAGAGTGCTCCAAATTAACAACAGCTGCAGAACATTCCAAAATTTTAATAGATCCTCCCCTCTTTTCCCATCCCCACCCAGGGATGGGATTCTATAGGTTCACACCTATTTGCTAGAACCAGTTGTTAACATTCTAAGCAGTTCGAGAACTGGTTGTTAGAAGAAATTATTGGCCTAATCCTGTAAGGAAGGCAGGAAGGAAACATTCCGGTATTGCTTACAGAAACTGCCTTTTTGTTAACTCTTATTACATTCTTGGCAGGACTGGATTTCCTATCTCAGGAACTTCTCTGGAGTTTTTTCCCCCTTCTTTGCTAGTACTGTGCTTGTGTGGAGTGACCATTCAAAGTTACAATAGCACTGAAAAAAGTGACATGACCATTTTTTACACTTATGACTGTTGCAGCATCTCCACAGTCATGAGAGGCCAGGCAAAGAGATGTGTGCCTCGATGTGAGTGATGTTGAGTTGGCCACACCCAGCCAGTCACATGACCACCAAGCCATGCCCACCAACTAAGCCATGCCTACAGACCCAGTTATTAAAAATTTTGAATCCCACCCCTGCCCCCACCCCTCAAATTACAAGACAATTCATTCCTTCAAGGACCTTTGAAAATATCAAAGCATTTGATGGGGAAATTTGTTTAGTAAAGAACAACAATGTTGCTTCAGAGAGACTGTTATAAATCAACACAGAAAGAGATAAATGTTTCTTCTTTTCATGTAATACCATTATTTAGGATTAATCTTCTGTGTGTGTTAGAAACAAGTAACAGGGCAGTTGAAATCAGAGAACCAGTGGCTGCCTTTTAAAATTACTATATTTATCCAGAAGAGGGTTGGCTTTCCCCCAACTATTTTACCTTTAAAATTTAGGGTTGTTTCAGAGTCACTGAATGTGAGAAAAAAATCTTCCCTGCTGTTCTGTTTGGATAATAAGGTACACGAGACCGGTATTCCAACAAACAGCTCTTTATTTTAACAGCATAGTGACTTGTAGTGGAACATTTGCCAAAGCCGCAGCAGCCCTTCTTATAGCGGCTGCTCGCGGCTTGCGGCCAATGACAGCTCTTTAAGAATTCCTGCTGTCAGGCGGGCCAATCAAAATGGTGCTTAGTTGACCAATCCGAGAGCGGCCTGTTCGTCCAATCAGTTTTAGTTATTTGGAGTCTTCTAATTTCCATACACAACACCCCTCCCTCCTTGGTTTCGTCCAACGTGCGAAACGTAGTCACACAGGTAGGTGGGGCTTTTGCGGGTCCTACTTGACCTGCATAGCTCAGTCTCAGTGTGGTCTTTCATCGGTTCGGACAGGATTGCCTTTTCTCCACGTTTTCTCCATGGAACCTCCTGGAAGGGTGAGTCAGCCTTGCCGCTCCTGCCTGGGTCTCTCGGGCTGGTTGAGGTGACTCTGCCGCTCCCTCCTGGTTTGTCTGGGTTGGTCGAGCTGGCCTGGCTGTCTTCTTCCAGGAAGGCCTCACCTGCTACCGGTTCTCTTCTCCGGAGGTCGCCTATGGGTAAGCGCTCTTTTTGTTTTATCTGAGTTTCTAATTTGGGTTTGTGTTGTGTCTTTTGTTGTGTTATTGGTGGTTCATCTCTCCCTTTTTTATTATTTTGTATTTCCCCCCCCCTCTGTTGTTTTTGGATTGTTTACTGGTGTTTGCGGCGGTGCTGGAGTATTGCGTTCCAATGTCCTAGAGCGAAGCTGATCAATGTGCCGCGTCCAAGTTCTGCCGTCATCTAGTATGACTGGGGCCTTATGTTAAACAGATGGCATGGCTAGAATTAAACCGAATCACCAATACAAAAGGAGCGATATTTACTTGAGGAGTCAGGGATTTTTTCACAGGTATAGGTGGGGTGTAGTCTATCAATTTTCTACCCATGAGGAGTTCAGCTGGGCTTTTGTTAGTGGTTGTGCTAATGTTAGGAATTGTTAACAGTTTGTTAAGTCTATCTTGGACGTCCCCCGTGTCCAGTTTGTCTAGGGCCTCTTCGGTATAATGAACCATGCGTTCAACTCGTCCATTCGAAGCCAGATGAGCCGGCTGTCAGCCTTCAAGATCTTCTACTATCGCTTTGCATCTTTCGGCTGTCATAAGAAACGGGGGGAGGGGAGGACGGGATGAGTCTGGGAAGTGAGCTGGAGGTGTTACATTTTTCTGTTGTGTAAATGAGGGGGCGGGAAGCATACATCAGAGTTAGGTTTCTATTTCTCGCTTAGCTTTCTTTTCTCTGCGCAACTGCAACCCGTTATCAAAGTTTGCCAAGGTCAATGGACAAAGGCCTCATCATCACCTGAAGATGCCCACATGATCATATTCACAATTTCTAATTGGAAGTTTCATCTGAACTATTGGGGGTGGGAACACTTCCATCACTTTGTATATGTGATTTATGTGCCTAAATTCTCAGATTCAGAATGGATGCCCTGCACAGCCAGGTACTGCTCGAAGGCTAAAGCAGTAAACTGGGGGCCATTGTCAGAGACTACTACATCTGGCAGTCCATGTGTAGCAAAAAGTCTGTTCAATTGTTTTATGACTGCTTCAGTAGTAATGGATGTCATAAGAATAACCTCTAACCAGTTTGAATAAGCGTCAACAATTATAAAATATGTGTTCCCTTTCATTGGCCCAGCAAAGTGAATATGTAGTCTCGACCATGGGCCTCTGGGTTTCCCATTCCAGGACTGGTGCAAGAGGGGGGATAGGCCTTGATTTTTGGCAGTCATGGCATGTTGCCACCCATTTTTCAATGTCTTTGTCCAGCCTTGGCCACCAGACATTACTCCTGGCCAGGGCTTTCATTTTTACTATGCCCAGGTGTCCCAAGTGCAACATGCACAACACTTCCTCCTGCAACCTTTTTGGAATTACCACCCTGTCTCCCCACAGTATACAGCCCTTTTCAATGGACAGTTCCGTCTGCCGGGTGGGAAAGGTTTAAAAGTCTCGCCTCTATCCTCATCCAGCCAGCCCTTACCTTACCCGAAATGCAGGATTTGAGCTGTCAGCGGGTCTTTCGCAGTAGCTTTAGCAACGTCTGCTGCGGTTAGTGGCAGATTCGGCCATGTCTCGATCTGAAGAGTGGAGACAGTAGGAGTTGGGTTGCCTTCCTTGTTGGGCAGTGGGGAACGGCTCAAGGCATCTGCATGGGTGATGGTCTTTCCTGGGTGATGGATGAGTGTGTAATTGTATGCAGCGAGGAATTCTGACCACCTCATCATTCTTGGCGATAGGATGTTGGGGGTTGGTTTGTTCCCTGCCAGGATCCCTAGCAGGGGTTTGTGGTCTGTGATGATAGAAAATGTCCTTCCATATAGGTATTCGTGGAATCTTTTGACGCCTGCTATGATTGCGAGGGCTTCTTGGTTAAGTTGGCTGTAGTTCCTTTCAGATTTTGACAGTGTTTTGGAATAGAAGGCGATTGGTGCTTCTCTGCCATCTGGAAGCTTGTGGCTCAGTATGGCGCCAATTCCAAAAGGCGATGCATCACAGGTGACCATCAGTGGCAGGATGTTGCTGTATTGTATTAAAACAGTGTTGGATTTTTTGTAAGTCCTTAATGTTTTGGAACGCTGCTTGTTCTCGGTGGCCCCAATTCCAGACAGTTTTTTTTAATCTAATAGTCGATGTAATGGCTCTGCTACGGTTGCCTTTTGGGGCAGGAAGACATTGTAGAAGTTAATGAGACCTCAGAACGCTTGTAAGTCTGCTTTGTTCTGAGGCCTGGGTGCATCTTTAATCTCCTTTATTTTCTTTTCAGTGGGGTGTATCCCTTGCTCATCTATAAGGTAGCCTAAGAATTTGACTTGATTGGTGGCTAGTTGACATTTTTCTCTTTTGACCTTAAGCTCTGCTTCCCTGAATCTTTGCAAGACTTCTCTCAGTCTATTTTCTAATTGGTGTTTATTTTTTGCTGATACTGATACATCATCAAAATAGGGTACAACTCCTTTTATTCCATTTAGAAGACGCTCCATGAGGCTTTGGAAAACGCCTGGGGCAACGCTAACCCCAAATTGCAGTCTGTTACATTTGAATGCCCCTCTGTGCGTGACTATAGTCTGTGCCTCTGCAGTTTCGGGGTCAACTGGCAGCTGTTGATATGCTTGCGTGAGATCAAGCTTTGCAAAAAATTTCCCTCCCCCTAATGAATGCAACAGGTGTTGAACTATCAGAACAGGGTATGGGCTTTGCTGGAGTACATGATTTAGGGTGGTGTTATAGTCACCACAGATGCGCACTGACCCATCTGGTTTGACAGGAGTCACAATGGGAGTTTCCCACCTGGCATGGTTGATTGGCTCTAACACCCCTTGTGTGATGAGTTTGTTAAGCTACTCATCTATTTTCGGTTTTAAGGCAAAGGGAACGTGTCTGGCTTTGAGCCTGATGGGAGCTATCTTAGGGTCTAGACTGAATGTAATTGGGGTCCCCTTGTACTTGCCTAGGGTCCCATCAAATACATCCCGGAACTCTTCCAGCAGGCTCTGCTCCCAATTGGTCTCAGTGACGCTGTTGATCCCGGTCACTCCGATTCCCAGGGGCATGAACCATTCGATTCCCAGCAGGCTAGGGCAATCACGGTTGATGATTGTCAGAGGAAGTACTTCAGCGTGGTTTTTGAATTCTATTAGGAAATGTCCAAGATCCACTACCGGGATTCGGTTTCCCTGGTAATCTTTAAGTATTAGCTTTTGCTGTTCCAGTTCTCTTTGCTTGATGTCTGGTATCAGGTTTCTGATAGTGTTCCATGATACCATTGACAGGTATGATCCGGAGTCTACTTCCATCTCAGAGGGCTTTCCTTCGATTTTCAGATTTATTTGGACCTTTTTTTGCGCTTGCTGCCCTGGCATTTCTGATGATTATTGTTTGATGTGTTCCTTCTCTGTTGTTCATTCACCGGTTTCTGTTCTCTTGGCTCCATTGGCTTCCGGCTTGTCTCTCTCTGGGGGTGGTGGTGCTGCTGCGTCTTTTTGGATTATAGCTCTTTTTGTTTCAGCAGACCCTTGCAATATGCCCCCGTTTCTCACAAAATCTGCAAATGGCATCCAGGAATCTGCATTCGGAGCATGGGTGATCCCCTCCGCACCCAGCACACTGGAATTCTCTCCTCCTTCCTCCTTTTTCCCACCATTTTCTTTCTGACTGAAGCCTATGTATGTCTTCATTGTCATCATCGGTGTCGCTCGGGGAGTCGAGGTCTTCATGGTGGGCAGTCTCTGTGGGCTATTTTTGGTTTCCTTCTACCTTCTTTTCTCGGGGTTGGTTCGGTGGTTCTGGATTTGTTGAGTTCATCTGGCACATGGTAGCTGCGGATTTCTTGGGTGCTTCAGCGGCAGTGGCTTCTGTGATGGCCTCAGCCACTGTGATATTCGGTCTGTTTAGCAGCTTGCTTTGGAGTGTAGCGTCCTTCAATCCGAGGACCACACGGTCTCTCATGGCTTCGTCCATGTTCTGAAATTCGCAGGCTCCTCTGATATTTCTTAGGGCTGCTATGAAATCTCCGATGCTCTCGTCTTCTCGTTGGTCTCGCTTATAAAATTCATGCCTTTTTATCAGACTGGAGACCACAGGCGCATAATTGGCTCGTAACATTCGGTTTAATTCTAGCCATGCCATCTGTTTAACGTCCCACGTTTTGGCTAATGCCTTGGACATTTTGAAAATGTCAGGGCCACAATGCGTGAGGAATACAGCTCTCTTCCTCTGGTCGGTTATTTCTTGTAGCTCGTTGCTTTCTAAGAACATCTGTTAGGGATAACATTGTTCACCCTAACTGTTTTAGGTGAAATACTAACTATAAATCATAGTTAGTGTATGCAGCTTTAAATGTAAAATAGCAATTGTGGGTGTGGTTATGAAAACCATATAAAAGTAGCAAGGCTACAGCTTGCTCGCTCTCTCTCTGGCTTTGATGATCCCTGATTACTGTTTGGAAGCAAGACTGCATTGCTCGAACGGGAGAGACAACAACGGACTGATTTATGAGAACTGACAATAGGATATTCTACATGGACTTTGCTAACTGAATATCCCTGAATGGACTGACTACATGGTAAATGAATATTGGACTGTTTTTGACTATGCTAGAAACTTATACTGGAATAAAATATATTCTTGATAGCACAAGCGTATCTGTTATTTTTACTGTATGTTAATAAACATACAAGCTTAGCTCACTCATTTATCTGTGTGCCTATCTGACTAACGCTGCACATTCTGTTTAGCTTGTCTACCTAACCCTGGTTGGGGAACCCAGGCTTAACAACATCAGAAAGTGGTCAATGTATGACTCCCAATCTTCTTCAGCTGGGTTAAACGGTGCAGGTGGCGCATTGTTACCGGCCATCTTGGTTGCCATCTTGGTTCTGGTTGCCATGTGCTTTGGTCTCACTCTTCTGGGACGATCCCACCATCATTGCCAGTGTTCCATTTGGATAAGAAGGTACGCGAGACCGGTATTCCAACAAACAGCTCTTTATTTTAATAGTATAGTGACTTGTAGCAGAACATTTGCCAAAGTCGCGGCAGCCCTTCTTATAGCGGCTGCTCATGGCTTGCGGCCAATGACAGCTTTTTAAGAATACCCGCCATTAGACAGGCCAATCAAAATGATGCTTAATTGACCAATCTGAGAGTGGCCTGTTCGGCCAATCAGTTTTAGTTATTTGGAGTCTTCTAATTTCCATACACAACACCTACTGTGAGAACAGTTTGACAGTGAAACCAATTACTCAGAGTCTCCTTCACAGGATGTGTTCAAACAGAGACTACACAATTATCTCTTGGGGATGAATTAACCTGGATTCATGTACTGAGCAGGATGTTGGGCTCCTTGGCTTAAGTAGACAGTTCCGACTTCAGGAGTTAATTGTTCTTCAAGACTCCAGTAGCAAATGCGGACAGGTGTTTTTCGCTTAATATTCACTCTTAAGAGTGAATGGAAGGTTTTCTTAAAATCAGGATTGGTGTCCTTTCAAGATACTTCTCTTTGGCTGTATGGCGATTCCAGTAGTTGAACATACTGAGAATTCACTTTAATGTTTTGGAGATTCAAGGACACATCATTATGAGAATTCTTGAGAGAGAATAGAGGGCAAAGATTGTTGAATTATTTGTTGAGCTCCCAGGGGCATCTCTGGGAGAGCAGGGAAAGGGGCAGCTCTTCTTTTTGAGCAAACCTGACCAGGCAGGAGAAACATTGTGTTACTAGAAGGACACAGAAGCCAATAATATCCTACTAAACCTGGAATTGGCAATTAAGGTTTTGGCTGACTTCTAAAATTTTACAGGAAATCCCACTTTCTGTTTTTTTTTATTAACAGTTCCAGTTTTAACTTGAATGCTCCTTGCAACATGTGTATAATCTAGACCAGTGTTCCTCAACTTTGACAACATTTAGTTATTTGGACTTCAATTCCCAGAATTCCTAGTCCAGTGCTGATCCAGAAACACTTCTTTTTTTTTTAACTCTGGATTTTGGTCTTAGATTAATGTGATGAGATTGCAAGTTTCTACATGCAAATAATTCACTTTAAACACTACTGGGTTAATCCATCAGACTCCACATTAAAAATAATCAGGCTTCTATTGTCATTCTATCACTGCTGATTATAAATATCTGAAACAACCTATCTCAGCTTGAGTCCTCCTTATCATTTCTAGAATACTCAGCCAGCACGGTCATTTGCCCGACTCTTCCACGACCTCATTTTTTTAGTTTATTGGACCAAACTGTGACTGCGATTAGTTTGGCCGAAGGTTGAAATAGGACCACAGCCCAGGCTGCAGATATGGCTGCTGAAAAGCAATCTTGTCTGTTGCCTGTCAATGATTATTAATGTTGCTGTCAAAAGGAGGCTCTTGAGGGATGGAGATGCTTTTCCTATTTATCTCCTGCAATAGATTTGGTGTGCAGGCTTTACAAGGAGAGATATCAACTCTCTTCCTTGGGGAGCTTGATGGAGTTTCCTTGAAAAGAGCAATCGGACAGCAGTTGAGCTAAACCAATAGTCTGATATTAATTGCAGCTGCTTCTCTGTTGGTTTTTGGGCACATTTTGTTTCCCTTCTGTTACCTGGCTTACAACACATTTATATTTGCATCTCTTATATTACTGGCATGGTTGGTAGATCTAAGAAAATCCTTTTGGACTAGATTCAAATCCCTAGTTAGACCAGCATCCTGTTTCCAACAAAGGGTAGCCAGATGCCTCCAGTCAGCCTAGAAGTCTGGTGTGAATGCAAACTCCACTTTGCAATCTCTAACATTTAAATTACAAAACACTATTCTAAATGGTGACAGATTGGCATTTGGGGGAAGAACTCTGGCTAATTTTGTGGATGCATTAAATTATCTCATAGAGCAGTGGTGGCTAACCTTTTTGGGCTCCTATGCCAAAAATTGCATGCACGCCAGCACACACACTCTTGTGTGCCAGCACCCAGAATGCAATGTGCACCCTCCTCCCCATGCCCCCTGCGCATGCACGAGGGTGCAATCCCTCCCACCCCCACCCCCTTACCTACACTGTGCCTCACAGCTGATTTTTTGGCTGGTTTGAGGCCATTCTCAGCCTCCCAGAGGCTTGGAAAAAGCCTCTGCAATGCTTTTCAGGACGAATTATAGGCCTGTTTCCTCATTTCTGGTATTACAGGAAGTGATGAAACAGGCCTATAATTCTTCCTGAAAAGCCTCGCAGAGGCTTTTTCCAAGCCTCTGGGAGACCGAAAAAGGCCTCAAATGAACCAGAAAAAATCAGCTGTGAGGCACACGCATGCGCAGTGAGGTAAGTTTGCCTGTGGCTCACGTGCCAGTACAAATGGATCTGTGTGCCACTTGTGGCATGCATGCCATAGATTCACCATCACAGTCATGGAGCATAGACTCACAGGGTTGGAAGTGATCTCAGAGGTCTTCTAGTTCAACTCCTTGTTCCAGGCAGGAGACCATATACCATCCTGGTCAAATGGTTGTCCAGTCTATTTTTGAAACCCTCCAGTGATGGAGAACTCACAACTCCAGGAGGCAAATTATTCCACTGATTAACTGTTCTCAGTGTCAAAAATTTTCTTCTTATTTCTTGGTTAGATCTCTCTTTAATAAGCTTCCATCCATTACTTCTTGTCATGCCTTCTGGTGCTTTGGAGAATGTCAATCACCTCTTCTCTGTGACAGCCCCTCAAGTACTGGAAGACAGTTATCATTTCCCCCTTACCTAGCTCCCTCACCCATTCATCACACGATCTAGCTTCCAGACCCTTTATCATCTTTGTTGCTCTTCTCTGCACACCTTTTAGGATACCAGAACTATATGCAATATTCCAAGAACAATCAATTACCATGATCTTGATGTTGATGCAGTCCAGGATTGCATTGGCTTTTTTTGACAGCTGCAGCACATTGGTGGCTCCTACTTAAATGGTGGTCCACTGGGACACCTACATCTCTCTCATATTTTTTACTTTTGAGCCAGGTACCATTAGGTCACTTATGTTGAAGACAGAGTCACAAGACAGAGTCTTGAGGTAGTCCACTACTTGCTTTCCTCCATGTAGATGTAGTTCCTTTAAGGACTACACTGTGTGTGAGATTAGTCAGTCAACTGCAAATCCATCTGGTAGTGGTATTCCCAAAAATATATATTTTATCAAGAAGTAGGCTGTGGTATAATTTGCCCAATGCCTTAACGAAATCCAAGTATATCATGTCCATATATTTTGCTGGTGCATTGATTTAGTCATTTTATCAAAGAAGGATATAAGGTTTGTCTGGCATGATCTGTTTTTAGTAAACCTCTGCCAGCTTCTAGTAATCAAAGAAAAGCTAGAAAGTCTAGTTGTGTCTTGAAAAAGCTCCTCTGGAATGTTCTGTTGAACAAAAATTTGGAGCTCATGGTTTCTTGCAGGTAAAACAGACAGCTGAAGAAGGACAATGTAGATTAAGTGATTAGACCAGGGGTCTTCAAACTTGACAGCTTTAAGACTTGTGGACTTCAACTCCCAGAATTCCTCCTCCAGTCATGTTAGCTCAGGATTTCTAGGAGTTGAAGTCCACAAGTCTTAAACTTGCCAAGTTTGAAGACCCTTGGATTAGATCAAGGCAAGCAAAGGGAATATGCTTACTGCAATTTGCAAAGAAAAGATCTCTGAAATAGCAGCAGCAAAAAATAACTATAAAATTGAATTGTTGGGAAAGCACTCAGGAAATTGGAGAAGCAAAGTATGACATGACCAATACATAAAAGAAATGGAGAGTCAAGACCAGGAACCAATAATAGATCCAAGCTGGCACCAAGATTAATAGTTGTGCTTCATGAACAAACAAATATGAAGAATTCAAGGAACCAGCAGCAAATGTAGACTTTGTAAAATAAAAAAATGTTGCATGGATCACATAATGCAACAAAATTGTTCAGGCTGATTTATAAACAATGTCATGACAGAATAGCCACACGATCCGATGGCATCTATGCAAAATGTTTAACTTCTATGTCTCACAATGTAGTATAATCATAATATTTTAAAAAATTGTTGACAGTGACAATGTTAACCTTTTATGGGACTTTCACCTACAAATTGATCCTCATCCAGAATACATAACACCAGATGCAACAATAGTTGAAGTGACTTTTTGAAGAGTAATTTTTACAGATGTGAGAATATTTACAGATCTCAGCATCAAAGAAGAATAGGAGAAATTTACTACATCTGAAGACTGAAACAGGTGGATTATGTAGAACATTTTACAAAGTCATCCCTACAATTAATTGGTGCATTAGAAGGAACAATAAACAGATTAAACAGGTTTTTACCACAACTAAATATTTAGTCTTTAGACTTTAGCCAACTCAGTGTAAGGCATCCAGAAAGTATCCATGATATCAATCACTCCAAGACATTTCTCTCCAATTGATTTATTTAGAAACAGATCTGGTATGTCAAAGGCAATTTCCCAAGTGAAATTATTTTTGCGCATTACACAGAACCCACCTTCTCTCCTCCCTTCTCTCCTCCCACTTCTACACTTCATAAATCATGAGAACCAATTAATTGCCACTGGAATTTCTTAATATGACATATAAAATAACCTTGAACTTCTCAACTCCTCCAACTCTCTTTAAAAAAATGTGGCAGCTGAATTTTAAAGCTGACACTTAGTTCTAGATGGGTTGCACTTCCCCAGATAGATCTCATACATATCATAACTTGGGGGTTCTCCTGAGCTTGCAATTCCTGCTTGAAGAGCAAGTGGCAGTCATGGCTAGGAGAGCCTATGCACAACTTCAGATGGTATGCCAGTTGTTGCCTTTTCTGGACCGAGAATCCTTGTGCTCAGTCATTCAAGTCCTCGTCATCTCACTTCTGGATAAGTGTAATGCACTCTAAATGGGACTACCCTTGAAATACATTTGGAAGATTCAATTGCTGCAGAGTGTTGTGGCATTGGACAGTTCTTGGGTTCCTCAGAGTGACCCATATTCTGCAAGCAGCACTGGCTGCTGGTCTACTTTTGGGTGCAATTCAAGGTGTTGGTTATTACCTTTAAAGTCCTGCATGGAATGGGATTTAAAGAACCACCTCACCCCATGGGGACTGGCCCACAGAGGAGGCATGCTGCAGGCCTTGGCAGTTAAGGAATTCTGGCTGATGGGGTCCAGAAGAAGGCCTTCTCTGCCATGGTTTTGGCTCTTTGGAACATCTTACCCCCTGAGGTGAGATTGGCTCCCACCCTTCTGACCTTTCACAAGAGCCTGTAGATCTGGTTCTGCCAGATGACTTGGGGCCCCAATGCGGGAGCACCACCCTGGACATGGTTGATCAGTTCAGATGCAATCTCTATGAAAGGAGCCCTGGTGGCACAGTGGTTAGAATACAGTATTGTAGGCTGACTCTAATTACTGTAGGCCCAAGTTTGATTCTGACCAATTCTAGGTTAGATTAGATTAGATTAACAGAGTTGGAAGGGACCTTGTAGGTCATCTAGTCCAATCCTCCACCAAAGAAGACTATACACCATTGCTGATAGATGACAGTCCAATCTCTTCTTGAATGCCTCCAGTGATGAAGCTCCCACAACTTCTGAAGGCAACTTCTGTTCCATTGGTTGATTGTTCTCACTGTCAGAAAATGTCTCCTTATTTCTAGGTTGAATCTCTCCTTGTTCAGTTTCCATCCATTATTCCTTGTCTGGCCTTCAGGTGCTTTGGAAAATAGTTTGACCCCTTCCTCTATGTGGCAGCCCCTCAAATATTGGAAGATTGCGATCCTGTTTTCCCTGGTCCTTCTCTTCACTAGACTAGCCATGCCCAGTTCCTGCAACCATTCATTGTATGTTTTAGCTGCCAGTCTTCTAATCATCTTCGTTGCTGTTCTCTGCACTCTTTCCAGAGTCTCAACATCTTTTTCATAATGTGGTGACCAAAACTGGATGCAATATTCTAAGTGTGGAGTATTCTAGGTGTAGTCTAAGAAAACTGTTGTGAGGACCAGCAGTATTATTTTTCTTCATCTCCCCATCTCTTGAAAACATATTCCAAATACAGGAAGGGAAAGCATGACATTTGAATTGTGCTACATTTTTTTTCCACCAAAGGAGAATGTGAATTTCTTTTGGGGATGGAAGGGGTCCTTTAGCAGACCGAGCTGTTCAGTGGGGAGTCCATGTGATGAAGGAGACGCAGGACGCGGGGAGTAGGTAACCAACCTTTATTTCTTTTAATCTAAGAAAAAGCTGCTCAGCTGCAGGTTGTCCAAAGGTTCTTAATCTAAGAAAAAGCTGCTCAGCTGTCCAAAGGTTCAGCCACTGATGGGACTTCAATTTTCCGGCCAGTGGCTGGGCCAATGAGTGGAGTCTTTTAGCTGACTGCACTCCTTGGCCATATTTGGTCATATGCAACACCCCTCCCCTCCTAGTTAGTGTTCCTCCAATCAGTGCTTGCCTACTGCATGTAATCGCATAAGTAGGTGGAGTTTCTAGGGGTGTGACTGGACCTGCACACCTCACTTGTTTCTGGAGTGGTGGTATGGTTTGTATTCTTACCCTTGTGCTGCCTCCAGCCATCCCCTTCACACCCAGTTCAAAATCCATGCCATGGTTTTGTCGCGAGTGGTGAGCCTTGCGATCTCTGAGGACATCATCATCCTGGGCCGTATGTTCTCTATTAGTAGCACTGTTGTGGATGGCACTGGGTCCTCAGTGGTGTCTGGAAGGGGGCAGCAGCTGAGGGTGTCGGCGTGGGCAATGTCTTTCCCTGGCTGGTGGGTTAATGTGTAGCTGTATGCTGCTAAGAATACTGTCCATTTCAGCATTCTCGGGGACAGGATGTTTGGTGTGGGTTTGTTGCCAGTGAGAATGCCCAGTAAGGCTTTATGATCAGTGATGAGGTCACACTGCCTGCCGTACAGGTACTCATGGAAGCGTTTTATCCCTGCAACCGCAGCAAGTGCTTCCTTGTCAATTTGGCTGTAATTTCTTTGTGTTTTAGATAGTGTCTTTGAGAAGTAGGCGATAGGAGTTTCCATTCCATTTGGCAATTTGTGGCTGAGGACTGTTTCTATACCGTAGGGGGAAGCATCGCAGGTTAACATTAAAGGTAGCATCTCACTGTATTGGATGAGAACACTGTCCGATGTTAAGATGCTTTTAATTTTTTAAAATGCTTCAGCCTCCCGCTTTCCCCATGTCCAACTCACTGTTTTATTGAGCAGCCTGTGGAGTGGTTCTGCAATGGTCACTTTCTGTGGCAAAAACACATTGTAAAATTTCAGCAACCCTTGGAATGCTTGATGCTCTGCCTTGTTTTGTGGCATGGGGGCTTCCCTTATTGCTTTAAGCTTCCCGTTTGTGGGTCTGATGCCTGTGGCATCAATTAGGAACCCCAAAAATTCTACCTGCAGGACCGCTATGTGACTTTTGTTTCTTTTTAATTTCAATCCTACCTCCTGGAACCTTCCCAGGACTGCCTTTAGAAATTCCATCAATTGCTCCCTGTTGGTAGCTGAGACAATTACCTTGTCAAAATAGGGACCCTGTGCAGTAACCACTCCATGATACTCTAGAACAGGCCTGGGGCTATGCTTATGCCGAATTGGAGCCTCTTGCACTTAAATGCCCCCTTGTATGTGACGATGGTTTGTGCCTCAGCAGTGGCATTGTCGACCGGCAGTTGCTGATAGGCCTGGGCCAGGTCCAGCTTAGCAAATATAGTCCCCTGGCCCAGGGAGCGTAAGAGGTGCTGGACTACGGGCACTAGGTAGGCGCTTTGTTGGAGCTCTTTACTAAGGGTCATTTTATAGTCAGCACAGATTCTTATTGATCTGTCTGGCTTGACCAGGATCACAATCGGGGTCTTTCATTTGGTGTGGTCTACCAGTTCTAGAACCCTTTGGGCTATCAATTTGTCCAATTGTGCCTCGACTTTTGGTTGGAGTGCGAACGGGACTCGCTGCAGCTTGAGGCAGACTGGGGCGATATTGGGGTCTAAATTAAATAATATAGGGGTCCCCATATACTTGACCAGTTTGTTGTTGAAGATGTCACTGAATTCTCATTCCAGCTCCATGATTTCTCCAGTTGGTCTGGGGCGGGAGGTCATCTCTGTTGCGTGGATACTGGCAATGCTTATCTGGAGTGGCGGGAACCATTCTCTGCTGAGCAGACTGGGTAGATACTGGTCTACTATTGTGAGGGTAAACTTCTGTGGAAGGCGCCATACTCCATGTGTGCAGTCTTTTTTCCCAGGACCGGTATGCGACGGCACTGCTAGTCTCTTAAAATAATGGCTTGAGGTTCCAATTGGTCACGTCGTTGCCCAGGTATGAGTTTTTTTCAGGATTTCCCATGAAATCATGGATATGTAGGACCCTGAGTCCACTTCCATACGGCAAGGCTTGCTCTTGATGCCAACCATGGCCATTATTTTGTTTGCTTCGAAGTTGTCAGTGCGCCTCACTCTGGCTTGTGCGTAGTCCACAAACGTGAAGTGGGCTTCCTCTTCCCGGGGCTCTTCCCTATTTTTGAATCTCCCACCAAAATACTTCTGCCCTCCCCCTTGGTGGCCATGTTGTTTCCCGGGCACCGTGGCTCACCGGCCCTGCTTGCTCATTGGTTGTGCTGCATGGCATACCTCTGCAACGTGGCCTCTACGCTTGCATCTCTGGCATACGGTGTCTTTAAAATGGCACATGGATCGGATGTGCTTTCCACTGTAGCCACCACACTCTTGGGATCCCGGTTTCCCGCCTGGTTTACTGGACCTCAGCTTATGTACGTCTCCGCCATTGTCATCGTCACTGGAGTCAGAGGTGGACTTGCTGGGCCACTGCAGGTCAGTTCCAGTTGCATGGACCCTTCTGTTCCCTCAGATCAACACCGCTGAATTGTTGGATGATTCGGCGGCTCTGGCTTCATTGAGAGCTTCTTGGAAGGAAACCTCTTCACGGGCCAGGAGTTTCTTTTGTAGTGCAGGATCCTTTGTTCCTAGGATGAACCGGTCCCGGATCATCCCCTCGGTATTGGGGAATCTGCAATTCTTCACGATTCTCTGTAGATCTGCCATGAATGAGTTGATCGTCTCTCTGGCTCTGCCTGTAGAAATCGTAGCAGCTGGCCAGGTAGGACAGAGATGGGCTGTAGTGTCTATGGAGGTCACACTGTAGTTTGTCCCAAGATACAGTCCTTAGATCATCCGCGACCAGGGCATTGGCCTTTTTGTAGATCTCAACGTCACAGTACGTTAGGAAAAGTGCCCTTTTTTGTGCATCTGGGGGTGCTTGGAGTCCATTTACCACTAGGTATAGATTAAATTGGCCCATGAAGGACAACTATTTCTCCTTAGCGGGATCGGAAGGGACGGCCATCGGGCAGTATGCCAGGCTGGTTGCACGCTGTGCCATGCCATCGGTTGGTTTCGGTTGAAAATGGCACTGACCCCACAAAATGTCCTTTGTTCTCTCTGCAGTTCAGGATCCCACCTTCGTCTCCAGTTTTCAGTGGGGAGTCCATGCAATAAAGGAGAGGCAGGACATGGGGAGCAGGCAACAAACCTTTATATGTCTTAGTCTAAGAAAAAGCTGCTCAGGAGAGGCAGGCACTGGCTTTTGTAGCTGGTGCTGTCCAAAGCTTCAGCCACTGACAGGACTTTAATTTTCCTGCCAGCGACTGGGTCAATGAGTAGAGTCTATTAGCTGACTCCACTCCTTGGGCATATTTGTTAATATACAACATGAGCCTTCCTTCCTTTCAAGGTCAGTGAGGACCAAGATTGTTGGGGACAATATGTGGACTTTGTAAACTGCTTAGAAAGGATTGTAAAGCACTATGAAGTAGTATATATGTTTAAGTGCTGTTGCTATTGCTAATCCCACCTTCATCTCCATACATCCTGTTCCCTTTCTCCCCATCTTTTAACTAATTTTATTTCAGTTGTGATTTCCATTTCTATTGATTCAGAAATATTTATTCCTTAGGATTGTAATGTTTTAATGCTGCAAGCCACCCAGATTTGTTTTGAAATGAGATGGCTGGAAAAATAAAATTAGTTAAATCAATTATTGATTTACAAAAAACTGGGCTTGGTTGGTTAATTCCTTAATTAACCTTGGTTGGTTAATTCTTACTGGGCTTGGTTGGTTAATTCCTAAGTTTGTGGCTGGATTTCCAACAACAAAAATTCTCTAGAGTTACTCTGTGGTAAGATGGATGCCCAATAAATTTCATAAATAAATAAATAAAAGCCATTAAAATGTAATATTTTAAGGTTTTTTATATTATGCTTTGTTGATGAATAAAATAATAATCATAATCTCAACAATATCTGTATCCTTGAAGGGTGCCCAGACAATATTAGAAGTAATTTGAAGGAATTAAAAACAACTGCTTTGCTGTTATGAAAGTTGTGGACCTGGGAAAAGGAAGCAATGAACTTATTGGTCCTGGGAAAGAGGAAAGTGTGAGGAAAAAACCCCTCAAAATAACGCTATCTTGATTTTATTTTGTCTTCTTTGGCAGAGACAAAGGGAGGCTTTCAAGATTCTGTAATTTAACACCATGATGAAAAGAACATTCTAACAATCCCTGATGATTTTATCAAGTTTCCTTGCTTTCTTGAAGAGCTGACAGCCTCTTAGCATTTTAGCTAACAATTTTTTTTTATTTTCATTTTTTATGGAAATTGCTATGAAAATATTAGGCTACATATTGTGCTGTATCCAATTTGATCATGTATTCATGGCAAGTTTTTTGAGAAAAATGTTTTTAGGAACTGTGGCATCAGCTTAGTAACTAAAGCCCATGTCACACTGCCCAACGGATGCAAAAAGGACACATCGGACGAGCAAAATGTTCCATCTGTTGTTATCCGCTCTCAAAAGGGGCAAAAATTTGCATAACCAGAGCGGATAACACGGACACGGGGAGGACGCAGGGCAGATGGAAAGCGGATGCGGAACGGAAGCCCAGAGGATGGAAGTGGATGAGAGCGGATGGCACATCCGCAAGGCTTCCGGGGGGCCGCAGCAAAGCGGATGCGGAACGGAAACAGCGGATGCAGAACGGAAGCCTAGCGGATGAAGGGGATGCACAGCGGATGCACAGCGGAAGCCTAATGGATGCCTGGCGTTAATTGCACATGAGGAGAGGATGTATTGCATCAACCCCGCGGATATAACGGAAGCAGCTCGGAAGCAGGTCGCCATTCAGAGGAAAGACCTGCTGCCGGATGGATTGGCTGCCTTGCCTGCCCTGCCTGCATGTCTGCCTTCAGGCCTTGCTGCAAGCCTTGCTGCCAGCCTCCCTGCCAGCCTGCCTGCCAGCCTTGGTGCCAGCCTGCCTGCAAGCCTTGGTGCCTGCCTGCCTGCCAGCCTTGGTGCCTGCCTTGGTGCCTGCCTTGGTGCCAGCCTTGGTGCCTGCCTGCCTGCCAGCCTTCCTGCCAGCCTTGGTGCCAGCCTCCCTGCCAGCCTCCCTGCCAGCAAGCAACCCCACAACCATGCGGAAGCACAGCAAGCCTCAGCCATCTGCTGCCAGCCCTGGCAAGAGGGACAGGGCTACCATCCCTCGCCCTGGCCCTCACTCTGGTTCTCCTGGGGCTTCTGCAGCACGGGCTCGCTCTTCTGGGGCTGGCGCTTCTGCTGCTTCTGCTTCTGGAGAAGCTGATGACAAGCACTCCAGCACAGGCCACCTCCACAGCACCTGGACCCTTCAACCCTGAGACTGAGCGACCAAGAGGAGTGCCAGAGACTTATTTTTGTTTTATAGCTTCTTGTTAATAAAGTCTATTTATGATTCATACACTTGTTTCATTTCTTTTTTTTTTAATAAATTCTTGGTGGAAACTTTTAGAAATGGTTTAAGCCTTTGCATGCTTGTAGGATGGGTAAGGATAGCTTTGGGATAGGTTAGGATACCTGTGGGATGGGTAATAGCTGTGGGATAGGTTAGGATAGCAGTGGGATAGATAAACCTCCAGTGCAAGCATAGTGGGACTTGATGGTCCCCCCTCCCAGGTGCCACACCTATGGCCCTTTATTATCAATAATACTGTAATAATTATCCACACATGTCAACACAAACACAACTCTTTATTAAACGCCCTGTACATTGTAGGCCAACCCAACATACATGGCCCAATCTCATCCATGTGATGAGACAGGCTGAAGGAAGCATCCATTAAGCATTTACCATCCTGTCTTGCCACTCCACTGCTCCAGCTGGGGAGTTGCACCAGTGTTTCAGGAGGTTGCGCTGCTTCTTCGCTTCACATGAGGCTCTGTTGGGGCCTTGCACATCCTGAGTGTCTATCAGGTTTTGCCCTTGCCTCCATTCACCAGGCTCCATGTCCCCATTGCCTTGTTGACGGTCCACAAGCCTGTTCTGCAAAACTGGGTAGCGGGTGTGCATGAGATTGTGCAGGATGTAGCAAGCTTCCACGATCCTCCTCACGGTCTCTGGGCTATGCTGCATGGTGGTGAGAAGTACCTGGAACCTGTTGGCCAGGATGCCAAAGGCATTCTCCACCACCTGCCTTGCCCTGGACAGCCTGTAGTTGAAGATCCTCTCTTCACGGGTGAGGAGTCTGGAAGTGTAGGGCTTCATGAGGTAGGTTGTGAGGGAGAAGGCGTCATCCCCCACGATGAAGTAGGACACATCTTGCTTGTCGTTGGGCAGTGGGTCTGGATCTGGGAAGCCCATGATGAGGTTGTGTTCCAGCTCCTCCTTGAAGTGACTGACATTGTATACCTGGGCATCTGAAGATGAGCCGTTGCCTGAAGCATCGATGTACATGAACTTGTAGTCAGCATCGACCATGGTGAAGAGGATGATGCTGAAGAAGCCCTTGTAATTGAAATAAGTGGACCCCGACTTGGCTGGAGCTTTGCAGGACACGTGCTTGCCATCGATGGCTCCAACGGTGTGGGGTAAGTTCCACCTCTGATACCACTGCTCTGCAACTTTCTTCCAGCCTTCTTCAGTGGAGGAGTACTGGAGGAGCTCCTCCTTGTATTCTTCGATGATGGCCTGCACCACTTCTCTGACCACAATGCTGATGGTGTTGTGTGGCACCCTTCATCCGTACTGCATGCTGCTGTAGGTGGTCCCTGAGGCCAGGTGGTGCAGAGTGAGTGCCACCTTGAGCCCAGGGTCCAGGCTGGGCTGGAAGTTGGTGTTTGCCTTGGTCAACCTGGGTCTCAGCCACTGCACAAGTTCATCAAACATGGCTGGAGGCATCCTCATGAAGTTCTGGAATGCCCGAGTGTCTTCGTTCCTGAGCTCCACCATCAGCTTGTTGTACAATCCATCCTCTGCTCTTCTGGCAAACCATCTTTGGACCCAGACTTTTTTTGGGTGCCTCTTTTTCTTCTCGCAGTAGAGTTCACAGAGCCTGCAGATGTCTTCGCACTGTTGCAGAAGGATGGTGGCTGCCGAAAGGACTTTGTTACAATCCACGGTGGACATGACTAGATGCTGTGGAAGAGGAAGAGCCAGATGAAGGCTGCAGAGGTCTGCACCGCTGGGCTGCTGTTCTGAAAGTGAGATGCAGATGAGTTGCTCCCCCTTTTTATAGGAAATATAGGTTTTCCACTAGGCATCCTCTAGGCATCCTTAATATCCGAGATAGGTCCCATCTGCAAACGTTTTTTCCATTTTAAACACTTTGTTTCCGTGCTGTATCCATTATGCATCCATTCTGCATCCATTCTGCGTCTGTTCCGCTTCCTCCCTGTGTCCGAGCAGATGCGAGTTGCGCGGATGCAGAACGGATGCCTAGCGGATATAGCGGATGCGTAACGGATGCAGAATGGATGCCAACGGATGCGTAGCGGATGCAGAACGGATGAACTGGTTACATTTTCTGCGCAAAAGTTTTGGGCAACCCAAAACTTTTGGCGCAGATGAAACGTCAATAAACGGATGCTGGATGGATAGAGAGGAAGCAAAATGGAGGCAGTGAGTACATCGCGTTTTCAAACGGATGACAAGCTTTTTTGTCCGTTTTACATCCTCTTTGCATCCATTGGTTCAGTGTGACATGGGCTTAAACTATAATATTATGACCCATGTAGTAATTTGCTTTAAAAAGAAAAAAAAAGTGTAATATAATTAGCATTGCCTAAACTATTCAAAACTGCTACACAGGGCTATGCATATTTATTCACAATTAAGTTCATTGTGTCCCACTGAGGCTTACTAAGTATTTTTCAGATTTCAGGAATTCTATTCATTGACACATACTCATATTTACTATTTTCTAGATTCTTCTAGGTTCTCACCCATCCACTTTTTAAAAATTGATGAGAGAGATAAATATGTTTTGTACTCCCTTCCTTCCTTCTTTGTCTACTTCCTGATTAAATCCATAAATTAAAATGAAATAGTATTGAATTAGAGAGGCTTTATAAATCGATTCATATTAATTTATTTTTCACTTTATTATTTTATCATTAAGGCAAATTTACATATGTGTAAGTAGACCAATTAATTTTAAAATAATCATTTCAAGTCATCTTGTGTTCATTTCATTAGTTCTGTTTGTAAGTTACTCTCTCTCTCTCTCTCTTTATTTTATTTCTCATAATTTGTATCCAAGACATTTGGTTCTAATCACTAGAATTATTCCAATTTTATCGTTATGCGAATGAATTAAAAGTGTGTTAACTTCTTGTTATTCCTTACTTGGGGCAATTGATTTGGATTGCAAAAAACTGGACAAGTAGTTGGCAACAGAAAAATGTTACATCCCTTGTGGGCATGACTAAAATCATCATCTTAAAAGCATAAACCTGCAATGCATCACTTTATTAATTGATTTATGATGCACCATCAAGTTGTTGTCAATTCTTAGTTACCATATAAATTTTCTCCATGACAATCTATCCCTAACCTGGTCTTTGAGGCCTTCCAACAGTGCACTCATTGCCACTGTAATTAACTTCATCCACCCTGCTGGAAGTCTTCTTCTTCTCTTCCCTTCCATCTTCCCCAGCATTAAAGGCTTCCCCAGAGAACTGAGTCTTTGCCAAAGTAGGATAATTTGAGTTTGGTTATTTGTGTCATGAATGAAAACCCTGGGTTGGTTTGTTGGATGATCCATTGCTTTCTTTTCTTGACTGTCCATAATATTCTCAGAAGTCTTTTCCGACACCAATATTCAATATGTCAATACTCTTCCTATCCTGCTCAATTAGATGCCAACTTTTGCTTCCATGGAGTGTTGTGGATAATAGCAATAGCAATAGGAATAGCACTTAGACTTATATACTGCTTCACAGTGCGAAACAGCCCTCTCTAAGTGGTTTACAGAGTCAGCCTATTGCCCCCAACAATCTGGGTCCTTGTTTTATAAACCTTGGAAGGATGGAAAGCTGAGTCAACCTTGAGCCTGGTGAGATTTGAACTGCCAAATTGCAGTCAGCCGGCAATCAGCAGAAGTAGCCTGCAGTACTTGCATCTAACCACTGTACCACCACAGCTCATGGTTTGCATTGTTGTGATCTTTCCAGGTATAGATACATCTTGGCACCTCAATATCCTTTTCAAGCCCTTTATGGCTGATCTCAAAGAAAAGTGGAATTAGACTCTTTCCCAAATGCTAACTGTATTTTCAACTCCTGATCATCTCAGCAACAGAAGTGTGGGGAAAGAGAAGTTGGATGGGGAACATCACTTTGAGAGCCAGTTAACAGGAGCAGAAAAATCACAGTCTATCTGTTGCTAGTTTTCTTATGGGTGGCAAGAGAAGAAGATATAGCAATAGCATTTAGATTTATATACCGCTTCACAATGCTTTACAGCCTTTTCTAAGTGGTTTATAGAGTCAGCATATTTCCCCTCATAATCTGGGTCCTCATTTTACCACCTCAGAAGGATGGAAGGCTGAGTCAACCTTGAGCCTGGTGAGATTCGAACTGCCAAATTGCAGCCAGCAGAAGTAGCCTGCGGTATTGCACTCTAACCACTGCGCCACCAAGGCTCTATACATAGAGAAGGAAGGAAGGATAGTTACCAGTACTCTCAGTTGATGTAAAGGGAAGAAGGAATAACCTTGAGGAACAGGAGGGAGAGATACTACCAAGGCAACAGGCAGATAAATCTGAATTTGGTTTTTTCCACAACCTTTGAACTGCGCTCCTCATCTGTCCAAAAGCTGCTACAAAGTAGAAAGTGTGTTACTGATCTAAAGCCCATGTCACACTGCACCAATGGATGGAAAGAGGATGTAAAACAAAGAGAAACACTTGCCATCCATTGGTTAACGCGATGCTTCCGTTCTGTACTCACTGCGTCCGTTTTTCTTCCTCTCTATCCGTCCAGCATCCGTCGACTAGGTTCCATCCGCTCAAAAGGTTTTGAGCTGCTCAAAACTTTTTGAG
>BLBF01000036.1:12634233-12664633 GCA_015471245.1 Laticauda colubrina | reverse complement strand
CACCAAGAATCCTATAATTCAATCTCAAGCTACATATATTCTATTCCACCTAGAGTCTGCTCCAAGCAAGAAGTGGATTTCTTGCAATGGTGGGAGATCTGGACTACATAATATTCAACATGTTTCCAGCTCAGTGATTCTCAGACGCTTGGTAATATTATTGATTCTGATAGGTGGAGGACTACCTACTCCACACTATTCAGCATTTATTAGGTGTTTGAAATATTCAGAGTACTTAACAGTCTAATTCTGTAAAGCTATAAGCAATCTTGTAACAGAGGCTTGATCTCATATTAAGCCCATGTCACACTGCCCAACGGATGCAAAAAGGACACAGCGGACGAGAAAAATGTTCCATCCGTTGTTATCCGCTCTTAAAAGGGGCAAAAATTTGCATAACCGGAGCGGATAACACGGACGCGTGGAGGATGGAGGGCGGATGCAAAGCGGATGCGGAACGGAAGCCCAGCGGATGGAAGCGGATGAGAGCTGATGGCGCGTCCGGTAGGCTTCCAGGGGGCCTCAGCAAAGCGGACACGGAACGGATACAGCGGATGCACAGCGGACGCCGAACGGATGAAGCGGATGTACAGCGGATGCACAGCGGAAGCCTAGCGGATGCCTGGCGTTAATTGAGCATGCGGGGAGGATGCATTGCGTCAGCCCCGTGGATATAACAGAAGCAGCTCGGAAGCAGGTCGCCATTCAGAAGAAAGACCTGCTGCCAGACACATCAACTGCCTTGCGGCCCTGCCTGCATGTCTGCCTGCCAGCCTTGCTGCCAGCCTTGCTACCAGCCTTGCTGCCAGCCTTGCTACCAGCCTTGCTGCCAGCCTCTTGCCAGCCTCCCTGCCACCCTTGCTGCCAGCCTCCCTGCCAGCCTTGCTGCCAGCCTGCCTGCAAGCCTTGCTGCCTGCCTTCCTGCCAGCCTTGGTTCATGTCTGCCTGCCAGCCTTGGTGCCTGCCTGCCTGCCAGCCTTGGTGCCTGCCTTGGTGCCAGCTTTCCTGCCAGCCTTGGTGCCTGCCTGCCTGCATGCCTGCCTGCCAGCCTTCCTGCCAGCCTTGGTGCTTACCTCCCTGCCAGCCTTCCTGCCAGCCTTGGTTTCTGCCTGCCTGCCAGCCTTCCTGCCAGCCTTGGTGCCAGCCTGCCTGCAAGCCTTGCTGCCAGCCTTGGTGCCTGCCTCCCTGCCAGCCTTAGTGCCTGCCTTCCTGCAAGCCTTGGTGCCAGCCTCCCTGCCAGCCTTCCTGCCAGCTTTCATTCCTGCCAGCCTCCCTGCCAGCCAGCAACCCCACAACCATGCGGAAGCACAGCAAGCCTCAGCCATGTGCTGCCAGCCCTGGCAAGAGGGCTACCATCCCGCCCCCTGGCCCTCACTCTGGTTTTCCTGGGGCTTCTGCAGCACAGGCTCACTCTTCTGGGGCTGGCGCTTCTGCTGCTTCTGCTTCTGGAAGAGCTGATGACAAGCACTCCAGCACCAGCCACTTCCACAGCACCTGCACCCTTCACCCCTGGGACTGAGCGACCAAGAGGAGTACCAGAGACTCATTTTTGTCTTATAGCTTGTTGTTAATAAAGTCTATTTATGATTCACACACTTACTACATTTCTTTTTGTTTCATAAAGTCTTGCTGGAAACTTTTAGAAATGGTTTAAGCCTTTGCATGCTTGTAGGATGGGTAAGGATAGCTTTGGGATGGGTTAGGATACCTGTGGGATGGGTAATAGCTGTGGGATGGGTTAGGATAGCAGTGGGATAGATAAACCTCCAGTGCAAGCATAGTGGGACTGTATGGTCCACCCTCCCAGGTGCCACACCTACGGCCCTTTATTATCAATAATAATGTAATAATTATCCACACATGTCAACACAAACACAACTCTTTATTAAACGCCCTGTACATTGTAGGCGAACCCAACATACATGGCCCAATCTCATCCATGTGATGAGACAGGCTGAAGGAAGCATCCATTAAGCATCTACCATCCTATCCTGTCTTGCCACTCCACTGCTCCAGCTGGGGAATTGCACCAGTGTCTCAGGAGGTTGTGCTGTTTCTTCCCTTCACGTGAGGCTCTGTTGGGGCCTTGCACATCCTCAGTGTCAATAAGGTTTTGCCCTTGCCTCCATTCCCCAGGCTTCATGTCCCCATTGCCTTGCTGGAGGTCCACGAGCCTGTTCTGCAACACTGGGTAGCGGGTGCACATGAGATTGTGCAGGATGCAGCAAGCTTACATGATCCTCCTCCGGTCTCTGGGCAATGCTACGTGGTGGTGAGAAGTACCTGGAACCTGTTGGCCAGGATGCCAAAGGCGTTCTCCACTACCCGCCTTGCCCTGGACAGCCTGTAGCTGAAGATCCTCTCTTCACGGGTGAGGAGTCTGGAAGTGTAGGGCTTCATGAGGTAGGTTGTGAGAGAGAAGGCGTCATCTCCCACGATGAAGTAGGGCACATTTTGTGTGTCGTTGGGCAGGGGTTCTGGATCTGGGAAGCCCACGATGAGGTTGCCTTCCAGCTCCTCCTTGAGGTGACTGGTGTTGTATACCTGGGCATCTGAAGATGAGCCGTTGCCTGAAGCATCGATGTACATGAACTTGTAGTCAGCATCGACCATGGTGAAGAGGATGATGCTGAAGAAGCCCTTGGAGTTGAAATAAGTGGACCCCGAGTTGGCTGGAGATTTTCAGGCCACGTGCTTGCCATCTATGACTCCAACGGTGTGTAGTAAGTTCCACCTCTGATACCACTGCTCTGCAACTTTCTTCCAGCCTTCTTCAGTGGAGGGGTACTGGAGGAGCTCCTCCTTGTATTCTTCGATGATGGCCTGCACCACTTCTCTGACCACAATGCCGATGGTGTTGGATGGCACCCTCCAGCCATACTGCATGCTGCTGTAGGAGGTCCCTGAGGCCAGGTGGCGCAGAGTGAGTGCCACCTTGAGCCCAGGTTCCAGGCTGGGCCGGAAGCTGGTGTTTACCTTGGTCAACCTGAGTGTCAGGCGCTGCACAACTTCGTCAAACATGGCTGGAGGCATCCTCATGAAGTTCTGGAACGCCCGAGTGTCTTCGTTCCTGAGCTCCACCATCAGATTGTTGTACAGTCCGTCCTCTGCTCTTCTGGCGAACCATCTTCGGATCCAGACTCTTTTTGGGTGGATCTTTTTCTTCTCGCAGTAGAGTTCACAGAGCTTGCAAATCGCTTCGCACTGTTGCAGAACGATGGTGGCTGCCGAAAGGACTTTGTTACAATCCACGGTGGACATGACTGGATGCTGTGGAAGAGGAAGAGCCAGATGAAGGCTGCAGAGGTCTGCACCGCTGGGCTGCTGTTCTGAAAGTGAGATGCAGGCGAGTTGCTTCCCCTTTTTATAGGCAGTATAGGTTTTCCGCTAGGCATCCTCTAGGCATCCTCTTGGCATCCTCTAGACATCCTTAATATCCGAGATAGGTCCCCTCTGCGAATGTTTTTTCCACTTTAAACGCTTTGTTTCCATTCTGCATCTGCTAGGCATCCGTTCTGCATCCGTTCTGCGTCCGTTCTGCTTCCTCCCTGCGTCCGGGCGGATGCACATTGCGCGGATGCCTAGCGGATGCCTAGATGATGCCTAGCGGATATAGCGGATGCGTAACGGATGCGTAACGGATGCCTAGCGGATGCAGAATGGACGAACTGGATACATTTTCCGCACAAAAGTTTGGGCAGCCAAAAACTTTTGGAGCGGATGAAACGTCCATAAACGGATGCTGGATGGATAGAGAGGAAGCCAAACAGAGGCAATGAGTACATCGCATTTTCAAACGGATGGCAAGGTTTTTTGTCCGTTTTACATCCTCTTTGCATCCGTTGGTTCAGTGTGACATGGGCTTTAGAAACAACATGAGGATTTCAGACATGCCAGATAAAACAAATAAATTCAAGGTAGGGAGGAACTTTGCACTAGAGATTTCCTGATTTGTAACTGAGTTTGTTTAAAACTACTAATTTATGCCCAAGTAAGATATTGCACAATTATATCGATTGCACAAAATGAGGAATAAGGCATAATGGTCTTGGCTTGAGTGCAATAACAAGTGAATTAGAAGGCTGCATAATTATTCAGCATGCTTGTGACATTACTGTTTTCATTTACCATTTTTCATCAAGTGGTTTTGAAGCAATCTGCACTGAAATAGATTTTAATTTCAAATGAAATAATTAAAACAGAGCATTGAAAACATTTTCCACAAAACTGAATCACTGAAATCAATCAGCTGCAATGGCATAATGCAATGTTTTTCAACCTTTGCTGCTTGAAGATGGGTGAACCAACTCCCAGAATTCCCCAGCCAGCATCCTACCAGGAGCATTCTGGGAGTAGAGGTCAATGCATTTTCAAGTGGCCATGGTGGAAAAAATAGTGGCCTAGTGGAATGACAAACAAGATAAACCAAAAAGAGTTTATTGTTTAAAACCCCTGTCACACTGCACCAACGGATGCAAAGAGGATGGACAAAAAAGGTTGCCATCCGTTGGTTAACTCACTGTACTCACTGCCTCCGTTTTGCTTCCTCTCTATCCGTCCAGCATCCCATTTATTGACGTTTCATCTGCTCAGAAAGTTTTGAGCTGCTCAAAACTTTTGCGTGGAAAATGTATCCAATTCATCCGTTCTGCATCTGCTACGCATCCGTTCTGCATCCGTTACGCATCCGCTATATCCGCAAGACATCCGTTCCGCATCCGTGCAACTCGCATCTGCTCGGACGCAGGGAGGAAGTGGAATGGACGCAGAACGGATGCAGAACGGATGCAGAACGGATGCCAAGCAGAAACAAAGCGTTTAAAATGGAAAAAATGTTCGCAGAGGGGACCTATCTCGGATGCTAAGGATGTCTACAGGATGTCTACAGGATGCCTAGAGGATGCAAAGGCACACCTGTACTCCCTATAAAAAGGCGGAGCAACTCGTCTGCATTTCACTTTCAGACCAGCAGCCCAGCTGTGCAGATCTCTGCAGACTTCATCTGACTCTTGATCTTCCACAGCATCTAGTTATGTCAACTGTGGATCATAACACAGTCCTTTTGGCAGCCACCATCCTTCTGCAACAGTGCGAAGCCATCTACAGGCTCTGTGAACTCTACTAAGGGAAGAAAAGGAGGCGGCCAAGAAGCATCTGGATCCAAAGATGGATCGGGAGAAGAGCAGAGTACGGACTGTACAACAAACTGATGGTGGAGCTCAGGAATGAAGACACTTGAGCATTCCAGAACTTCATGAGGATGCCTCCAGCCATGTTTGACAAAGTTGTGCAGCGCCTGACACCCAGGTTGACCAAGGCAAACACCAACTGCCGGCCGAGCCTGGAACCTGGGCTCAAGGTGGCACTCACTCTGCGCCACCTGGCCTCATGGACCACCTACAGGAGCATGCAGTACGGCTGGAGGGTGCCACACAACACCATCAGCATTGTGTTCAGAGACGTGGTGCAGGCCATCATCGAAGAATACAAGGAGGAACTCCTCCAGTGCCCCTCCACTGATGAAGGATGGAAGAAAGTTGCAGAGCAGTGGTATCAGAGGTGGAACTTACCCCACACCGTTGGAGCCATAGATGGCAAGCACGTGGCCTGCAAAGCACCATCCAAGTTGGGCTCCACTTATTTCAACTACAAGGGCTTCTTCAGCATCGTCCTCTTTGCCATGGTCGATGCTGACTACAAGTTCATGTACATCGATGCTTCAGGCAGCGGCTCATGTTCAGATGCCCAGGTATACAACGCCAGTGACCTCAAGGTGGGGCTGGAAGGCAACCTCATCATGGGCTTTCCAGATCCAGACCCCCTGCCCAACAACACGCAAGATGTGCCCTACTTCATCGTGGGGGATGACGCCTTCTCCCTCACAACCTACCTCATGAAGCCCTACACCTCCAGATGCCTCACCCGTGAAGAGAGGATCTTCAACTACAGGCTGTCCAGGGCAAGGCGTGTGGTGGAGAACGCCTTTGGCATCCTGGCCAACAGGTTCCAGGTACTTCTCAACACCATGCAGCATCGTCCAGAGACCGTGAGGAGGATCGTGGAAGCTTGCTGCATCCTGCACAATCTCATGCGCACCCGCTACCCGGTCTTGCAGAACAGGCTCATCGACCTCCAACAAGGTAATGGGGACATGGAGCCTGGGGAATGGAGGCAAGGGCGAAACCTGATAGACACTCAGGATGTGCAAGGCCCCAACAGAGCCTCACATGAAGGGAAGAAGCAGCACAACCTCCTGAGACACTGGTGCAACTCCCCAGCTGGAGCAGTGGAGTGGCAAGACAATATGATAGATGATTAATGGGTGCTTCCTTCAGCCTGTCTCATCACACGGATGAGATTGGGCCATGTATGTTGGGTGGGCCTACAATGAACAGGGCATTTAATAAAGAGTTGTGTTTGTGTTGACATGTGTGGTTGATTATTACATTATTATTGATAATAAAGGGCCATAGGTGTGGCAGCAGGGAGGGTGGACCATACAGTCCCACTATGCTTGCACTGGAGGCTTATCTATCCCACTGCTATCCTTACCCATCCCACAGCTATCACCCATCCCACAGGTATCCCTGCCCATCCCACTGCTATCTTAACCAATCCCACAAGCATGCAAAGGCTTAAACCAATTCTAAAAGTTTCCACCAAGACTTTATTAAAAAAAAGAAATGAAGCAAGTGCGTGAATCAAAGATAAACTTTATTGAACAACAAGCTGTAAAACAAAAATGACCCAAGTCAAGTGTCCAAATAAAGTCCACAGGTAGCCAGCTACCCAGTCTCTGGCACTCTTATTGGTCACTCGGAGGTGTGCCCAGTTTCAGGGGTGAAGGGTCCAGGTGCTGTGGAGGTGGGTGGTGCTGGAGTGCTGGTCTGTATCATCATTGGGGTGCCTGGCCCCGAGAGGACAATAGGGGACGGTGTGTTGAGGAAGCTCTCAGACAGCTGGCTCAGACCCGTGATGCTGAGAGGTCCTTCCTCCATGCCATGGGGTGTCAGCCCCAGCACTGATGACAGATGTACTGAGGCGGGGTAGTGTAGTGGGGCTGTCTGGTCTGCAGCTGGGTGAGGACTGGCATGAGTGGCATTGGTGGTGTGGGTGGCATCGCTGTCGTCGGTGGCATCAGTGGAACCGGTGGCAACGGTGTCGCCTGATGACTCTGTGCCTGCACTGGGAAGGGCTGCTGCCTGTGCTGCTGGACCTCCTGGTAGCCTTAGCCCTGATAGGTGAGGGACTGTGGGAAGCCTTGGAATGGGAGGGACATCACCTGGGGTGGAGGTGAAGTTGGAGACTTGGACTGGGTGGGAGCAGGTTCCTCTGGATCTGGAGGGTTGTGAAGCAGCTCGGTGATCCAGTCCTTCACCATCTGGTACTGGGCTTCCTCCATGTTCCTGAGGGTCTGGTTGACATAGGTGAGGAAGGGCTTGCGGTTGGAGGATGAGGAGTCAGTGCTGACCATCTGAGAGAGGAGATCTATGCTGGTGCGGATGGTGTCCCTGATCTCCAGCAGGACAGTGTGGCTCTGCCCCTTCTGCTGTCTGGCTCTCTGCCTTTCTGTGGAGGTGGAGCTGGGGGGGGGGGTTGATGCAGCTATGACTGTGGTGGACTTGATGTCTCCTTTCTCCCACTGCACCAGGGAGTCCTCCACGCGCTCCACCATGGTTACAACAGCTGTCCGCGGGTTCTCCAACCTGGCACGCTCCACAGAAACCTGCCTGGAGACAGGGACTGACTCTCAGCTGGAAGAGGACTGGCTCTCAGCAGGCTGCCGGAGAGAGAGGGTAGACAGAGGGGCTCCTGGGGCTCCTCGGTGGTGGATCTTACCCTCCAGGAAGCTGCACTTGGCCATCATGTAGGTCTCTCTGTCCATCAGCGTAACTGTGGCCTGGCTAGATTTCTTCAGGTGCAGCTTCCCCTACCAGGTGTGCATATGTTTCCACCAGCCGAGGAACACCTCTGAAGTGTAACCCATACTCTCCGCCCTCTCTCTCCAAGCAGCCTGCTTCCTTTTGGTGTCCCTGTACAGCCGGTGTCCCTTCCGCCAGAGATAGTCATTCTCTCTCAGCCACTCCAGCATCTTATCCTTGTGTTCCTCCTCAATGAAGTATTGCCTCCTCTCCCGTCTCCGCATACGCCTCTTCCTCCCTTTGGCAGGACCAGATGGGCCCTCATTAGAGGGGCTCCCAGGTGGTAGGGGCTGCTCCTCCACACCACCACCAGCAGCAGCACCAGCAGGATCATCATCATCATCATCATCATCATCATCATCATCATCACCACCACCACCAGCAGGATCATAATCATCATCATCATCATCATCAGCAGCAGCAGCAGCAGCAGAATCATCATCATCATCATCAGCAGCAGCAGCAGCAGGTTCAGCAGGACCAGCTTCATCAGCAGCAGAGTAAGTACCAGAAGGCCCAGCACCAGCAGCACCAGCAGCACCAGTAGCACCAGCAGCACCAGCAGCACCAGTAGCACGAGGAGTACGAGCAAGTCCAGGAGCACGAGCAGGACCAGCAGGACCAGCTGGACTAGCAGGACCAGCAGGACCAGGAGCAGCTTCAGCAGAGTACGCAGCAGCAGAAGCACTACCGCCAGGAGCAACTTCAGCAGAGTACGCAGCAGCAGAAGCACCACAGCCAGGAGCAGCTTCAGCAGAAGCTCCAGCACCAGAAGAGCGAGCCCGAGCAGCAGAAGCCCCAGCAGAAGCAGAGTCAGGGACAGGGGGCGGGAGGGTGGCCCTGTCCCTCTTGCCAGATATGGCGGCAGGTTGCTGAGACTTTTGCTTCTTCCCCATGGTTGTGGGGTTGCTGGCTGGCAGGGAGGATGGCAGGGGGGCTGGCACCAAGGCTGACAGGAAGCCTGGCACCAAGGCTTGCAGGAAGCCTGGCACCAAGGCTGGCAGGAATCCTGGCACCAAGGCTGGTAGGAAGCCTGGCAGGAAGACAGGCAGGCAGAGAGGAAGGCTGGCAGGGAGGCTGGCCAGGAGGCTTGGAGGAAGGCTGGCAGGAAGGCTGGCAGCAAGGCTTGCAGGCAGGCATGCAGGCAGGGCAGGCAAGGACTCGATGTATTCTGCAGCAGGTCTTTCCTCCGAATGCTGGCCACATGCGAGCTGTTTCCCTTTATATCCGCGTGGCTTGCACAATGCACCCCCTCCGCATGTGCAATTAACGCCAGGCATCCGTTAGGCTTCCGCTGTGCATCCGCTAGACTTCCGCTGTGCATCCGCTGTGCATTCGCTTCATCCGTTCCACGTCTGCTTTGCTGAGCCACCCCGGAAGCCCTGCGGATGTGCCATCTGCTCCCATCCGCTTCCATCCGCTAGGTTTCCATTCTGCATCCACTTTCCATCTGCCCTGCGTCCTCCCCCCGTCCATGTTATCCGCTCCGGTTATGCAAATTTTTGCCCCTTTTGAGAGTGGATAACAACGGATGGAACATTTTGCTCGTCCGTTGTGTCCGTTTTGCATCCGTTGGGCAGTGTGACAGGGCCTTAAGGAACATCAAAATGTAAGGTGCCATATAGTCCATAATGGCCTATGGAGTAACACTTCTGCAGGCATGAATCATTGCCTGAATTGGCCCTACCGTTAAGCACACTGAGAAACTGTCTTAAGGCCCTGTCACACTGCCCAATGGATGCAAAACGTTTGTAAAAAGGACAGAGCGGATGAGAAAAATGTTCCATCTGTTGTTATCCGCTCTCAAAAGTACCCCAAATTTGCATAAACAGAGCGGATAATATGGAAAGGAATGGATGGGGGGAGGACGCAGAGCAGATGGAAAATGGATGCGGAACGGAAGCCTAGCGGATGGAAGCAGATGAGAGCAGATGACACATCCTCAGGACTTCCAGGGGGCCTCAGCAAAATGGATGCGGAACAGATACAGCCGATGCAGAGCGGATGCAGAGCAGATGAAGCAGATGCAGAGCGGAAGCCTAGCGGATGCACAGCGGAAGCCTAACGGATACCTAGCGTGAATTGCGCATGCGGGGAGGATGCATTGCATAAGCCCCGCGGATATAAGGGAAGCAGCTCGGAGCAGGTCACCATTCAGAGGAAAGACCTGCTGCCGGACGGATTGACAGCCTTGCCTGCCCTGCCTGCATGCCTGCCTGAAAGCCTTTCTGCCAGCCTCCCTGCCAGCCTCCCTGCCAGTCTTGCTGTCTGCCTGCCTGCCAGCCTTGCTGCCAGCCAGTCTGCCTGCCAGCCTTGGTGCCTGCCTGCCTGCAAGCCTTTCTGCCAGTCTTGATGCCGGCCTGCCTGCCAGTCTTGGTGCCTGCCTGCCTGCCAGCCTTGGTGCCTGCTTGCCTGCCTGCCAGCCTTCCTGCCAAACTTGGTTCCTGCCTGCCTGCCAGCCTTGGTTCCCACCTGCCTGCAAGCCTTGGTGCCTGCCTGCCTGCCAGCCTTGGTGCCTGCCTGTCTGCTAGCCTTGGTGCCTGCCTTTCTGCCAGCCTTCTTGCCAGCCTTGGTTCCTGCCAGCCTCCCTGCCAGCCAGCAGCCCCACAACTATGGGGAAGAACAGAAAGCCTCAGCCATCTGCTGCCAGCCCTGGCAAAAGGGACAGGGCCACCATCCCACCCCCTGGCCCTCACTGTGATTCTGCTGGGGCTTCTACAGCACGGGCTCGCTCTTCTGTGCCTGGAGCTTCTGCTGCTTCTGCTTTTGGAGGAGCTGATGATGCTGCTTATGGCGGTGGTGCTTTTGCTGGTGACTATGCTGATGCTGCACCCCAATGGCTCTTCAGACAAGCACTCCAGCACCATCCACCTCCACAGCACCTGGACCCTTTACCCCTGAGACTGAGCGACCAAGAGGAGTGCCAGAGACTCATTTTTGTTTTATAGCTTGTTGTTAATAAAGTCTATCTTTGATTCACACTTGCTTCATTTCTTTTTTTTTAATAAAGTCTTGGTGGAAACTTTTAGAAATGTTTTAAGCCTTTGCATGCTTGAGGGATGGGTTAAGATAGAAGTGGGATGGGCAGGGATACCTGTGGGATGTGTAATAGTTGTGGGATGGGTAAGGATAGCAGTGGGATGGGCAGGGATACCTTTGGGATGGGTAATAGCTGTGGGATATATAAACCTCCAGTGCAAGCATAGTGCGACTGGATGGTCCACCCTCCCAGCTGCCACACATATGGCCCTTCATTATCAATAAAAAATTAATCATTGATCAACAAATTTCAACATAAACAAAACTCTTTATTAATGCCCTATTCATTGTAAGGCCACTCAACATACATGGCACAATCTCATCAGTGTGATGAGACAGGCTGAAGGAAGCATCTATTAAGCATCTATCATCCTGTCTTGTCATTCTACTGCTCCAGCTGGGAAGTTGCACCAGTGTCTCAGGAGGTTGCACTGCTTCTTCCCTTCATGTGAGGCTCTGTTGGGGCCTTGCACATCCTCAGTGTCAATCAGGTTTTGCCCTTGCCTCCATTCCCCAGGCTCCATGTCCCCATTCCCTTGTTGACGGTCCACAAGCCTGTTCTGCAAGACTGGGTAGCGTGTGTGCATGAGATTGTGCAGGATGCTGCAAGCTTCCATGATGTTCCTCACGGTCTGTGGGCGATGCTGCATGGTGGTGAGAAGTACCTGGAACCTGTTGGCCAGGATGCCAAAGGCGTTCTCCACCACACGCCTTGCCCTGGCTGGAGGCATCCTCATGAAGTTCTGGAAAAAACACTTACCATTGACTGGATGCTGTGGAAGAGCAAGAGTCAGATGAAGTCTGCAGAGATCTGCACAGCTGGGCTGCTGGTCTGAAAGTGAGATCCAGATGAGTTGCTCCCCCTTTTTATAGGCAGTATAGGTTTTCCACTATGGGTCCCTTTGCATCCTCTAGGCATCCTCTAGACATCCTTAATATCCGAGATAATTCTGCGAACGTTTTTTCCATTTTAAATGCTTTGTTTCCGTTCTGCATCCATTCTGCATCTGTTCTACGTCCGTTCCACTTCCTCCCTGCCTCTGTTTACTGCTGGAGCGGATGGAGTTGCACGGATGCGCAGCGGATTCCTAGCTGATATAGCAGATGTGTAACGGATGCAGAACGGACGTATTGGATATATTTTCCGCTCAAAAGTTTTGAGCAGTTCAAAACTTTCTGAGCGGATGAAACGTCAATAAACGGATGCTGGACAGATAGAGAGGATGAAAAACGGAGGCAGTGAGCACAGAACGGATGCATTGCGTTAACCAACCAATGGTAAGTGTTTTTCTCCGTTTTACATCCTCTTTCCATCCGTTGGTGCAGTGTGACAGGGTCTTTAGGAGTAAAGACTGCAAAGCAGCAGGGGCTGTTCTCAGTCACTTGTGAGCTTTTTCTCTGAAGGCCATCTCTACCATAGACTCATTGCCAGCCTTGTGAAGTACAGTAATCCAAACAAGAATCACACATCAGAATATGAATTCTAACTTTATTGTAAGGTTACATGAACAGAATCTTGCAAGTCTGAAGATACAAACTTCCTACCATCTGATCAATTAAAGTGGGTCTTTCTTAAGTTTCTTCCACTGACCCCTTGGGGGCTGCCCCTTCTTTTGTCTGATTATTTCCTAGTTAGCATCTTTTTTTCTTGTCCCCCAAAACATTCACACATTCCCTTGCACTAGAAAGAGTCCCTTTTGAGATATTTCTAACACCAATATTCTTTCTACAGGCTCAGCTGTCACTTGTCTGACTTGTTGTCAAGTCTGAGGCTCTTCCACCTGTCTCCATGGTCATTCCCACTTATTACAATCAGCATCTTGTTGCTTAGTTAGATTATTACAGTTCATTTTACATGGGGCTGCCCTTGAAGGCAACTTGGAATCTGCAGCTGGTTCAAAATGCAGTAATGTATCTGCCTCCCAGCATTACATAATAACATTTGACTTGTGGAAGTAGACTTCTTGGTCAAATTTAAAGTCCTGGTGGCTACCTAGGAAAATTTTTTATACTCAGACAGTTTTCTCCATATAGTATCTGCTCATTCTTTATTTTATTTTTTATTTATTTCTTTTTGTCAATTGCTTACAAGATAATAGATATAAGTAAAAACATACTTATGAATACATGGATAAATATAAGAAAAATAAAAAAAATAAAAGAAACAATAGGACAGGGACGGTAGGCACGTTGGTGCGCTTATGCACGCCCCCCTACAGGCCTCTAATGAAGGGGGTTGAGGTCAATAGTAGAAAGTCTAAGGTTAAAGTTTTTGGAGTTTGGGGAAGAAATTACAGAGTCAGGTAGAGTATTCCAGACATTGACTACTCTGTTGCTGAAGTCGTATTTCCTGCATTCAGGTTTGCTGCGATTAACCTTGAGTTTGTATCTATTGTTTGCTCTTGTGTTGTTATGGTTGAAGCTGAAGTATTCATTGACAGGTAGGACATTGCAATGTATGATTTTATATGCTTTTCTTAGATTGGACTGAAGGCGGGGTAATTCAAGGTTTTCTGGGTCTAGAATTTCGAGTCTGGTGGCATAAGGTATTCTGCTATGAGTAGAGGAGTGGAGAACTCTTCTTGTGAAATATTTCTGGACTATTTCTACAGGTTTAGCAGGGAGTAGGTATTCTGGGAATCCATCCCAGAGGAGATCAGAGGAATTCATGCCCAGTGCGTATCATTCTTAGTTGCACCCCACTTTTCAAAACCAGCTAGACCAGAAGTCATTGTGCCCCTGCTCTCGCTTTTAGAAAAATGGTAGACAGTGTGCCTTTTAGAAGGCAGTCCTTTTTCCAGGCAGGAAATTCTTATCTAAAGATAAGCAACCATTAAAAATTGCTTTATTTATTGTGAATTGTGGTTATATATTGTTTATGGATGTTCTTAGTTTTATATATTGCACATCATATGAATGAGGAACATACAGATGTTGCTAAATGCATACATACACCCCATGAGGCAATGAAACAGATGCTTCATGCATCTGTAGCTGTTTAGTTGGAAGCAACATGTCCATATATTCCCTTCTGCATTTTTCTAAGCTAGCTGTTGCTCCTGGATTTATTGATTAATAATCCACATTCAGAAACTATATATCCCATCTTTCTATTTATATAAACCCTTGAGGCTTAAACAACATCAATAATAATAATAATAATAATAATAATTCAGACATCCATATACCTATACACATATATAGATGAAATCGTGGATATTCCCCTGAGGTTAGATTTAATTATCACCCCAGATGGTGTTTGTAAAGAGCAGTGTTTTTTAAACTAGGCAGCTTTAAAACATATGGACTTTAACTTCCAGAATTCGCCAACCAACATGCTGGCTAGGGAATTGTGGCAGTTGAAGTCCACATGTGTTAAAGTTGTTAAATTTGAGGAGCACTGAAATAGAAAATGCTTTCAGAAACTATGTCGAACAAAATCCGGTAAGTAACCCTTAGTCACCAATAGGGACATTTGAAGCCATACATTTTCAGTAGTCAGGGCTACTGAATCTTTTAAAGGCCCTGTCACACTGGCTGATGGATGCAAAACATTTGTAAAAAGGACACAGCGGACGAGAAAAATGTTCCATCCGTTGTTATCCGTTCTCAAAAGGGCCAAAAATTTGCATAACCAGAGCGGACAACACGGAAAGGAACGGATGGGGGGAGGACGTAGGGCGGATGGAAAGCGGATGCTCCACGGAAGCCTAGCGGATGGAAGCGGATGAGAGAGGATGGCACATCCGCAAGGCTTCCGGGGGAGCAGAGCAAAGCGGATGTGGAACGGAAAGAGCAGATGCAGAATGGATGCCGAGCGGATGAAGCGGATGCACAGCGGATGCCAAGCGGATGAAGCGGATGCCTAGCGGATGCCTAGCGGAAGCCTAGCGGATGCCTAGTGGATGCCTAGAGGATGCCTAGCGAATGCCTAGCGGATGCCTAGCGGATGCCTAGCGTTCACTGCGCATGCGGGGAGGATGCATTGCATCAGCGCCGCGGATATAAAGGGAAGCAGCTCCGAAGCAGGTCACCATTCTGAGGAAAGACCTGCTTCCTGACACAGCTCTCCAGCCAGCCAGCCAGCCAGCCAGCCAGCAACCCAACAACCATGGGGAAGAAGAGGAAGCCTCAGCCATCTGCTGCCAGCCCTGGCAAGAGAGACAGGGCCACCCTCCCACCCCCTGGCCCTCACTCTGCTTCTGCTGGGGCTTCTGCTGCCCAGCCTCGATCTTCTGGTGCTGGGGCTTCTGCTGCTGCTGCTTCTTGAGGTGGTGCTTCTGCTGGTGCTCACTCTGCTGATGCTGCTTTTGGCGGTGGTGCTTTTGCTGGTGTTTACTCTGCTGATGCTGCTTCTGGTGGTGGTGCTTCTGCTGGTGCTTACTCTGCTGGCACTGCTCCTGGTGCTGGGGCTTCTGCTGGTGCTTACTCTGCTGGCGCTGCTCCTGGTGCTGGTGCTTCTGCTGGTGCTTACTCTGTTGGTGCTGCTCCTGGTGCTGGTGCTTCTGCTGGTGCTTACTCTGCTGGTGCTGCTCCTCATCCTGCTGCTCCTGCTGGTGCTCCTGGTCCTGCTGGTGCTGCTGGTGTTGCTGGTGCTCCTGGTCCTGCTGGTCCTGCTGGTGCTCCTGGCGCTGCTGATGCTTACTCTGCTGCTCCTGATCCTGGTCCTGCTGGTCCTTACTCTGCTCTTGCTGATCCTGGTCCTTCTGGTGCTGCTGGGGCTGGTGCTGCTGGTCCTGTTTTTGCTGCTACTGTTGCTGCTGCTGCTGCTACTGGTGGTGTGGAGGAGCAGCCCCTACAACCTGGAAGCCCCTCTGATGAGGGCCCATATGGTCCTGCCAAAGGGAGGAAGAGGCAAACGCGAGAACAGGAGAGGAGGCAATACAACATAGAAGAGGAACATGAGAATGAGGTGCTGGAGTGGCTGAGGGAGAACAAGTATCTATGGTGGAAGGGACACAGGCTCTATAGGGACACCAAAAAGAAGCAGGCTGCTTGGAGAGAGAAGGTGGAGAGCCTGGGCTACACTTAGGAGGTGCTCCTCGGTGGTGGAACCACATGCACACCTGGTACAGGAAGCTGCCCCTCAAGAAATCTGGCCAGGCCGCGGTCAAGCTGATGGACAGAGAGACCTATGGGATGGCCAAGTGCAGCTTCCTGGAGGGTGAGATCTGCCACCGAGGAGCAGCCCCTCTCACAACCCTCTCTCTCCGGCAGCCTGCTGAGAGCCAGTCCTCTTCTGGCAGAGAGTCAGCTCCTGTCTACAGGCAGGTATCTGTGGAGCGTGCCACGACGGAGACCCCCCCGACAGCTGTACTACCCGTGGTGGAGCATGTGGAGGACCCCCTGACACAGTGGGAGAAAGGAGACGGCACTTCCACCACAGCCCAACCCGCATCCTCCCCCAGCTCCACCTCCACCGAAAGGCAGAGAGGCAGACCGGAGGGACAGAGCCACACTGTCCTGCTGGAGATAAGAGACACCATCAGGAGCAGCTTAGATCTCCTCTCTCAACTGGTACACACCGACGCCCCATCCTCTAACCGCAAGCCCTTCCTCACCTATGTGAACCAGACCCTCATGAACATGGCGGAACCCCACTACCAGGTGGTGAAGGACAAGATCACCAATCTTCTTCACAACCCTACAGACCAAGATGAACCTGCTCCCACCAGTCCAGGTCTGCTCCTCCACCCCAGGTGATGTCACTCCCCTTCCAATGCTTTCCACAGGCCCTCACCTACCAAGGCTATGGCTACCAGGAGCTCCAGCAGCACAGGCAGCAGCCCTTCCCAGTCCAGGCACATGTACATCGGATGCCACCGGTGCCACCCACGCCACCGATGCCACCCACGCCACCGATGCCACCGATGTCAGTCCTCACCCAGCTGCAGACCAGATAGCCCCACTACACTGCTCCTTCCTCCACCCCACAGCCAGCCCGGCCTCAGTATATCTGTCATCGGTATTGGGGCTGACACCCCATGTCATGGAGGAAGGGGCTCTCAACATCAGGGGGCTGAGCTAGCTGTCTGAGAGCTTCCTCAACACACCATCCCCTGTTGTCCTCTCGGGGCCAGGCACCCCAGTGGCGCTTCAGACCAGCACTCCAGCAGCAGCCACCTACACAGCACCTGGACCCTTCACCCCTGAGACTGGGCACAACCCTGAGTGACCAAGAAGAGTGCCAGAGACTGGGTGGCTACCTGTTGACTTTATTTTTGCTTTGGACACTTGACTTGGGTCATTTTTCTTTTACAGCTTGTTATTAATAAAGATTATCTTTGCTTCACACACTTGCTTCATTTATTTTATGAAATAAAGTCTTGGTGGAAACTTTTTGAAATGATTTAAGCCTTTGCATGCTTGTGGGATGGGTAAGGATAGCAGTGGGATGGGCAGGGATACCTTTGGGATGGGTAATAGCTGTGGGATAGATAAACCTGCAGTGCAAGCATAGTGGGACTGTATGGTCCACCCTCCCAGCTGCCACACCTATGGCCCTTTATTATCAATAATAATGTAATCATTCATCCACACATGTCAACATAAACACAACTCTTTATTAAATGTCCTGTTCATTGTAGGCCCACCCAACATACATGGCCCAATCTCATCAGTGTGATGAGACAGGCTGAAGGAAGCATCCATTAATCATCTATCATCCTGTCTTGCCACTCCACTGCTCCAGCTGGGGAGTTGCACCAGTGTCTCAGGAGGTTGCACTGCTTCTTCCCTTCATGTGAAGCTCTGTTGGGGCCTTGCACATCCTCAGTGTCTATCAGGTTTCACCCTTGCCTCCATTCACCAGGCTCCATGTCCCCATTGCCTTGTTGGAAGTCCATGAGCCTGTTCTGCAAGACTGGGTAGCGGGTGTGCATGAGATTGTGCAGGATGCAGCAAGCTTCCACGATCCTCCTCACGGTCTGTAGGCGATGCTGCATGGTGGTGAGAAGTACCTGGAACCTGTTGGCCAGGATGCCAAAGGCGTTCTCCACCACCCATCTTGCCCTGGACAAGCAACCTAACTGACAACTTTGTTGTCCAAAAGGTAGAGGGTGAAACTAGAGAGACAGCCATACTGGACTTAATTCTTACAAACATAGAAGTGATAGAGGAAGTTGAAACTGCAGGAAACTTGGGTGACAGTGATCATGTCACACTAGAATTCAACATAACACAAACACAAGCAACATTACATAATGACACCAGAGTCTTGGATTTTAAAAGAGCTGATTTCAATAGACTCAGAGAGAACTTGGGAAAGATTCCATGGATGAAAATCCTAAAGGGGAAAACAACTCAAGAATCTTGGGAAACTCTGAAAAGTATGATTATAGAAACGCAGTAAGAAAAAAAAAGACTACTAAGAAAAAAACAACAAGAAATCCAAGAAGAAACCAGCATGGCTACACAAAGATCTCTTTGGCAAATTGAAATAAAAAAAGGACAAGTATAAAAAATGGAAAGAAGGACATACAACTTAGGCAGAATATCAGCAGATAGCTCTGCAAAGACAAAGTCAAGATAACAAAGACTCAGAACGAACAAAGACTTGCAACAAAAGTCAAAGATAATAAAAAAAGTTTCTTCCAACATATAAATAACAAGAACAAAAATCAAGGAAACAGTCGGTCCACTAAAGAGAGAAGATGGCAAGGAAATAACAGGCAACAGAGAGAAAGCAGAACTGCTTAACTCATTCTTTGCTTCCGTCTTCACACAAAAAGAAACTATAGCTCAACCCACAAAAACATAACTGTAAAAGACAGACCAGAAATAAAAGTTAAAATAAGCAAAAAAAAAAAAAGTAAGAGAACACCTGTCTGATCTTGATGAACACAAATCACCGGGGCCTGATGGATTACATCCCAGAGTTTCAAAGGAGCTGGCAGAGGTCATCTCAGAACCACTGCACCATATCTTTCAAAAATTCTGGAGCATGGGGGAACTACCAGAGGACTGGGAAAGAGCTGATGTGGTTCCCATCTTCAAAAAAGGAAAAAAAAAAAACAGACCTAGGAAACTATAGACCAATCAGCCTAACATCAATACCCAGGAAGATACTGGAAAAGATAATAAAAAAACAGATCTGCCAACATCTAGAAACAAGTAAAGTACTAACTAGCAGTCAGCATGGGTTTGTTACAAACAGATCATGCCAAACCAATCTTATTTCATTCTTCAACACAGTGACTAAATTAGTAGACCAGCAAAATACTGTGGACATAATATATTTAGATTTCAGCAAGGCATTTGACAAAGTAGACCACAACCTACTTCTTAGTAAGCTAGAAAAAAGTGGAATAGATAGCACCACCACTAGATGGACTCGCAACTGGCTGACAAATCATACTCAATGAGTAGTTCTTAATGGGTCTAAGTCTAAATGGAGGGAAATAAGCAGTGGGGTACCACAAGATTCCGTCTTGGGCCCAGTACTCTTCAATATCTTCATTAATGACTTAGATGAGGGAATAGAAGGGGAACTTACCAAATTTGCAGATGATACTAAGCTGGTAGGAGTAACTACCCTGTTTCTCTAACAATATGGCCTCCCCAATAGAAAGTCCCAGTATGTTTTATAGGGATGAAATGCAATTAAGCCCCTCCCCCCAAATTAAGGCCTATATTAAAATATGCAAAATGGCGGGGGAATGGTGGAGAGGGCTTGCCGTTAGGAAGTTACTTTTGTTGCACACCCGGATATGGTGCTGCCTGTGTCGACCCCTGTAGAAAGGCTGTCAAAGTGCCTTTCTTCGAGGGTTTGAATTTTCCCGCTGGGAGAGCTCTGGCGCAAGGATATGGACAACTGCTTGAAAGCTGGATCTTTTTATTTTCAGGAAGGCGAGAGACAGCGTGCCTGCATTCCTGGGGCTAGCTAGCTAACTTCGAATGGTAAGTTTCTGGTTTTTTATACTCTTTTTTCCCTTTGTGTATAAATGTTTGTTTAGTGCTTAATGTTTAATGTTTTATATATTAAAATCCTATCAGAGTTTATTTTTTCGCCAGAAGGCAAACTTAGCGAGACGTGGAAATAAACTCTGCGGGGTGGCTTGATTGTATCATTGTTTTTGTCTAATCTCTTTTAGCTTTATAATGGTTTTTTCCTATTTGTTTTGTAGTAATATTCTATTCATTTCCTTTGTGATTTATTTCGTAATTTCTGTCTGTTTGTTTTGCTGATTTGGTATGTCCTGTGTAAGGGTTTTCTTTTCCTTGTTTCCCTGGCTTTCTTAATTACTTGGCTTTTGTCTAGGGGGCTTCTTTCAATACATTTTATTTGATTTCTTTTCCTATGCAAGTTTGTTTTATGGCTGGCTTGATGTTCCCTTGGGCTTTTCCTGCCTGGGTGACACCACTGTCCTCATGAAGTTCCCTTTCCACACCCCAATACAAAGTGCCCCACTAACGCCGAGGTCAACATCCAAGCCGTCGCCACCCGCCTGCCCGAAGATGCAAGGGGGGAAATTAAGTCACTCCAAAAAAGATGGCTTAACCATTTTTTCCGGTCTCAAAAAAACCCTAAGACCTGGCCTTATTATATGAGAAACACGGTAACATTGAAGAAGATAGGCTCAAGATCCAGATGTATCTTGACAGACAGAATACTGGGCTGCATCTAACAAAATGAAATTCAATGTAGAGAAAAGTAAAGTCCTCCACTTAAGAAAGAAAAAACAAAAGTACACATATAGACTGGGTGAAACCAGGCTCAACAGCGGTAACTGTGAGAGGGATCTTGGAGTCTTAGTGGACAACCAGTTAAATATGAGCCAGCAATGTGCAGTAGTAGCGAAAAAAGCTAATGCAATCCAAAATTGTATTAACAGAGGAATACAGTCAAGATGAAGGGCAGTACTAATACCACTCTATAAAGCCTTAGTAAGACCACACCTAGAGTACTGCATTCAGTTTTGTTCACCACATTATAAAAAAGATGTTGAGACTCGAGAAAAAGTATAGAGAAGAGCAACCAGGATGATTAGGGAACTGGAGGCTAAAACATACAATGAACAGTTGCAGGAACTGGGCTTGGCTAGTCTAGTAAAGAGAAGGACCAGGGGAGACATGATAGCGGTTTTCCAATATTTGAAGGGCTGCCACGGGGAGGAAGGGGTCAAGCTATTTTCTAAAGCTCCTGTAGGCCAGATAAGGAATAATGGATGGAAACTGAACAAGGAGAGATTTAACCTGGAAATAAACTTTCTGACAGTGAGAACAATCAACCAATGGAACAGAAGTTGCCCTCGGAAGTTGTGGGAGCACCATTACTTGAGACTTTCAAGAAGAGATTGAACTGCCATTTGTCAGAAATGGTGTAGGGTCTATCGCTTGGGTGGGGGGTTGGACTAGATGACCTACAAGGCCCCTTCCAACTCTGATTATCTGTTATCTGTTAAATGACTCTGCATGCCACCTGTGGCACGCGTACCATAGGTTTGCCATCATATTTCTATTCTATTCTATTCTATTTTCTATTCTATTCTATATTCTATATTTTATATTTTCTACTTCTATTCTATATTTTATATTTACTACTTGCAAACCTTCCAGCATCTGTAATCAGCATGGATAATGATCAGGGATGGTGGGAGGCAGAGTTCAATAACATTTAGAAATCCCCAATTTCCCTATTCCCCATTTAAACTATAGTCCAGGTTCAAGTGCAAAAGCAGACCAATCAGTACTTTGAACAGAGAGAGAGATAGAGGAGACAAATGTTGTCTTTTAAACAACAGCACAACCTTCCATACAATAGCAGGCTGGCCAATGCAGTGAAGTGAAGAGGTCACGTACATTATCATGCATTTCCAGAAGATGCCTCTATTATTTGCAGCAATGCAATGAAAAAAAAACTGCTGTCAATTTTGCTAATATGCAGCAAGTTCATCTACATCGTGTGGCAATGTACCTAATAGTCAGCTAGCATTTACAAATGGTATATATTCTCACTATCAGAATTAATATTTAAGAAGAAAGATGATAACGAACACGGCCTGCTAGACTGCATTAAAAATAATTTACACTTTACAAGTCTCATAGCAAGGTTCCTTGTGCCAAGTAATTAATCATCCATTGTAGAAACAGCTTTTATTAAAAAGAAGTCACTGTAAAAATGTGACTGGTACCCAACCTGATGTTGCAATCTGTATGCTTTTTCTTTTACATGTCCGTGATGTGTAACAAATTGGTTATGAACGATACACATAGTTCAGATCTACTTATTTGCAGAAAAAACCCACCTAGCTGGACTTGCTATGCCTTCATTGGCAGATGGTAAAAACTGTGATAATTCAGCATATGTCATGATGTTGTTATGTAAATGACACAAATTATGTGATTCATGGTGATGACATGACATGTCCACTGCCTTTTCCCCCTGCAGGAACCCCTGTGTACATTCAGATATATTTATGAAAGTTATGCCCCCATCTTTTAATCAGGAGGTCAAGTATCTTACACAGCACTTTTTTCTTCCTATTTTTCTCCAAAATGAATCTGTGAGATGGATTGGGCTGAGGAACTGACCTAAAGTCCCCCAGTAAGCTCTTTTGGGGACTAGAACCTGAGTCTCCTTAGTTAACCCAACAATTTAACCCAGTGTTTATCAACCTTGATAATCTTAGGCTGTATGGACTTCAACTCCCAGAATTCCTCAGCCAGCATGAATTCTGGGAGTTGAATTCCATACAATTTAAAATTGCCAAGGTTGAGAAACACTGGCATCACTGCTATACCACACTAGCTCTGTTTATACAGTTCATAGGTACAACATTTGGGATCCCAGGGCCATGTCCCCCACCAAAAACCTTGGGTTCAACCTTCAGAGAACACCACAGTTGTCGTCAAGTTGTATTGTTTAAGGTGGCAGGAGGCGATCGTGTTAAATATATAGCCTGGAGAGTAATCACATCAATTATATTTAATTATAATTATATTCCAATGAAACTGATCTTAAATCAAGTTCATTTCTCTCCCACCACCCACCCACCTTTAGAGTTCCTACCATGCCAGTTAAAACCAAGTGTTGCCCTTAGTTTGAAGAAAATATGTACTTTCTAATAGAGCTGGAAAAATTATTCTCCCCAGACATATTCAGATAACATTTCCACTGCTACTCAAATAATAGATAAACCTTAACATTGCATATTTCTATGGATAAATAAATGCATAAATCATGCAGATTTTACTCCAGTTCTTTCCGAAATGTTTGTGAGCAAGCATTTAATAAATCTTTTCAATTTTTCAATGGCCTTTCATATCTAGCTACTGTATTTTTTCAGGATCAGTGAACATTTGACCATATCTGATAGTTCTCAGGCAGCAGAAATCAACTTTTTATAGTATTTGACATGACAATAGTTCAGGTGCCATGATATTTGGAGAATGACATTTGACAGTCTGACGGTTCACAGGAGTCAGTCTAAGAAAACACTGACAATTAGATGTGCAATATGAGTAAATATTTATTCCGGTGCTGCACATTTAATATGTTAGCTGTGCAAAAATAAAAGGCATTTAATTCTGAACATTGGTATGAAGTTTGCTCACTCATTAACAAATGAAACCCACGGAGATTCAGAATATTCTTGTATTTCCTGCTCTTTGTTTGATTGAACCTAGTAATTTACATGCAATCTTATTAAGCTGACATGTACTGGTCTTACACTGACATGAGGTAATATTTGATCAATGGTCTGCAAGAGCACTTAGCATCTGAGAACTTTCAGTCATGCACTCACACATTTAAGGCGAGAAAATGATGACTGTAATGCTGCCTTCTGTTCTAGGTGAATTCCTGATGCCAGATGCAGACTGGGTTCTCCAAAGATTGATATTCAGCTGTCTCCTTTGGAATGGAGACCGTCTGTATTATTCTTTGTCAGTTCACTTCTGCGATTTCCTGGAACATTCTGGCCAGCTGCTGTGAGTGATCAAAATAGACTAGCTAGATGAATGTCACAACCTAACATAACAGTTGGATTGCTGTGGATTTGGTTTTTTTTTTAGATAAATCTGCTACTCCCAGAGAGGAACCCCATGGAAGAGTTTGCCTGTACCTTAAATGTAGCTTATTGTAACCTTGAGTGTTTTATCCCAAGCCATATTTCTGGCTCAGTGTATTTTGCTCAGCGGGTCTAGTGTGTGGTGCTAATTAAGGGCTTGTCAGCTGTTTCAATACACTCTTCTTGCCAGCACTTAATATTTATCACCCATTTCAAACCTTTGCAGCCAGAGGCACAGAGAATTACTCTTGGCCAAAAAAGGTGTGTGTGTGTGTGTGAGTGAGTGAGTGAGAGAGAGAGAGAGAGAGAGAGAGAGAGAGAGAGAGAGAGACAGAGACAGAGAGAGACAGAGAGACAGAGAGAGAGAAGAATTGCTGCAACCAAATGAAAGGGAGAAGAACTTTGATTTGCTGAAGGGAGATATTTCTAAAATTTCATAGAGGTCAAGGAAGGGATATGCTTTAAACTTCTGCTGATTTACATAGATTAAAAAAATGAGGGTCAGTTCAGAAGGAGTTGTGGCTGACAAATACAAGCTTCCAAATGAGGAAGGAACATTTCCGGAAGCTAGATGAGGTCAGCTGAAGAAGAATAATGAGCGATTGGGGGGGGGGGGGGGGAATCAGTTGTCTATGGAGCTCCATGTCAAAGGCTGCCAGAAGGTAAACTTGGCATCATGATTGAAGCCCCACCCTTTTTGTACGTGATGCGCATCCTATATAGTAGCTATTCAAAAAGATATAGGTTTTGATTGCAATATTGTTGCAAATGTTGATACACTCCCATTGTTTTGCAAATATTCCTGTCTGGTTAAAGCCCATGTCCCATTGCACCAACAGATGCAAAGAGGATGTAAAACGGAAAAAAAAGCTTGCCATCCGTTGGAAAACGTGATGCATCTGTTGTGGACTCATTGCATACGTGTTTCATATGCTCTATCCGTTGAGCATCCATCCACTGTGATTTCATCCGCGCAAGAAGTTTTGAGCTGCACAAAACTTTTTGAGCGGATTTACTTTCCGCCGCGTACGATGTATATCCATGACACATACGGGCAACAAACGTTCTACGTCTGTTATCATCCATTAAACGTCTGCTGTATCCTCTCGGCATCCTCTGGACATCCTCGCAACTCACATCCGCTGCAGCTGAAAACGGAAAGAGGGAGGAAGCGAAAGGTACACGGAACGTCCACACAGCGTTAGTAGCACAGAAATGGAAAGGATGTAAGCGGATGCATCTCGTATATAAAGCATTAAAATGGACAAAACGTATGTGGAAGAACACCAAGTGGAAAACCAATATTTCCTATAAAAAGGGGGAAGAAATCACCTGGATCTCACTTTCAGTCCAGCAGCCATGGTGTACAGACCTCTTCACCCTTGGTCTTGCTCTTCCACATCATCCATTGATCTCCACCATGGATCATCACACAGTCCTTATGGTAGCTGTGATCATTCAACACCAGAATCAAGCCCTGCTCAGACTGTTTCACCTTTTCTACGCAAGGAGAAGAAGGAGAGGTCCAAGAGCTGTGTGGGTCTGATGATGGATCAGGAGAAGAGTGGAGTTTGGAATGTATGACAAGCTGATGGTGGAGCTGAGGAATGAAGACCCTCGTGCATTCCAGTACTTCATGAGGACGCCACCAGCCATGTTTGACGAAATTGTAGTGTCTGAGACCCAGGTTGACCAAGCCGAGCACCAACTCCCAGTCCAACCTGGACCCTGGGCTCAAGGTGGCACTGACTCTGTGCCACCTGGCCTCAGGGACCACCTACAGGAGCATGCAGTACGGCTGGAGGGTGCCACACAACACCATCAGCATTGTGGTCAGAGAAGTAGTGCAGGCCATCATCGAAGAATACAAGGAGGAGCTCCTCCAGTGCCCCTCCACTGAAGAAGGCTGGAAGAAAGTTGCAGAGCAGTGGTATCAGAAGTGGAACTTCCCCCACATCGTTGGAGCCATAGATGGGAAGCACGTGGCCTGCAAAGGTCCAGCCAAGTCAGGGTCCACTTATTTCAACTCCAAGGGCTTCTTCAGCATCATCCTCTTCGCCATGGTCAATGCTGACTACAAGTTCATGTACATCGATGCTTCAGGCAATGGGTCAGCTTCAGATTCCCAGGTATACAATGCCAGTGACCTCAAGGAAGGGCTGGAACGCAACCTCATCATGGGCTTCTCAGATCCAGACCCCCTGCTCAACGACACGCAAGATGTGCCCTACTTCATCGTGGGGGATGAGGCCTTCTCCCTCAGAACCTACCTCATGAAGCCCTACACTTCCAGACTCCTCACCCATGAAGAGAGGATCTTCAACTACAGGCTGTCCAGGGCAAGGCGGGTGGTGGAGAACGCCTTTGGCATCCTGGCCAACAGGTTCCAGGTACTTCTCACCACCATGCAGCATTGCCCAGAGACCATGAGGAGGATCGTGGAAGCTTGCTGCATCCTGCACAATCTCATGCGTACCCGCTACCCAGTCTTGCAGAACAGGCTCATGGACTTCCAACAAGGCAATGGGGACATGGAGCCTGGGGAATGGAGGCAAGGGCGAAACCTGATAGACACTAAGGTTGTGCAAGGCCTCAACAGAGCTTCACATGAAGGGAAGAAGCAGCGCAACCTCCTGAGACACTGGTGCAACTCCACAGCTGGAGCAGTGGAGTGGCAAGACAGGATGATAGATGATTAATGGATGCTTCCTTCAGCCTGTCTCATCACACTGATGAGATTGGGCCATATATGTTGGGTGGGCCGACAATGAACAGGGCATTTAATAAAGAGTTGTGTTTATGTTGACATGTGTGGATGATTGATTACATTATTATTGATAATAAAGGGCCATAGGTGTGGCACCTGGGAGGGTGGACCATACAGTCCCACTATGCTTGCACTGGAGGTTTATCTATCCCACAGTTATTACCCATCCCAAAGGTATCCCTGCCCATCCCACAGCTATTACCCATTCCAAAGGTATCCCTGCCCATCCCACTGCTATCCTTACCCATCCCACAAGCATGCAAAGGCTTAAACCATTTCTAAAAGTTTCCACCAAGACTTTATTGACAAAAATAAATGAAGCAAATGTGTGAAGCAAAGATAATCTTTATTAATAACAAGCTGTAAAAGAAAAATGACCCAAGTCAAGTGTCCAAAGCAAAAATAAAGTCAACAGGTAACCACCCAGTCTCTGGCACTCTTCTCAGTCACTCTGAGGCGTGCCCATGGTCTCAGGGGTGAAGGGTCCAGGTGCTGTGGAGGTGGCAGTGGCTGGAGTGCTGGTCTGAGGCGCCATTGGGGTGCCTGGCCCCGAGAGGAAAACAGGGGATGGTGTGTGGAGGAAGCTCTCAGAGAGCTGGCTTAGCCTCGTGATGTTGAGAGCCCCTTCCTCCATGACATGGGGTGTCAGCCTCAAGACCAATGACAGATGTACTGAGGCCGGGCTGGCTGTGGGGTGGAGGAAGGAGCAGTGTAATGGGGCTGTCTGGTCTGCAGCTGGGTGAGGACTGGCATCGGTGGCATCAGTGGCGTGGGTGGCATCTGTGGCGTGGCTGGCATCTGTGGCATTGGTGGCATTGGTGGCATCCGATGTACCTGTGCCTGGACTGGGAAGGGCTGCCTGTGCTGCTGGAGCTCCTGGTAGCCATAGCCTTGGTAGGTGAGGGCCTGTGGAAAGCCTTGGAAGGGCAGTGACATCACCTGGGGTGGAGGAGCAGGCCTGGACTGGATGGGAGCAGGTTCATGTTGGTCTGGAGGATTGTGAAGAAGTTCGGTGATCCTGTCCTTCACCACCTGGTACTGGGGTTCCGACATGTTCATGAGGGTCTGGTTGACGTAGGTGAGGAAGGGCTTGCGGTTGGAGGATGGGGCGTCAGTGTGTACCAGCTGAGAGAGGAGATCTACGCTGCTCCTTATCTCCAGCAGGACAGTGTGGCTCTGCCCCTCCGGTCTGCCTCTCTGCCTTTCTGTGGAGGTGGAGCTGGGGGAGGATGCGGGTTGGGCTGTGGTGGAAGTGCCCTCTCCTTGCTCCCACTGCATCAGGGGGTCCTCGATGCGCTCCACCAGGGGTAGTACAGCTGTCGAGGGGGTCTCCATTGTGGCACGCTCCACAGATACCTGCCTGGACACAGGAGCTGACTCTTTGCCAGAAGAGGACTGGCTCTCAGCAGGCTGCCTGAGAGAGAGGGTTGTGAGAGGGGCTTCTCCTCGGTGGCGGAACTCACCCTCCAAGAAGCTGCACTTGGCCATCCCATAGGTCTCTCGGTCCGTCAGCTTGACCGTGGCCCGGCCAGATTTCTTGAGGTGCAGCTTCCTGTGCCAGGTGTGCACGTGCTTCCACCAGCCGAGGACCACCTCCGAAGTGTAGCCCAGGCTCTCCGCCTTCTCTCCCCAAGCAGCCTGCTTCCTCTTGGTGTCTCGATAGAGCCTGTGTCCCTTCCGCCAAAGATATTCATTTTCCCTCAGCCACTCCAGCACCTCCTCCTCATGCTCCTCTTCTATGGTGTATTGCCTCCTTTCCCGTTCATGCGTCTGCCTGTTCCTCCCTTTGGCAGGGCCATATGGGCCCTCATCAGAAGGGCTTCCAGGTTGTAGGGGCTGCTCCTCCACACCACCACCAGCAGCAGCAACAACAACAGTAGCAGCAAAAAGCAGGACCAGCAGGACCAGCAGGACCAGAAGCACCAGTAGCACCAGCAGGACCAGGAGCAGGACCAGGAGCACCAGCAGGACCAGGAGCACAAGCAGGACCAGGAGCACCTGCAGCACCAACAGGACCAGGAGCAGCTGTCGAGGGGGTCTCCGTTGTGGCACGCTCCACAGATACCTGCCTGGACACAGGACAATAAGCACCAGCAGAAGCCCCAGCACCAGGAGCAGTGCCAGCAGAGTAAGCCCCAGCAGAAGCCCCAGCACCAGGAGCAGTGCCAGAAGAGCAAGCCCCAGCAGAAGCCCCAGCACCAGGAGCAGTGCCAGCAGAGTAAGCATCACCAGAAGCACCACCACCAGAAGCAGCATCAGCAGAAGCACCACCACCAGAAGCAGCATCAGCAGAGTAAGCACCAGTAGAAGCACCATCACCAGAAGCAGCATCAGCAGAAGCACCACCTCCAGAAGCAGCATCAGCAGAAGCCCCAGCACCAGAAGATCGAGCCCAGGCAGCAGAAGCTCCAGCAGAAGCAGACTCAGGGCCAAGGGGTGGGAGGGTGGCCCTGTCCCTCTTGCCAGGGCTGGCAGCAGATGTCTGAGGCTTCCTTTTCTTCCCCATGGTTGTTGGGTTGCTGGCTGGCTGGCTGGCTGGCTGACAGGCAGGCAAGCTGTGCCTGGAAGCAGGTCTTTCCTCTGAATGGTGACCTGCTGGCGAGCTGCTTCCCTTTATATCCGCGGGGCTGACGCAATGCATCCTCCCCGCATGCGCAGTGAACGTTAGGCATCTGCTAGGCTTCCGCTCTGCATCCACTTCAACCGCTCGGCATCGGCTCTGCATCCGGTCTGCATCCGCTCTTTCCGTTCCGTGTCCACTTTGCTGTGCTCCCCCGGAAGCCTTGCAGATGTGCCATCCGCTCCCATCTGCTTCCATCCGCTAGGCTTCTGTGGAGCATCAGCTTTCCATCCGCCCTACGTCCTCCCCCTGTTTGTTCCTTTCCGTTGTTGTCCGCTCTGCTTATGCAAATTCGGGGCACTTTTGAGAGCGGATAACAACGGATGGAACATTTTGCTCGTCTGCTGTGTCCTTTTTACAAACGTTTTGCATCCGTCGGCCAGTGTGACAGGGCCTTTAGAAACTAATCAATGAGAGAAGCAACCTGGAATTAAGGAGAAACTTCCTAACCGTGAGCCTGCCTGAAATAGCTTGCCTTCAGAAATCATGGGAGCTCCATCAATGGAGGTTTTTAAGAGATTAGACAGTCACTTATTTGAAATAGTATAGGTTCTCCTGCTTGTCAGGGGGCTGTACAAGAAGATCTCCAAGATCCCTTCCAGCTCTATTCTATTCCCTGTTCTGTTCTGTTCTGTTCTGTTCTGTTCTATTCTATTCTATTCTATTCTATTCTATTCTATTCTATTCTATTCTATTCCCTGTTCTATTTATTCTGTTCTGTTCTGTTCTGTTCTGTTCTATTCTATTTTGTTCTATTCTATTCTATTCTATTCTATTCTATTCTATTCTGTTCTGTTCTGTTCTGTTCTGTTCTATTCTATTCCCTGTTCTGTTCTGTTCTGTTCTATTCTGTTCTATTCTATTCCCTGTTCTATTCTATTCTATTCCCTGTTCTATTCTATTTTCTGTTCTATTCTATTCTATTCTATTTCTTGTTCTATCCTATCCTATCCTATCCTATCCTATCCTATCCTATCCTATCCTATCCTATCCTTTCCTATCCTATCCTATCCTATCCTATCCTATCCTATCCTATCCTATC
>BLBF01000036.1:12620559-12634223 GCA_015471245.1 Laticauda colubrina | reverse complement strand
TCCTATCCTATCCTATCCTATCCTATCCTATCCTATCCTATCCTATCCCTGTTGAATCAAGCCAGAGATCCATTTAATCCATGTTGTATGGTAGCCATTCCAACATAGTCAGGAAACTCATAGGGAGTTTGCTTGTTTCCCACTTTTGTTATTGCTCCCTTCTGTAGATGAGTCAAATGTCAAGTGTAGACTTCCCTTTGACTTTTGGGACCTAAGAGGTGAACCTTCCTTGAAGCTGAACGGCTGCCCCATAAAGCATTTAAGGCAGCGAAGATCCATTTGTTAGCTGTTCTAGGCCTTGTACTTTCGGGAATTTAAAGATCTGTTTAGATATGACCAGGGTCAAATGGGGTTGATAACACGGTTTCCTTCAGCTTCCTCAAAGCTGACACAGAAAGCATGCTGTCTATGATTCACAAAGGAATTAATAAGCATAAAATGTCCTATTCCTTGAACCAGTCAATCAGTGTAAATCATCTAGCAGATTCCATACCATAACTCGATCCCCAGGCAGAATGTCAAAGCCATGTCTTCAGAGCTTTTCAAAAGGTAAGTAGGGTCAGGAGTAATCTAACCTCCAGGGGGATGATAGCAATTGCGCTTAGACTTATATATCATTCCATAGTGCTTTAGAGCACTCTCTGGCACTTTACAAATGTTAGCATCTTGCCCCCAACAATCTGGGTCCTCATTTTACCGACCTCGGAAGGATGGAAGGCTGAGTCAACCTTGAGCCTGTCAGGATTGAACTCCTGACTGTGGGCAGAGTCAGCTGCAATACTGCATTCTAACCACTGCACCACTTTGTGATGTTCCAAAGGAATATTTATTACAGTGCAGGTAGTCCTTGACTTATGACAACAATTGGGGCCAGAATTTCCATTGCTAAACGGACATTGTTAAGTGAATTATGACTGATTTGATGACCATTTTTAGTACAATTGTTAAATGAATCATTGCAGTTGTTAAGAGAATCATATGGTCATTCAGTGAATCCGGCTTCCTGCCTTGACGTTACTTGTCAGAAGTTGGCTGAGAAGGTTACAAACAATGATCACATGACCTCGGGATGCTGCAACGATTGTACATATATGCCAATTGCCAAGAAGTGTCCAAATTTTGATATGTGGCCATAAGGTTGCGGTCGTAAGTGTGAAGGCCAATCATAAGACACATAAGACACAGTTTTCAGTGCTGTTGGAACTTTGAATGGTTGCCAAACATATGATTGTAAGTTGAGGCTTGCCTGTAGTCTCTCATTTCTTCAAAGCACCTGAGGGCAGGACAAGAAGCAATGGATGCAAATTGATCAAGGAAAGAAGCAACCTAGAACTAAGGAGAAATTTCCTAACAGTGAGAACAATTTAACCATTAACCAAAAAACAACTTGCCTTTTGAAGTTGTAGGTGTTTCAACACTGGAGGTTTTGAAGAACAGATAGGGCAACTATTTGTCTGAAATGGTATAGGGTTTCCTGTATGAGCAGGGCGTTGGACTCCAAGAGAAGATCTCCAAGGTCTCTTCCAACTCTGTTATTTTGCTATTCTGTTGTTTGCATTTAGTTCAAGTGGACACAATGGGTCCCAAGAATTGTTCCAGGTCCACCTTTTCATGGCTGTACCTGATGCTTTACACATTAGAATTAAAGGCATGCTTAAAAACTGTGAGAAATGCTGCAGATCTTAACAGATAACAGGTAATCAGAGTTGAAAGGGACCTTGTAGTTCATCTAGTCCAACCCTCCACCCAAGTGGGAGACCCTACACCATTTCTGACAAATGGCAGTCCAATCTCTTCTTGAAAGTCTCAAGTGATGATGCTCCCACAACTTCTGAGGGCAACTTCTGTTCCATTGGTTGATTGTTCTCACTGTCAGAAAGTTTCTCCTTATTTCCAGGTTGAATCTCTCCTTGTTCAGTTTCCATCCATTATTCCTTGTCTGGCCTTTGGGTGCTTTGGAAAGCTTGACCCCTTCCTCTCTGTGGCAGCCCCTCAGATATTGCCACACTGCGATCATGTCTCCCCTGGTCCTTCTCTTCACTAGACTAACCATGTCCAGTTCCTGTATCTTTGCAGGAGCACATCACTTTTCAATTACTAATGAAAACATCCATATGCTTTTCAGGCTTCTGTTTTTACTTTCAAAGAGTTGATTTGTTAATATGATATTTTAAGCACAGGCTTTATACTTTTTCCCCCAGGTTGGTGCAATTGCCTGAAAAAAACACTATGTATAAGAAACTGCAGAGAGGTGCCCTGCTTGTGTTATGGAATGGCTGTATTATAGAAGATGACTGCCTATAATATGAGCCTCCATGCAGCTCAAACATCTGGCTAGGCTATTAGCATTTAATACAGTAACAAACAACTAAAAATATTTAGAGAGAGGACATATTAGGTACAGTTTGTTTATAATATTAAACATGATCCTGGAGGCAGTGCTAAATCAAGGGTATGTGGCACATCTAACCTGCTGATGAGAAGATTGTCATTTTTACCAAGATTCAGAAAGAGGAAGATTGCAAGTTGCGATCACGTGACCACAAGAAGCTGCATTTGTCCTGAATGATACCTGGTTGCCAAGCACTCTAATTAGGATCATGTGACTGCAGGGGTAGTGGTGCAATGGTCATAATTTTGAGGATGGGTTGTACCTTGCAAGTAACTTCTGAGGTTCTTGTAACTTCAAATCATTGTTAAATGAAAGGTTGGAAACTATTTGTACAGTAAGAAATACTCTGGTACATAAGGCTAATAAGCAAACATGTGCATCCAAATATTTCCAATTTGTTTAATGGACAAGGTGGATTGATGTGTCAGAACCTTACAAATTCCAAATGTTAATTGCTAATACTTTTTTTGCAGCATTGAAAATCTTTCCCATGTATCTATTCTTGAATCTAAGACTTTCTTCTCATTGGCCACCCAACCAGCGATGATAAGAGGATCTGTATAATGCAAATCCAGAACTTCACAGCTTGGAACACCCCCAAATTTAATAGTACAGGAAAAAAGGCCTAAGAGAAACAGTCTGCTTCCCTTACTTCTTTCTCCTGTCATAGAATCGTAGATGTCAGCCTTGGAAGCCATATTAGCACCAGAAGCTTCCATGCTGCCACATTCCAGTACCTGGGAAATTGGGAGGGGGGATTTCATAGAGTGGTTAGATATAATAGTTAGACATAATGGCATTTTTCTTCCCAGTCAAGGCCATGTCATCCTGCACCTGAGCATGGAGTGGTTAGAGGGATGTGTCATGCCCCTGGTGGAGACTGACTCTGAGGGAGAGGTGAAACAACTGACAGGGAGTGGAAGTGTGGCTCTGGAGGTTGTGGAGGAGGCTGGAGAAGGCAGAGGCTGGCTGAGCAGTCAGAGGAGGATCCAGGCCCATCCTCTCTTCATCCTAGAGCACACTGGGAGGAGAGGATAAGGGAGAGACATGGTTTAGTTGGGAGGAGAGGGCCTTGATCCTCTTCATGGGCTGCAGCTGTGACAACTGAATAAGAGTTTGGACCTGCATACAGGCCGAATGCTGGAAACAAAGTGTGGGAATATCTCTAGTTTATGGTTCCTCTCTGAATTTGGCGTCCTTCCCAGTGTGTGTTATTTGTGTATGTCCTCCAGCCCTTATCTTGCCTGGTTTGTGTTGCCTTTTCCCTTCTTCTTGTAACTGTTTGTGTGGGAGTTTTTTTGGCTTCTGTCAAGAATATTTGGAGCTTGGAAGCAAAGTGAAGGATTAAAAAGGGCTTCACCTGTTTTCTGTGACTGTGTTTGTTTTGTATCCCACCCTGGGTCATCACAGGATGTCTCCAGTTAGGATGGATGTTGATTGGGCCCTGTGATGGACTGATGGGTGCAGGGGATGGATCTTTGATTTTGAATTGCTGAGGGAAAACCCAGAACTCTCAGATTTGGGTTTTCCCAGATGTGCCAGTATGACAACTCTAATAAAATGGAATTTGGAGTGGAATTTGGAGTTTTTGGAGTTGGAGTTTGTTTTCTGGAATGCTGAAGGTAGATAGGTAGAATCATAGAATTTCAAGAGTTAATTTAAGCCACCAACTCCTTATCCAGTGCTGGAATTCAGATTAAAGCACCTCTGACAACTGGTTGTCCAGCTTTGGGTTGAATATATACAGTGAAGAGTAGCCCACCACCATTCTGGGTAATTATTCAATTCAATTGCTCTTATACAGTAGTTAGATGGGTATTCATAAGTTCCAACCTGAGTCTACCTTCCTATTATTTCATACCCTGTCTTCAGGGATCATAGAGAATAGATCTTGACCTTTGCAAGCATGATACTTCAGTTATCTGGAAAGTGCTTTTATATCCTGCCCCAAGACTTTCTTCTCAAGGCTTAACATTTTCTGTTTATAAGACTTAAGTTTCCACTCTTCTAATGATTCTCATTTGTTTTCTTTGTAGTCCTCCTATTTCTGTAGTTTTCTTAATTTTTTTAATTGAACAATACTGGCCAGAACTGGACATAGAACTCAAGATGACAGCCAGATCAACGCAGAATAGCATGGAATTCTTACGCTTTGTATTTGGATCTTCAACTCTATTGATACATCCTAAAATTGCACTTACTCTTTAACAGCTACATTCTACTGCTGACTTAGCTTGTGATTAACTATAATTCCAAGTTCCTTTTCACTACCCACTATTGCAAAACAAAGTCTCTCCCCTCCTGTATCTGTGCATTTGATCTCTTATTCTTAAATGAGGATTATTATTTTTTTTGGTATGCATGTGTCTCTTGAGGCTTCTAGAGAAATGAAGATGTCAGGCAATACGGTGTCTATTGATATTGAAGAGATGCTCAGACAAGAAAATCTCCTGGTTTTTAAGTTCTCCTTTCAGGGGCTCTTAAGGGTTTGGGTGTCTCTTTGGCAGCTACAAATGTTGGAAGAATAAACATTAGTGTTAAGAGGTGTTTCTTCCCTCTTCTCCACTTCAGCTTTAAAAGGATACAGAATATCAATAAGGGTGCATTCTTTTCAAATCACCTTTGAAAAGAAATCAGACTTGGATGCAGCTCAGTGCTTCTGCAACTTTTTGCTGCTAAGAAATTTAACGGAAGCATAACAATATAACAATGGTAACCAGTTTTGCATAGCGTTAAGGTGGGGTGGGCTGCTGGGGATTTGGGAGAGCCCCTAGCTAAGATTCTGTGCAGTTCGGAGAACCCCCAAATCCCACCCCTGTCTGGCCCCTCCCTGTCCCCCTCCCCTCCCAGGAGTCCCCACGCAGCCAGTTTTGGGTGCAGGTAAGCACGAAGGCTCAGAGAGGACAAAAAACGGGCCTTACAGAAGTTTGGAAAGGTTGGAAATGGGCCCGTTTCTGGCTCCCAAAGACCCTCCAGGGCCCAGAGAGGCTGTTTTGCCCTCTCAGAGGCTTGAGGAAAAACTCTGGAGCCCAGGGAGGGCAAAAATGCCTCCCCCACCATGGTGCAGGAGGCTGACTAGGCCATGCCCACCATGACCATACCCATCCAGCAACCAGGCAGAGAACCCATTGCTAAAATTTTTGAAGCCCACCCTTGGGTTAAGGTGCTGGCCTAGAAAACAGGAGATGGTGAGTTCTAGTCCTACCTTAGGTACGAAAGCCAGTTGGGTGACTTGTGGCCAGTCATTGTCTCCCAGTGCAACCTGACTCATGATGTAGTTGTTGTGAGGGAAAGAGAAGGATGTATGTTGGCTGTTTTGAGTTTACTTATATAAAAAAGAAAGGATAAAAAAAATTCTAAGAAGTAATTGAAAGAAAGAATACTTGTTTTATCACTTCTCCCCTTCTTTGCTCTTTTAATTACAGTATTTTTTTTAACCTTCTCCCCTCTTTCCCATAGCATGTAAACCTGCCATCTTTTTATTACAGCTGTAGGGCAATAAGGACACAGGGAATTATTGTTGCTGTTGCTGTTTTCTTCCATCAGTGGTTAGCTGATGATGCCTCCCTGGGGATATGATGTTTCATTTATCTGCTGAAGCAGCTGGCGTAGGAGATCTTGAAGGGATCACGGTATATTTCTTGGCATTCCTCTTGAGCTTCCCCTGAGGGTCAGTGCTTTTTAAGGTGGCTCTGACTTTTCTGCTGTTGCAGCAAAAGAGAAGAAGCAGTGAATTCAAAGGAAATGCTGAGGGAGTTATTGGAGGAAAGAATGTGATTATTCCTGGAGAGAGTGCAAGTCTCAAATGAGCACGGACAACTAAAGAAGCCCTTGCAGAGAGAAAGTTTATTGTAGACAAGAGGTGTGGAAGATGGAGAAAGTCTTGTTTTAACTGGTGACATCCTTTCAGGAGAGAGTCAAGTGAGCTTGAGAAGGTGAAACCAGGAAGGTTTTTGTATAATAGCAATCTCAGTGACAAAGAGCAAGTGCAGAATAGTGATGGAACAGAGAACAGTTCTACAGAGGAATTGTTGAGTTTATCATCTGCACCTCTATAACTGTCTGGTTTGGTTCTGTAACCCAACAGGACAGACACAGACTTCAGAGGATAATTAGGACTGCAAAAAAAACAATTACTACCAACCTGACTTCAATCGAGGATCTGTATACTGCACAAGTCAAAAAGAGGGCTGTGAAAATATTTACAAACCCCTCACATCCCGGACATAAACTGTTTCAACTCCTTTCCTAAAAACAACGCTATAGAGCACTGCACACCAAAACAACTAGACACAAGGACAGTTTTTCCCCCGAAAGCCATTACTCTGCTAAACAAATAATTCCCTCAACACTGTTCAACTGTTACAAAGTCTGCACTTCTATTACTGTTAATCTTCTCATCACTCCTTATTACCCATCCCCTCCCACTTGTGACTGTATGACTGTGACTTTGTTGCTTGTATCCTTATGATTTATATTGACTGTTTGCTAGTATGATTTGATTGCTTATTGCAGTGGTCCCCAACCTTTTTTGTACCAGGGACCAGTTTCATGCACTTTTTCAAGGACCGGCAAAATCAATTCTTCCCCAATAGTAAAGGGATTCTTTACTATTTCTTTACTAAAAACATATTTTTATATATATTTTAATCACAATTATTCATTCTTTGCAGCCCGGTACAAAATGATCATGGACCGGTACCGGTCCAGGGCCCGGTGGTTGGGTACCCCTGGCTTATTGTACCCAATGACTATTATTAAATATTGTACCTGATGATTCTTGACTCTTGATGAATGTATCTTTCTTTAATCTATGTGGCAGCAATGAATAAGGATTCCAAAGCTGACATGTATACTGAAAGTATTTGCACCAAGACAAATTCCTTGTGTGTCCAATCATACTTGGCCAATAAAGAATTCTATTCTATTCTATCCCAAACACTTTATCTTGACCATGGGTTGTGAAATGCTGAAGTGTAAGTGAAATTGGGATCATGTTTTCAACACCCATTTCACTGGTTCATATGCTAGTCCAAGCTCATGTCACCTCTAGATGTTGACCAAAGGCTTAGTGAGACAGACTTCATCTATGTACCATAATTTCTTCCACTGAGTAATATCTCAATTCCTGAGTCTACTTTCTTGAATATTTTGTTGATAAGTGTTGTTAAGTGAATCATGGCAATTGATAAGTTAGTAACTTGCTTGTTAAGTGAATCTGACTTCCCATTGACTTTGCTTGTCAGAAGGTTGCAAAAGATGATCATGTGACTTTGGGGCACAGCAACGGTCATAAATATGTTGCCATGTATCTGAATTTTGATCACATGATCATGGAGATGCTGCAAAGGTTGTAACTGTGAAAAATGGTCATAAATCACTTTTTTTCAGTGCTGTTGTAACTTTGAACAGTCACCAGATGAATTGTTGTAAGTCGAGGACTACCTGTATATCTAAATACTTAGAAGTAGCATGGTATAGTGGTGAAGCCACTAAAAAACAGGGGGCTGTGAGTTCTTGTCCTGACCCAACCGGGTTCCCAAAGAGCAAACACAGACAATGGCAGCAGCCCCCACCTTTTAAGGTTTAATAACGAATGCTGTTCCTTTACAGATAAAAGGCTGCTTTCCATCAATTAGCTCCAACAAGAAAGAGCCTTGCCAAGGTGTTCATCAATGTTGCCTAAAACCCAGAGATGAGAACTAATTTACAAGATTCTCCAAACATGAACTAAGATGTCCACAAGTTGAGCTTCAGAGTTTCTTTGTTGTCTGCAAAGAACAATTTTCCAAACCTGGCTTTTATCCTCTTGAAGGAGAGGCCATGACCTTGCAGCCTTACTTCCGAGTCATCTGTGCTGCTGTAATTGTTTTTTCCTCCGAGCAATCCTTCATGCATGTGCACTTGGCACAGGCTCCTTGGGAACCTCCTCATTATGGCTGCCAGCCCCCACAATCTCTGAAGGCCACTTCCTGATCCCTCACAATCTCTGAAGTCCACTTCCTGATGGTCCTGGCCCCTCATCAGAGTCCTCGCTCTCCTCAGCCGTCCGCATCTGCTGCCAGCTAACCACTACAGTTCTAGTTCTTCCTTGAGCATGAAACTAGCTGTGGCTTTGGCAAGAAGGCAAACTATTCACAAAAAAACTTGCCAAGAAAACAGCATGGATGAGGCAGTCACCAGGAATCAAGATGGACTCAAAGGAACACACACACACACACACACACACACACACACACACACACACACAAACTCAACTCAAGTGCTTAGTTCTGGATACAGTTTCTCCACCTTCAACTGAATTGTCTCTGAAGACTTCAGGGTGTGCTGGATTCTTAATATTACTGCCTACCCTCTTAACTCCAAGTCAATCTCCTATCTTGGATACACTTTCCCATTTACAATGGATTCTGACTGATGCAGCAATATTTATTCTAGTGATTACATTCATATTCAGGAATTTTACCATTGCAATCCTGAATGTCTTAGTCTCTAGTAGAGTCTTATTGTTTGCAAGTTGTTTCAGGGAGTTTGTGTCTCTTGGCTCCAGTCAGCCCCAGGCAGTAAAGATTATTGTTATTGGCTTAGAAGATAGACTGCATCCATTCTGTCTGGGATCCAAGATAACAGGAGTTGCTCTGGGGTCAGCTTTGCCTTATATAACCCCCCCCCCTTTTTTTTTTTTTTGACAAGCCTCTACTTAGCTTTCCCTTCCAGTCTCTATCTGATTGCTTTGGAATGTACAGTTTTTTAAAAAGTTTGTGTCAGACCTAATCCAGTCTGATCTCCGAGAGAAATAAAACCTTTGACTCCATTTGGTTGAAATGAAAAGATGGCATGCTGAATGCAATAAAGTCAAGTGGAATCTAAAATTCCCATGCACCAATATAGAACTAAATTCCTGGTTTCTCCTAGCCACCTCCCACCCCGTGGTTGCCTGTGTGTAGCTGATCTGGCACCACCGAGATGTTTTGGAAAACACTAAGGTGTTTGGGTTGGTGTAATTCCACTCTCAGGGCAAAAGGCCATGAAGATGCCAGAATGCTAGCACAAACCAGATTCCAAAATGCTCTGTTCTTTCTCAACTGTCAATTCCCCCCTCCCAATTTCCCATAATAAAGATATACAGCTTTACTGCCTATTGCTTTCCTGCTCCCTTTGCCGATTGATGGCAGAATGCCGGCAAGGTGCCAAGCCAAAGCTGGGGGATCTGACAGCTTGTCTACTAAGCCTTTCTGATTCTTGAAAGCCAAATGATTTCTGCATGTGGAAATCTTCCAAGATTCCTCCATGTCGGAGTGCCATCTTTAAATCAAGATTATCAAGTTGCATTTTTCTTTCCACTATAATGCTGAGCAATGTTCTGACCAAAGAGCAAAAGTCTCAAACTATATAGATAGATCTTCTCCATGATGTTCTGTTCTTAACCTTGTTTTTCAGTAGTGCAGTCTTGCCATTGGTCCAGAGGTGGTATTTAGCCAGTTCTGACAGGTTCTGGAGAACCGGTAGGGGAAATTTTGAGTAGTTTGGAGAACTGGTAAATATTACCTCTGGTTGGCCCCATCTCCATCTATTCTTTACTTTCCGAGTCCCAGTTGATCGGCTGGATCTTCTTTTGTTGCCTTGCACAGGAGAATGGAGCTGGAAAGCAGGTTAGTGGGGTGGGGTAGAAATGGGGATTTTACAGTATCCTTCCCCTGCCATGCCCACCAGGCCACACCCACAGAACCAGTATTAAAAAATTTGAATACCACCACTGCACTGGTCATTTTCTTTTCATCTTTTCAAGATTAGACCCTTTTATAAGAGCTAAGTCTATGCATTATATGTCCAATATAGGATAATTTGTGCCTCAAGTGAAAACTCTGGGTTGATTTGTTTAATGATTCCTTCGTTTATTTTCTTGGCTGTCCCTGGTATTCTTCAAAACCAACTAGCAAAAGATAAACCTTAAAAAAAATATTAATGAAAGTCAGTAGAAATATTTCCACCTGATGTCATTACTTGTAATGTCCCACAGAGGTCACTAAGGACCAACTGTAAGGACTGCTTTGTCTTTTTCCTCTCAGGAAATGAGAATCTTAGTCCAGGAACTTGTGCAGACAATAATCAGGAATCAACACTTACTTAAAGGCAGAAAACAAGCAAACAAGCAAACAAACACAATAAAAAACCAATTCATCTTCAGTAGCACCCTTTTCTGTGTCATATATTTTACTGAGAATAAACTGGATTCCAAATCTGGGTTGTTCAATGCATCCTGAATTATTACACTGATCTCATTTCCTTTATATAGGCATGGGGAAACCCTGTTGATCTTCTGCCTACTGAAAGGAGTGTCTGCCTGTCTGTTTAACAAATATTTCCTTTAATAAGGTTATTGATAGCACCAGAATTGATGTGTATGTCAACTTTTGATTGAGTAGCTGGGGCTTTGAAACTGCTTTCTGATTTTTTTTTTTAAAAAGCATGTTATTATTGTTATTGTTCCTTTCCTCATGTGCTTTGATGATGTTCCATTTGGAAATAAAGTGCGCGAGACCAGGTTCCCACAAACAGTTCTTTTATTTACAAGTAAAGTAACTAGTAACGGAACAACAGCCCAAGCCGCAGCAGCCCTTCTTATAGCGGCTTGCTCGCGGCTTGTGGCCAATGACAGTAGTTTAAGTCTTCCCGCCATCCGGTGGGCCAATCAGAATGGTTCCTAAGTAACCAATCCGAGAACGGCCTTCTCGGCCAATCAGCTTAAGGTATTTGGAGTCTACCAAGTTCTAAACACAACACCCCTCCCCCCTTGGTTTCGTCCAATGTGCGTCACGTAGTCACACAGGTAGGTGGGGCTTTTTTGGGTCCTAGTTGACCTGCGCAGCTCAATCTCAGCGTGGTCCTCAAATGGTTCGGATGGGATCATTTTCTCTCTGCATCGTCTCCATGGAACCTTCTGGAAGGGTGAGTCAGTCTTGCTGCTCCCACCTGAGTTTCTCGGGCTAGTTGAGGTGGCTCCACCGCTGCCTCCTGGTTCGTCTGGGTTGGTTGAGATGGCCTGTCTGTCTCCTTCCAGGAAGGCCTCGCCTCAATCTCCTGCTCCCGGACTTCTTCTTTGGAGGTCGTCTAATGGTGAGTGCTCTTTTTGTTTTATTTGGGTGTCTTTGTGAAGTGTTTGTTGTTGTGTTATTGGATGTTCGTCTTCCCTTTTTTTGTTATTTTGTGTCCCCCCCCCCCAGTTGTTTTTGGTTCATTTATTTGCAGTGATGGTATGGTGTTGCGTTCTAGTGTGCGAGAGTGAAGCTGGTTGAAGTGCCGCTTCCATGTTCTCCCATCGTCCAGCGCAAGTCGGTAAGATTGGGGGCCTATGATTTGAGTGATTGTGCCTGGAAGCCATAATGGGTCCACGGTAAGGTTTTTAGTGTACACCAGATCGCCTATTTCAAATGAGCGATACTTGCTGGAGGAGTCAGGGGGTTTGTCCCAGGTATATGTGGGGTGCAGTCTATTTAGGTAGGAGTGCAATTTCCTACCCATGAGGAGTTCTGCTGGGCTCTTGTTGGTGGTTGTGCTAGGGGTAATGTGTTGCATGGTTAACAATCTGTTAAGCTTTTCTTGCATGTCCCCCGTGTCCATTTTTTCTAGGCTCTCCTTAGTATACCGAACCATGCATTTAGCCCGTCCATTAGCAGCTGGATGAACCGGTGCTGTCAGGGCATGTCGGATGCCCTGTGCAACCAAGTACTGCTCAAATGCCAAAGCGGTAAACTGGGGCCCATTATCCAATACGATAACATCAGGTAGCCCATGCATGGTGAAGTTTGTTTAACTGTTTCATGACTGCCTTGGTGGTAGTGGATGCCATAAATATGGCTTCCAACCAGTTTGAGTAGGCGTCCACAATAACCAAATAGGTATTCCCAGCAAAGTCAATATGCAGTCTCGACCATGGGCCTCTGGGAGTTTCCCATTCCATGACTGGTGCCAGTGGGGGGGTAGGCCTCAATTTTTGGCAGTCATTGCATGTAGCCACCCAACATTCAATGTCTTTGTCCAGCCCTGGCCACCAGATGTAACTCCTGGCCAGGGCTTTCATCTTAACTGTGCCTGGGTGCCCCTCGTGCAACATGCACAGCACTTCTTCCTGTAATTTTTCTGGGATTACCACCTTGTCACCCCACAAATTACAGCCTTTTTCAATAGACAGTTCAGTATGTCGGGTGCGAAACAGTTTAAAAGTCTCAGTTTTGTTTTCATCTGGCCAGCCCTTACCTACCCAATGGAGAATGCCAGCTGTCAGTAGGTCTTTCGCGGTGGCTTTAGCGATATCTGCTGCAGTTAGTGACAGGTTCAGCCAGGACTTGATTTGGAGGGTGGAGACGGTGGGAGCTGGGTTGTCTTCTGTGGTAGGTAGCGGGGAATGGCTCAAGGCGTCTGCATAGGTGATGGTCTTCCCTGGGCGATGGGTGAGCATGTAGTTGTATGCAGCGAGGAATTGAGACCACCTCCTCATTCTTGGTGATAGAATGTTCGGGGTCGGTTTGTTTCCTGCCAGAATTCCTTGCAGGGGTTTGTGGTCAGTGATGTTTGAAAAAGTCCTACCAGAAAGGTACTCGTGGAATCTTTTGACTCCGGCTATGATTGCGAGGGCTTCTTGGTCGCGTTGGCTGCAATTTCTCTCCGATTTAGACAGTGTTTTTGAATAGAAGGCAATCGGTGCCTCTCTGCCATCTGCTTGTGGCTCAGGATGGAGCCGATTCCAAAAGGTGATGCATCACAGGTGACCGTCAAAGGCAGGGTATTGCTATCCTGGATCAAAACGGTGTTAAACGTTAATAAATTCTTGATATTTTGAAATTCTGCTTGTTCGGGGTGGCCCCATTTGCAGATAGTTTTTTTGTCTGACAATTGATGTAAGGGTTCTGCTATGGTTGCTGTTAAGCCTGGGTTCCCCAACCAGGGTTAGGTAGACAAGCTAAACAGAATGTGCAGCGTTAGTCAGATAGGCACACAGATAAATGAGTGAGCTAAGTTTGTATGGTTATTAACATACAGTAAAAATAACAGATACACTTGTGCTATCAAGAATATATTTTATTCCAGTATAAGTTTATAGCATAGTCAAAAACAGTCCAATATTCAGTTACCATATAGTCAGTCCATTCAGGGATATTCAGTTAGCAAAGTCCATATAGAATATCCTATTGTCAGTTCTCATAAATCAGTCCGTTGTTGTCTCTCCCGTTCGAGCAATGCAGTCTTGCTTCCAAGCAGTAATCAGGGATCA
>BLBF01000036.1:12585177-12615559 GCA_015471245.1 Laticauda colubrina | reverse complement strand
GGGGGGGAAGGATGCTGCTGCATCTTTCAGGACTATAGCTCTTTTTGTTTCAGCAGACCCTTTCGATGTGCCCCCATTTGTTACAGGCTCTGCAGATTGCATCTAGGAACCTGCATTCAGATCGCGGGTGGTTGCCTCCACATCCAGCACACTGGAATTCTCCCCTGCTTTTTCTTTTTCCCCGCCATTTTTTGTCTGATTGGAGTCTGTTAAGCCTGGGTTCCCCAACCAGGGTTAGGGAGACAAGCTAAACAGAATGTGCAGCGTTAGTCAGATAGGCACACAGATAAATGAGTGAGCTAAGCTTGTATGTTTATTAACATACAGTAAAAATAACAGATATGCTTGTGCTATCAAGAATATAGTTTATTCCATTATAAGGCATAGTCAAATAACAGTCCAATAGTCATGTATCAAGTAGTCAGTCCATTCAGGGATATTCAGTTAGCAAAGTCCATGTAGAATATCCTATGTCAGTTCACTTACAAATCAGTCCTTTGTTGTCTCTCCCGTTCGAGCAATGCAGTCTTGATTCCAAGCAGTAATCAGGGATCATCAAAGCCAGAGTGAGCAAGCTGTAGACTTGCTACTTTTATAGTGTTTTCATAACCACTCCCTTAATTACTATCCCACAGTTAAAACTGCAGACTCTTTAACATACACAACTATGATTCATAGTTATTATTTCACCTAAACCAGTTAGGGTAAACAATGTTATCCCTAACAGAGTCTATGGACATCTTCATTGTCATCATCAGTGCCGCTCGGGGAGACGAGATCTTCATAGTGGGCGGTTGCTGTGGGCTGTTTCTTGCTTCCCTCTGCCTTCTTTTCTCTGGGTTGATTTGGTGGATCTGGAATTAAGTTCATGTGGCGCATAGTGGCTGAGGATTTCTTTGCTGCTTCGGCAGTAGTGGCTTCTGCGATGGCCTCGGCCACAGTGATGTTTGGTCTATTTTGTAGCTTACTCTGGAGTGTAGCGTCCCTCAATCCGAGGACCACACGGTCCCTCATGGCCTCGTCCATGTTCTGGAACTCGCAGGCTCCTCCAATGTGTCTCAGGGCTGCTACAAAATCTCCGACAGTCTCATCTTCTTTTTGGTCTCTTTTGTAGAACTTGTGCCTTTTTATCAAGTTGGAGACCACAGGTGTGTAGTGTGCTGGGAGCATTCTGTTCAGCTCGGGCCAAGTCATCTGTTTAATGTCTCTTGGTTTGGCTAGTGCCTTTGCCATTTTAAAAATGGCTGGTCCACAGTGTGTGAGGAAGACAGCCTTCTTCCTTTGGTCAGATATCTCCTGCAGTTCGTTGCTTTCTAAAAACATTAGAAAGCGATTGATATATGACTCCCAATCCTCCTCATCAGGGTTGAATGGTGCGGGCGGCACATTGTTACCTGCCATCTCTCTCGCTTGGTTCTGATTGCCGCGTGCTTCGGTCTCGCTCTTCTACGATGATCCCACCTTCGTCGCCAGTGTTCCATTTGGAAATAAGGTGCACGAGACCGGGTTACCACACACAGCTCTTTTATTTACAAGTAAAGTAACTAGTAATGGAACAAGAGCCCAAGCCGTGGCAGCCCTTTTTATAGCGGCTTGCTCGCGGCTTGTTGCCAATGACAGTAGTTTAAGGCTTCCTGCTGTCCGACGGGCCAATCAGAATGGTTCCTATGTAACCAATCTGAGAATGGCCTTCTCGGCCAATCAGCTTAAGGTATTTGGAGTCTACTAAGTTCTATACACAACAGATGGCTCATCCTTTCTGGAAAGTAGTGGCAGCAGCTTCTCTGGCTTATTTTTCATTGAGCTATAGATTTGCAAATGACCATGTTGCACTAGAAATAGAATCTTTCTCAACCAAGTCTGCAATAATATTTGATTTTGTCTCTCGCCCTTATGCAAATCAAGGTCTTGGAGATGGTTTATTACAAAGTTAAAAACTGTTCTGTTTCTCATTTTTAGCATATGGACAGACGGCAGCATATTGTCTCATAGCTTTCTCCAAGGGAGTTTACAAACAAAGCAAGAAACATTCCTGGAGCTATAAACCTATCTTGCCATTCAGGCTTCTTGCCCGCTTTTTATTTTTTAATTTTTGCACTTGATTCATGTGCAGGCTCAAATTGCTTTTCCTCAACCAATTTTTACACAGCCTTGTAAAAATGTGCCCTTTCAAAAATTTTCCGAACATCCTTGGAATGATCTAAACATTTTAAAAACAACATAATCACTTTCACTTTCTCTTCTGGATTATAATTCCTGCTGCTTTGTGGTTTGCAGCACTCCAGCTCTTTGATCCTTTCTTTCATTGGTGGGTTTTGTTTCCCTTTATTCAGCATAAAGGTGATTCCTTGGGATTTCAGAAATATTTTCATTGAAAGACGGAGGCGGGAATTCTGATCTGAGCAACCTTCTCCGTTGGCAGAAACTTTCCTGTCTCCATTCTGAAAGCTGCCTTCTTTCTTTTTTCTAGTGTTTTGCTGAGATGCTGAAGATGACCTCTTGCTCTGGACCCATTAACCTTGTTGGATGAAGAAAAAGTTTTTTTTTTTTTTTTTTAGTGGAATTTAATCTGAGCAAGAACTAAGCAGCCATTCTCTTTTAACTCAAAGAAGGAACATTTATTACAAGTAATTCATTGAGGAGATAGTCAAAGCCTCACTCCCAGCTGGTCGCATCCTTTCAGGCAGAGAGTCAAAAACCAAGTGAGCTTGAGAATGCAAAGACAGTATGGAAGTTCCCTGAGAGAGCAGTGTAACAGGCAAAGAGCAAGGAAAGTAAGAAATAAAGAGAGGATACAAAAGAAATCATTTTTAAAAATCTACTTCAATTGCCTTTTGGGGTCAGTGCAACTGAAGTTGCAGTTCCAATGTCAATGACAACCCTAAGAATGGTAATCTCCATGCTGGGCTGATTTGATTTTTCTCAGTTTTGCAAATATGTCAATATATTATGTGGAACCTGAGAATATTTTTAATGCCACTAACATGTATATGAATTGCCTGACATGCATTATTGTTTGCAATTTTGCTGAACAGCTTTGCAAAATAAAATAGTTCCTATCATAATGACTTTTGATATAATATTTTCATGAATGCATGCATTTTTGTACAGATCAGAGGTGGTATTCAGCAGGTTCTGACCAGTTCTGGAGAACCGGAAAGTAGTGGAAATTTTGTAGCCGAAAGTAAAGTAGCAAAATTTTGAGTTATTTGGAGAACCGGCAAATACCACCTCTGACTGGAGATTTTACAGTATCCTTCCCCTGCCACACCCACCAAGCCATGCCCACAGAACCAGTAGTAAAAAAAAATGGAATCCCACTATTGATACAGATGTTTTCAAACATACACCAATGACTTCTATTACTGTCTCTGTTTCTATTCTGTTTCTTATTCTATCTAATGGGTGAAGCTGCATTGCAAAATTTGGAGAATAGCACATTTCAAATTACAACAATTTATTATGATATTCTATATCAGTTTGTAAATATGTGATTAGATTACATAAATTTACATTTACAGTAAACTAAATTGTTAAATTCAATTATTTTCTGAGTCTTCACTTCATATTGAACCATAAACCAACCAAATGGGTTGAACTCATATAATTGTCTGGTGTAAGACTATAAATCAGATTTATAATCCAGCTTAGTCTACTCTACAATATTCAGCCAGTAACTAGGCTGTAACTGATTCAAGTCCTATATGCTCTGCTTGTTTGTGGTTTGATCATGAGTTTGAATCACCCACTGTTTCAGGAGGGCAGAGATAAATGACATCTTCTCTTCATTTCTACTTCACTGTGAACATGATTTTTGTCTGAGTTTTCCTGCTCCAATTTGAAAATTGTATTTTGGAGCTTTTGCCAACTGAAGTGCTGTTGTCCAGTTTGTCTGTTATAATTCACTTTCATGTAGGCATAGAATCTGTACTGTATGTCCTTACTGCCCTGTATGTCCCTGTCCTCTGCGGTAAATAGTGTTGAGAAGAGAAGCGTCAACACTTCTAGATAAAAGAAGTGTTGATACTTCTAGACAACATTTCTAGGCAACACTAAAGTGTCTACTGAAAAGGACAATGGGTGACATGATAGCAGTGTTCCAATGTTTGAGGAGCTGCCACAAAGAAGAAGGTGTCAACCTATTTTCCAAAGCACCAGAAAAAGCATTGGTTGAAAATTAACCAAAGAGAGAAGAAGCAATGGTTGGAAATTAACCAAAGAGAGAAGCAACCTAGAATTAAGGAGAAATTTCTTCACAATGAGAACAATTAACCAAGGGAACAACTTGTAGGCGGTTCACTGGAGGTGCTCCAACACTGGAGGTTTTTAAGAAGAGACAGGAGAGCCATTTGTCTGAAATGGTATAGGGTGTCCTGGTTGAATAGAAGACATTTGTTTTCTTGGCTGTCCCTGGTATTCTCCAACACCAAGTAGCAAAAGATAAACCTTAAAAAAAATATTAATGAAAGTCAGTAGAAATATTTCCACCTGATGTCATTACTTGTAATATCCCACAGATGTCACTAAGGGCCAACTGTAAGGACTGCTTTGTCTTTTTCCTCTCAGGAAGACCTCCAAGAAGACCTCCAAGATCCCTTCCAACTCTGTTGTTCTGTTAACAGATAGTGTTTATAACCCTTATGTGGTTTGAAATATGGAAGAAGTCTCTCATAAGCCAAATAATTTTGTCTGGCAGGCTCCAGGTAAAGAGCCTTTTCTGCTGTGGCTCCTGTTCTTCAGAATATTCTCCTGCCAAAGGAGAGGTCAGCTTCCACCCTTTTGGACTTCCAGAAGAACCTTTGAAACTGCCTCTGCTGGCTGGCCTGGAGTTCCAATAGGGGGTGGTGGAGGTGGCTGATGGGGTAAAGAGAAGAACCCTATCCCCATGTTGCTTGTCTTCTTGGTTTTTAATCTTTCTTAATTATAATTGTTTTTTTTTTAACTTTTTGTCGTTTTGTAAGCCATCCAGAGTTGCTGCATCAGTGAAGTGGGCAGAAAACATCTAATGGCCAGAAGATATAATGGAAACTCTTTTCTCTCGTAACACATGGACAGACTCAATCATAGTTTCAACTGGGAAACTAAACCAAGCTAAATTTTAAAATGTTCAATTCCTTGAAGCTTGACATTTAGACAAATCAGCCACCATATTATCTCCATATTATCTCTAAACCATATTTACACATCAGCCAAAAGAGATAATTTAAAAAGTAAGAAGGGAACAATAAGACCAGGACACATTCTCTCTAGCAGCCAACACCCAGATAAGCAGGGATGAACATTAGACAAGCAGAAAGCAATACTTTAATTAAAAGTATTAATTAAAAATATTTAAAAAGATGTTGGATAAACATTTGTCTGAAATGGTGTAGGGTTTCCTGCCTAGGTAGGGGGTTGGACTAGAAGATCTCCAAGGTACCTTCCAATTCTGTTATTCTATTCTAATCAAGGAATTATCAAAGAGAAAACCAAATCCCCACCAACATGCTAATATATGTAAACAGTGAGCAAACCCCCACTAACTTGCACTGCTAAAGTTATTTAGTTGGGGAATGAAATGTCTGCCAACAAACAATCAAGCTCAGAGAACACCAAGGACTCCACAATGGAGTTAATAGACCTTATGGAAAAATGAAATTGCAGGAATGGAATTTTTATTTTAAAATTCATTGTTGTGTTACATATATGCATGTATGTATATATAAATAGATCTTGGTATTTCAGTGGTGTAGTATGCGTGTATTTTTTCTTCCATTCAATCATACATACTGCACATACATTAATTTTCTATTAAATTATATAATAGTATATTTGTTTGTGTGTGCATTAACCAAATAAGACCTGTCCATAGAAAGACTTTTTTTGAATAATAAGTTGAGAAGACACACCCTGTTCAAGAGGGCTGTATTTTAGTTTGCAATTTAGAGTTTTGCAAGCTGCTGCCAAAGAATTCCATATTTTTCTTTAGCTGGTTTAGTATCAAACTGGCATCAGGACAGGACAGAAGAAGCTCATGGGTACAATGCTGACATGCTTTCAGTGTGTTGCATGAACATATCCCTCAAGTAAAATCTAAGCAAATTCCCCATATACTTAATTGGCAAAACAAATGTTGATTTCACAGAATTTGCTGCTGTAAAATGTGGAGATTAACATGAGTTTGCTGTTTTCAAAAGCAAACTAGACACATTCCTGGAGGAAATTTCTACATATGGGATTTCCATCAGTGGCATTTACAAGAAGGTACCATCATGTCAACATGATAACAGGTGCATTATCACTTCATTATGTGAAGAATGCAAATTAATACTTGTGTTAAGTACAAATACTTAAATTATAGTCTTTGCATGATGTCATGGTCCATGTACAACTATTTACCATCTCCCATTGTTCCCCTTGTCTCCCTCCAAAATGCTCATAGTTGGCATGGAGCTATGTGGACAATGATTGTTTTGCTTAGACCTTCTATATATAGTATCACTGTGACAGTATTTCAATTAATGTTCCTGATGAGTGGGTGTTACTTTATTTGATATCTTTTTCTGCCCAGAACTTTATAGAGATTCATGCACCCTAAAAGCTAGGCAAGAAATTTATCACATCAATCAATCAATTAACTAACCAACGTCTTAAATCAAACTAGTAGTCACTGTAGTTGATCAACTACCAGGATTATATATTTTAGAGTCCAATTATGTTCATGTATGTTCTACTACGGTTCTAGAGTAGATCTGTCCATTATCTATGTATTCCATCCAGCCTGGTTATCATCTCCTCCTCCACCCCCTCCTTCTCCTCCTCTCCTTGCCAAAAATATCTATGAGACCCATACATATCCTAAGAAAACATAAGTTGTGTATCCACACCTGGTAAATTTGCTTTCTGGTATAATCTGGTTTTTTGTTTTTGGCAATATTCCCAGGGCAACCACTTTGTGCAAGTGACCATTATATGCTCTTCACATGTCAATGTCTTCTCTATCATGAAGATAGAAGATATCATCACCTCCCTGCCAGTGATATCTTTAATATTCTCATTTGTGTGCACTGCTATAATCAAACATCAACATTTAACTCTATATGAAGAACTGTAGCTAAATCTGTCACTGAGAGCACAGAGAGCTTAAGTTTTCTAAGAAGTTTTTAAAATCCTAATTAGTACCACTTTTTATAGCCTGGGATAATATAACAACAGCTACCATCCCAAAAAGCCATGAAAAGAGTCAATTTATCTGCCAGATCTCCCCTAACTCCATTTCTTCACTGTACTTTATCTGTCACTTTGTCTGTTCCTGCAGTTTGTTACACCTTAATCTATCACTCCTGTGTTGGGCTCTGAGCAGGTTTCAACTATTGAGTACAGAACTATTTTTTCATTGTTCTTGCCACCAATAAATCCAGTGACACAGCGACTCATTGTGAATCCCAATAAGATCATTGTGAATCCCAATAAGATCATTTAAATAAGGGAACGTATCCATTTCTGGGTTGGATCTGAGCTTTTACACATTTTGACAAATGATATCAGATGCAGTCCTTGTCTGATGCAATAAAACTGTCTGGCATCAGTTTCCCCTTGATGGACCATTCAAGGTTTTGCTTGTCTCTTCATTGGGGTGGGGCAGGGAAGAAAGAGCTGGATTTGCAGTTCAAGCCCATGTCACACTGGCCAACGGATGCAAAAAGGACACAGCGGATGAGCAAAATGTTCCATCTGTTGTTATCCGCTCTCAAAAGGGGCAAAAATTTGCATAACCGGAACGGATAACACGGACGTGGGGAGGACGCAGGGCGGATGCAAAGCGGATGCGGAACGGAAGCCCAGAGGATGGAAGCGGATGGGAGCGGATGGGAGTGGGTGGCACATCCGCAGGGCTTCCGGGGGGCCTCAGCGAAGCGGACACAGAACGGAAAGAGCGGATGCAGAGCGGACGCCGAACAGATGAAGCGGATGCACAGCGGATGCACAGCGGATGCACAGCGGATGCACAGCAGAAGCCGAATGGATGCCTGGCGTTCACTGCGCATGCAGGGAGGATGCAGTGCGTCAGCCCCACGGATATAACGGAAGCAGCTTGGAAGCAGGTCGCCATTCAGAGGAAAGACCTGCTGCCGGACGGATTGGCTGCCTTGCTTGCCCTGCCTGCATGTCTGCCTGCCAGCCTTGCTGCCAGCCTTGCTGCCAGCCTTGCTGCCAGCCTCCCTGCCAGCCGGTCTGCCAGCCGGTCTGCCTGCCAGCCTTGCTGCATGCCTTCCTGCCAGCCTTGGTTCATGTCTGCCTGCCAGCCTTGGTGCCTGCCTTCCTGCCAGCCTTGGTTCATGTCTGCCTGCCACCCTTGGTGCCTGCCTGCCTGCCAGCCTGCCTGCCAGCCTTCCTGCAAGGCTTGGTGCCTGCCTCCCTGCCAGCCTTCCTGCAAGCCTTAGTGCCTGCCTCCCTGCCAGCCTTCCTGCCTTGGTGCCAGCCTCCCTGCCAGCCTTGGTGCCAGCCTTGGTTCCTGCCAGCCTCCCTGCCAGCCAGCAACCCCACAACCATGCGGAAGCACAGCAAGCCTCAGCCATCTGCTGCCAGGCTACCATCCCACCCCCTGGCCCTCACTCTAGTTCTCCTGGGGCTTCTGCAGCACGGGCTTGCTCTTCTGGGGCTGGCGCTTCTGCTGCTTCTGCTTCTGGAGGAGCTGATGACAATCATTCCAGCACCAGCCACCTCCACAGCACCTGCACCCTTCACCGCTGAGACTGAGCGACCAAGAGGAGTGCCAGAGACTCATTTTTGTCTTATAGCTTGTTGTTAACAAAGTCTATTTATGATTCACACACTTGCTTCATTTCTTTTTTTTCATAAAGTCTTGCTGGAAACTTTTAGAAATGGTTTAAGCCTTTGCATGCTTGTGAGATGGGTTAATATAGCAGTGGGATGGGTAAGGATAGCTGTGGGATAGATAAACCTCCAGTGCAAGCATAGTGGGACTGTATGGTCCAGCCTCCCAGGTGCCACACCTACAGCCCTTTATTTTGAATAATAATGTAATAATTATCCACACATGTCAACATAAACACAACTCTTTATTAAACGCCCTGTTCATTGTAGGCCAACCAAACATACATGGCCCAATCTCATCTGTGTGATGAGACAGGCTGAAGGAAGCATCCATTAAGCATCTACCATCCTGTCTTGCCACTCCACTGCTCCAGCTGGGGAGTTGCACCAGTGTCTCAGGAGGTTGCGCTGCTTCTTCGCTTCATGTGAGGCTCTGTTGGGGCCTTGCACATCCTCAGTGTCAATCATGTTTCACCCTTGCCTCCATTCCCCAGGCTCCATGACCCCATTGGCTTGTTGGAGGTCCACAAGCCTGTTCTGCAAGACTGGGTAGCGGGTGCGCATGAGATTGTGCAGGATGCAGCAAGCTTCCATGATCCTCCTCACGGTCTCTGGGCAATGCTGCATGGTGGTGAGAAGTACCTGGAACCTGTTGGCCAGGATGCCAAAGGCGTTCTCCACCACACGCCTTGCCTTGTAGTTGAAGATCCTCTCTTCACGGGTGAGGAGTCTGGAGGTGTAGGGCTTCATGAGGTAGGTTGTGAGGGAGAAGGCGTCATCCCCCAGGATGAAGTAGGGCACATCTTGTGTGTCGTTGGGCAGGGGTTCTGGATCTGGGAAGCCCACGATGAGGTTGCGTTCCAGCCCTTCCTTGAGGTGACTGGCGTTGTATACCTGGGCATCTGAAGAGGAGCCGTTGCCTGAAGCATCGATGTACATGAACTTGTAGTCAGCATCGACCATGGCGAAGAGGATGATGCTGAAGAAGCCCTTGGAGTTGAAATAAGTGGACCCTGAGTTGGCTGGAGATTTGCAGGCCACGTGCTTGCCATCTATGGCTCCAACGGTGTGGGGGAAGTTCCACTTCTGATACCACTGCTCTGCAACTTTCTTCCATCCTTCTTCGGTGGAGGGGTACTGGAGGAGCTTCTCCTTGTATTCTTCGATGATGGCCTGCACCACTTCTCTGACCACAATGCTGATGTTGTTGGATGGCACCCTCTAGCCGTACTGCATGCTCCTGTTGGAGGTCCCTGAGGCCAGGGGGCGCAGAGTGAGTGCCACCTTGAGCACAGGTTCCAGGCTGGGCCGGAAGCTGGTGTTTGCCTTGGTCAACCTGGGTGTCAGGCGCTGCACAACTTTGTCAAACATGGCTGGCGGCATCCTCATGAAGTTCTGGAACGCCCGAGTGTCTTCGCTCCTGAGCTCCACCATCAGCTTGTTGTACAATCCGTCCTCTGCTCTTCTGGCGAACCATCTTCGGACCCAGACTCTTTTTGGGTGGCTCCTTTTCTTGTTGCAGTAGTGTTCACAGAGCCTGCAGATGGCTTCGCACTGTTGCAGAACGATGGTGGCTGACGAAAGGACTTTGTTACAATCCACAGTGGACATGACTGGATGCTGTGGAAGAGGAAGAGCCAGATGAAGGCTGCAGAGGTCTGCACCATTGGGCTGCTGTTCTGAAAGTGAGATGCAGGCGAGTGGCTCCCCCTTTTTATAGGCAGTATAGGTTTTCCGCTAGGCATCCTCTAGGCATCCTCTAGACATCCTTAATATCCGAGATAGGTCCCCTCTGCGAACGTTTTTTCCGTTTTAAACGCTTTGTTTCCATTCTGCATCCGTTCTGCGTCCGTTCTGCTTCCTCCCCACGTCCGGGCGGATGGAGTTACGCAGATACGTAGGGGATGCCCAGCAGATATAGCGGATGCGTAACGGATGCGTAGCGGATGCGTAGCGGATGCGTAGCGGATGTAGAACGGACGAACTGGATACATTTTCCGCGCAAAAGTTTTAGGCAGCCCAAAACTTTTGGAGCGGATGAAACGTCCATAAACAGATGCTGGATGGATAGAGAGGAAGCCAAATGGAGGCAGTGAGTACATCGCGTTTTTGAACGGATGGCAAGGTTTTTTGTCCGTTTTACATCCTCTTTGCATCCGTTGGTTCAGTGTGACATGGGCTTCAAATCTAGAGGGAAAAATTCCTTCCTGGGGGAAGGGTGATTTAGCTGAATCGAGAGCATCAGCCTGTCTATTCTTAGAGGAAGAAGGGACAAGAAGCTGAATTATCCTTGTGTTGCCAGCAGATGGATCTCTAGCTTGCCTCGTAAATGTATTGACTGGAAAGAACAGGCTTTTTAGATTACAACAAGCTTTCAAAGAACAGCATTAGCAGACCCAGTTAACCAGACAAGCTTAGCAGACTTTCTCCAGTTAACCAGGCAAGCTTTGTTTTGTGTGTGTATCTTTTTTCTCACAGGCGAGTATCTTACCAAGCCAACTAACAAATGGTCTGAAATGGATTAAAAAAAAAAGCAAACCCAGGCTGAAAACCTATTTAGTAATTATGAACAAGATGTCAAAGTAAAAGTCAGAGTCCCACAAATTAGAAATGGGTTTGGAGTTTTCTCTTTCAGAAGAAGCAGTGCTTATCAGGGTATGTTTATTGTGGAACAGCCATACAGGATATTACATGCAAGCCCAGTGCAAACTTTCCTGCTTTCATTTTGGCACCTGAGTGGCCACTGTTGTTATGTTTTTATTCAATGGAAAACCATTGTTTCCTTTCTGTTTGTGTTTCAGTAACAATAGCAAAACATTGCAAATGCACAAAATATGTTTGTTTACTTGCAGTTTATTTAGATATATGAATTTCCCAGTTATTCCAGAGTTTCCCAGCATGTCCAGAGGTGGTTAAAATATTTTATTGAAATTTAGTATAGCTATCCAATTTCAGTGGACTCTGGGCACACCAAAAAAACAAAACAAAAACAAAATTATAAAACAGATAAAACCAAGATGGCAGCATGAGGGTGAATTGAAACTTTGTCTGTTTTATACGTGGATCAGACTTTTGAGCACTCTAGTCCCTCCATGAGCACCAAATACTGGCTATAGCTTGTTTCCAGCCTTTAAAACAACTTTTTCTAGAACTTTCATGTACTGTAGTATTGTCAATTTCTCTTGCTGATGCAATATAGTAACATGATATGTAAACATTATTGTTATTCCTCTTCCTAATCCAGACAAGCAACTTTAGGTGACCAGTTCAACCTTGGTAGTATACTGTTTCTTAACCTTGACAACCTGAAGATGTGTGGACTTCAACTCCCAGAATTCTTCAGTCAGCAGGCTGCCTGGGAAATTCTGGGAGATGAAGTCCATACATCTGCAAGCTGCCAAGGTTAAGAAACACAGTATTCTCATGGGAGATACTTTCATCTTAGAATGGAGGAAATACACATCATTTGCTACTGGCCAGCTGATCAGTGTCCTCAAAATAGTCTCTTTTGTGACCAATGAAGACAATGTATTTTGCATGCTGGCTGGAAGATTTTGGGAGTTGAAGCCAACTCTTTGAAAAGCACTGGGGATGGAAGTCCAAAAGTCTTAAAGTTGCCAAGGTTGGACACCTGTGCTGTACAGTTTTGCTTTCCTTCACTGCAACATCTTTCCTTTCCTTTGGTTTTCTCACAATAGCCAGCAAAGTCAGGCAGAGGTCCCAAGAACATGACTGAGAGTATGAGAAAGGGTCAGAGAGAATAAAATAAGAATCCCAGGGATTGAAGGCTTCAGGTAGCAAAGAGCAAGTCAGGAAAGGAATTGAATGACAGGGATTTCTTCAGCCAGGTTCCGGTGAAGCTTCTTAAGCCAACCTAAAATAGGTGAGAGACAATATCTTATGTGCTAGTCCTTTGGATTAGAATGGCATATGTGAGAAATAGGGAGAAAAGATCTTTTTTCCAAATTGTTAAAGCATTGTCTGTTTTGGGGTGTTTTTTTTTTTCCTTCTGATTCTGTCTATTTGTGAGGGTTTCTACCCACTCCATCAGAACTGAAAGAGTGGGTGTACTCCAGGTCCTCTTTATCCAACAGAGCCATCTTGCAGTGCCTGCCCTATGGAATCCTCCAGCCCTCCCAAGATTTAGATAGCCCCTCTGGGTCTTTTGGCATTTTCCCCATGCAGAAGGGTCAGGATGTTAGGTGTGCCTAACATATGTATGCATTTTTAGGGAATTGTTATGTAGTGCCACAGTTATTTTTTTCTTGAATTGGATTATTTTAATTGGATAGTTGTTTTAGTTGTATTGATTTCAAATGTATTTTCACTGGTCAGAGTGAAGACGAGATGAATATTGGAGATGAGTATTTATGCAACTTTCTAAATAAATAAATGCGCTCATCAAGCACATGAGAAGAGGATGCAAAATGTCCAACTTTCAGTCTGGATGACTCACAATGTGCCAGATATGGTTTGGATGATGTCTAAACCACAGTTTGATGCAGTGGTGGGACTCAAACATTTTTACTTCCTGTTCTGTGGCAGTGGCTTGGTGGGAATGGCTTGGCTTGGTGGGTGTGGCAGGGGAAGGATACTGCAAAATCCCATTCCCTCCCCATCCCACTAATGTTCCTTCCAGCTCGCTTTTCCTGTACAGGGCAACAAAAGAAGACCCAGATGATCAGCTGGGACTTGGAAGGTAGAGAATAGATGGGGCAGGGCCAGTCAGAGGTGGCATTTTGCAGTTCTCTGAACTATTCAAAATTTCTGCTACTGGTTCTCAAGAACCGGTTAGAACCTGTTGAATATCAACTCTGGTTTGATGGCTTCAAGTTATGCCCCCTCTCCCCATGTTTTTCTGCTTGAGCAGAGGATTGGACTAGAACAGGGGTCTCCAACCTTGGCCAGTTTAAGATTTGTGGACTTCAAGTCCCAGAATTCCTCAGCCAGCAAATCTGGCTGAGGAATTCTGGGAGTTAAAGTCCACAAGTCTTAAAGTGGTCAAGGTTGGAGACCCCTGGACTAGAAGACCTGCAAAATCCCAACTCTGTTATGCTGTTATTCCATTCCATGCATGTTCCTAGTTTCCACTCTGTATAGTTCCTTCAATGGTGGTATTCTACCAGTTCATCCCGTTTCTGGCGAGCCGGTAGCAACAATGAGCAGCAGAGACCAAACCGGTTCTCTCTGCCACTCTGCTGTTGGGCTCACCCACCCACCTGGGCTCTTTTACTCACCTTTATCCACTGAATTTGAAGCACAGCTGCTTTGTGCAGCACAGAAGAGTGCCGCGTGGCAGCTGCTGAAGTGACAGGGATCGTGTAGGCTTGCAGGAGGTGAGTTAGAATGCCTCTGCACCTGTGCAAATGCCTCTGCGCCTCTGCAAAGTGCATGTTTGGTGTGCACATGCATGCAAAGTGTGTGCATGCAGGTAAAGCGTGCCCACCAAGCCACGCCCACTGAACCGGTGGCAAAAATATTTGAATCCCACCACTGAGTTCCTTAGTTCCTTTATTCCTAGTTTCCCTTCAATACATACAGTACAAAGAAGTTTAAAATTCAGTTTGAACAGGTTCAGAAAAGGGCAGTGAAGATGATCAGTGGAGCAGAACCTAAGTCTGATCAAAAGTGTTCAAAGAAACCATTATTGAATTGAAAGATCTATTTGCTTAGCTTTGAGAAAAGAAATGATGGAGGGTCTCCTGCATAAGTAGAGCAGGGTAACAGACTGACAAATTTGGGAGGGACCTTGGAGGTCTTCTAATCCAATCCCTTGCTCATGCAGGAGACCTGATATACCGTGTCAGACAAATAGTTTTCAATCTCTTCTTTAAAACCTCCAGTGATGGAGCACCCACAACTGATGAAGGCAAGCTGTTCCACTGACTAATTGTTCTCACTGTCAGGTAGACAGAATAAATTTAATACACAAAAGGATATTGCAAAGCACTGCACAACTACTCCTCTTTTTCCATCCTGGAATGCAGGAAACCAAATAGTGGATTTATATAATAGGAGAGCTGGTTTGAAAGAGGGTTCAAAGAGGCCATCTATGACAAAATTGAATAGCTCTCTCTCAGCAGAGGGGGAGGGATACATCATCATCATCGATCTCTAATCTACAACACAGTCCTTTCAACAGTGTTTCAATAGAGGGCTCCACACCCATTTGCACCACTCAGGTGACCCTGAGGACACAGATAAACTCCAGGTGGCCTTAACAACCTACTAAAAGGATGCAAATGACCAGCTGTTTGCAAGGAGAATAAATCCTTCCATTCCCCACCATCTAGTTAGTGCTGAAGAAGTTTCTTCGATGAGAAGAGAAACGTCTTCAAAGAAAAATCAGAAAGTCCAGTTGCCAAAAGCAGCTTTGGGACAACCATGACCTGGATGACTGGGAATCCTCATAGATATTATAGGAGAGAAGTTTCTGATTGAAGTTTAGAAGAAAAACAACCTACAGTAAGAGCAAATCAGAAATGGCAGTAGATACAGAGAAACAGAGTGGACTCCCCAACATCACATATGATGTTACCAAGTTGGGTAATGAAATGTGTGCAAGAAAACCGCACAGCTCAGAGAGCACAAAAGTCCTCACAGGACACCCCGTTCCTGGATGCATCCAAGCAGATACTGTCCTGGTTGTTTAGGGAGTGCCTGAATCAGAGGTGGTATTCAGCAGGTTCTGACCAGTTCTGGAGAACCAGCAGCGGAAATTTTGAGTAGTTCAGAGAACCAGCAAATACCACCTCTGACTGGCCCCACCTGGCCGCCCTGTCTGCCTTCTGAGTCCCAGCTGATTGGCTGGGTCTTCTTTTGTTGCCCTACACAGGAGAAGGGAGCTGGAAAGCAGGTTAGTGGAGTGGGGAGGGAATGGAGATTTTGCAGTATCCTTCTCCTTACCTCGAATGTTCCAGACCCCTATCTTTATCTATGTCATGTAAACCCATGGCGCTGGAACTATATAATGGGTCCCAGGCTGAAACAGAACTATACCTCGGAGGTCGCGACTGCCTCATTGGTAGATCCCTAACAGTCATTGTGTCAAATTATAAACATAGCATATCCAGGGTTTCGCTCCCAGGAACAGTCCATCTACTATCCTCCACACTTTGCCATCTTTTCACCTTCCACTCTGGTGTTTGTGGTTTTTACCCTTCAACATCTTTATGTCCTTCCCCTATTCCTCCAGGCAGTCTCAATTTCACTCCTTTCCTTTCTTTGAGAATTTTGGGATGGACCATGAATTATTTAGGTGTTACCACAGGATGTTCCTCTTCTTTCTCCTCTTCTTGCTCTAAGTGACTTTTGCTGTCTATACAGCCCTCCACAATCTCCTCAGCAGGCTCTTCCACTGTCCATGTGGGATCTGTCCCTTCTGCCATTCTCCCTTTTCCTACTATCAAAAAGTACTGTAGGCAGAATCAATAGGAAAATAAGGAAACACTCACTTTGGGAATGGAGATTTTGCAGTATCCTCCCCCTGCCATGCCCACCAAGCCACACCCACCAAACCATGCCCACAAAAGCTACACCCACAGAACTGGTAGTAAATTTATTTGAATCCCACCACTGATCTGAATGTCAGTGCTTGTACTGAGTAGTGAACTGGATTTCCTTGTCTCAATTTGCCTTTATGATTCAATGATTCTGACATTTTTTTCTACCCCTTTCTGCAAACTCTTCCTATAAATCTCTCACTTGTCCTCATTTTTCATTAGATTAGTGATGGTGGAATTTCATGTAGAAACTGATCTGGAATACGCTGCAAGTATTTTCTACTGTTCTTGTCAGACTGCCTACCTTGTTACCTTGATTTCCTCTCCCCTTTAGAAATGGCTGTTTTTAAACATTAATTTAGCAACCTGTTTTTGAACATCTTATCTTTGCTAATTATTCATATCATTTGAATTGAGATAGTCAAAAGGGGAAGACTGAACACAGTTTATCTTCTCTTTCCTATAATTTCAGATCTGCCAGTGCTAACTTCTTTAATTGCTACTTGTTGAGATTTTATTTGGAACAGTTCCTAGAATGTAATGCAATCATCTGCCTAATTCTGTACCACAAACAGCCCCATTTCCTTGGAAGAGAGAGCCATTAGTTGTATGAATAGTTTGGGTAATGGGTTGAGTACATAGATCCAGAAATATAACAAATAAAGGGGAAAAGAATAGTTTGGGTAATGGGTTGAGTACATAGATCCAGAAATATAACAAATAAAGGGGAAAAGAAGAGCATGTCTGTGTTATCATTTCTTTGGATGCTTTTTATTTTTATCAATGGACTTGATTTTTTTTTATGATTAAAAAAACACTGAAATGAATTTGAATACTCTTGTCATCATTGTATAATCACTTTTAAGAACAGCCTATAATTGTGTCAGAAATAGAGAACAATTATTTCCGTCATCCTGACCTGTTTTGAAGATGACATTGGAAAGACAATTTTGAGGAACTCAGAATCATTTTTGTAATAATGAATTTGGATAGTCTTTTCCACATTCTGACAGAAAAAGAGAGAGCTGGTTCATGATAGGGTGAAGAGGGAAAATATAAGACAGTTTACTAAGTTTAGAAAGAGAGAGTTTCTCAGAATAAAAATACAATATTTGAACCCTTTCTAAATACCCATAAATGCTTCCCTATTTTATAAATGGAATATTATTCTAGAAATAGGAATGTATTAATGAATGGTGAGGCTCTACAGGTAGTCTTTGAATTACAACTATTTGTTTAGTGACCATTTGAAGTTATGTTGGCACTAAAAAAGTGATTAACAACCGATTGTCACACTTAGGACTGTCCAACTGTTGTAGTATCCCAATGATCATGTGATTAAAATGTGGGTGCTTGGGAATCTATGTATGTATACCAGACTTGTATGTATATCCATACTTGTACAGTGGTTAGATTGCAGTATTGCAGGCAGACTCTGCCCATAGCCTGGAGCTCGATCTTTATGGGGCTCAGGGTTGACTCTATTTTTCCAAGGTCAGTAAAATGAGGACTCAGGTTGTTGGGGGTAATGCTGACATTGTAAAGATAAGATAACCTTTATTGTCATTTTTTACCGTAAGCATACTGACATACATTAAAAATAAAATTCTGTTGCCTGCGCTAAAAAAAGGATATATCTACCCATACACATGCTGTGTACATACACATATATACCTATTCTCTCTCTCTCTTTCTGTCTCTGTCTCTGTTTCTCTCTCTGTGTGTGTCTCTCTCTCTGTTTCTGTTTCTCTCTCTGTCTCTCTCCCTGTTTCTGTTTCTGTCTCTGTCTCTGTTTTTTTTCTTCTCTCTCTCTGTCTCTCTGTTTCTGTTTCTGTCTCTGTTTCTCTCTTTCTCTCTGTCTCTCTCTCTGTTTCTGTCTCTGTTTTTTTCTCTCTCTCTCTCTGTTTCTGTTTCTATTTCTGTCTCTGTCTGTCTCTGTTTTTTTCTCTCTGTCTCTCTGTTTCTGTTTCTGTCTCTGTTTCTCTCTCCCCCTCTCCCTCTCTGTCTCTCTCTTTCTCTCTGTTTCTGTCTTTGTCTGTTTTTCTCTCTCTCTGTCTGTCTCTCTGTCTCTGCCTCTGTTTCTGTTTCTGTCTCTGTTTCTCTCTCTTTCTCTGTCTCTGTCTCTCTGTTTCTGTTTTTGTTTCTGTCTCTGTTTTTTTCTCTCTCTCTCTCTGTGTTATTTTTGCGAAGAATGAGACTTGAGACCAGTGTAACTTCAGCTCTTTTATTAGTTGCTGGTTTCCATCTGAGCCAAGAGCCGCGGCAGCCCTTTTTTATATAGAGGCTGCTCGCGCCTTGTGGCCACTGACGGCTCCTTGATTCTCCCGCCACCAAGGCGGCCAATCACAAACTAGTTATTTTCGACCCATCACCGTCGAGTAGAACACCAATCAGATTTGAGTATTTGTGGACCAATGGAAACAGAGGGGAGGTGTATGCTAATATGTAAGACCCCTCCCCTCTTGGTTTGATCCTATGTTACGTAGTCACGTAAGTAGGTGGGGCTTTTATGTTGTATACTTGACCTGCGCAGTTTAGTCATGCTGTTGTCTTCGGCGGGTTCGGGCGGGATCGCTGTTTCTCCCGTCCTTCTCTGTGGAACCTCCTGGAAGGTGGAGTCAGCCATGCCGCTCCCGCCTGTCCTACCCGGGCCGGTAGAGTCAGCTCAGCTGCTCCCTTCCGGAGTGGCTTCTTGATATTCTTGCACCTCCTGTTCCTCTTCACCGAAGTCTTCTTCAGGTAAGTAGTTGTTTCTTTCTGGGTTTATTTGAGAATTTGGTTGGTGGTTTGTTTTTTGATTTTGTGGTGTTTCTTGTTCTAATGGAGGGTCTCCCCCACCCCTCTTATTTGTGTTTGAGGGGTCTCTTCCCTCTCTTGTTTGATTATTATTGCTTTTGTTTAATGGTTGTTGTGGTACTGGTGTGTGTTGTTGTTCTTTGTGCCTGGGTGTATCAGTGGTTCATTCCAATGTTCTTGATCTTAATTGATCTATGTGTCTCCTCCAGCTTCTTCAACCGTCCGTTTCTAATCTGTATGACCAGGGTCCCGTTACTTGTGTTATTCTTGCCCGTACCCACAGTGGGTGCCCCGTGAGATTTTTTGCATAGACTAGGTCCCCTGTTTCGAATGTGCGGTGTCTGCTGGAGGAGTTTGTTGGTTTTTCAGGGCTGTATGTGGGGTGTAATCTATCCAGATATGATCTTAATTTTCTGCCCATTAATAATTCTGCTGGGCTTTTATTTGTAGTAGAGTTATGTGTGATGTGTTGTATGGTGAGCATTTTGTAAATTTTCTCTTGTATGTCTCTCCTGTCTAATTTTTCTATGGTTTCTTTGGTCTACCAGACCATGTGTTATGCCCGCCCATTTGTATCTGGCTGGCCCGGCGCTGTCAAGGCATGCCTTATGTCGTGTTCAGTGAGGAACTTTTCAAATGTCAATGCTGTGAACTGTGGCCCGTTATCTGAAACTAATACGTCCGGCAACCCATGATTGGCGAAAAGTTTCCTCAATTGTCTGATAACTGCTTCTGTAGTTGTTGAGTTCATGATGCTTACTTCCAGCCAATTTGAGTAAGCATCTACTATAATTAAAATAGTGTGTCCTTTTGTAGGCCCTGCGAAATCTATGTACATTCTTGACCAGGGTCCCCTCGGTGTTTCCCAGTCGAGTATAGGTGCCTCAATGGGTGCAGGTCGGGATCTTTGGCATTTAGTGCAGGTTTCTACCCATCTCCCAATATTCTTATCCATCCCTGGCCACCATACATAACTCCTGGCAAGGGATTTCATTCGTACGATACCCGGGTGTCCTTCATGTAAAATATTCAGTACTTGCTCTTGTAATAACTCTGGTATGACCACCTGATTCCCCCATAGAATACAACCTTTTAACATTGAAAGTTCAGTTTGTCTGTTCTTGAATGGTTTAAAAGTCACGTCTGTCTCGTTTTCTGGCCACCCTTTTCCTACTCAGTTTAAAACCTGCGACAATTTTTTGTCTCTTGTGGTTTCTTTTGCAATGTCCGCTGCGGTTATGGGTAGGTTTGGTAGTGTCTCAATTTGTAGGGTGGATGTGGTTGGTGCCGGGTCACTTCCCAGTTCAGGTAGGGGAGTATGGCTCAGCACGTCGACGTGTGAAATGTCCTTGCCTGGTCAGTGAATTAATTTGTAATTGTATGCGGCAGGGAACTTGGACCATCTTGTCATTCATGGGTAGAGTATGTTTGGGGTGGCCCTGTTCCCTGCTAGTATTCCCAATAGGGGCTTGTGGTCTGTAATGAGTGTAAAGGTCCTACTGTAGAGGTATTCATGGAACCGTTTGACTCCGGATATTGCTGCTAACGCCTCTCTGTCCAACTGGCTGTAGTTCCTTTCAGCTTTGGACAGTGTTTTGGAGTAGAATGTGATTGGCGCTTCTCTCCCATCTGGTCGCGTGTGGCTGAGTATGGCTCCGACGCCAAACGGTGATGCGTCGCAGGTGACTGTCAGTGGCAGTGTCTCGCTGTATTGTATTAATACAGATTCAGATGTTATTAAATCTTTTATTTTCTGGAATGCGGTCTCTTCTCATTGTCCCCAGGTCCAGGTGGCTGTCTTGTCCAGTCATCTATGTAGTGGTTCCACCGTCGTTGCCTTCTGTGCCAGAAAAATATTATAAAAATTGATAAGTCCCAAGAATGCTTGTAAATCTGTTTTGTTTTTTGGTCTGGGCACTTCTTTGATAGCTTTGATTTTTTTATCTGTGGGGTGGATGCCATCTTTATCGATTAGATACCCCAGGAATTCGACTTTTGAGGTGGCTAGCTGACATTTTTCTTTTTTGACCTTGAGTCCCGCCTTTTGGAATCTTTGCAACAATATTCTGAGACGGGCTTCTAGTTGTTTCTTGTCATTGGCTGACACTAGCACGTCATCAAAGTATGGGACTACCCCTTTTATGCCTTGTAACAACCACTCCATCAAGCTTTGGAACACCCCTGGGGCCACGCTGACTCCAAATTGCAGTCTTTTTCATTTGAATGCTCCCTTATGAGTCACAATCATTTGTGCCTCCGCTGTTTCGGGGTCGACTGGCAATTTTTGGTATGCTTGTGCAAGGTCGAGCTTTGTGAAAACCTTGTCTCTCCCCAATGAGTGTAACAGATGTTGCACTACCGGAACAGGATATGAGCTTTGCTGTAGTGCATGGTTTAGGGTGGCCTTGTAGTCATCACAGATTCTCATGGACCCATCTGGCTTACTTGGGGTTACGATTGGGGTTTCCCATTTAGCGTGGTCTATTGGTTCCAATATCCCTTGTGCTATGAGTTTATTTAATTCCTCATCGATCTCCGGTTTTAATGCGAAGGGAACTCACCTCGCTTTTAACCTAATTAGAGCTATTGTCGGATTCAAATTAAATGATATGGGGACCCTCGATACTTGCCTAGTTTCCCATCGAATACATCCTGGAACTCCCTCATTAGGTTCTCCTCCCAGTCTGTCTTGGTGATGCTGTTTATTTCGGTCATTCCGATTCCCAGGGGTTTGAACCATTCGAGTCCCAATAGGATTGGGCGGTTTTGGTCTATGATGGTTAAAGGCAGAATTTTTGTGTGTTTTTTGAATGTGACTTGGAAGTGTCCGAGTCCAACTACGGGGATCCTGTTCCCTTGGTAGTCTTTCAGTATCAGTGTTTGGTTTTCTAATTCCGTTCTGCATATATGCAGTATCAGTCTTTTAATGGTATTCCATGATACCATTGATAAGTATGAGCCGGAGTCCACCTCCATCTTGCATTTTTGGCCTTCGATGCTGACTGCCACATGTATCTTCCGGCCATTGGTTGTGTTTGAATGGCCGATGGTTATAGTTTGGTGTGTTTCTTCTTTTCTGTAGCTTTCATTTAGCCGTTTGCCTCTGCTTTCTTGACTCTCACGGCTCAATGTCTGTCTTTCTTTTATTTTTGGTGGGGTGTTGTTTCTACGTTGGGGGCTGTAGCTTTTCCAGTTTCGGCAGACCCTTGCTATGTGTCCCCATCTCTCGCAGTACCTGCAAATGGCATGTAGGAAATGGCACTCAGAATGGGGGTGGTCTCCTCTGCACCCAGCACACTGGAACCCCAATTTATGTTCTTTCCTCTCCTGTCTATTTCATTCTGACTGGAGTCTGTCAGAATGAAATTCTGAGTGAGTTCTGAATGAGATTTCTTCCTCTTCGTCGTTGGTCTCGGACAACGATTCACTATCCTCGTGGTGTGTGATGGTCTTGTGTGTGTTCTCTGACTTGTTCTATGGAAATTGGCTTGTTTCTGCCGGGTTTTTTTGTGTTGTCACATTCATTTGTTGCATTTTGGCTGCTGATTTTTTAATGGCTTCAGCTGCTGTGGCCTCAGCAATAGTCTCAGTGACTGTAATTTTTGGTCAGGTTAGCAGTCGACTCTGCAAAGTGAGATCTCTTAGACCAAGGACCACGCGATCCCTCAGGGCTTCATCCATGTTGGGGAACTTGCATGCCCCTCCAATGTCCTTGAGAGTCACTATGAAATCTGCGATACTCTCACCTTCTCTCTGGTCCTGTTTGTAGAACTCATGTCTCCGAATAAGGCTGGAGACGGTTGGTGCGTAATGAGCCTTCAGCAATTTTTCCAAATCTGGCCAGGCCATCTGCTTTATGTCCTCCAGTTTGGCCAATGACTTGGCCATCTTGAACACTGTGGGCCCACAGTGCATCAGGAACATGGCTCTCTTTCTGTTGTTGGAGATTCCTTGTAAGTCGTTGCTCTCGAGGAACATGAGGAATCTGTCAGTGTACGATTCCCAGTTTTCCATCGCTGGGTTGAATGGTGAGGGTGGCGAGTTGGTTCTGGCCATTTCGTCTGCTCGGTTCTCATTGCCACGTGTTCAACTGATCTCCTTGTCTCAGAATCCCACCTTTGTCGCCAGTGTTGTGTTTGCGAAGAATGAGACTTGAGACCAGCGTAACTTCAGCTCTTTTATTAGTTGCTGGATTCTGTCTGAGCCAGGAGCCGCGGCAGCCCTTTTTTATATAGAGGCTGCTCGTGGCCAATGACGGCTCCTTGATTCTCCCGCCGCCGAGGCGGCCAATCATAAACTACTTATTTTCGACCAATCACTGTCAAGTAAAACACCAATCAGATTTGAGTATTTGTGGACCAATGGGAACAGAGTATTTGGAGTATGCTAATATGTAACACTGTGTCTCTCTGTTTCTGTTTCTCTCTCTCTCTCTCTCTCTCTGGTTTGTGTGTGTGTGTTTCTGTTTCCGTTTCTCTCTCTGTCTCTGTTTCTCTCTCTCTCTCTCTCTCACACACACCCCCAACTTGTCCATTTTAAATACATTGTGGAAAGAGGAAACTTGAGAGTTCAGAACACAAGGTTGATATTATATGGAACATAAACTGCTCAGAGAGTGCTGTAAAGCACTATGGAGCAGTATATAAGTCTAAGTGTTTATATATTGCTATTGCTACTTCAGTATGAGAGGAAAACCAGGCTGTAATTCTCTAATGTCTCAGAAATCCAGAGACAAATTGAATCACAAAAGATTGTTGCTTATCTTGGGATTCTGACAGAAGTGTAAGCTGTTCCACTTCCTTGGATAACTTCCTAAAACTGACAGCAAAGTAACCTCTGCTACCCTGCAGAATTTATTGGCATAAATGCCAACAGATGGCATTTAATTAAAAAATAAGTCCACATAGGCCAACATGCTCAAAAGAGAGTTTATTGGAGGTACCGTCTGCTCTTCCTCACATTTTTTTTTCTGGGGTGGGGGTTGGGAGAGAGGATGAGTTACTGCAAGATAGATTGTTTACAGAGCATCGAAATGTGGAAATGGTGAAAAAAGTTGGAGTACCTGACTTGACTGGTTTAAAGCTTAATACAGCGGCTTCTCCTTTGTGTAGTCTGCAAAGTTGCATATTGGTAATGAAATATTTAGATTATCTGAAGTTGATCTAATGTAAAGGATTATAAAGATGCTAGACTGCAAAGCAGATTTCCAAGAATGATACTCTAATAAGGAAGCCAATACTACTTTAACAGCCAATCTGCTAAAAAAATCTAAACTGGATGCATTTAAGATTAGCAAGACCTTATAAGAAATATGTACACAACCAGGAGGTCTAGAAGCTTTTTTTTTTTTAAATATTAAAAACAAATGGTAAAGCAGAGATCTCCAAACTTGGCAACTTTAAGATTTGTGGACTTCAACTCCCAGAATTCCTCAACCAGTCTGGGGAATTCTGGGAGTTGAAGTCCACAAATCTCAAAGTTGCCAAGTTTGGAGATCCCTGTGATAAAGCATCATTTGCCATCTTGGTGGCACCATGGAGAACTCTGATTCTCGATGTCATGTCTGACCTCTGATGGTACTTACACAAATTCTAAAGTAGGATTGTATCGGCCGTCACATGATACATTGCAGTTGCAGTAAATATCAATTCCTGTTTTTTAATTAAAAAAAAAACCTTGGTAGATGGGATGGGGGAAAATCAATCCCTGGATAATTATATTCTGCATTTCCCCTACATCAATTAAAACAGTGCTCAGAGATCCAGAAGGAATTCATATCCAAGACTACAGGTTTTTAGAACTATTTATTTGTTCCCAATCTCTTTTCCTCTAATAAGTAACAATCCCTCAGTTTTCAAACTAGCCAATGGTCATGCTAATTTGAAAAACTACCAGTTGTTAGTGGAAAGGAACTTGAATATCATCTACTGTAGTCCAACCCAAGAGTGGGCAACTATGGCCCTTGATGAACTGTGGACTTCAACTCCCAGAATTTCTGAAACATCATGGCTGGCTCAGGAATTCTGGAAATTGAAGTTCACAGGTCATCAAGGGGCCATAGTTGCCCACCTCCAGTCCAATTCCTTTTCCCATTTTATCCCAGTTAAGCAGTGTAGTGGCACAGTGGTTAGAATGCAGTATTGCAGGCTAATTCCGCTTACTGTCAGGGGTTCAATCCTCACCATGTCAGGGTTGATTCAGCCTTCCATCCTTCTGAGGTCAGTAAAATGAAGACACAGATTGTTGGGGGTAATAAACTACTTAGAGAAAGCTGTAAAGCTCTGTGAAGCGATATATAAGTAAGTGCTATTTATGTGTTTATTTATTGAATATATATTGCTGCCTATTCACCCATGGCGACTCAAGGTGGCTTACAGAATATAAAGCCACATTTAAAACAATAAAACTAATGAAAAGAATCAAATAGATTAGTATAGTACAATATAACAAAATCATCCCCCCCCCATCCCATTGACAGCAGATCTCACGAACCATTTAATGGGCTCAATTGCACTCTGGGTTTCCCAGGCCCACTGAACCAGGTCTTCAGCACTTTCTGGAAGAGTATTAGAGTGGGGGCTGTTCTAATCTCTGGGGGGGGGGGTTGATGTTCCAAAGAGAGGGAGATACCATGGAGAAGGACCTTCTTCAGGGTCCCACCAGGTGTATCTCTCTCAAGGATGGGACTCACAGTATTCCCTGCCTCCCTGCTTTGATGGGCTGGGTAAATGTGACCAGCAAGAGATGGTCCCTCAGATAACCTAGTCCAAGCCAGGAAGGGCTTTAAAGTTGACAACCAGCACTTTGAATTGTACCAGAAGCAAATTGGCCACCAATGCAGCTCCCACAGGAGAGGTGATACATATGCACACCGGGATCTGCACAAAACCACAAGGGCTGCTGCATTTTGCATCAACTGGAGCTTCCGGATGCTCTTCAAGGGTAGCCCCTTGTAGAACATGTTGCAGTAGTCAAGATGTGAATTGACTTGGGCATGAGTGACTGTGAATAGGGACTGTTGATCCAGGAAAGGGCATGACTGGTGCATAAACCACAGTTGTGCAAAGGCCCTCCTGGCCATGACCACCATCTGCTCTCTGAGCAGAAGTTGTGAGTCCAGGAGAACCCCTAGGTTACACATGGGCTCTGTTTGGGGTAGTGCTACTCCATCCAAGACCAAAGTTGGCAATTCTCCTTGAGCCAACTCAGAGCCACTCAGTCTTGCGAGGGTTTAGTTTCAACCTGTTGCTATTGCTATTGCTAAGGTGTCCAAAATCAGTGTAAAGAGTCATATTTTAAGCTTAGTCTTTTAAGTTGCTTTCCATCTTTCAAGCTGCAATCTTACAGCCTTTGTGGTTGAAACCTGAGATAGCACAAGAGAGATAACTTATCAGTCATTGCAATTCCTACTGAAAATGTGAGTGTAATAGTTTGCCGTTGACTTGATCAAATCTCAAGGGAGATAGACTTCAAACAGTTACCCTGAAAGCTTGGTACAATCTAATTCTTTAGCTGCATAGAATAGCACTCAAGGAAGGAAATCTCCACAGGTAGTCCTATACAACTTCTAATCCATACTCCCTGCTGTCATTCTTTCTTTTTTCTTCCATTTTGCTCTCGAAAGTTCACAAATGGACTAGAATATGAAATGGGATAGAAAAAAATTGTCAATGAGATATGTGTGTGCATACCATAGATGGTATTCAGCAGGTTCTGACCAGTTGTGGAGAACTGGTAGTGGAAATTTTGAGTAGTTCAGAGAACCAATAGCAGAAATTTTGAGTAGTTTGGAATACCACCTCTGACTGGCCCCGCCCCAATCTATTCTCTGCCGCCTGAGTCCAAGCTGATTGGTTGGGTCTTCTTTTGTTGCCCTGCATAGGAGAATGGAGCTGGAAAGCAGGTTAGTGGGGTGAGGAGAAAATGGGGATTTTACAGTATCCTTCCCCTGCCATGCACAACAAGCCACACCCACAGAACTGGTAGTAAAAAAATTGAATCCCACTACTGGTGCATGCAATGATCCATTCTAGTACTTCCTAGATATGTTGGACTTCAGCTGCCATAATACTCTCCCGCATGTTGCCAGGTGCATTGTAGAATTATGGGTGTGAATGTTCAACACTTTAGGATGGCATTGGATGGGAAGGCTAATGTAGACTGAGAGAGAGAAACCTTCCCTTTTCTCTTGAACTGGTTCTGTCCACAAAAAACAGCTCGCATAAGGTTTCTAGCAAATCTGAAATAACACAGGGATTCCAGTGGTGTCCACTGCTTTCCCCAATCTTGTTAAGGATATCACTACTGCAATTTCATGCCCTGGCTACTAGGAAATTGAACAAGATCCTGAGTGAATAGGACTTTGTAAATTCAAGGTTTCACTCAGTGTCTTCGCCAAGTCTAACATTTTGGAGATCCATTCCTCTCCTTTGGCCCCTGTCTCGTTATTTTCTTAATGCCACTTTCCCTGCCCACTTTCTTGGAGCCACTCTTCTTCTAGTGTTTCCCTAACAAACCCTTCAAAAATCCTCTCAAAAGCACTGCTCTCACTGCTTCCAACATAAAGAGCCCCAGTGGTTGATTATGAGGATTGGAGGAAACAAATCTACAGCTTTACCTAGTGATTGATGGATGCTGCCCTTTCCTTTTACTCATTCAGTAGTAGTTTTAGATCAGTGCTTCTCAACCTTGGCAACTTTAAAATATGTGCTCCCAGAATTTCTTAGTCCTTAAGTATTTCCTTAAGTGTATGTTACTGTATGGAGCACATAACACCAGACATGTCACCAGACATGTCACCACAACACTGTCTCTCACTTACTTTTAGCCATGTCATGTGGGAGAATTCACGGGAGAAAGCAATTATGTTTGGAGGAGTTAGTGGCAAAAGGAAACCAGGCCACCAAAGAACATGGTGGCTGGACACCATCAAAGCCAGGGCTCCTCAAACTTGGCAACTTTAAGACTTGTGGACTTCAACTCCCAGAATTCCCAGCTGGGGAATTCTGGGAGTTGAAGCCCACAAGTCTTAAAGTTGCCAAGTTTGGAGATTCCTGATCAAAGCTGACATCAAGTACAGCATAGAAAAACTCAAAGAAGCAGTGCAAGGTCAGAAAACGTGAAGACCTGACCTATAGAATTGCTAAACACGACTGATTGGATATCATCATCATTATCATCATCATCTACTGTATATCTCACTGGGTTTAGTGGGACTTCCTTCTGAGTAAACCTAGACAATGGCATTACTCCAACCTGGGAGCATCCAGGTAGGATGATCCTGCAATTCCCAGAATTATCAGTCAGAGTCTTAGCATGCCCCCTTGGGAGGGCTGTGGATTGTAGTCCCAAAGGTGCTTTTTCAGGAGGCAACTGGACTTCCTTGTTTTTCTTTTGAAGATGTTTAGCTTCTCATCCAAGATGCTTCTTCGGTTCTGGAAGGCAGTGGAATGGAATGGAAGGATTTATATTTCTTGCAGATATCCTTCCATTCCCCACCACCCTGTCAGAGATAAAGAAGCTTCTTGGTTGAGAAGTGAAACTTCTTCAAAAGAAACAACAAGAAAGCCCAGTTGCCTCCTGAAAAAGGCCCCTTTGGAACAACCATGACTTGGATGACTGAGAACCTCTACAGACTTTTAGCTGCAGATTGTAGTTCAAGCCATTCTAGAAGATGACAGCCCAAAGGGAAGTCTGGATTAAGATTGGGTCCTAAGGCCCAAACCACAAATGATGATGGCAGAGCTGCTTGTTTAAATTGCAGCATGGCCAATTATGTATACCAGAGGAACATAATTTGAATTGGAATTACTTTACATTAAATTAATTAAATACAGTTAACAAGATTAGCTTCATTGTGCATTTAATAATAGTCCGTTCTTGTTACAGTAACATTGCAATTTAGTGGTAACTGTTGGAACAGATCACAGGATTGTAACCTAGAGATGGGGAAGAGACTCCGGGGAACGAGCTCAGCAGGCTGCATGAAGTTTGGCAGTCAAAGGTTCTCCTGTCTTAAATGAATGAGAACTCATGTATTCCAATTTACCTGGTAACAACTCTACATAGACCTGTCAATTCTTCCCTTTTTTTCCCTGAGAAAAAAGAAGGTATGGGATTTTTTTTTCACCTAGCCACCTTATCCTTATTTGGGAAACTTGGCCCATGCCTGATATCTTTTTGATGAAAGCCTCAGAGATTGGATGTGCAAAAGTGTATGTAAGAGAAATTTCCCCACTAGATTTCATTAGTGATGGGAACCAGCAAAGTCCATCCTTTTGAAGCACAAATTGCATTTATTTTAGTACTGGAGGCCACAATAACAGACCTGGATAAAAAAAAAAAAAAAAGCAGGGGCAACCCCTTTATATAGGTTAATACAAATAAAACTAAATCAGTGGGGTCAGAAATAATGATGTAGTCATAGGTGAACTTGAAAAAACTGGTTTATTGTGGAAAAAAAAAGCTGTTCCAGAATAAATATTAGGTGTGTTCTTTCTCCCTAAATGTTATCTGTTCCTTGCTACCCATTGCTTTCAAGCTTTCTTCCTCATTATAATCATCATTCTTTTGCTTTCAAAGCATTTTATGCTCAACTACCATTTTTATTGCTTCTTTAAGTGAGGGGGGGAAGGTGACTATTCCTGCCATTGTCACTGTCCTCCTACATGCATACTTTCTGAATGTTTGAGTTATGAACTACTATTGATGTCAGAGGTGAGATCTAATGTAGAGCTTTACTGGGTAAAGGGCCTGTCACATTGGCCGACGGATGCACAACATTTGTAAAAAGGACACAGCGGACAAGAAAATGTTCCATCCATTGTTATCCACTCTCAAAAGTACCCCGAATTTTCATAACCAGAGCAGACAACAACGGAAAGGAACGGACGGGGGGAGGATGTAGCCAGGATGGAAAGCGGATGCTCCATGGAAGCCTAGCAGATGGAAGCGGATAGGAGTGGATGGCACATCCGCAGGGCTTCCGGGGGAGCACAGCGAAGCGGACGCGCAACGGAAAGAGCGGATGCAGAGCGGATGCTGAGCGGATGAAGCGGATGCAGAGAGGAAGTCTAGTGGATGCCTAGAGGATGCCTAGTGGATGCAAAGCATTCACTGCACATGCGGGGAGGATACATTGCATCAGCCCCGTGGATATAAAGGGAAGCAGCTTGCAAGCAGGTCACCATTAAGAGGAAAGACCTGCTGCCAGACACAGCTCCAGCCAGCCAGCCAGCCAGCCAGCCAGCCAGCCAGCCAGCCAGCCA
>BLBF01000036.1:12556251-12572380 GCA_015471245.1 Laticauda colubrina | reverse complement strand
GAATGAATGAATGAATGAATGAATGAATGAATGAATGAATGAATGAACCAATGAACAAAGCAATAGCTGGATTTCGCACAACACACTGAATCATAAACTACCCAATCCTACTTTGATTTAACTGGCGTTGCATGCAACCCCATAACTTTTTCAGACATACTATATTTCTTTGGTTTTAGGAAAGAGGCTGCCAAACTGCAAACTTTGTTTTGTCTGCACTTATAAATAATTTGCTATGTTGGACATATTTCTTTAGTGCTTGAAAGACTATATATTCAGAAGAAAGAAAATGAAACAATATGTAGTATGCAATATGAAACATATAGCATCAACCATGTTCTGGGTCTGATCCTGACAGGTTGCTTGGTATGACCTCATAATTCAATGTGCAGAAATATTACATTTTACCAGTAAGAATTTCTCCAAAACTCTCTTTTCATTTGAAAGGAATTCAAAGGCAAATAATGCAGCCCCACTCCCAATGATTCTGGATGGCACATTGTGTTTCATCAGATTGAATTAGTAGGAAAAAAAGAGGTAAATTTCTCTACCTGGCATTGTTTGAAGCCCTTCAAGTCTGTTTTCCTGCCATCCAGCTGATGTTGGCCGATGGTGAAGAACTGTGACTTTGAGGCTGAATATACCTGTGGGTCATAATTTATCCATTTGTGATCTCTACTGAGTTGCTCAGGCTACCCTTTTTCAGGTAAAAGTCTTTCTCTCACTACTTGGAGATGTTGATTAACCTGGAACTTTTGTGTGCAAAGAAAGATCTCAACCATTAAAAGATACCTCCCCTTGCAAGGACCACAGATGTTGGCCAAGCTTGACTTAACAAAACATTTATAGGTATAATGACTTTTAATTTAATTTCTCAGGCACTGCCCTGTTCTTCATGACCCCACTCTCTTGGATATCTTTATGTTCATTTTCTTGATGCCCCCTATTTTCAGAACATTCTCATTAGACCCTTGGAGCAGGAATGGTATGATCTGGTCCTCTTTGCAATAGCAGTTGTTTTATGTTTGGTGGTTGTTGAGTCGATTAGATTCCTGGACTATAATGTTGTCATATCTTAATTGTTAATCTAATTAACAGAGGTTGGGATGCTACTGCTTAGAGTTGGCTTTGATTGGAATGTCTTACAAATCCAGTAAAATTCATTCATATGCACAGATCAATAGCCAAGCAGTTAAAGATCCACAACACCAGCATTCTCTGTCACACAGTGTTAATTTAGAAAATTCAGAAAGGAGTTGATATGAAAAGGATGAAGTCTGTGATACCACGCAGCTTGAAAATTCTAATAACTCTTTTTTTTCTATGCATTTGCCCAGTCCCTCTTTCAAAATTAGCCAATACCACACTCAATGACAGAATTACAGAGTTTAACTATGTGTTTGAAAAGGACCACTGAGATTTAGTATGCTGGTACCATTATGATCTTTGCTCTTGTTTCTTTTTTTAATAATTTTTTTATTTCCAATATAATCATTCCCTCTTCAGTTGAACAGTGTGTTGTCTAGGTACAAATATCTTTGTTAACAATAATCAAAATGACAGCATCCTTCATTACATATAAATTCTGCAATATTTAACATAGTAATGTTCTACATATTAATTCTGCAATGTTAACATAATTATATTTAACATTCTACTCATAATATTTACTTATCTATTTTAACATATCTTCTTAATTTTGTTTCCCTATTTCTAACATTTTTATTATTTAACCATTGATAAAATAGATCCCATACCATATAGTATTCAGTTTTCTCTTTCTCCTTAATTGCCAGCATTAATCTATTCATTTCCACAAATTCTAATATTTTCCTAATTACATTCTCATCTGTAGGTATCTCTTCACTGTTCCAATTTTGTGCAAATACCATTCTGGCAGCAGTTAATATTTGAATAACTAAATATATATTTTCCTTGCTGTATTTTTCGGGTAAATCCCCAACAGGAATATTTCTGGTTTTAAATCAGTATGTTGTTTTATCATTTTTTCTAACCATGCATGTATTTGTGTCCAGTATTTTTTTTTTTGATTTGGGGCAAGTCCGCCACATATGATAATATGACGCAGGTATCTGGTGGCACTTCCAGCATTTAGCCAGTTTGTCTTTAAACATCCTTGCCAGCCACGCTGGTGCAAAATGTCATCTATAAAACATCTTATACAAATGATCCTAGCTCTTGTTTCTTATCATTTGGACTCTACAATTTTCTTACAGAGGACATCCTCAAAGGGAAGACTACTAAGTGGGCCATACATTCCCAGTCATTCACTGCAAAATGACATGGATCTTTATCTGTGGTGGGATAAGGGTGTAGCTTTCTCATTATGCCTCTTGCTCTCTCCTCCTGGTCTCTCTTTTCCAGACTTCACTAGGAAAGTATTTATTACATGTCAGCATGATAAATGAAAAGTCATATTTTATGGTGAATTATTCCAGCTTCTCTGTGCAATCTGGATCTATAGCCTAAGAGACTTATTAACTGCATACTGCAGTGTGCTGTAAAAAATTCATTCACCTTCCCTTCTCCCCACCCATATTCAGTGTTAGCATTGTCAGGGAGAAGAAAAATGCATGTAGTGTAAGTCAAGATAAAAGAGGGAAACTTAATTCATTTTGTGTTCTGTTGATCTATAGAATTCTTTGGCCTGAAAGTTTCATACTGGCTGGTTTGGAAAGATTTAATAGAAGCCATGTCAATCTTTCTGACCCTTGATACGCAAATTTTCTAACCATATCAAAGTTTATTAGCTTACCTATGAATAGCTGTTGCATTTTTTTTAATTTCACCACTCTTTATCCAAAGAATCCCAGGTAGTACTCATAGTGCAAATCCAGGAGACGTGGAGAGGCCTGGCCCATAGAATCAAGACTGAATGGATATCATCATCATCATCATCTGTCATGATTCCTGATTTTTATTCTTGGAATTATATAGTGGAGTAGTAGGATTAGATCAAGGAATAATGTTTGGCTCAAAATAGTCCCAGATAAAGCATTGTGGCCAAGTGGAGATTTCAACTCTTATTTTCATTCTCATATTGTGAAGACCAAATTTTAGTCAGAAGAAAAATCAGCAAAGAGATTGAATCATACCCTTCCTGCTCTTGGAATAAATTCAATTTGAGACAACCAATCCTATTGTCATTTGTACATATATGCCAATACAGTACATAGCAGCTCTCTACTTGTTACCTGGTCCCAACAAAAAAGGTCTATATAATCTTTCCTCAATATATCTAAAAAATCCACAAGGTTTTGTCTTGAGAGATGAGAGAAAATTGGAAAAGTGTGACTGAGTGATTAGACTCTGGAAGATCTCATTCTACCTTGTCCTCTTGCATTCCAAGTGTTTTTTGCATTTTTCACCATCATCGAGGATATATTTTCCAAAGAATGAAGGCAAATATACATGTCTCAGGATATGGCTGCAGGATCCAATATGGGCTGGTTACCGGGACCAGAGATTTAAGTCTTCTGAGCTTTTGGACTCATGCTGGAGTGCCTCCATGAAGATAGGCTCCATCACAAGTTGAAAAGCTCAGAAGACTAATTGGACTTTTCAAACTTGGTGATTTTAAGATTTGTGGTTTGCCAAAATTCTTCAGCCAGCATTCATGAATTCTTTCTCTTGGGTAGATTTCCCTCCAGATTTAATCAGATAGCTCTGAATTCTATTGTTATGGGAAAAGAAGGACGGGAAGATATTCTCTCCATTTTGTTCAGTTGGGAAAAATTCTGAGGAGTGTTGAGAAAAAGGGAGTAGGTAGATTGGCATATGTACAGACAATATTTTATCCCAAGTTCCTGATTAACATTCTATCATACTGCTCTGATTTCTCTGCTGTTGAAACCTGGTTCTATCACAGTAGCTACAAATGATGAAAAGTATCAGCTGGAGATGATTCTTGAATGCACTTTGAGAGACCATACAATTGTAGTCTGCCAGAATAAACATTTAGATCAGTGTCCCAAAGGTGCTTTTTCAAGAGACAATTGGACTTTTCTTTGAAGATGTTTTGCTTCTCATCTAAGAAACTTCTTCAGCTCAATGTCTTCAAAGAAAAACCAGAAAATCCAGTTGCCTCTTGAAAAATCACCTTTAGGATAACCATAACCTGAATGACTGAGAATCTCCATAGACATCTAGATCAGTGTTTCCCAACCTTGGCATCTTGGAGATGTATGGACCGCAATTCCCAGAATTCTCTAGCTATCATGCTGAAGTCCTCACATCTTCAAATTACCAAATTTATTTTATTTTATTTTATTTGTCAATCACTTACAAGATACTAGGTATAAGAATGAACATAGTTATGAATACATGGGTACATATAAGAAAAATAAAAGAAACAATAGGACATGGATAGTAGGCACGTTGGTGCGCTTATGCATGCCCCCTATAGGCCTCTTAAGAAAGGGGTGAGGTCAATTGAAAAACACTGTTCTAGATTATCCAGAGATCTAATGGTTCCTCACCAAAATGGGTGCTAGGGAGCCAAAAGAGGTGCTTTCATTTATATTCCAGAACTGAGCATAGGATGTTTGAATTTTTTGTTAATATATTGCTGATGGCTATTCTCAGCTTCTAATTTTTTTGTTTTTATTTTGAGTGTTGTTGTTGGTATTTCTTGCCATTTTCTTTATTCTGCTATTGCTGTTCTGAACTGGATTCTCTATCCTGAGCCTCTTAGGTCTGATGGTTGACTATATAAATTGAATAAAATTACCAATTAGTTAAATAATAAATGTAGCATTCTATATTTCTAGTCTGATGCAAATGATTTAATCCCAGGAAATGCATAGAAACAATTTCCTTTCATTGTTCCTTTTTGTGGAACTGATTGTGGGCTGTCTCCTAGGATGGATTATATTAATTTTATTGGATATATTTTGTTTTTGTAATCTTTATCCTCTGGTGTTCACTGCTCAGAGTCTTCGGAGATTGTGGCTGGTAAGAAAAGTTGACAAACAAACAAACATGTTTAGGACTGTAGGCAGGGCCATCTTTTTCTCCCCTCTAATTATCATCCCTCTCCCCATTTCTCCCCCAAATCCCTTTCTCTTCTTGCAACAAGGACCCTGGAAACTGTCAATCGATTTCCCACCATCTCTCAATGCTCTGTAGAGATGCTCGCTTGAGTAATAAATAACTCAAGAGTTTAAGTGAAGGTGTAATTCCAAGTAACCCATAAATTTAAATTGCCTGGAACTTAATGTATCTTCAAAGAGAGGATACAAGAAAGCTGAGAGTAGCTGCTAAGAATGGTTTAGGCACAGAGCCTGCTAGACAGAGCTCAGGAAATCTGGGAATGATTGGCAGTTAAGAGGGCTTGTTCTTAATGGGAACTGATGGTGCGTTTTAGACAAATTTGGGGTTTCATTTCCTTCTTTCTCTTCTCCTTGCCTCTTTTCCTCTTTATCTTTCCTTTCCCTTCTTTTCTTGTTTCCCCTTCTCGTTACTTTCCCTTTCCAGTAGCTAATACAGTATTTCTTAACCTTGGCCTGTGGACTTCAACTCCCAGAATTTAGAATAACAGAATAACAGGAAAAATATATTGCCCTGAGGAGACAAAATACTTGCTTGGCAACCATTTTGAAATGTTAATTTGGGAGCTCTTCAGTAGATAGAAATGTATTGTTGAAGTACTATATGTACGTCAGTATGTGTTTAGATGAGGTGTTTGTATTTTATTACTATTCTTAAAGGAGAGTCATAAACTGTTAGTGATGACCCATAGATCTATCAGAGGTTACTGGAAGGATTTCCTGACAAGACTATTGCAAGGGTTATTGGGAGAATATAAAGGTCTTCGAATCCTCCAAACACCACATTGGCTGTTTGAAAATGTATGGATAAAATAGCATGTAGAAGAGGGCTGTCAAACTCCCGGCCTGTGGGTTGAATGTGTTAGCCACACCCACGGACGGTTTAACGAAGGGGAAAAAAGTCCCGATACGACATGTGACACTGCCATGACAATGTGAGTTTGACACCCCTGACCTAGAACATGGGAAATCAACATTTTTATACCTGTGTTGGCTGATGTGTGTTAGGGATAACATTGTTTACCCTAACTGGTTTAGGTAAAATAATAACTATGAATCATAGTTTTGTATGTTAAAGTGTCTGCAACTTTAACTGTGGGATAGTAATTAAGGGAGTGGTTGTGAAAGCACTTTAAAAGAAGCAAGACTACAGCTTGCTCTCTCTCTGGCTTTGATGATCCCTGATTACTGCTTGGAATCAAGACTGCATTGCTCGAACGGGAGAGAGAACAAAGGACTAATTTGTAAGTGAACTGACATAGGATATTCTACATGGACTTTGCTAACTGAATATCCCTGAATGGACTGACTAAATGATACATGACTATTGGACTGTTATTTTGACTATGCTATGAACTTATAATGGAATAAACTATATTCTTGATAGCACAAGCGTATCTGTTATTTTTACTGTATGTTAATAAACATACAAGCTTAGCTCACTCATTTATCTGTGTGCCTATCTGACTAATGCTGCACATTCTGTTTAGCTTGTCTCCCTAACCCTGGTTGGGGAACCCAGGCTTAACAATGTGCTTTTGTAATAATGTAATCATTTGATCATTATTTATTTGTTTGTTTATTTGCTTGCTTGTTTGTTTATTCCTCACACTTATATAGCCTCTGACAACAATTTCCCAGACAGCAAAGCAAAGCTGTCTGTAAAATTCTGGGAGTTGAAGTGCACAGGTTTAAAAAGTTGGGAAACCCTGAGCTAGTACAAAGGCATCAGTTTTAAGCAAAATAGGTCTTTGTTTAAAGTAGGCAGTCTAAAACTGGACAGGTTGATTATCCATTCTCCCTCCTATAGTCCTTCACACCTATAATCAGAGGAGTTTCTGACTGCCCCCACCTTGCAGTGTACAACCTGACAGCTGAATGGCCAAACTTTCCTTTTTTTTCTCTTTTTGTTGCAAAGAAGCATATTGTGGGGATTGATAGTTAAGCCAGAGCAAACTTCCCCAAATTATCACTTTCCAGATGGACCAGAGCTGCGGGTCTCTGCATTTCAACCAGTGTGGCCTCATCCTGTTCTTTGACTGAGAACTGATGTGTAAGAAAGATTCTGGCAGAATGGTATCAGCTGGAATCTGAGGCCAGAATTTCTCCTCTGTTCTTGTATTTCTGCCTCTGAAGGTAGAACTCTCCTGAATGAAGGCGAATATATGTGCCCCAAGGCAATTGTCTATGGAGATTCTCAGTCATCCAGGTCATGCTTGTCCCAAAGACAACCATGACCATAACAACCATAACAAACACATCAAGATTAGATTCAACAATTCATCCACATTTAAAAGACAGACCACTCCTTTGAAGACAACAAAGTCCATATTTTTGACAGAGAGGATTGCTAGTTTGAAAGAGGGGTTAAAGAGGCCATCTATGTCAACCATGAACAGCCCTGTCAGAAAGTTTCTCCTTATTTCCAGGTTAAATCCCTCCTTGTTCAGTTTCCATCCATTATTCCTTGTCTGGCCTATAGGAGCTTTAGAAAATAGCTTGATCCCTTCCTCTCTGTGGCAGCCCCTCAAGTATTGGAAGACTGCCATCATGTCTCCCCTGGTCCTTCTCTTCACTAGACTAGCCATGCCCAGTTCCTGTAACCGTTCTTCATGTGTCTCAACAGAGGGGGAGAGATACAGTGTCATCTATCTCCAATCTACAACACAGTCTTTCAATAGTTCCAGGAAGACTCCACACTAATTTGCACGACTCAGGTGACCCTGATAACAGATAAACTCCAGGTGACCTTAGCAACCCAGTAGAACAATGCAAATGACCAGCTGTCTGCAAGGAGTATAAATCCTTCCATTCTCCCACCATCCAGTCAGAGCTGAAGAAGCTTCTTGGATGAGAAGTGAAATGTCTTCAAAGAAAAACAAGAAAATCCAGTTGCCTCTTGAAAAAAGCATCTTTGGGTCCCAAGGTAATGTTGCAGGATCCAATCTGGGTTGGTCACCAGGGGTTTTGTCTTCTGAGCTTTTAGACTCGTGCTGGAGCCCATCCTCAGGGAATTCCTCTCCAATTCTTGAATAGGGAGATTCTAATGGGCAAGGGCCATAGGATTATGTCTTTAAATAAAAACAAAAAACCACTCACACTAGACAAACTGAGTTAGAAACTAGTTTGTGGAGGGAATACTATATTTGTTATTATTTACCACTTGACAACTCGCTAATATATCTTTCCTTTAACACTATTTATATTTTAAAGAAAAAAATTGGAGGCACTGAAAAGTTGTTACATTAATTTTAGTATCCCTTAAGAGTGGTGCATATATGTAAGCATTTTTTTAAATCTCTGGATAGCAAATTGAAAAAAAAAAAGCAATTGCAGTTTGAAATGGTTCACTTTGGCATGTATTCCATCTCATCATTATGTTACACTGCATTTTGCTGAATAGTTTAGAAAATGGGCAATTTTTAAAGGTTTTGAAATGGCATATTTGATGTAACATATTACAAATAAAATGAGAGGAGAGGAGAGAGGAAAGGAAGGGAAGGGAAGGGAAAAGAGAGGAGAGGAAAGGAAAAAAAAGGAAAAACATGAATTGATTATTGTTGAAAAGAGATATTTCAGCTACATAATTAAAGAACTAGCAATCTTTCTGGTTGTAGCTTGTCTGAGTAATATCATAGTGTACATGCAAAAAAAATCATCATCATCATCATCATCATCATTCCAATAAGAGGGGGTAATAAAGATGATAATGATGTTAATAATAACACTACAGCCATATTACATGGCTATACATAGACATTAGATAATACTGTGAGAATTAGGTGTTCAGCAGAGAGATGGTATAAGCTTACATAATACTTTGATGCTTATATACAAGGATTCCTGAATTTGCCAAAATTTTGTGAATGTATGACTAGTTGCTCATCTACACAGTAGAAAACAACCACTTCCATGATGTGGGAGGAAGCCAACCCTAGGATTTGTTTTATGACAGGTATATTGGCACTTCCAAAAATAAGTAATCCACATAAACCTGTTTATATTAGGTACGTCAAGTATAGGAAGGCCAGAATGTGTTCCTGTCATCCAGTAAAGAAATCAATAATCCTTCACATCCCTGCTGGAATCAGACTGGATATTATTCTCCAGAGCAAATTTCTGCTGCTTTTTGGAAAAAAACTATTGGATTATTTTGCATGATGATACTTGGAAAAAAACTTTCCATAAACTTTCCATGCTTCTTGAAAGTGCCTCTAAAATGTTTTGACTTCTTCCTTTAGCTTACTCCTTCTTCCCAGTTGTTTTTGCAGGTGGCAGGCAGTGATAGGTAACAAGTTTGAAGACATCAAGAAGGTCTAGGTGTAGAGGCCATCTCCTTGCAGTGCTATAAACAGTTGCTTGTTAGCAGCAGTTCCAGTGATCTTGCGTGGGTATGAGTGCTTCATATACATTTCTTTGTGATCTTCTCATCTTCCCAAAGGAAGTTTATTATGGTTCTCATCATTCCCCTATTAAAACTCAGAAAGCTTTCTATAAATAACTGGCAATGTATGTCTAAACATTGAAACATGTGATGAAGGAACAAGGAGAAGCTACACTGTTCATAGGAAATAGCTTACGGGTGAAAATAAACTAGATTCAGACTGAAACTCAGAGATGGGGGGCACAAATTGGTAATTACCCCAGCAACTGAGCTTATCAGAAGCAGAAAATTAGCCCAATTTTTCAAATGGTGGTATCTTTGGTGCTTGCAAATGTTTCATTACCCAACTAGGTAGGATCATTACCCAACTAGGTAGAGAGAGGGTGGGGTTTTCTGCCATTATATATAAAGATAGTCCTTGAGATAAGATGGCAATTAGGACCAGGATTTCTATTGCTTAAGCAATGTGATTGTAAAGTGCAACATCACATGACCTCTTTGCTTAGTGATGACAAACATTGCAGATTCCATGGCTGTCATTACTCAAGGATCCTGGGTTATTAATTGACCACCTTCTTGCAATTTCTTGATGTATTCTAACAACCAAAACCAGCTGGGAAACTAGCAGGAAGTAGCAAGTCCCAGCATGCTCACAGGCAGGCCAGTAAGTGGCTGTTGCTGGGTGGGAGAGGGAGGGAAACAGTGGTGGGATTGTACCAGTTTTCCTACCTGTTTGATGATCACACACTTTGCACACACATGTGCAGTTTTCCAAACACCACCTGAGGCTCTGCCGCACCAATCAGTTGAGACGATAAAGAACAGAAAAGTGCACAGGTGGGTGGAGGGCCATTCCTGCACTTTTCTTTTCTTTCTCCTCTCAGTTGATCATTGGAGCTTTTTTTACTACTGGTTTGGCCGAACTGGGCCCAACCGGTAGCATTTCACCACTGGAGTGAATGGCATGCATGGATGGCTAGACAGACACAATGTGAAAGTTGCAGGGTTTTAGGTGGCTGCTACTGGGTGGGAGAGAGTGAATGAGTGGCTATGGTGGCATGGACCAAGGGCAGAGAGGATTTATGAGAGTTTGTGGGTGACTGGCAAGTCATGGTTTAGTTTACTTTATTGTCATTGCACCTCATACAATGAAATCAAACACCATCTTCAGTGCACATCATGACTATGAAAATAAACACAAACCATATCCTTCACCCTCCACACATTGAACCGAAAACCGGACCATGGAAACTGGACAATGGAAACCATTGAACCAGACACCACACCAACACTGCACTATACAGCAGAATTCAAAAGAGCGACTGCCCTGGGATAGAAGCTGTTTTTCAGCCTATTTGTCCTTGTTTTTATTATTCTGTACCATCTGCCAGATGGTGATAGTTCAAAAGCGGTAGAAGGTCACCAACAGTTTTTCATTCAATTCTTCTTGTCTGACAAGTCTCTGGAAGTATCATCTCTGCTGGGCCCTTTCACCAGGGTTGCAATGAGAGCATCCAAGGTCAGGTCCTCTTTTAGGGTAACACCCAGAAACTTAAAACTGGCCACTTGCTCCACTTGGTCTCCATTGATAAGCAAGGGCTGTGAGCACAGAAATGCTGGGTGTGCATGCATGGTGGGGGAAGACTTATCTGAGCAACTTTTAACCTTACCTGCCAGCTTCCCCACTGACTTTGCTTGCGAGAAGCTGGCACGGAAGATTATAACTGGTGATTCCATGGCCAAGGGATGCTGCAATTGTCATAAGTGTGATCTAGTTGCCAAGTGTAATGGAATGTCTGGATGGCCTTGGGGAATGAAAGAAGAGTTGCTGCCTAGGAGACAATCAAATGAGGAGGCGAGCCCCCAATGGCTTAACGGTCAGATAATTTTTTTTAGGAAGGACTCACCATATTGGTTCAAGCAGTTAAAAATGGCAGCAGGAAGTTTATACTTTCAGACTTCCAAGGTCCTGTTAACTTAATATAATCTTGCAATAAAGTAAAATTTGTTCATCTAGTTGTGTTTCCTGTTTGGTTTCCCTGGGAGGGCTGACACCAAGTGCCTAGATCACAGTCACATGACTATGAGGGTGCTGGATTGGCCAGAAGTTCAAGAAGTGGTCATAACCATCACTCGTTCAGTTGTATCATCAAACAGACACTGAATGAATGGTTGTTAATTAAGGACTATCTATATAGTAGTAGCAGGGCAAGGGCAGGTCAGCAAATCCCCCACTCCCACATACTGATGATGTTATATAACTCGGTAATGAAATATCTGCAAACAAACAGCCAAGCTCAGAAAGCACCAGGAATTGCACAGATATACTGTTCTACTGATTCTAATCGATATCCTGAATATGCATGTCATATTCAACAAAAAAAGCTATTGTTCATTCCTTCAAGTAATTAATGGTAGGAGGCAGAGGCGATATTCAGCAGGTTCTGACCAGCTCTGGAGTGGAAATTTTGAGTAGTTTGGAGAACTGGCAAATACCACCTCTGACTGGAGATTTTACAGTATCCTTGCCCTGCCTCGCCCAGCAAGCCACCCGCACAGAACCAGGAGTAAAAATATTTGAATCCCACCACTGGTAGGAGGCTTCATATCTGTTTCAATATCAGCTGATCATAAGCTTTTTTTGGAGGCACAGATTTAGCACCATTGTTGTCAAAGGAATCTCCTTTTTTTCCAGGTTCCCCTTTAACAGTCCCGTAGAAACACTTGCACAACCCAGATAAGATTTTGACAGATGCCTAATCCCTTAGTTTGGCCATCTGTCACAACCTGCCTTCTACTTTAGCCCCAGCCTTAACTCACATTATGGATAGTGTTAGTGGGTGATTCCTACTGGCTAGTAACATTTTGTTGATGGGGAGACAGACAAAGCTAGGAAAATTAAAAAAATCTCTTAACTGCTAACATATCCCATATGAAAATGGTAAAGATATCTGCTGACTTTTCCCCCCAAGGCAAAACAGAGATTAGTAGCTGGGGAGTGACCAATTTTATGTCACCATATTTCTCTGCTGGCTTCAAGGATTGTATTTTAATGCAGCTTTCTGACTAGGGTCCAAACAAATGTATCTGGTGGCTGCCAAATCGTTTTTGTTTTGAACTATGGTTAGGAAAAGAAAGACTGTGTCAACTCTCCATTGTAGAACAGACGAGGAAACCAAAGTCATGGATACTGATACTGATTTTATTATAAGATTACAGAAAATAATCTTGAAAATCTGAATGAGCTTCCCCCTTCCTCCCTTTATCTTTGTGAGAACTAGGGAGGGACTTGTCTAAGATGCTTTGTCAGGTTACAATTCTATCCCAGGCACAGATTTCTTTAAGAATGGTGGAAAATATTTGTAACTCGGTACTAGATGTTGGTGTTGGCTTTTTCTCTGAGCTTGTTTGTTTTCCATGTGTAGAAAGGGAACTTCATGAGGACAGTGGTGTCACCCAGAAAGGAAAATGCCCAAAGGGAACATCAGGCCAGCCATGGAACAGGCTTGCATAGGAAAATAAATCTAATAAAAAATTGAGACACACCCCTAGACAAAAGCCACAACATACCAAACCAGCCAAAAGGCAGGAATTACAAATAGAAGATGACAAAAAAGCCATAAAAAACTAAAAGAGATCAGAGGAAAAAACCGGTAATACAGGAAGCTGCCCCGCAGAGTTTGTTTTCGCACCTCATTGAGGTTGCCTTTTGGCAGAAAGAAAAACAAACTCTGACAGGATGTTAGTGTCTAAACCTTATACACAAAGGGAGGGAAAAAGGTATAAAATTGGGAACTTATCATTCAAAGTTAGCTAGCTAGCCCCAGGAATGCAGGCATGCTGTTTCTAGCCTTCCTGAAAATAAAAGATCCAGCTTTCAAGCAGTTGTCTGTATCCTTGCACCAGAGCTCTCCCAGTGGGAAAATTTGAACCCTCAGAGAAAGGTACTTTCAGCCTTTCTACACATGCTTTTGTCATCAAAACCTGGTATTCAACGAATGGGTCAATCAACAAACATATCAATCTACAACCAGTATTCAAATCTGTAAGAAGTTGGTTCAATTGAGCTACCAAACAATGATGATGTTGATCACTAGCCAACTCATATGACCTACAGCCAGGGTGATCTAAGCACCAGATGACTCTCACAAGGCATGGCCAATTGGTTACGTGACCAACTGATCACGTAAGACCACGTATGAAACTAGGAAAGAAATGAAAAAAGACACTTCAACTGAAGTTCTGCTGCTGATGTTATTTAGCCTGGTGATGAAACGTCCAGAAACTAAACAATAAGCTCAGAGAACAAGCCACCACCAACAGATTTCTTTTATCTGACAGTTATCTTAGTAGTACCTCTTTCTCCTGTTCCTCATGATCATTCCTTCTTCTCATTAGATCCAGATCTAAACTGAGGCAGTGCTATACATGTTGGGGAGGGAATACTATAAGTGTAGCAGAGAGCCACCTTAGTAATTAGCCTTCTGACATGAATACTTTACTATTGGCAGCCATTTTGTGACTGGGCAGGAACTTTCTTTGCATCATTGTGTTGCTGTGCCTCACTTGCAGAATGAGATTGCTTGTAAGTCAAGATAAATGGTCTGAATGTTGCCCTCTTCTATTTCTAACCCTGCCATCTCTTTTTATAGCTGCTTCGGTCTTTTTTTCAGGCACCAGGAAATCAGATAAGAAGAGAAAGATGGAACAAGTACATGAAGCCTTTTGACTGTAAGTATCAGGAGCCATCCATCTGCAAGCAATCTGATTGCTATGCCTTTCTCTTCCACAGCTATAAAATGGGATCCAGTATTCTCTAAGTGGCATAAAATATCTGTCTGTTTATTAAATCACTCTGCCCTGTATTTTCAACCACTAGGGTCCCCAGAGTGACTTAGAATCTTATAAAAAAATCCATAAAACACTGAAACAATAAAAGCATCAATCAGTAAATTGTGAACATGGAACAATAACAAAAAATGCCCATTGCAGCAGCAGACACACGCACACAGAGTAATCAAAACCAGCAAAACATAAAATAAAAATAATAAAAGCTGCAAATCAAGAGAGGAATCAGGCTGTGTCACAGAAAGCAGATATAAAGTAGACGGTTTTGTGATTTACATTTGCTTCTTGTATACACATACCATACTTTGGCTTGGTATCTGTGCCTTCCCTCATCTAGAGCCATTTCCTTCAAAAACACACGTTGAACTCATGTTAAATTAATTAGTGCACTTTTGGCTTGGGAAGTGATGGTAATTTGGCATGGAAGATCTGCTCTGCAGTCAGAAGTGCCCACATTCAATTCCCGGCACATACAGTAAAAAATGAAGAAGTGGCAACATCAGGTCAGAGAACCTGGATATAAATTGGCAACAGTGAGCAATTCTGAGCTAAGATGGAAACAGATGTTGGTTTTGCTCATCATACTAACAAAAATGTCATTGATTTTGGTTAATATCATTGCAAACTGCTCCCCTGCCCCCAATACATGATGACCTTGTAAACAATGATTTAAGAGTCAGCTTGTGCAGTGGTGAAGACACAAGGCTAGAAAATGAGCCTGTAAGTTCTAGTCCTGGTTTTAGATGCAAAGCCAGCTGGATGATCTTGAGCCAGACATTACAAAGGAGGCAATAGCACAGAATTGGACAACTTGGTGCAGCCAATTTGTTGCAGCCAACTTGCCATGGCTAGCTTGCCATGGGACAACTTGGTGCAAACAAATCACCACAGACTACTTGCTGCAGAACAATCCAACAATTCAATTTAAGTATTTAAAATAATAAAAAAATATTGTAGCTTTTATCTGTTATTTTCATTTTGTCCCTCCTTTTGCATTTTTCCTTTAATGATTCTATTCCACCATTTCTTTGATATTAGTGTAACCCTTGTCCTGTGATGAGTTGTCCCGCAGTGAGTTGGCCAGAGCGACCATAGCAAGTTGGCCATGAGGAGTTGTCTTAGGCCCCAAGGGCAAACCACTTTGGGAAAACTTTGTCAAGAAAACTGCAAAGTCTTGTCCAGGCAGTCACAAGGAGTTAAAATAAACTGATTCAAAGCCATTAGAACAAACAAGCAAACAATAAAAACAACCCTCCAAACAACATGATTTATGGATTAGCACAAATGATCCCCTAAATCTATATGTCTCTCCTCCCCAGCTCTAAAAAGTATCCTTCAGAAGTTGCCAAACTACTTTTTTTTTTAATTTGACAAAAGAAGGAACATATGCAATTGAGATTTAGTTTACCGAGTAGGAAGCTACATTGTGTGTGTAGTTTAACAAATTGTCGGAGCTCAGCCTATTTGGCTGATTGATTGTTCTCTGTGTTGCATGAATCCATAAAAGTTGGTAATTTGTTAAATTAATTGTTGGGTAAAAATTCTATTTATTTAATTCTATTTATATATAAATTGAATTTATATCCTCAATTAATTTTGGGTGGTGATGGTGGCAGACAGGAAGCTCCACATGTCTTTTAATACACACACACACACACACACACACACACACACACACACACATTTAATATACATATATTAATAGATAGATAGATAGATAGATATTGATATTGATATTGATATTGATATTGATATTGATATTGATATTGATATTGATATTGATAGACATAGACATAGACATAGACATAGACATAGACATAGACATAGA
>BLBF01000036.1:12502430-12524383 GCA_015471245.1 Laticauda colubrina | reverse complement strand
AGGTGTGTTAGGAAATTGTTTAGGTTTTCTTTTCCATGGGGCCAAATCACAAATGTGTCATCAGCACTGAAAGCCTCCAACACAAGAACAGAGTGTTGCCAGCCAATCCATGCCACAAAACAGACAGAAGAAACCAGAAACACCAATCAATCAAACTCCAAGTCCAATGAATACAGATCCAGGCTCCCAACCAATCAGAATGGACCAGCCTCAAATTTGAAACCAGGAACTAACTCTATACAGAAACCTGATAATACCTGAAGGAAGCTGAACAGCACACATGTAAGAACCCGTGAAAACTTAAACACACACACACACACACACACACACACACACACACACATATATATATATATATATATGGATAAAGTATACACACACAAACACACACACACATTTCTCTTCCTCTCTTTAGGGACTTTGTGAAGTCAGAAGATAAGCAATTTCAGGAAATTCATCCCATTCTCATCTGGATTGATCTCCAAACCAAAAAAATCCAAAACAAAGTCAAAAAACCCGACCCAACAATAACATTATTCTTAAAGACATGAGTACTATGTGAAAAAGAAATAAGAAAAAGAAACCAACAAATAAAAATTAAAAATACTGTATTTTTTCCTTGCTGTCAGACAACATTTGGAATGCTGAAATTGCTTACTGTTCAGCCAGATGGCTTCCTACTTGTACAAATAGTCCTCAACTTACAACCACAACTGAACTCAATATTTATGCTGCTAAGTGAGAAGTTTAAGTGAGTTTTGCTCCATTTTATGACTTCATTTGTTAAGTGAATCACTGCATTGTTAAGTTATTAACACGGTTGTTAAGTGAATCTGGCTTCCCCATTGTCACTTGTTGGAAGGTTGCAAAAGATGATCACATGACCCTGGGACACTGCAACCATCATAAATATGATCCAGTGGCCAAGCAATCAAATGTAAAACTTGTCAGCATGGAGATGTTGCAACAGTGATAAGTGTGAAAAATGGTCATAAGTCACTTTTTTCAGTGCCGTTGTAACTTTGAATGGTCACTCAATGAACTGTTGTTAGTTGAGGCCTAACAACATTTGTATAACTCATCATATAGGTGAGCAGATAAAATTATCTTCCATGAAAAGATTTTTCAATTCATATGGACATGAAGTTCTTGGTAATAGCATTTCTCAAATGTGTTTTTTCAAGAGGCAACTGGACTTTCTGGGGGTTTTTTTTGAAGAGGTTTTGCTTCTCATCCAAGAAGCTTCTTCAGTGTGACTGGATGGTGGGGAATGGAAGGATTTATACTCCTTGCAGATGGCTGATCATTATATATTGTGTAAACAAAACTACTGCATCATAAACATATGGCACAACATAGGAGAACTGACCCATCAGGACAAGATTCAGAAGTCTATCAGCATTTAAAAGACAAAGGGCACTCTTCTGAAGACAGAAAAGCCCACATTTTAGACAGAGAAGACTGCTGGTTTGAAAGAGGGGTCAATGAGGCTATTTATGTCAAAACAGAACAGCCCTCTCTGAACAAAGGCAGAGGGATACAATGTCATCTATCTTCACTCTACAACATAGTCTTTTCAAGAAGGCTCCACACCCATTTGCACTTACTCGGGTGACCCTGAGGACACAAACAAACCTCCAAATGGCCTTAATGACTCTCTAAAAGAATGCAAATGATCAGCTGTCTTCATGGAGTATAAATCCTAAATTCTTGGATGAGAAGCAGAACATCTTCAAAGAAAAACAAGAAAGTCCAGTTGCCTCTTGAAAAAGGACCTTCAGGATAACTATGACCTGGATGACTGAGAATCTCCAGAGACATTTGGAAAAACATACTTGGTAAAAGTATGTTTTTCTCCTTCCTTTCTATCTTAGTTTTGCCTGATATAGCCTTTCTTTCCATTTTACTCAAGGCAAGGGTCAATTATACATTAACCAATAAGTTAATTTCTCAGACCCACGAGGCAAAGCAAAACCTCACAATAAATTATCCTGGGAATTATGCAGGCTTGTATAAGCAGGTGATCCATTTCATTTTCTACTAATTATTAGTTTGACAGACAGCTACTGTCATAAACCTCAAACGTGGCAAAACTTAACACTTTGAAACCATAAGCTAGATTGCTGAGAAGGACCTCCAAACTAGACCTACCTTCATCTGATTATCAGTTTTTCATAAATAACACCACATTTGTTATTTATGTCTCTTGGTTTTCTCTTGATTGTATGGGAAGCTTGACAGGGTCCTATCTGAGATAGGGTTGTATGGATTAGTGTAAATCTGATTTGTTTACTGCTTGTTTTGCAGGATAGATTTCTTGCTCTAGCAGATTTATGTCAGGATTTTTAATAAAATATCTGGACATAAAATGTGCTGATCTTTTTAAGGCATACAGATGTACAAAACTGCCTGGCATTCTCACAGGAATATGGAGCTTCCTGGGAAGGCTGATGATGCTTTACAGCAGGGATGTCAAACTCAAGGTCCATGGGCCGGATCCTTAGATCCGGCCCATGGGGCTGCCCTGGGAACAGTGAAGGACCAGCCCATGGTGTCTCTGCCATAATACCAACAGTTTAAGTAAAAAAACAGATATGAACTTATATTTTTCATATTTTAAATATTATCTTTCTCCTGAATGACAGAGGTCAAATGATTTCAACATGGGACCACCTGAGAATGGACTTAGATTATTTGGGCAACAGATCTACAGCTGAATGAACACTTTCAGGAACCAATGATCATTTCAGGAAGTGCTGCCCAATTGTGTTATGAGCATATGATGTGAAAGGGGAGAGGGAGAAAAGCCAAGTGTTCAAAATAGCTTTTTAAAAATAAAGTGAGATGTTCTGGTGTGTTTTATTTTTTTGCTGGAAAATGATAAACACTAAAAGAATTGGTTCCTGAAAGTGTTCATACAGCTGTAGATCTGTTGGAGCAAATAATCTAAATCCATTCTCAGGAGGTTCCATGTTGAAATGTTTTGACTTCTGTCATTCAGGAGAAAATAGGAGGTTGATATTTGTGAATTCTAGTAAGAAGTGACATGACCCAGAGCTCCTGGGCTCAGGTGAGAAATGAGACATAGCTATCTAGAAGGATTGACACCTCTCAGTATTGTGGTTCACATTCCAGACTGAAAGAAGAAATGAAAGTGCTTTAAAATCACACTGTAAGCTAAAACCCAGGAAAGTGTATTCTAGGAAATGCAACATCCAAAATGCATATTTAAATACTTTTTAAATTGAAATGACACATAGATTGAAGCGAAAACAGAATACAGCCAGTCTTCAAGTTATGACTGTAATGGAGACTGCCCGCAAAGGTTGTAAGTTGTGACAGTTGTAAAACGGGTCGCCCATGTGACCAACCTGATTTTATGACCTTTTTAGTGGCAATCATAAAATGACTGCCACAGCCATAAAGCAACTTCCAGGATCATTAAATGAATGCTATGGTTGTTAAATATATCAAATTCTATCAAATTCTATACCTGTCAACAGTGGTGTCCCCCAAGGCAGTGTTCTAGGACCAACTCTCTTCATACTCTACATAAATCACCTTTGTGATCATATTAAGAGCAACTGCGTTCTCTTCGCTGATGATGTAAAGCTATTCAACACCACAGACAATACTGCTACCCTTTAAAAAGACTTCAAATATGTATCAGAATGGTCAAACAAATGGCAACTTTAAATCTCAACAAATAAATGCTCTGTCTTACATATTGTCAAAAAAAAATCAGAAAATAAAATACAAGCTGAATAGTCAGGACCTTAATGATGTTCCAAACTCTGTCAAGGACCTTGGAGTACTCATCTCTAATGATCTAGGTGCTAGAGCCCACTACTAAAGAGCCAAAAAGGCATAAAGAGTTGTTAACCTAATCATACATAGCTTTTTTTCTGGTAATATCACGCTACTAACTAGAGCATACAAAACATTTGCTCAACCAATACTCAAATACAGCTCATCAGTCTGGAACCCACATTATGTGTCTGATATTAACACAGTTGAGAAAGTCCAGAAATTTTTCACAAGAAAAGTTCTCCATTCCTCTACTCATTGCAGAATACCTTATGCCACCAGACTTGAAATTCTAGACCTAGAAAACCTACAACTACGCCGCCTTTGATCCAATCTATGTATGGTATATAAAATCATACATTGCAATGTCCTACCTGTCAATGAACACTTCAGCTTGAATCATAACAATACAACAGCACACAATAGATACAAACTCAAGGTTAACTCAAACTTGATTGCAGGAAATACAACTTCAGCAACAGAGTGGTCAATGTCTGGAATACTCTACCTGACTCTGTGGTTTCTTCCCCAAACCCCAAAAACTTTAACCTAAGACTGTCTACTATTGACCTCACCCCTTTCCTAGGAGGCCTGTAGGGGGCATGCAAAAACGCACCAATGTGCCTACCGCCATTGTCCTGTTGTTTCTTTTTATTTTTTTTTATATGTATCCAATTCATCAATTCATAACTATGTTTATATTTATACCTATTATCTTGTAAATGATTGACAAATGAAATAAATAAATAAAATAAACCAAGTGTTTGTGATGAGCTGGTTTTATTGAAAACCGGAAGTAAATGCCATTTTTTTCCAAAGATGTCATCACATGACCTTGGGCAGATGCCCACAGCTGTAAATGCAGGCTGGTTTCTGATTGCCTAAAATGCAGTCACAAGACTATGAGGGTTGGCCATTGTAACTTTGACTCAGTCACAAAGCAACCAGCCATAAGTTGAGGATAAACAGATAACAGATAATCAGAGTTGGAAGGGATCTTGTAGGTCATTTATTCAACCTCCCCACCTAAGCAGAAGACCCTACACCATTTCTGACGAATGGCAGTCCAATCAATTCTTGAAAGTCTCAAGTGATGACACTCCCACAACTTCCAAGGGAAACTTCTGTTCCATTGGTTGATTGCTCTCACTATCAGAAAGTTTCTCCTTATTTCCATCTCTTCTTGTTCAGTTTCCATCCATTATTCCTTGTCTGGCTTTCAGGTGCCTTGGAAAACAGCTTGACCCATTCCTCTCTGTGGCAGCCCCTCAAATATTGGAAGACTGCTTATCATGTCTCCCCTGATCCTTCTCTTCGTGAGACTAACCAGGCCCAGTTCATGTAACCGTTCTTCATATGTTTTAGTCTCCAGTCCCTTAATCATCCTGGTTGCTCTTCTCTATACTTTTTCTAGAGTCTCAACATCTTTTTTTTTATAGTGAGGACTATATGTAGAACCCCTGGGAAAACAAGACCATAAGGACAGCCACAAGGTATGGTCAATAAAGTCCCAACGGGCTGTAAAGGCCTGGTCCCACTGCATTTACGGATGCAAGGAGGATGTAAAATGTTAAAAAAAGCTTGCCATCGGTTGGAAAAAGCTATGCATCCGTTGTGTACTCACTACATACGTGTTTCATACGCTCTATCCATCGAGTATCCATCCACTGAGATTTCATCCGCGCAAGAAGTTTTGAGCTGCACAAAACTTTGTGAACGTATGAACTTTCCGCCGTGTACGATGTACATCCGCAACATATATGGGCAACAAACGTTCTATATCCGTTATCATCCGTTAAACGTCCACTGTATCCTCTCTGCATCCTCTGGTCATCCCCTCAACTCACATTCGCGACAGCTGAAAACGGAAAGAGGGAGGAAACAAAAGGTACACGGAATGTCAACACAGTGTTAGTAGCACAGAAATAGAAAGGATGTAAGCGTATGCATCTCGTATATAAAGTATTCAAAAAAGACAAAACATTTGTATCTGGGATGTATCTCGTATATTTAGGATGTCTGCAGCATGTCTAGAGTATGTAGAAGGACACCTAGTGGACAACCGATATTTTCTATAAAAAGGGGGAGGAAATCATCTGGATCTCAGTATGAGTCCAGCAGCCGGGGTGTACAGACCTCTTCACCCTTGGTCTGGGTCTTCAACATCATCAATTGTTCTCCACTATGGATGATGACACAGTCTGTATGATAGCTGCCCTCATTCATCACCAGAACCAAAACCTGTTCAGACTGTATCAAGTTTTACACAGAAGGAGAAGGAGACATCCAATAGCTGTGTGGGTCCGAGGATGGAGCATGAGAAGAATGGAGTTTGGACCGCATGACCAGTTGATGGTGGAGCTGAGGAATGAAGACCCTCGTGCACTCCATCACTTCATGAGGATGCCACCAGCCATGTTTGACAAACTTGTAGAACATCTGAGACCCAGGTTGACCAAGCCTAGCACCAACTTCCATCCCAACCTGGACCCTGGACTGAAGGTGGCACTGACTCTGAGGCACCTGGCCTCTGGAACCACAAACAGAAACATGCAGTATGCATGGAGGGTGCCACACAATATCATCAGCAAAGTGGTCAGAGAAGTGATACAGACCATCATTGAAGAATACATGGAGGAGCTCCTTAGGTGCCCCACCACTGAACAAGGCTGGAGAAAACTTGCAGAACAGTGGTATCAGAGGTGGAACTTTCCCCACACCGTTGGAGCCATAGATGGGAAGTACGTGGCCTGCAAAGCTCCAGCCAACTCAGGGTCCACTTATGACAACTACAAGGGCTTCTTCAGTATCATCCTATTTGCCATGGTTGATGCTGACTACAAGTTCATCTACATCGATGCTTCAGGCAACGGGTCAGCTTCAGATGGCCAGGTATACAATGCAAGTGACCTCAAGGATGGGCTGGAACGCAACCTCATCATGGGTTTTCCAGGTCCAGACCCCTACCCAATGACACACAAGATGTGCCCTACTTCATCGTTGGTGATGATGCCTTCTCCCTCAGAATCTACCTCATGAAACCGTACAGTTCAAGATACCTCACCCGTGAAGAGAGGATCTTCAACTACAGGCTATCCAGGGCAAGACGGGTGGTGGAGAACGCCTTTGGCATCCTGGCCAACAGGTTCCAGGTACTTCTCACCACCATGCAGCATCACCCAGGGACTGTGAGGAGAATCGTGGAAGCTTGCTGCATCCTGCACAATCTCATGCACACCCGCTACCCAGTCTTGCAGAACAGGCTTGTGGACCGTCAACAAGGGAATGGGGACATGGGGCCTGGTGAATGGAGGCAAGGACGAAACCTGATAGACACTGTGGATGTACAAGGCCCCAACAGAGCTTTACGTGAAGGGAAGAAGCAGCGCAACCTATTGAGACATTGGTGCAACTCCCCAGCTGGAGCAGTGGAGTGGCAAGACAGGATGATAGATGCTTAATGGATGCTTCCTTGAAGCTGTCTCATAACACTGATGAGATTGTGCCAAGTATGTTGAGTGGTCCTACAATGAATAGGGCATTAATAAAGAGCTTTGTTTATTTTAAAATGTGTTGCTCAATGAGTAAATTGTTATTGATAATAAAGGTCCATATGTGTGGCAGCTGGGATGGTGGACCATACAGTCCCACTATGGTTGCACTGGAGGTTTATCTATCCCACAACTATCCTTATCTATCCCACAAGCATGCAAAGGCTTAACCATTTTTTCAAAGTTTTCACAAACACTTTATTAAGTAAAAAAAAATGAACCAAGTAAACTAAGTGTCTTAAGCAAAGATAATCTTTATTAAATTTCTTAGGTAAACTTTATGATTTTATTAAATAAGCAAAATGAACCAAGTAAACTGTATTAAGTGTCTTAAGCAAAGATAAACTTTCTTAGGTAAACTTTATGACTGTATTAAAAAAGCAAAATGAACCAAGTAAAGTGTCTTAAGCAAAGATAAACTTAACAAGTAAACAACTCAGTCTCTGACACTATTCTCAGTCACTCTGAGTCATGTCCATGGTCTCAGCTGTTAAGCGGGCAGGGACTGTGGAGGTGGCTGTGGCTTGAGTGCTGATCTGAGGCACCATTGGGGTGCTTGGCCCTGAGGGTACAATAGGTGGTGGTGTGTTCAGGAAGCTATGCGAGAACTGACTCAGTCCCATGAGGTTGAGAGGCCCTTCATCAAGGACTTGAGATGTCAGGCCCAATACTGATAACAGATTGTCCATTGATGGGCTTGGCTGTGGGGTGGAGGAAGGAGGAGTGTAGTGGGGCTGTCTGGTCTGCAGCTGGGTGAGGACTGGAGTCTGTAGCGTGTGATGAACCTGGGCCTGGACTGGGAAGTTCTACTTCTGCTGTGGAAAGTCTTGGTAGTCATAGCCTTGGTAGGTGATGGGCTGTTGAAAGCTGTGGAAGGGCTGTGACATCGCCTCGGGTGGAGGAGCAGACATAGACTGGGTCAGAGCAGGTTCAGCTGGGCCTTGAGGGTTGTGCAGAAGTGCTGTGATCTTCTGCTTCATCACCTGGTACTGGGCCTCAGGCAGGTTCCTCAGGGTCTGGCTCACGTAGGTGATGAAGGGCTTCTGGCCCAAGGATGCTCTGTCCAAGAGGACCATCTGAGAGAGAAGTTCTGTTCTGGTCTTCATTGTGTTCCTGATCTCCAACAGCACACTGTGGTCCTGGCCCTCCACTCTGCCTCTCTGCCTGCATCCTCTGGAGCTGGGGGTGGGGGTGGGTTGGTCTCTGGTGGCTGCTGCTTCTTCCTCCATTTGTGACAGCAGGGCGTCATCCTCCACAGTATCCTCCAAGTCTGCTGGCATGGGGAGTGCAGTTGTCGGGGGGATCTCTGCTGTGGGGCCCTCTGAAGACACCTGCCTGGTCAGGGTAGCTGGCTCCTGGCTGGAAGAGGACTGGCTGTCTGTGGGCTGTCTGAGGGAGAGGGGTCTCAGAGGGGCTGCTCCTCGGTGGCAGATCTCACCCTCCAGGAAACTACACTTGGCCATAACATACATCTCCCAGTCAGTGAGCTTGACAGCGGCCTGCCCAGATTTCTTGAGGTGTACCTTGCCTTACCAGGTGTGCATATGCTTCCACCATCCAAGGGGTACTTCTGCAGTGTAGCCCAGGCTCTCTGCCTTGTCTCTCCAAGCTGCCTGCTTCTTCTTGGTGTCCTGATACAGTCTGTGGCCCTTTCTCCACAGGTACTCATTCTCCCTCAGCCATTCCAGCACCTCATCCTCATGCTCCTCGGAAACAGTGTACTGTTTCCTCTCTCCCTTCTGCTTCCCTTGCCTCTTCCTCCCTCTGGCAGGGCCTTCAGCAGGGCCTTCAGGGGCTTGAGCAGCAGGGCCTTCATGGGCTTGAGCAGCAGGGCCTTCAGTAGCAGGGCTTTGAGGGCCTTGGGGCTGGTCCACCACAGCAGCAGCAGCAGCAGCAGCAGCAGCTTCGGAGTCAGTGCCAGGGGGTGGGATGCTGGTTCTGACCTTTTTCACCTTGCCAGGGCTTGAACAGGTAGGCACGGGCTTCCTCTTCTTGCCTGACTGACAAACCATGGTGCTCCTGCAAGATGTATGTGGCAGCACGTCTTTCCCCTGTATGCTGACTGCGTGTGTGCTGCATCCTTTTATATACGCAGAGCTGATGCAATTCATACTCCCCGCATGCATAGTGAACGCTTTGCATCCGATATATATCCGCGCGGCATGCCCTTTGTTTCCCATAGGCATCTGTGATGCATCCGCTTCATCCACTATGCATCCGCCCCTTCAAAATTCTCCCCCAGAACCCCTTCGGAGGTGTCATCCATTTGCATCCGCTGTCATCCATGAGGCTTCCTATGAACATCCATTTAACATCCCCACTACATAGTACCCACGGCCATTCTTTTCTGTTCTTTTCCATTCTGTTTATGCAAATTTTTGCCACTTTTTGGAGCGGATGACAATGGATGGAGCCACCCCCGAAATTTTGCTCGTCCGCTGTGTCATTTATGCATACGTTTTGCGTCTGTCGGCCAGTGGGACTGGGCCTTAAGGGGGTGATTAAACTCTTCCTGCTTTTTTATGCACATAGGCAGCTTGATCACATCAAACTGACCACTATCTTGTAAATGGTTCCTAAATAAAAAGGAGTTGTGGAATCTCCCAGTCTCTTCCAATTTCTAAATTTGTGTCATGTATCTATTTTACTTTGTATGTCTGGAAAGCAACACAACCCAAATCTCCTTTTCTCCTTTCCTATTTCGTTCCAAGGCCTGGTTAGATCCAGAGCAGGATCCAATCTTGACAATTGTCCAATCTTGACAATTTTAAGACTTGTGCACTTCAATTCCCAGAATTCCTGAGCCAGGTAGGCCTTAAAGATTCTAAAGTTGCACACCACTGGCCCAATGTATCTTTCAGGCAGGAAAGAACATGGCTGTTAGATCCCGGAAGGCCATTATTTTCCAAGCACAACCAATTCATTTGTTAAATAAAACTGGTATCTCTATTTTGGAATGGGACTCACCACAGCCAACTCACTATAGTCAATTCACCATGGCCAATTTGCCATGGCCAACTCAATGCAGGACAATTCAACAATTCAATTAAAAATATTTAACTTTTTTCATTCATATTTCATTTTGTCCCTCCTTTGACATCCTATCTTTAGTTATTCTATTTCTTCCATATCAGTGTAACTCTTGTCTTGCAGCTGTCAATTCATAAAACATTTATATGACTGTTTTATAGTTGTCAACAGAGAGGGAGGAGGGGAAAGGGGTTTGAAAGAGTAGGATGGCAGCTTGGAAATCGAAAGTGAATCCCCTACGTAGTTTTTCAGAGATTGTAATGAGGTGACTGAAGTTTCTGCCGTGCCAAAATCTAACTGGAGAACACATTGATGACTCTTGACTATGGATGTGTGTCATTGGAGAATATGAATTATGATACACCCAGAGGGTGGGGGAAAACCAGGGTCAAGGGTGACAGTGAATTATGTAGCTCAGAGTCGGCTACACTCAGGTAGTGCCAACATGTTAACTCCCAATAAATCCTGTTTAGTTTTGGAAGTTTGGCTCGAGACTCATGATTAAATGGGGGTAACTGCCAGAATCCTGGCAGCAGCAAGTTGACCCATGGTGTGTTGGCCATGGTGAATTGTCCCATGGCAAGTAAGCTGCGGCGAATTGGCCATGGTGAGTTGCCTGTGGCAAGTTGTTGTAGACTACTCTATTTGACCTTGGAGTTCATAGGAAGGCTTTGGGTGAGTTTCAGACAGTATTTTCTAGCTTAACCTACCTCATAGTGTTGTCGTTAGGCAGAACGGGAATACAGTTACTCCTCCATTGACAACTATCCATTCAATGCCTGTTTGAAGATACAACAGCAATGAAAAAAAAACATGACCATTGCAGCATTCCCATGGTAATTGATCAAAACTGAGAAGCTTAGCACCTGGTTCATATTTATGAAGGTTGCCATGATCTGGAGCCATGTGATCGCTTTTTGTGATCTTCTGACAAGCAAAGTTAACAGGAAAGCCAGAGTCACTTAACAACCATGTTACTAACTTAACAATTGCAGTGATTCACTAAACAACTCTAGCAAGAAAGTTCATAAAACAGGGCAAAACTCACTTAACAATTCTCTTTCTTAGCAATGGAAATTTTGGGCTCATTTGTGTTTGTAAGTCAAGGACCACCAGTATAAAGATAAATACATGAATAAATCCAATAAAAGGCAATAACTGTAGCTTATAGCTGAACTGTGAACTTCTTGGGGTTTCTTGGGGTTCTCAGAACTTGCTTGTTTACTTGCAGACATTTCCTTACCCAGTTATGAACATTATCACATCAAGTATGTTAAGAATGATGACATTACCTACTTGGGTAAGGAAACATCTGCAAGGAAATAAGCAACCTCACAAAGCACCAAGAACTCCACATTAAACAGAGACCACTCAGTAATAGAAACAAAATGTTATGGCCTATTTTATTCAGAAAAAGATCTCATCAAGATTGCCATGCCAAGAATGGTATATTTTAAAAAAGAGATATGAATAATGAGGGCACGGATAAACATATGGGGACTTGCTTTTTTAGCTAAATTGAAGTCCCATGTGAGAACAGAGGAAATATTTATTAATGCATGTGTTTAATGATTTAGTCATTTTTATAATACATGAATAAATTTTATGATTTGAACCACTTTGCTGAACATTTTTAAAAAAAATCCTTGCTTCCATAAATACCATATAATTTTTCTGCATTCTGAACATAGTGGCTATTGGATCAGACTTCATTTGGGTCTTTTGATTTTGGATGGTGTGTAATTTAGCTTATGGTTCATTGCAAAAGAGAATTGGAGATGCAGATCCCACCCCTTTTCATTGTACATTATAATGTCTCCTACATGCATGAAAGGGATGGAAGCAGACAATTGTGCCTTGGTGATTTTTATGAAAGCCTTTGATCCTATGGTCACTTGTGGTGATACTGGTTTTAGGGCCATATAAGAAATATTAGGAAATGAGAACATTAAAAGTCTTGCTGAGATGAAGGACGAAGTCTTCAGTTCACTTGCAAGTGTAGAAAGTTAGCACCTACCACCCTCCTAGAAGAATGAAATATTTTGAGGATTTTTTCTTTTTAAAAGGCAGAATATTATATTTCCCTAAATGAGAAATGGAGAAATATGTTTGGTTTTTTTTTTAAGAGGCAGGAAACAGACTCAGTCTTTCTTAATAAGCCTCAGCAGATACTGAGGAGGCAGCTTTTAGAAATGCAGGTTTGGTAATCCATTCAAGACAGGATATTGTGAAACTCCCTGCAGCAAAGTCTGAATAAAACCCGAATGGTAGGATTAGCCCTCACTCAAGATCCAACGCAAGATGAAAGCCATTAAGCCACAATAGGAACTGCCCAACACCCTTTCAGAGCAGTCCAAATTTCAACCAAACTTAGCTCAGACAAAAACCTAAGATTTGCATTTCCTCTTTTACCTATAGAGCTACGACCCCTACACAACCCTACAGGACCCCATAGGAATCTGACAACAGCCAATGGAATACATGTACTTGCACAGGAACAGGAAGTTCAAGTGCAAAACCCAAAGGTATAACCCTCCCGCATACTCTCAACTCCATTTTGTCAGCTGTCACATGTGGTTGGTGGTTTGGCTTCATCAATAAATGGAACCTTTCTTTCCAATCAGCCTCCAGGTCTCCAGTGGAACTGAACAGCTTGGAACTGAACCAGGTGGATATTTCTTCCCAAACAAATAAGAGAAAAACATAAATTTGCTCCTTTAGACCTAAGAGTGCAAAAGGAAAAGAAAAGAGAGAAAGTGGGGAGTGGGAGAGGGACCCTCTCATTCTGGTTAAATGTCTGTTCTTGTCAGGTCTTCTAGCTTTCTTAATTTTGTTAAAAATTGTATGTTGCCTTTCAAAACAAACACTCTTTAAAGCTGCTGTCTTTTTCCCTTCCCACATCTCATAAATGCTAATGGAAAAGTGGAAATTAAGAACGTGCATCCTAAAACCACATTGAATATGCTTGTTAATTAATCAATATGTTAAAACAGCTGGTGGAAGGTAAAAACTAAACAGCAGAAATACAGTTGGAGTTCTTTGTGTGCCAGAAATTAAATTTAAAAGTTCTGGAAGAATAAAGAGATAAAATAAAATGACAGAGCCAAGGGAGACACCACTGGGAACACTGCTCTTAAGTAGCCATGTATCATCTCTTAGCACTGCAGAGCAACTACAAGACTTAGTAATACAGATAGTTGTCAACTTACAACCATTATTGAGCCTACATTTTTGGTCGTAAGATGGGATGGTCATAAAGCAGATCATGATGCTTTTATGACCATTCAGCAGCAAATGTGGAGGTCACAAATTGAATACAGCGGTCATTAGCTGAATGTGGCAGTTGTTAAATGAATTGATTGTTTACTAAGGGGCATTTTTTGCTGGAAACCAGAAGTAATGCTGGTTTCTGGAAAAAGGATTATAAATTAGAGTTGTATGACTCTCTCTCTCTCTCTCTCTCTCTCTCTCTCTCTCTCTCTCTCTCTCTCTCTCTCTCTCTCCCTCCCTCCCTCCCTCCCTCCCTCCCTCCCTCCCTCCCTCCCTCTCTTCCTCCCTCCCTCCCTCCCTCCCTCTGTGTGTGTGTGTTTGTGTGTGTGTGTGTGTGTGTGTGTGTAGATGTCAGAACTTTCAAATCCAGATCATAAGTACCTCTTTCAGAGACCACTGTCGCTTTGAATGGTTGCTAAACACTTTATTGTAAATTGAGAACTTATGGAAACATTTGGGAAGAGATCCTTCCTTCAGATCCTGTGCTTCCCAAGGTTTGAAGGACTTGGTAGATTAACACATTTAATCCCTCAATTTACTGAACTTTGGCTTAATAGATTTCAGATGCAACCAGTCAAAATTTGTCTGTTTGATGGCTACTCCTACAAGTGCATAAAATCCCAATAAAATTTACTGCCTGTATAAAATATGTATGTACAAAAATGCATTTCCATTTATAAGTGTGCCAGGCAGTGCAAAAATAGATTTCCAAAGACATGGAAGCTCAGTTAAATAAGTTTATTTTAGAAGAGCTAAGAAACTAAAAAAATAAAAAATAAAAACTAAGAAACCTTTGTGACGATATTAAGAGAAATTGCGTTCTCTTCACTGATGATGTAAAGCTATTCAACACCACAGGTAATTCTGCTACCCTGCAAAAATCCTCGACTATGTATCAGAATAGTCAAACAAATGGTAACTTCAAATCTTAACAAATAAATGCTCTGCCAAACATACTGACAAAAAAAAATAGTATCAGAAAATAAAAGTTGAATAGTTCAGGACCTTGTTGATGATCCAAACTCTGTCAAGGACCTTGGAGAACTCATCTCAAATGATCTAAGTGCTAGAGCCCACTGTAACTAACTACATAGCCAAAAAGGCATAAAGAGTTGTTAACCTAATCCTACGTAGCTTTTTCTCTGGTAATATTACACTACTAACTAGAGTATACAAAACATTTGCTAGACCAATACTCGAATACAGCTCATCAGTCTGGCACCCGCATTACGTATCTGATATTAACACAGTAGAGAAAGTCCAGAAATATATCACAAGAAGAGTACTCCAATTCCTCTACTCATTGTAGAATACCTTATGCCACCAGACTTGAAATTCTAGACCTAGAAAACCTACAACTACGCCGCCTTTGGTCCAATCTAAGTATGGTATATAAAATCATACATTGCAATGTCCTACCTGTCAATGAATACTTCAGCTTGAACCATAACAATACAACAACACACAATAGATACAAACTCAAGGTTAACTCAAGGTATTCATAACTATGTTTATACTTATACCTATTATCTTGTAAGCAATTGATAAATCAAATCAAATAAAAATAAATAAATAAAAATAAATAAAACTATTATGAAAGAATTCTAGTGACTGTTGGATAGCAAATGCAAGCTATATTTATAGAAGGATCAATGTTCACATTCTCATATCTGCTTCTGCTACTTTCATTATGCAAATATGCCAATTCGTTTGGGGGATGAAAGCTTGCATTTGTTTCTTGTTTTGGTAACAGACTGATCTGTTGTCAAGAGTGCTAGCAGTCCTATAAATCCTCAGATGTGGCAATGGATACCTCTTACCAGTCTGATCTTTACAAATCTTAGAGCGTACCAAGTCCAGTAGAACCTCTGGTCACACAACCATAATTTGTTCCATAACTTGGTGATTTCTTCATCTTCTAATGTTTCTTCTTCAGGAATTTCTGGGTCAGGGGTTGTGTTTGATCGGCACCTGAGTATGTGTTCGTGGCCAGATTCAAAAATTTCGTGAATTTTGTGGTCAGAACCTGATTTGGTCATGGTCAGAAGCATTCATGACCAGAGTTCTATGGTCTCTCTCTCTCTCTCTTTTTGCCTTTCTCTCTCAGTTCAGCATTTGCATGCACCCTCAGCATGTGCTATCATCATCATTATCATCTTCTTCATCACCATCATCATGATCACCATCATCAATACAGCTTTAATTACCATCCACCAGATTTGAAGTGGCTTGTCTTGGGGCATCTTTTCTGACAGCTCAACATCAAAAAGTAAGATTTTATCTTCCAGTATAAAATACAATGAAAAAAATATCTGGTGGGACCATTCTTATCAAGTTTTCTTCATCAACTTCTGACAATTGGTTTCATGTTCCCACTCTGAAAAATAGTAATGGAAAAAGCTATGCACATTGAATTTTCACTTTGGGGGACATAATTGCAAAAATTCTCCCAAGATTTTGTTATCTTGCAACTCCCATTGTCTTGAAACAGTTCTAAATCAAACTACATCCTGTGCCATCTATGCAATTCAAAATCAGAACGTCTCCTCTCCTTCATCTGCCCTCCTTCTGAAGAATCACATTGTCCCCGTTTCCAAATTTCCCTTCCAGCATCCTTTGGTATTGTTCTTTATTCTAATCTCCTTTTCATTTCCTTTTGCCTTTTTAATAAATGAATATTGTATTGTCTTCCCTCTCCACCTCTTTTATCCTATTCTTTTCTGTCACTCTTCTTTTATCCTTTCTCTCAGTTCTACCTCACTTTTTGCCATCTTCTTTCATATTTATCCACCTGGGTTGTTTTTATCACCTCCACTTAAAAAAAATGAAATGGATTTATCATTATTAGTTCCTTTTGTATTGACTTAATTGACATACAGCAGCCCAAATCTTTCCATTCTAGCAAAACCTGTATTTTTTTCCACGAGATGAAAGACAACTAAAGGTATTTTTGATCCCAACTCCCAAATGTCACTAAAATACATTTTGAATGAATTTTAACAGAAGATGAGGAAGGTGCAAAATGCTGGATTGGCAACCTCTAGCAAATAAACCGGAGGGAAAATGTGTGTTTCCACTGCTTGTTATTTGCAAATTTCATTTTGATCTACTTGCAAGTGATTTTTAAGAGTAAAATTAGGCCATAATAAATGTTTTAAATAATATCTAGGTTAAAAAGTAAATAAATTCAACTGCTAATATATTTGTTCTTCTCCATTTCTTCCTCTGACTTTTCCCCTTTTTATAGCATGCGTCTTAGGACTAAACTACATGCTGGTTGGTTTTACCCATTAAGTTAGGCTGTGAACCCCAGTTTAAAAACCCATGGATGGATTCCTACAACATCCTAAACCGAAGCCATTCTGATTTGATGCAATGTGGAAAAACCCAGTTACTTTGTTGGAATTAGTTGATCTACTAGAAGGTTTACATTTTGTCTTTCTATTTTCCCGAATAGAATTTCAGACACACATATAACATATCTCCAGAAGTGGTGAGTACACCATCACTGGACCTTTTCAAGAAGAGATTGGATGTCTCATGTTCCATGTCTCCCTGCCCTTCTCTTACAATATATACAGTTGGGGACAGGAAGAATCTTGTAGCTGTACAAACATAATGTTTATCTTAAAAAGCATCAGCTGTTGCAAAAGTAAGCAGGAAAGCTCCAACATCTATTTCCTTTATTGTGCCATTCCAAACTGTTTCAAAATCAGCTGGTATGTAGGACTGTCTTCTATTTCAAGAGAGGGATAATAAGCATTTTTCAAGGCTCCTTTCTATCCATAACCAACTTCAAGATAAACAGCTATAAGAAGAGTGAGCATCTTCAAGATATAGAGATCTTGAAGATGACCACCAACAATTAGCAAACTGAATAGGCGCATAACATACCCAATCCATTTATTTATCACAACAATGGCATGCATTATATTTCTATTTTATTTGCTGGCTTATCTTATGACATAATTTTAGACAGTGGGTAAATGTCTGCCCTGCCTTTTGTTAGCAACATGGTTCCATTCAATTCCAAATATTCAGATATGGTGATAAAGGGGTAAGATAAATCTGTATGCACTTGAGATTTAGAACATGATTTCCAACATGACACCCTCCCTATATGTGAACTTCAACTCCCATAATTACCAGAAATGTCAGAGGGATTCTGGGAGTTCAGGTCCATATATTTGGAAGGCAAGCAGACTGACTGAGCATGGCTTATCGAGAATTTGTGAGGTTGACCCAAATCAATCAATCAATCATTGTTAAAATAGAACTGTACACAATCCTCCTCCTGAACAGAGAGAGTGTACTTGTTGTGAGAGAATGAAGCTGGGGTTACTGCATACATTTTGGAACAGTAGCTGCAGCCAAGCAGAAATTTTCCCACCCTACTTCACCAAAACGCAACTCATCCTTCCTCCCAAAACTCAAATCCAAACAGGAATATGAGAGAAGATGGGTCAATCCATCCATCCATGCAACCATGTATCCCTCACTCACTCACTCATAAAGCAAGTTTACTCTTAAGCATCTACATCAGTGGTGGGTTGCAAAGAGGTTTACTATTGGTTTGGTGGGTGTGGCTTGGTGTGCAGCTCTGTGTGTACATACACACTTTGTGCACATGTACCCCAAATGTGCACTTTGTGCATGCCCAGAGGCTTTCCTACTCACCTCCTGCAATCCCTGTAGCTTCAACAGCTGACGCGCGGCAATCTGCTGTGCCTTGCAAAGCAGCTGCGCTTCAAAAGCAGGGAATAAAGGTCAGAATGGGAGCCCAGGCAGGCGGGTAGACCCAACAGTAGCTCATCAGAGAGAACTGGTTCAGTCTCAGCTGATTTTCGGTGCTACCAGTATGCCAGAACTAGGCCAAACCAGTAGAATAGCACCACTGATCTACATCAGTGTTCTGGTTGTCTAGATTACTGAGTCACATCTTGGTGTTATTATAGGAACATGCTGACCTCCATAAGCAGCCTCACCACACAGGCCTTTAGCTTATAAAAGTGTAGGTGTGTAAGAGAGAAGAAGAAGATCACAAACAGTTGAGTCAACTGCCATGGCCACAAATAATGGTAAACAGCTTGTTGTGGTGTGATTCCTGCCTGGATCCAGCCTGACTTAGAGATTGGCCTGGAACTCTATAGCTCCAGAAGAAGAGCACCCATGCTGAGGCAGCACCTCATCCCAGAAAGTGTAAGATCTTTTGGAAGGAAGCAAAGCAGAGGTGGTATTCAGCAGGTTCTGACCAGTTCTGGAGAACCGGTAGCGGACATTTTGAGTCATTCAGAGAACCAGCAAATACCACCTCTGACTGGAGATTTTACAGTATCCTTTCCCTGCCATGCCCACAGAGCAAACAAATTTGAATCCCACCACCGAAGCAAAGGTTATATGCTGCTTTACAAAGGGTGAGATTTTTGTTTGTTATAAGGACTAACCACTAAATACTTAATGCATGCATCGCTACATCCACTTGGAGAAACTAAAAGGGTGGAGTTAACCAGGGACGATAGCCTATTGTTTGGATAGGTGTGTGCTTCAATGAAATATTTCGGGCACTTATCTTCTGTGCCCATGATGGCGAACCTATGGCAGAGGTGGCACACAAAGTATGCGAGCTGTCACCCCAGTTCAGCTCCACCATACATATGTGCACATGCCTCCTGCTGGCCAGTTGGCTCCCTGCCATGCATGTGCCGGGGTGGGGCACACATGCAGGGGTCATGCACACCTGTATGGGGGGGCTCAGAAGGGGTTGTTCATGCATGTGCAAGGGCCTTGGGGGGTTGCACATGCAAGTATGGGCACATGTATGGGACGTGTATGTGTGCATTACATTTTGGGGATGCGTGTGCACATGTGCTTTGGGCACTTGGTGCCAAAAAGGTTAGTCATCACTGTTCTATGCTGTGGTTGTTTACTTGGAAAATAAAAAAAAAATCTTCCTATTTACCCAGTTAGAATAGGAGCTACAATTTGAGAAATGAAGAGTTTTGTGCCTAAATTATGTCCTAAAATTCAAAGAGCACAGGAAAGAGAGAGACAGCTGGTAAGGGAGAGAAAGAGCCCTAATCAGAGATATTAGATCTCATAGGTAGTAATAGCCAGAACTTTTGACAAGGCAAAATGTTATAAAATAGTTTGCAAGCTTTATAAGACTCTTTCTCATGCTGAATATTACGCAAAACCAGCAGTGAAAGAGATGGAGGGGAGATAGTGTGTTCTGAAGCATCATAAAAACATTTCTGACTGACGATGTGGTATAACTTTGAAAAATAGAGAAAAATGTGTCATTTCTTCTGTTGATGGGCACTGCTCTAATATTTTTGTTTACGGCAGTTTTACTCGCCCATCTCTCTAGAATTTGCTTAGTTTCTCCAGCTTTATGATGACTCTATGTTGGCAGCCTTGGCTGTTTTCTTTGTGTCTTTCTTCAGCCAGAAAAGGAGGAGCAACATTTTTCTAAAATATTGTCATTGTGGATTTAATGGACTAATTTCTCCTTCTGAGTTACCATAATTCAAATTTAATGAAACATGCTGTATAAAATTAAGACAAAAGGAGAGGGAGAAAGCAATACCAAAATGAAACACACCATTAAGCTTGTGAACAGAAAAATAAATGGAGGTACACACTGGAGGACTATGTTCTTATAATTAAAGTGGCATTAACTTCTAATGCTGTGGCTGGACCCTCAGAAAACAGGAAATGGGGATCTCAGCTCAAAAATTTTCTAAGAGATATTTAAGTAAGCTACCTCAGACATCGTTCATGGAAGAGTCTGCCATGAGATTTTTGAACACTATTACAGGTGAGCCTCTGACGTTGTGCAAAGATCTGGGATGAACTTTTCAGTGTCTGCAGAGTCAAGCAATTATTCTGTTTGCAAACTTCCTTGTAGCTTTCCACCATTGCTTCTTATGGGTATGTACAAAATGGAGTGAGGAGCAATTGTTATTAAGCACTGGAATTATGATCATGTGATGGCGGGGACACTGACAGTCATAACTCACTTTTTTTTGATGCCATCATAACTTGGAACAATTGCTAAATGGATGATTGTTAAGTAAGGGCTACTTACCTGACTATGAGCCAAGCAACCTGTCTGGCCTCCATGCCAAAAATTGGTGACATATGTCTTTCCAGCTGATGTTTTGGTAGCTGTTTTTTGCGCCATTGGCAAGGTGCTGAAACCAGGGCAGAAAACTGGTATTGCTACTGGCCAATGACACATGATACGCTTAAATATATACTCCACAAATAAACTGGAAGGCATACTCCTTTTCAGCTCTGTCTGGTAAGTTCAAATTTTTCCTCTTCTGGGACAGTCCTCCAGCATGTAGAGCAGGTTCAACTTTTCCCCCATGCTGGAATTAACAAAGAGAACCTAAGTCCCTACTTTTTCCTTTTTGCTAATAGTCCTCAATTTGTGACCACAATTTGGATCAGACTTTCTGTTACTAAGTGAGCTTAAGGGAGTCAAACCCAATTTCACAACATTTTTTTGCCACGGTTTTTAAATGAATCACTGCAGTTAAGTGAATCATGTGGTTGCTAAGCAAAAATAGCTTCAGAAACTGGCTGGGCAGGTCGAAAAAGGTGACCAGGTGACTCTCAGGATGCTGCAACCATTGTAAATACACGCCAGTTGCCAAGCATCCAAATTTTGATCATGTGACCCTGGGGATGCTGCAACAGTTGTAAATGAGAGGCCCTGTCATAAGTCACTTTTTTCAGGGCTAATGTAACTTTGAACAGTTGCTAAATGAATGGTTATAAATCTAGGACTGCTTGTGAGAATCAAGTAAATAGAGATATGGCATTAAGGTTGCTGTGCTGGGGCTGAGTTTCCTCAATTCACCCCAAAACAATGCTGACTGAAAGAACAAGAAGTATGGTACAAGGCTATTGGAACCAAAGTTGTGTCTCAAGATGGAAAAAGGTAGGATTCTTACATGGATTAGCTTAGTAGTGGGATTCACCCAGTGTTGTAATGACAAGGCAGTCGAGTTGTTTGATCATGAACAACTGAATTACAATGATCTTTTTTGGAGTATAGTCTTTGCATTTATATACATTTTAAGTTATCCTCCATCATTGGTTAACTTTCTTTACTGCTTAACTTTCGTTACTGTTTAGTACAGTAATCCATACAATTAATTATCTCTAGTTAAAGTCTAACATATGTCTACTTCCCCTCTCTAATCCTCCTTTATCCATAGATTATTGACTTTGTTTGCCTGAGTTGTATTTGCTTGGAAACATTCTTTATCTGAGGTTTGCCATCCG
>BLBF01000036.1:12469794-12482430 GCA_015471245.1 Laticauda colubrina | reverse complement strand
AAAACATCTTCAAAGAAAAACCTGGATGACTGAGAATCTCCATAGACATTTGGTGAGTGTATATTACACATATAGTTTGTAGGCCAGGCTGGGTTGGTCCACACAAAGCAATTAGCCCAAAGCAAATAAGTTACAATTTAGTTTGTTGTGATATATGAACTAGCAGAAAGTGCTAAACTTTCACTAAGAGTATTTGATTTGTAACTGTGAGAGAGATCTCGGAGTCCTAGTGCACAACAATTCAAATATGAACCAGCAGTGTGCAGCAGCTGCCAAAAAAGCCAACACATTCCTAGGTTGCATAAACAGAGGGATAGAATCAGAAATATGTGAAGTGTTAATATCACTTTATAATGCCTTGGTAAGCCACACTTGGAATATTACATTCAGTTTTGGCCACCACAATGTAAAAATGATGTTGAGACTCGAGAAAGAGTGCAGGGAAGAGCAACAAAGATGATTAGGGGACTGGAGGCTAAAACATATGGAGAACGGTTGCAGGGACTGGGCATGTCTAAGTTGTTAAAAGAAAGGACTAGGGGAGTCATTATAGCAGTGTTCCAATATCTCAGGGGCTGCCACAAAGAAGAGGGAGTCAATTTATTCCCCAAAGCCCCTGAAGATAGGACAAGAAGCAGTGGATAGAAACTAATCAAGGAGAGAAGCAACTTAGAACTAAGGAGAAGTTTCCTGACAGAACAATTAATGAGTGGAACAACTTGCTTCCAGAAGTTGTGAATGCTCCAACAGTGGAAGTTTTTAAAAAGATGTTGGATAACCATTTGTCTGATGAGGTGTAGGGTTTTCTGCCTAGGCAGGGGGCTGGACTAGAAGACCTCCAAGGTCCCTTCCAACTCTGTTATTCTATTCTATTCTGATTGCAAATTTCCTCTTACCACTCCCCCAACTCTAGGGTAGATTATTTTTTTTGTCAATAGTGAAGAACCCATGATAAATTCATGGGGAAGTCAAACCTTTCCATGAATGATAATGTCCTCTTTATAGGCAAGTTTGGTAGGAGCTGAAGAAACGACTGCTATACATTTGCTCCCCATTGAAGAACTGAGAAAGAAGAAAGTTCAGCAAATAACAGGCTGTTCCTCTAGCCAAAGAAATGCTCATTTTCAAAGCAGTCTCCATCTCATTGTAAAACATCAGCTTTCACCCACCAGTCTTCATAATCTATACTGGCTTCTTCCTTTTGTTTGTAAAAGAGCTTTTTTTGCTTTATGGATTAAGCTGCAGTTTGATGAGAATAGAATTTAAGGTGCCAGCATTCAGGTTGTGAGAAAAAGCCTCATATCATTTCAAAAGCTGCATCCACTTGGATATCCTATTCTCTCAGTGGTTCTCCAGATGCTTTTGTAAACTTCACAAGCAAAGTATGCAAAGCAACTAGTTTTCTTTATCATCTGTCCCCTCTGACCCATTTTGGATCACCACTATTAATGTTCCTGGATATTTCTTTGCTGCTGCAACCCTAATAGATTCCTGCTTGTACATATGAGTGAAAGCAAAATAAACTCAACGCACAGAGACAGATTTAATCCACTTTGAGCCTGCATTTTAAAGATCACCATCTACAAACTAATCCATCATATTTTTCTCTGAATTTGACAAAAAAATAGTCAAGAAAAAGAAGACGTGTTTAGGCAGCTGTAAAAATCTCCATCATAGTTAATTTATAGAAAGCTTCCAACAGCCATATTAAATTATTGTATTAAGGGATTATACAGCTGTGAGTAGCCTTATTTACTGCTGGAGAAGGTACAAGAAACCCCCTTTTTCAGAATAGATTGAAGTCTTTCCCCTTTTTTGAAGTCAGGGCCTTCCCCTCCAACTATATCTGGAGGAGTATTCTGCTGGGCTCTATTTTCTTTCAAGTTAGATGCCATTAAATTGTTCTCTGGTAGCAGGATTTAGTAAGATTAGTCTAAAACACCAGAACTGAACATTAAAAAGGAGCATACAGTTCTTTGGAGAGCATTGGGGTAGACTTGAATAATCTGTCACCTAATCTACCTGCAAATGATCCTTCACAAGCAACTGAAAAATGTAAAGCACTTTAATATACTTTGTGCCTCATACTTTTCAAGGTAAAGGAGGATATATTTTAAGATTTAAGGCTGCTCATCAGTGGTATTGTATAAATCTTGTACCTCATGTATGTTGCAATGCAGCATGTGTAGAATACATATTCTGGATGTGTAATCTTTGTTTTTTAAGTATTCTGAAAATGAGGTTTTTTTAATGAGTAGTAATGCAGTAGGATTTTATGGCAGGAGAAAAATTAATAGAATTAATAAAAAAAGAAGCTCAGGATGAAGGCTTCCTGAATAAGGAAATGCTAAAAACACAATTGCAAATCATTCTAAATGAGGGGAAAATAGAGGACTTTAGAAAAAGTCAACATAAGAAGCTATATCGACCCGAAGAACTAAAAATGGAGAATATCATGTTTATGAGGTGGAAAGAAAACAGACCACTGGGAAAGAACAGCAATAGGTGGCCCAGAGGGCGGAGCTGGCATCGCGACGATATGGCATGCAATCTTGGAGGTCCAAGAATGCTGTCGATATCTTTGCTCCTGGACGGTCCAATTGGATCTAAACTGTCCCGAAGAGATGGCGATCGTAAAGAGTGCATCCTGTCAATCCCAGGGATACCTCAAAGTCCCTGGTAGATCCAGGAGAAGCTCTTTTTGCCAGCGACAAAGAGGTAGCCATTAAAGCTGCTGAAGTTGGGACAGTTCCAAGACGGAAGGGAATAGAAAGAGAGAGCGTGCCGGTTTGGTGAGAACCTTTTTTTTATATTTTAAGACTTGAAAGGACACCCTAAAAAAAAGAAAGAATCTGTAAAAGTTTTGACAGAAGTGATTAAGTGGTGATTTTAAACAAGGATGTCAAAGTAATAATTATTTTTTCTTCATTGTTGGATTTTTATATATGATTTTATATTTTGAAACTGGACTGATTTCTTTTTCTTCTTGTAATTTATTTTTTCTCCTTTTTGATTCTATAACATGTTAAGCTAGAGATTCCTTTTTAGTTATTTTTTAAATACTTTTTTCTTTTTTAGTTAATCCTATTTATATTTTGCCTGGAAAAGAAGAGGGGGAAAGTGAAAGCGAAAGAAACTTTGTAGTGCTGCCAACCAGAGGCTTGGAATGTTCTGTTTTTTCTTAACCAGACAAAGCTGAAAAAAATTGAGACTTTGTTTCAAGGATATTGCCTGGTTGATAAAGCCCATGTCACACTGAACCAACGGATGCAAAGAGGATGTAAAACGGACAAAAAACCTTGCCATCTGTTCGAAAATGCAATGTACTCACTGCCTCCGTTTGGCTTCCTCTCTATCTGTCCAGCATTCATTTATTGACGTTTCATCCGCTCTGAAAGTTTTGGGCTGCCCAAAACTTTTGCACGGAAAATGTATCCAGTTCGTCCATTCTGCATCCGCTACACATCCGCTACGCATCGTTACACATCTGTTACGCATCCGCTATATCCACTTGACGTCCGCTGTGCATCCGCGCAACTCGCATCTGCCCAGACGCAGAGAGGAAGCGGAACGGACGGGGAACAGATGCAGAACGGATGCAGAACGGATGCAGCATGGAAGCAAAGCGTTTAAAGCGGAAAAAACGTTCGCAGAGGGGACCTATCTTGGATATTAAGGATGTCTAGAGGATGCCTAGAGGATGCCTAGAGGATGCAAAGGGACACCTATACTGCCTATAAAAAGGGGGAGCAACTCGTCTGCATCTCACTTTCAGACCAGCAGCCCACCTTCATCTGACTCTTCCTCTTCCTCTTCCACAGCATCCAGTCATGTCCACCGTGGATCATAACAAAGTCCTTTTGGCAGCCACCATCCTTCTGCAACAGTACGAAGCCATCTACAGGCTCTGTGAACTCTACTATGGGAAGAAAAAGAGGCGGCCAAGAAGCGTCTGGGTCTGAAAATGGATCGGGAGAAGAGCAGAGTACGGACTGTACAACAAGCTGATGGTGAAGCTCAGGAACGAAGACACTTGGGCATTCCAGAACTTCATGAGGATGCCTCCAGCCATGTTTGACGAAGTTGTGCAGCGCCTGACACCCAAGTTGACCAAGGCAAACACCAACTTCCGGCCCAGCCTGGAACCTGGGCTCAAGGTGGCACTCATTCTGCACCACCTGGCCTCAGGGACCACTTACAAAAGCATGCAGTATGGCTGGAGGGTGCCACACAACACCATCAGCATTGTGGTCAGAGAAGTGTTGCAGGCCATCATCGAAGAATACCTGGAGGAGCTCCTCCAGTACCCCTCCACTGAAGAAGGCTGGAAGAAAGTTGCAGAGCAGTGGTATCAGAGGTGGAACTTCCCACACACCTTTGGAGCCATAGATGGGAAGCACGTTGCCTGCAAAGCTCCAGCCAAGTCGGGCTCCACTTATTTCAACTACAAGGGCTTCTTCAGCATCATCCTCTTTGCCATGGTCGATGCTGACTACAAATTCATGTACATCGATGCTCCAGGCTATGGCTCATCTTCAGATTCCCAGGTATACAACGCCAGTCACCTCAAGGAGGGGCTGGAAGGCAACCTCATCATGGGCTTCCCAGATCCAGACCCCCTGTCCAACGACACGCAAGATGTGCCCTACTTCATCGTGGGGGATGACGCCTTCTCCCTCAGAACCTACCTCATGAAGCCCTACACTTCCAGACTCCTGACCCATGAAGAGAGGATCTTCAACTACAGGCTGTCCAGGGCAAGGTGGGTGGTGGAGAACGCCTTTGGCATCCTGGCCAACAGGTTCCAGTTACTTCTCACCATCATGCAGCATCACCCAGAGACCGTGAGGAGGATCGTGGAAGCTTGCTGCATCCTGCACAATCTCATGCGCACCCGCTACCCAGTCTTACAGAACAGGCCCGTGGACCGTCAACAAGGAGCCTGGGGAATGGAGGCAAGGGCGAAACCTGATCGACACTCAGGATGTGCAAGGCCCCAACAGAGCCTCACGTGAAGGGAAGAAGCAGCACAACCTCCTGAAACACTGGTGCAACTCCCCAGCTGGAGTGGTGGAGTAGCAAGACAGGATGGTAGATGCTTAATGGATGTTTCCTTCAGCCTGTCTCATCACACTGATGAGATTGGGCCATGTATGTTGGGTGAGCCTACAATGAACATCCCTGGGTGATGCTGCATGGTGGTGAGAAGTACCTGGAACCTGTTCGCCAGGATGCCAAAGGTGTTCTCCACCACCTGTCTTGGCCTGGATAGCCTGTAGTTGAAGATCCTCTCTTCACGGATGAGGTATCTTGAAGTGTAGGGCTTCATGAGGTAGGTTCTGAGGGAGGAGGCATCATCACCCACTATGAAGTAGGGCACATCTTGTGTGCCATTGGGTAGGGGGTCTGGATCTGGAAAACCCATGATGAGGTTGCCTTCCAGCCCATCCTTGAGGTCACTGGCATTGTATACCTGGCTATCTGAAGCTGACCCGTTGCCTGAAGAATCAGTGTAGATGAACTTGTAGTCAGCATCAACCATGGCAAACAGGATGATACTGAAGAAGCCCTTGTAGCTGTAATAAGAGGACCCTGAGTTGGCTGGAGCTTTGCAGGCCACGTGCTTGCCATCTATGGATCCAACGGTATGGGGAAAGTTCCACTTCTGATACTACTGTTCTGCAACCTTCCTCCAGCCTTCTTTAGTGGAGGGGCACTGGAGGAGCACCTCCACGTTTTCTTCGATGATGGCCTGCACCACTTCTCTGACCACTTTGCTGATGGTGTTGTGTGGCACCCTCCAGGCATACTGCATGTTTCTGTATGTGGTTCCAGAGGCCAGGTGGCGCAGAGTCAGTGCCACCTTCAGTCCAGGGTCCAGGTTGGGATGGAAGTTGGTGGTTGGCTTGGTCAACCTGGGTCTCAGACGCTGCACAACTTTGTCAAACATGGCTGGTGGCATCCTCATGAAGTGTTGGAATGCATGAGTGTCTTCATTCCTCAGCTCCACCATCAGCTTGTCATATAGTCCAAACTCCACTCTTCTCCCAATCCATCCTCAGACCCACACAGCTCTTGAACATCTCCTTCTTCTCCTTGTGTAGAAAAGGTGAAACAGTCTGAACAGGGCTTGGTTCTGGTGTTGAATGATCGCAGCTATCATAAGGACTGTGTTATGATCGATGGTGGAGATCAATGGATGATGTGGAAGAGCAAGACCATGGGTGAAGAGGTCTGTACACCACGGCTGCTGGACTGATACTGAGATCCAGGTGATTTCCTCCCCCTTTTTATGGAAAATATTGGTTTTCCGCTAGGTGTCCTTCCACATACTCTAGGCATACTCCAGACATCCTAAATATTTGAGATACATCCCATATACAAACGTTTTGTCCATTTTAATGCTTTATATACGAGATGCATCTACTTACATCCTTTCTATGTCCGTGCTACTAACGCTGTGTGGACGTTCTGTGTACCTTTTGCTTCCTCTCTCTTTCCACTTTCAGCTACAGCAGATGTGAGTTGTGAGGATGTCCAGAGGATGCCGAGAGGATACAGCGGACGTTTAACGGATGACAACGGACATAGAAACATTTGTTGCCCATATGTGTCGCGGATGTACATCGTACGCAGTGGAAAATTCATCCACTCAAAAAGTTTTGTGCAGCTCAAAACTTCTTGTGCAGATGAAATCTCAGTGGACGGATGCTCGATGGATAGAGCGTATGAAACACGTATGCAGTGAGTACACAACGGATGCATCGCGTTTTCCAATGGATGGCAAGCTTTTTTGTCCATTTTACATCCTCTTTGCATCCGTTGGTGCAGTGGGACATGGGCTTAAATCCTAATCCCAGGAAGAGAAAGTGAAAAAAGAAAGAAGGTGTCAAAAGAAACAGCTTGTGTGTATTTGGATTGCTTGCTGACTTTGGGACTTTTGGAACTATATTTGAAGAATTAAAAACACTTGGGTGGTTGTTTTAAAAGAAAAAAAAAACTCTACAATGGCATCACTTGTGGATGAACTGAAAATAGAATTTAAAAAATTTAAAGAAGAGGAACAAGAAGGGAAGGGCTCTCTTGGTTCCATTTGTCAATTCTTAGAAATAGCGATCTGTATCTACGAGAAATTACAAGAAAATACTATGCAACAAGAAGATTGGGACAAAGAAGAATCCATTTTAAATGAACAAGTAACTCTACTTGGGGAAGAAAGGGGAAAGAGGGGAAAGAGAATGGAGAATTTGAGACCTAAAAAAACAACCAAAAAAGGGAAAACTAAGGTGAATAGTGGATATAATTGGAGAAAGCAACAGAAAAAGGGAATACAGAAAAGGGAAATTGAGGTGGAGAGACAAGGGGGTAAAAAGGGCAGAGAAAGAAGCAAAGGAGAAGGGAAGGGAAGAGAAGCTACAAGAGTGTGAAGCAAGATGTATAAAAACAGGATTTATTTAGCGATAATGGGTAAAAATTTAATTGAAAAAGTGATTCTGCAAAGGTACATATGATTGTATTGTTACATTTGTATTTAGAAATAATATTAGAAAATTGGAAACAACGTATGATTTAGTGAGACATTTGTGAATAAAATAAATGAAATGAATTAAATGAGAGAATTAATTTAGAAAGGAATGGGAACATTTTAATGACAATGTTTTAAAATGCAAGTGAAGTGGGGGGGAAGTAATCATGGAAAGTTTATAAGCGTTCCCATAGAAGCATGATATCTACTTGAAAAGTAATGTGTTAAATGTTTAAAATTTAAATGAATATTAACATTAATGATAGAATTGAATTGGTATGGATCATCATTTTAATTATATTATATATTTATATTTTTCTTTTCTTTTTCTTTTTAAAATGTAGCATGTAGCTTTAATGTACCACACAGAATCCGAAAGGAAGTTATGTTCTATATTAAGTGTTATAATTTTAGGGGAAAGATATAAAGGCATCATACTCTAATCTGTGACCACAGGAGGAATTTTGTTTAATGAGAAAAGATAATAGACAGTTGAAATAGGACAGACAAAGAATATAAATATAATGATCTGATTTGAGATGAAACAAATAAAAATAAAATTAAGAAAGTTAAAAGAGGGGAGAAGCTATATAGAAAATGTAGAATGGTAATAAGATATGGAATGGTATATAAAAATGAGCATGAATTTGAATTGGTGTCTGTACAAAGAGATGTAACCCGGGATCAGGCTGCTTTCAGAAAAGAGGTTTTATGTTTTTCATTTTCTGTGTTGTGTTTGTTTATGTTTGTTTCTAAAAATTATTAAAAATAAAATTTTCTTCAAAAAAAAAGAAGACATTATACATGGGAATCTCTGTGGTTAAACTGGGAGAATATTAAAAGACAATGTTATTTGAAAATTCCAGTCTGGTTATCGACTATTGAGGCATTTTCTTATCCTATAATATACAAAAAGGAACAAACAGTTCGATGAAATATTGAATGAAAAAGGTGAACTTAAATCTATGCAAAAATTAGAGGAACAAGGTATAAAGATGAATTGGTTTTCACATGCGCAAATACAATCAAGGTATGATAAAGATATTAAAACAGAAGGTTTTTTATGATAAATTGACCAATTTAGATAAGATTTTGACAGGTGCTGATGAAAAAGTGATTAAAAAATTATATGGATATTTATTAGAAATTAAATTAGAAGAAGAACAAGTTAAAGAAAATATCATTGCTTGGGGAAAGAATTTTGGATATGGGATTGACTTAAAGAAATGGCAAAAATTGTGGTTTCAAAATTATAAAATGACAATGTCAACAGCATATAAAGAAAATTTGTATAAGATGTTTTACAGGTGGCACTTTCCCCCGACAAGAATAGCAAGGATGTTCAAGAATAAGTCTGAAAAGTGTTGGAAATGTCATCAGACACCTGGCTCATATTACCCTATGTGGTGGACATGCCCGAACGCTAAAAAATATTGGACTAAAATCCACATGTGGCTGGCAAAAATGACACATAAGCATATAAACTTGAAACCAGAGATTTTTTTACTGGGAATCTTGCCTGAAATATATAGTAAATATTTGAAATATCTGATTGTAAATGTATTAACAGCAGCTAGGATTGTATTTGCTAAAAACTGGAAAAATGAGAAGATACCATTACAGGAGGAGATTATTAAGAAAATATTGGAATGTGCTGAAATAACTAGATTGACATTTGAAATTCGAGAACAAGATGATAAACAATTTTACAAAGTTTAGGATCTATTCTATCAGTGATTAGATAATAAAATACAGTAATGGAATATGTAGATTTTTAGAAAATAATAAACATATAAAGATGTATTTTTTTCTTTTTTAATTATACCGTGTTTCTCACATTATAAGGCCAGGCCTTATATTTTTTTGACCCCCAAAAAACAGCTAGGCTGTCTTTGATGGTGGGCAGTGACATCTTGGGGTTTGGGAGACCTTTTCCTTCTCCCTTGCTGCCGCGGCATTAGAAGAACGCCGTGGCGTTTGGCGCAGCCATGTGTGGCCAGACAGGGCTCCTCCCTGCAACTGGAGCCCTTAGGAGACACTTGGCTTCAGGCGCTCCCGTCGCCACATTCTGAGGGAAGGCGCTCACCCGAGAGGATCTCTCCCTCTCTCTCTCTCTCACCGCAAGGTCTGCACTGCGGCTGAGGAGGAGGAAGCTGCAGCCAGTTCCTTCTGCTTGCTGAGAGGTAAGGAAGCCGCAACTTTGCACAGCAAGTGAAGCGCTGCTTGCCTGGGCGAGATTTGGGAACGAGGGGCAGATGGTGGCATGCATGCACCTGCGGCTCGCTTTTCCGGCTCTGCCCAGCCCACACAGCTCTGGCACGGCAACAATGTGATACCACAAGTTTGACATCCCTGAGCTATAAGAATGTAGGCACGTTGGTGCACTTATGCACGCCCCCTATAATCCTCTTAGGAAAGGGGTGAGGTCAATAGTAGACAGTCTAAGGTTAAAGTTTTTGGAGTTTGGGGAAAAAAACCACAGAGTCAGATACAGTATTCCAGACATTGACCACTCTGTTGCTGAAGTCGTATTTCCTGCAATCAAGTTTGGTACGGTTAACCTTGAGTTTGTATTTGTTGTTTGCTCTTGTTTTGTTGTGGTTCAAGCTGAAGTATTCATTGACAGGTAGGACATTGCAAAGTATGATTTTATACACGATATTTAGATCGGACTGAAGACGGTGTAGTTCTATGTTTTCTAGGTCTAGAATTTCAAGTCTGGTGGCATAAGATATTCTGCAACGAGTAGAGGAGTGGAGAACTCTTCTTGTGAAATATTTCTAGACTTTCTCAACTGTGTTGAGATACGTAATGTGGGTTCCAGACTGATGAGATGTATTCGAGTATTGGTCTAGCAAATATTTTGTATGCTCGAGTTAAGCGCCTGAAACACTGCACCAACGGATGCAAAGAGGATGTAAAATGGACAAAAAAGCTTGCCATCCGTTGGTTAATGTGATGTACTCACTGCCTCCGTTTTGCTTCCTCTCTATCCATCCAGCATCCATTTATTGATGTTTCATCCGATCAGAAAGATTTGAGCTGCTCAAAACTTTTGCGCGGAAAATGTATCCAATTCGTCCGTTCTGCATCCGCTACGCATCCGTTCTGCATCCGTAATGCATCCACTATATCTGGTAGACATCCGTTCCGCATCCGCGCAACTCGCATCCGCTCGGACGCAGGGAGGAAGCGGAACGGACGCGGAATGGATGCAGAACGGATGCAGAACGGATGCAGCACAGAAACAAAGCATTTAAAACAGAAAAAACGTTGGCAGAGGGGACCTATCTTGGATATTAAGGATGTCTAGAGGATGCCTAGAGGATGCCTAGAGGATGCAAAGGGACACCTATACTGTCTATAAAAAGGGGGAGCACCTCACCTGCATCTCACATTCAGACCAGCAGGCCTAGCTGTGCAGACCTCTGCAGCCTTCATCTGACTCTTGCTCTTCCACAGCATCCAGTCATGTCCACCGTGGATCGTAACACAGTCCTTTTGGCAGCCACCATCCTTCTGCAACAGTGCGAAGCCATCTACAGGCTCTGTGAACTCTACTACGGGAAGAAAAAGAGGCGGCCAAGAAGCATCTGGGTCCAAAGATGGATTGGGAGAAGAGCAGAGTATGGATTGTACAACAAGCTGATGGTGGAGCTCAGGAACAAAGACACTCGGGCATTCCAGAACTTCATGAGGATGCCTCCAGCCCTGTTTGATGAAGTTGTGCAGTGGCTGACACCCAAGTTGACCAAGGCAAACACCAACTTCTGGCCCAGCCTGGAACCTGGGCTCAAGGTGGCACTGACTCTGCGCCACCTGGCCTCAGGGACCACCTACAGGAGCATTCAGTATGGCTGGAGGGTGCCACACAACACCATCAGCATTGTGGTCAGAGAGGTGGTGCAGGTCATCATCGAAGAATACTTGAAGGAGCTCCTCCAGTGCCCCTCCACTGAAGAAGGCTGGAAGAAAGTTGCAGAGCAATGGTATCAGAAGTGGAACTTCCCCCACACCGTTGGAGCCATTGATGGCAAGCACGTGGCCTGCAAAGCTCCACCCAAGTCGGGGTCCACTTATCACAATGACAAGGGCTTCTTCAGCATCATCCTCTTTGCCAATGGTCGATGCTGACTACAAGTTCATGTACATCGATGCTTCAGGCAATGGCTCATGTTCAGATGCCCAGGTATACAACGCCAGTGACCTCAAGGAGGGGCTGGAAGGCAACCTCATCATGGGCTTCCCAGATCCAGACCCCCTGCCCAACGACACGCAAGATGTGCCCTACTTCATCGTGGGGGATGACGCCTTCTCCCTCAGAACCTACCTCATGAAGCCCTACACCTCCAGATGCCTCACCCGTGAAGAGAGGATCTTCAACTACAGGCTGTCTAGGGCAAGGCGGGTGGTGGAGAACGCCTTTGACATCCTGGCCAACAGGTTCCAGGTACTTCTCACCAACATGCAGCATTGCCCAGTGACCGTGAGGAAGATCGTGGAAGCTTGCAGCATCCTGCACAATCTCGTGCGCACCCGCTACCCAGTCTTGCAGAACAAGCTCGTGGACCTCCAGCAAGGCAATGGGGACATGGAGCCTGGGGAATGGAGGCAAGGGCAAAACCTAATAGACACTGAGGATGTGCAAGGCCCCAACAGAGCTTCATGTGAAGGGAAGAAGCAGCGCAACATCCTGAAACACTGGTGCAACTCCCCAGCTGGAGCAGTGGAGTGGCAAGACAGTATGATAGATGATTAATGGGTGCTTCCTTCAGCCTGTCTCATCACATGGATGAGATTGGGCCATGAATGTTGGGTGGGCCTACAATGAATAGGGCATTTAATAAAGAGTTGTGTTTGTGTTGACATGTGTGGATGATTGATTACAGTGTTATTGATAAAAAAGCGCCATAGGTGTGGCACCTGGGAGGGTGGACCATACAGTCCCACTATGCTTGCACTGGAGGTTTATCTATCCCACAGCTATTACCCATCCCAAAGGTATCCCTGCCCATCCCACTGCTATCTTAACCCATCCCACAAGCATGCAAAGGCTTAAACCAATTCTAAAAGTTTCCACCAAGACTTTATTAAAAAAAAGAAATGAAGCA